>JASDFA010000001.1:97186250-97802500 GCA_035772735.1 Datura wrightii
CAGGAGCAGGAGGCCTCTCCAGATGTAGTCACTAGTATGTTACGAGTATTCCACCTTGATGTATATAGGGGCTACCTTATCTTTTGTGACGCCCTATGTTTCTAGTAGTTTCGGAGTCTTTCCTGAAATCCTACAGAACCCTTCTCAGTCTCTACTCCAGTTGATGATTCAGTTATACCTCGATGGGTATATAGAAATTACCCTATCACATTCCTTTAGAAAGTCACCTCAGCAAATTCAGTAGAGCTATCCATGACAAATTTTGATGTTATCATTGGCATGGATTGGGGTACATGCATGTTATGCCTCAGTAAATTGTAGAACTCATGCGGTAGAATTCCAATTTTCGGGTGAGCCAGTCCTAGAGTGGAAGGGTAGTTCAGTTGTTCCTATAGGTCATTTCATTTCCTACCTTAAGGCCAGAAAGATGATTTCTAAGGGTTGCATGTACCATCTAGTTAGGGTTAAGGATGCTACATCCGAAATCCCGACTATCCAGTCAGTTTTTGTAGTGTGTGAATATCCAGAAGTGTTTCCAAATGATTTACCGGGAATTTCTCCCAAGCGAGAGATCGATTTTGTATCGACCTCCTTCCCCATACACAACCTATATATATTCCTCCTTACAAAATGGTTCCAGCTGAGCTGAAGGAGTTGAAGGAGCAGTTGAAAGACCTCTTAGATAAGGGTTCATCAGACCTAGCAAATCCCCGTGGGGTGCACCAGTTCTCTTTGTCTGAAAAAAGGATGGATCCCTTTGGATGTGCATTGATTATCGACAGCTAAACAAGGTCACCATCAAGAACAGGTATCCTCTCCCCAAAATTGATGACTTTTTGGACCAACTTCAGGGTGCCAAGTGTTTCTCAAAGATAACCTCAGATCTGGGTATCATCAGCTCAGGGTTCGGGAGAATGACATTCGGAAGACAGACTTCAGGACTCGGTATGGTTACTAAGAGTTTATAGTTATGTCTTTTGGATTAACAAATGCTCCTAAAGCTTTTATGGATTTGATGAACAAGGTGTTCAAGCTATATTTGTACATGTTCATGATCGTATTAATAGACGACAGTCTCATATACTCTCAGAGCGAAGAGGAGAATGCCACTCATTTGAGGGTGGTACTACAAACTCTTAAGGATCGCCAGCTATATGCTAAATTCAATAAGTGTGAGTTTTGGTTAAATTTAGTAGCATTTTTGGGTCATGTGGTGTCAAGTGAGGGTGTACAGGTGGACTCTCAAAAGATAGAAGCTATGAAGAATTGACCTAGACCAGTGAGTCCCTCGGATATCAGGAATTTCTCGGGCTTAGCTGGTTACAATAGGAGGTTTGTGGAAGGATTTTCATCCATTGTAGCACTATTGACCAAGTTGACCCAGAAGAAAGTGAAGTTTCAATAGTTGGACGCTTGTGAGAAGAGCTTCCAAGAGTTGAAGACTCAACTCACCTCAGCACCAGTGTTGACCCTACCTGAGGGTACCGATGGGTTTGTAGTTTATTGTGATGCCTCAGGGATTAGCCTTGGTTGTGTATTAATGCAGCACGGTAAGGTTATAGCCTATGCTTCCAGGTAGCTGAAAGTCCATAAGAAGAACTATCCAACTCACGACCTCGAATTGGCTGCTGCAGTATTTGCCTTGAAGATTTGGAGACACTATCTGTACGGGGTCCATGTGGATGTGTTTACGGACCACAAAAGCCTACAGTACATATTTACCCAAAAGGATCTAAATTTACGTCAAAGAAGGTGGTTGGGACTTCTTAAATATTATGATATGAGTAACCTTTACCATCTGGGAAAGGCTAATATAGATGAGGAGAGGAAAGATTTAGTGAAGGATGTGCATCAGCTTGCGCGACTAGGAGTTCAACTTGTTGACTCAACGGATGGTGGTGTCATGGTTCAGAATGGATCAGAATCTTCCTTGGTGACCAAGGTAAAATTTAGACAAGACGAGGATCCTATCTTGGTAAAGCTGAAGGAAGACATTCAAAATCAGAAGGTGGAGGTTTTCTCTAAAGGGGGATATGGTGTACTATGATATCAGGGTCGTTTGTGTGTTCGGGGTGTTGATGACTTGAGGGAGTGGATATTGCAAGAAGCTCATGGTTCCAGATATTCTATATGTACAGGTACCACCAAGATGTACAGTGACCCACGTGAATTCTATTGGTGGAATGGCATGAAAGACATAGCAGAGTTTGTGGCAAAGTGCCCGAATTGTCAACAGGTGAAAGTGAGCATCAAAGGCCCGAAGGTGTGCTTCAAGAAATTAGTATTCTTACTTGGAAGTGGGAGGAAATCAATATGAACTTCATTACAGGGTTGCCTCATACTCGTTGACAGTATGACTCTATTTGGGTTGTTGTAGACAAGTTGACTAAAGAAGCTCATTTTCTACTACTTAAAACTACCAATTCAGCAGAGGATTATGCTAAGTTGTATCTGTGGGAGCTAGTTCGGTTGCATGGAGTGGCCTTGTCCATCATATCATATAAAGGTACTCAGTTACCTCCCAGTTTTGGAGATTATTTCAGAAGGGACTTGGCACTCAGGTCAAGCTTAGCACAACTTTTCACCGGTAAATAGAATCTCAGGTTGAATGAACCATTCAGACTCTTGAGGACATATTGAGAGTGTGTGTGATTGATTTCAAGGGTAGTTGGGATAATCATTTTCCTCTCATTGAGTTTGCCTATAACAACAGCTACCATTTCAGTATTCAGATGGCTCCGTTTGAGGCTCTTTATGGGCGTAGATGTAGATTGCCTATTGATTGGTTCGAAGTCAGTGAAGCTACATTGATAGGACCAGATTTAGTTTTTGAGGCTATGGAGAAAGTTCATTTTATAAGAAAAAGGTTGAAAACAGCTCAGAGTCGCTAAAAGTCCTGTGTAGATGTAAGGAGGAGAGAGCTTGAGTTTGAAGTTGATGATTAGGTGTTATTGAAGGTGTCTCCCGTGAAGGGAGTGATGAAATTCGAAAAGAAGGGGAAACTTAGTCCCCGTTATGTTGGCCCGTACCAGATTGTGAGACGTGTTGGCAAGGTGTCTTATGAGTTGGAGTTGCCCTCAAAATTGGCTTCAGTACATCCAGTTTTCCATGTGTCGCTTTTAAAGAAATGCATGGGTGATTCAGCTCTAGTTGTCTCAATGGAGAGCGTAGGTGTGAAGGATAGTCTTAGCTTTGAGGAGGTTCCGGTGGAAACACTTGACCATCAAGTTCGAAAGCTAAGAAATAAAGAACTAGCTTCAATAAAGGTGTTGTGGAGGAACTAACATGTTGAGAGAGCTGCGTGGGAGGCTGAGGCAGATATGATGGCTAAATACCCGCATCTATTCCCTTCCGACTCCGTTTCATCTTGAGGTATCAGTTTTCCCCTAGTACTCTATTCAGTTTCATGTTCAGTTCATGTGCCCCAGTTTCTTTCATGTCAATGTATGTATATGTGATTCATGAATTTAGTTCAGTTATGTATTTCAGTCCGGAGTCAGTCACTCCATAGTTTTCAACTTTAGATGTTCAGTATTTGGTATGACAGTTGCTTCCCCCAGCTTTTCAGTATGTTTATCTATATTCAAGAATGAATGTTCTCAAGGGGGAGATACTGTAATACCCCAAAAGCCCTAAGATCAGACCCCAGGGTTCAAATGGAAAAAATAGGAATTTCTGTACCAGGTCACAGGATGAGTCGTCCAGTGACTCGTGAAGTACCCCACGAGTCATTAAGTAACTCGTGGAGTGGAGGAAAAGTTGGCTACAAATTGTGGTCTTGAAGTTGACCACAGGAGAAGCCACGGCTCATGGTTAGGGCAACGAGTCGTTAGGTTGGTTGTGGTTAAGATGCCAGCATGAATGATTAGATGATTGGCAGTGTTCCCAATGACTAGTCACCATAAGTCGTCAAGTACACCATAAGTCGTGGTGTCCCTCGTGGTGACTGGCTGAGTGAAGGTTTCCAATGTTGGGAACGAAAAGCAGGCCATGAGTCGTGGTCATAGGCATCGAATCGTCTAGTCCCTCATTGGGACTGGCAGTGTAATTTTTCTGTGAATTTATTAAGGGTTTTTCCATAATTACTAATCTCCTAAGACCTAAACTACGTCGTTTTAAGCTTAGATAGGTGTGATTTAAGAGTGTTTTACTCATCTAAACCTATCCCTCTCTATGCATGCAATCCTAGAAGTTTCTAAGGGTGACCAAGCCTAGAATTCATCAAGTTCTTCCCCAATTCATTTGTGCATTCAAGAAAGGTGTGAAATCAGAAGTACCCAGGTATGTAGGGTTATGAATGGGTGTATTCATCCACACCCATGCCTAATTCCTCCTCAAATTGATGGAATTTCTAAGTTGATGAATCTATAGGGTTTTAGCCCAACTTGTGAATTCTCTAATTATCTATCATGGGTATACTCTATTCATGTTTTTAATGTTGAATTCAGATTCATGGGCATGTTTTTTAATGTTTTCAATTACAAATTCAAGTTTTTAAAGTCTTACAATTATAGTGCCTAATTATGAAAGTTTATAAAAGGTTGAGATTATGATCTATGTTTTCAAGTATGATGAAAGTATGATTTCAAATTACCCATGTTTACATTCATGATTTTGACTATCTAAAGTATGTATAAGTTTGGTCAAGCCCATATGATCAAGTATGTTTCATGATTTACTTCAATTTCACGTTATTAGCTTACCACATGGTTTTGGAGTCTAGACTCCCACTTTTCAGCTTGTGGTATGATTTGAGCCAAGGCTCCTCATGATATGTTTTCAAATTATGCATGTATGATTATGATTCAGCTTCGTCGCAAGATGATGGTTCAACTTCATTGAAAAATGATGGAGAGCATGTGCATGGTTTTGGGAGTAGTGTCTAGCACCAAGAAGGCTAAGGGTTCCGTCAACCCTATGCCTCAGAACTACGTTTTGACATAGGTATATTCAGATTATTTGGGACCTACCTTATGTGTTTTCCCTGCCCCCAAGGGGCCTTCAGCTTGATATCGATATCATAGTAGCGCCCTTAGCCCTGGCTAGGCTTTGGACGGCTCTACCGACTTGAGTGTGATAGTTGGGACCACGTAAGCTCTATCATGGTAATGTCGCTTATATGAAGAGTCTCCCATTGTTTCTCATGATTTTAGTTATGCATATTCATTAGTCATAATATTATATTTTCAGAAGGTTTGACCCAATTTTCAATTTTACTTATGAATAATCAGTTTCAGCTTTGGGTCATTCTATTTAGTTATGTTTAAGTCACGTTTTCAGATACTAACATGCAAGCCCTACTCTCAAAATCTTATGATGAAATGTTTTATGGTATGCATGATTTATGATATTTACTTACTTGCAGTTTTACTTTTCTTGCATGCTCGATACATTCCACGTACTGACCACATACTCTATGATGTATCGTTTCATGACACAGGCTCATACATTCAGGTCCAGTTCCGGCGTTAGCCAGATCCTCAGAGTTAGCATCTCTCAGCTAGAGTTGGTGAGTCCTCATCCTTCGAGGACCCTTTTTCATCTTGTATTCAGTATTTCAGTTGCAGTCTTTAATGAGTTACTTGGGGTCTTATCCCATCAAATCATCAGTATATAGAGGCTTATCATACATAGTATGTTTACAATTTTAGATCGCTGTTATGTATTCAGATATTCGATGTTATTATATTTTCAGACTTCCATTATTTTATAGGTTAGACTTTCGCATTATTATGTTGAGTTTTAGATGTCATGTTCATGTCATGTGTCAACTTAGAACCTCTCGGGGTACATTGTCCCATGTCTCGATTCGGACCTATGTGCATGACAAATAATCAGCATGTAGCACCTCAGAAATCTCTAGGACTAGCCGTTAGATTTAAAACTTGGTCATGCACATATGCAAAAAAATTTCAAATAAACCATGGGCAATTCATATGAGTCGTACTAAGGTAGTACGAGTCGTACCATGAATCGTGGCACAATCTAGAGAGTCTGTCAAGAGGTAGCAGAGAAACCACAGCTACATGTCATGATTTATACCACCATGTACGGATCATACTAACCTGTCGAGAGATGAGTTCAAAGAAGTGTTCAGGAGTTTTCAGCAAACCATGGATCCTGGTATAACTCGTAGTATGATTCCACTGATCGTGATAGGCTTCAGTGAAAAACTTTAGAGAATGGTGTTAGGCATGGACCCTACCCACGAGTGCCAGTATGGATCGTATGATTCTGGTACGACTTATAGGATGGGTCATACCACCGGATAGGCAGATTTATAAAATGGTTTTCCAAGGATATTTTTGTAAAATTCTAAGCTCCTAACTCCTAAACTATGTTGTATTGGGATTAGTTGAAGGGGGATTTAGGGGAGTAGTTGACCCTCTCTCCTCATTCCTTCCTAATCACTTAAACTCCCACCGTAAGAACTCAGACAGGTTTCTAAAAGCAAGAGCTTTTCTAAAAGAATTCCTCTACAAGTATGTGGGATTTAGTAGGGGTATTCCTTTCACACTTGTGGCCCAAAATAACCAGTGAACCCTAGTTTTCTTCCAAGTTCCCTAGAAATCATGTCTTAGGATTCGTGTTCTGTTATGAATTCTCTTATTACTTCAATGTTCTCCAGTCTCCTATGATTTCTAGTATGTGATATTCATGATTTTACAAATTTAGTTATAAATGATACTTTTATGACAAATTTCCACATGATTTAGGTTCAGTATATAAACATGTATTTTGCTTCTATATGATTTTGATTAGCATGAATTCATATTTCAATCTTTGTGAGTTTATAATGATTTCAGTATACAAATGTTGACAGCATAATCAATATTTTTGTGTTCTTTAGGCTCTCAAAATACTATCAGATAAAGTTTCTAACTTAGCTTAAAGAATGCTAGTTTTCAAGCTATTTTTAAATTATCAGTAACTTATCATTAGGAGTAGTTTTTAGCACCAAGATTGGTCTAGGGTTCAGAGTACCTAGGGCCCAGAACTACGTGCCACCGTAGGTTATTAGCCCGAATGGGCATCAGTTTTAGTAATCACATTAGCCATGCTTTTATACCCTAGCAAGGTATATTGGGTCCTACTGATAAGGCATATACATCGAACTTCACAGATAGCTCCCGTGGTTATATGTCAGTTAATAGACTCCCATCATTCAATACAGTAACAGTCTCAGTCACAGTTACAGACTCAGTTTTTAGTATATGTACATGACCCTTAAGTCAGTTTTACTGGTACTTTTAATACGTATTTTTTAGACTATTATTTCATGAAAATACTTATGTATCTTAATAAGGGTCATGGTACTTCAGTTCAGTTATGTATTTTAGTGCCACTTTTTAGATTATAAGTATGTTCTATATATTTTAGTAGTTCATACATTATAGAGTTATGCTATGCCATGGGTTTGCTTGGGGTCACTTGTGATCCTAAGTACCGCATCGCGTCCAGGCTGTAAACTCGGGTTGTGAAAAACTATTTATCAGAGTATCAGGTTTAGAATTTCCTAGGATATCCGAAAGTCACGTCAAGTAGAGTCATTTTCATAAGTGTGAAGCTCGCCACATTTATGAAGGGGAGCCAAATTTCCTTTCTTCATGATTCTTATCGTACGAAGCGTTTTAGTCTCTAAATTGTCCTTCTAACCCATGCTCTGCCATTATTCAGCTAATGATGCCTCCAAAAAAGGAAACAGAAGGAGGAACGGTAATGCTAACCAGCCAGCCCCACCAGCTTTAGTAGCCCCTCAGGACGATCAGGTGTCACATGCAGAGTTCTAGGCTGCCGTCCAAATGCAGGCTCAGGCAATGACAAATCAGGTCAACCAACAGGTCGTTGTACCTGTCAATTCTAATGGGTCTGAAACTGCTTCTAGAGTCTAGGATTTAACTCAGATAAATTCCCCAGCATTTCATAGGTCTAAGGTAGATGAGGACCTGCAGGAGTTTATTGACGAGGTTTAAAAGATCACCCAGATCATGGGTGTTACTTCTGTAGAAAGTGCAGATTTGGCTGCTTATCAGTTAAAAGGAGTGGCTTAGATATGGTATAACTAGTGGAAAGAGGGATGGAAAAATGGTGTCGGTCCAGTGGAGTGGGACAAATTTATGACTACATTCCTGGACAGATTCTTTCCCCAGTAGTTAAGGGAAGCTAAGGCCACTGAGTTTTTGAACTTGAAGCAGAATGACATAACAGTGCAGGAATGCGCATTAAAGTTTTCTCAACTATCAAAGTATGCTCCAGAAATGGTTGCGGAGCCGAGGTCTCTCATGCTCAAGTTCGTGAATGGAGTCTCAGACTTAGTAGTCAAGGAGTGTAGGAATTCCATGCTTATCAACGAGATGGACATCTCAAGACTTATTATCAACGCACAGCAAATAGAGGCGGAGAAACTAAAGAAGATAGAGAGGGAGAGTAAGCGAGCAAGGACATGCCAGTTTGAGTATTCCTAAAAGAGGTTAGGCAGTGGAAATTGCCCCCAGCAGCAACAGAGACCTCCAGCACCCTCATCAACCAGTGCTCATTCTTCCAGGCCCCGCAAGGATCGGAGGGGTAGAGCATCAGGCTCCCAGTCTCAGAGCCATGTCTCTAGCAGCCTCACTTAACCAGTATGTTCTAAGTGTGGTAAGAACCATCCGGGTGAATGCCGTATAGGCAAAAAGGATTGTTTAGGTTGTGGCCAGGTGGGTCACAGGTTGAGGAATTGTCCATCAGCAGAACGGGGGAAGACCCAGTCTACCACATCAGCAGCTCCACCAGATCGCTCAACTCAGCAGGGTACTACCTCAGGTACGGATGGTGTTCAGTGCCAAAACCGCTCTATGCCCTATCCTCCCGTCAAGACCAGGAGAACTCACCTGATGTAGTCATTGGTATGTTACGTCTCTTTCAGATAGATGTGTATGCTTTGCTAGATTTAGGAGCCACACTTTCTTTCGTGACTCCTTACATTGCTATACAGTTTGATATTAGTCCAAAAATTCTCTCAGAGCCATATTCAGTCTCTACTCCGATTGGTTAGTCAGTTAGGGCTAGTCGGGTGTATAGAAATTGTCCGATCAGGGTGTTGCATAAAGTCACCATAGTTGATCTTGTAAAGTTAGATATGGTCTATTTTGACCTCATTCTTGGCATGCAATGGTTACAGTCTTGCTATGCCTCAATTGACTGCAGAACTAGAGTCATTAGGTTCCAATTTCCTAATGAGTCAGTCTTAGAGTGGAAGGATAGTACTTCAGCACCTAAGGGTCAATTTATCTCATACCTTAAGGCCAGAAAAATGATCTCAAAAGGGTACATCTATCACTTGGTTAGGATCATGGTTTCTAGTTCTAAAATCTCGACTCTTCAGTCGGTTACAGTTATAAATTAGTTACCTGATATATTTCCCGAAGATCTTTCCGGAGTTCCTACCGAGCGAGAAATAGACTTCGACATAGACTTTCTTCTAGATACCCAGCCTATCTCAATTCCTCCTTACAGAATGGCTCCAACCGAGCTTAAAGAGTTAAAGGAACAACTGAAAGACCTTCTAGATAAGGGCTTTATCAGAACCAACATCTCTCCATGGGTGCCCCAGTCCTATTCATGTGAAAGAAAGATGGTACACTAAGAATGCGCATCAACTACCATCAGATGAACAAGGTCACAGTCAAGAACAAGTATCCTCTACCTAGGATTGATGACTTTTTCGAGCAACTTCAAAGAGCTAGTTTTTTTCCCAAGGTAGATCTCATATCAGGATACCACCAGCTCAGGGTCAGAGAATGTGACATTCTGAAAACATCCTTCAAAACTCGGTATGATCACTACGAAATCATAGTTATGTCTTTTAGACTAACCAATATTCATACAACTTTTATGGACCTGATGAATAGGGTATTCAAGTAGTACTTGTACATGTTCGTTATTGTCTTTATAAATGATATTTTTATTTACTCTAGAACAAAGGAGGAATATGCAGATCACCTGAGAATAGTGTTGCAGACTCTCAAGGACCACCAGTTTTTCGCTAAATTTAGCAAGTGTGAATTCTGGCTACAATCAGCTGCATTCCTCAATCATATGGTCTCCAGTGAGAGTATTCAAGTGGATCCTCAAAAGATAGTGGCAGTAAAGAACTGGCCAAGACCCACCTCTCTGTCAAACCTCAAGAAATTCTTGGGCCTAGTCGGTTACTACAGACGGTTCATAGAAGGATTCTCCTCCATTACTTCTCCTTTGACCAGACTAACTCAAAAAAGGTGAAGTTTTAGTGGTCTGATGAATATGAGAAGAGTTTTTAGGAGTGGAAGACTCGACTCACTACAACCCCAGTATTGACTTTGCCAGAAGGTTCAGGCAGGTTCGTGATCTATTGTGATGCCTCTAGAGTTGGCCTTGGTTGTGTTCTAATGCAGTATAGAAAAGTCATAGCTTATGATTCCTGACAGCTCAAGGTTCATGAGAAGAACTATCCAACTCACGATCTTGAGCTGACAACAGTAGTATTTGCCTTGAAGATTTGGAGGCACTACCTTTATGGGGTTCATATGGATGTTTTTACCGATCACAAGAGCCTACAGTATGTGTTCAGTCAGAAGGACTTGAATCTGCGTCAGAGAACGTGGTTGGAGCTGTTAAAAGACTATGATATGAGTATGTTGTATCATCTGAGCAAGGACAATTTAGTGGATGATGCCCTCAGTAGAATGTCTATAGGGAGGGTTTCTCATGTTGGAGAGGATAAAAAGGAGCTGGCGAAGGATATTCACAGACTGGATCGGTTAGGGGTCCAGCTAGTTGATTCAGCAGAAGGAGGAGTTGTAGTCCAGAACGAGTCAAAATCCTCCCTAGTGATGGGGGTTAAGTCAAAGTAGGTCGAAGACCCAATTCTATTCAAGTTGAAGGAAGCAGTCCTAAGGAAAGAGGTGGAAGCTTTCTCGAAAGGGGAGATGGTGTGCTCTATTACCAGGACAGGTTGTGTGTTCCTTATGTAGATGAATTGAGGCAATGGATACTAACAAAAGCTAACAGCACCAGGTACTCTATCCACCCAGGTGCCACCAAGATGTACCGTGATCTACGGGAAGTCTACTAGTGGAATGGCATGAAGAAGGACTTTGTAGAATTTATGGCTAAGTGTCCAAATTTCTAATAGGTCAAGGTTGAAAATCAGAGACCTGGGGGTATGACTCAGGATATTAGCATTCTTACTTGGAAGTGGGAAGAAGTGAACATTGATTTCATTACAGGTCTACCCCCTACGCACCGACAACATGACTCACTTTGGATGGTTATAGACTGAATGACTAAGTCAACACATTTCCTATTAGTAAAGACCACAGATCTGGCAGAGGATTATGCCAGACTGTACATCTAGGAGTTAATCAGACTGTATGGAGTTCCCTTGTCCATCATTTTAGATAGGGGTACTCGGTTCACCTCGCATTTCTGGAAGTCATTTCATAAAGGACTTGGTACTCGGGTCAAGCTCAAATCACCCACAGACAGATGGTCAGGCAGAGTGGACTATTTAGACTTTGAAGGATATGTTGAGGGCTTGCGTGATCGATTTAAAGGGTAGTTAGGATGATAACCTACCTCTCAACGAGTTTGCATACAATAACAGCTACCACTCCAGTATTCAGATGGCCCCATTCGAGGCATTATATGGTAGGAGGTGTAGATCTCCTATAGGATGGTTTGAGGTTGGTGAAGCTACCTTAATAGGACCTGATTTAGTACATGAGGCCATGCAGAAGGTTCAGTTTATCAGAGAACAAATGAAAACAGCTCAAAGCCCATAGAAATCGTATGCAGATGTAAGGAGAAGGGAGCTGGAGTTTGCTATGGATGATTGGGTATATCTGAAAATTTCACCTATGAAACGGGTGATGAGGTTACAGAATCCTGAGACGCATCGACAATGAGGCTTATGAGTTGGATTTGCTAGTGAAGTTAGCATCGGTGCACCCTGTCTTTTATGTGTCCTTGCTGAAGAAATGCATTAGTGATCCGACCTAAATTACGCCTTTAGAGAGTGTTGGTGTAAAGGATAGTCTCTTTTAAGAAGAGGTCCTAATTTAGATTTTGGACTGTCAGATTCATAAGTTGAGGAACAAGAAAGCTACTTCAGTAAAAGTTTTATAGAGGAACCAGCTAGCTGAGGGAGCTACATGGGAAATCGAAGCAAATATGATGGCTAGATACCTTCACCTTTTCCATTCCAGCTCAGCTTTAGCACCAGGTATTAAATCCTCCTTAGTACTCTATTCAGTTCTATGGTCGTTAGCTCTATTCATTCCTTAGTATGCACCCGAGTTACATGAATTTAGTTAGTATGTCTATTCAGTTTGGAGTCACTCACTCCTTCATTATTCAATTTATAGTTCTCAGTTTCGGGATTGCAGCTCTTTTCCTATCTTTTCATCTTATTTAGTCTCTATTCGAGGATGAATGTTCCTAAGGGGGTGATATTGTAACACTCCAGAATCTCTAGGACTAGCCTTTAGATTTAAAACTTGGTCATGTAGAAAACGGGGAAGAAAAGTCCTCAGTACAAGTCACAGTACGACTCGTGAGGAGGTGGTACGAGTCGTATTAGGACTCATGAGATGAGGTTCTAAGGGACAACAGAAATATTTTAGATAAACAAGAGGTGATTTATACGAGTCATACTAGGGCGGTATGATTTCATACCATGTGGAACAATCCAGAGAGTCTGTCAAAAGGTGCATGTCATGATTCGTACCACCATGGTATGGATCGTACTAACCCATCATGAGATAAGTTTCATAGAAGTGTTCATAAGATTTTGGGGAAACCACGGATTGGGGTATGACCCATATTATGATTGCACAGATCGTGGTAGGCTTCCATGGAAAACTTCACAGAATGGTGTTGGGCAGGGCCCCTACCCATGAGTGCCAGTACGGTCATTGATCCTGGTATGACTCGTAGGATGGGTCGTACCACCAGACGACCAGATTTTTAAAACAATTTTTCAGGGATATTTTTGTAAAATCCTAATCTCCTAACTCCTAAACTACATCGTAATGGGATTAGTGGAAGGGGGATTTAGGGGAGTATTTGACCCTCTCTCCTCATTCCTTTGTAATCACTCAGACTCCCAAAATAAGAACTCAGACAGGTTTCTCAGAGCTAGAGCTTTTCTCAGAAGAATTCCTCTACAGGTATGTGGGGATTTAGCAAGGGTATTCCTTTTACCGTTGTGCCCCAAAATTGTTATACCCCGTAGGATTCCCGGCACCTAGATGGCCTATTCGTGCGTTGTTCGAGCATATTTGGAAGCCATACATGCTAGAAAAAGGCCCGGGGAAAGATCGGACAAGCGCCAAGTCGGCGCGTCGCAAGGCAAAATGCGACTTATAAATCGTATTTCAGGAATGCGACTTATAAATCGTATTCCATGAATGCGATTTATAGTGTCTATTATATATAAGCCCCACTTCGGTTTTTTATTAAAATTCCTTATAATTTCCAGTAGAAAACAGAGAGTAATCAGAGAGAAGGGGAAAACGAAGATCTCTTACTAAAATTCGTCCGATTACGCCGCCAAACGCGGTCCAAACTTGAATTAACCTCAGGTACCGAGGTATTTAGCAGTAGGGAGCATTCCTACGGTTTTTGTTTCGCGAAATACGGCTGGCAAATCGTCGTGCTACCGGGCTAAGGTAAGTGGAATTGCTCCAAACTAGTGTCTATGTGCTCCTAGTTGTGAAGTGAATACTTCTCCCTTCTGGACTTCTGAAAAATAGCAAGTTTTCGACCGTCTTTCGATAAGCCTAAGTTTAGGCTATAATTTTATTGAAAGTGACGTTGTTCTTCAGAATGAAGTTATATTTAGTATTAATTGACGTATATATGAATGCAGTTGGGAGAAATAGCTGGAGTATTGACCGAGCCTCGTCCGACAGACGGATAACCCGAGGTTAAGGTATGTAAAGCTAGTTCCTTTGGCAAGTTAGTAGCTTTAGCCTTGTATAGTACAATAAACTCCGTAGTAGAATTCCCGAAGTTGAATGTTAAGTATTGTGCAAAGTTTAGTAAATCTAGTTTGCGTTGTTATATCGTATTCAGTCTGAAAGTTAGAAGAGCATGCGCCCGAGGGCAAGTTAGTATTTCAGATTCAGTATAGCCTATTACGTGATTAGCAAGCATGTAGTAGAATAAAAGAAACAGATTTTTCATAATAAAAGTCCGTAAAGAAAGATCAGATAGACAGACAGTTATGGCTACAGATTAACCATTCAGACAGATAGTATCATGGCTACAGATTAGCCGTACAGTTAAACAAAGATTACAGAATCAGTATAATTAGTAAGAATCAGTTCAGTGTAGAGACAGATCAGAATAAGAAGTTAGATTTCAAATAGTCTTTCAGATATACATGCTTGCTATTTATATGTGCTATTTGTTTGTTGAGACTTGCTGTGGCATGTGGGTGTCCCTTTAGCATCCCCACCGCCCCTGGGTTATAGCTGTGTCGATACCAGATTCAGATACCGCCACCAGTTGGGCGATGCCGTCCGCCTAGAGGACGATGATGGCCGACCACCATGATAATACGGTCCAGACCACCCTGCTTGCAGGGGTAGTTCAGTTTACTCTACGCAGAGCCAGATTACCCTGTTTACAGGGGCAGATTACTCTGTGTGCGCTTGTGGTCCGGGGTAGTTTCAGATACAGATTTTTATCAAATTACCCTGTTGCGTGCTTGCACCCAGGGGCAGTTTTAATTACACACCCCGTGTGCACTTGCGCCCAGAGGCGGGAGTCTTCGGACTCAGACACAGTTTATTGTCAGAGGCCAAGGCCTGAGCTACGTACCTAAGGGGACGGGTAGGAGGAGCTCACAGTTATCAGATGAGTGGAGTGACTTATTTTTGGTTGGTTTAGACCCGGGTAGGGGTAAATAGATTGTGAGTTGGTTGGCACCTTCCGGCTTATGGGGGTCGGTCAGGTATTGTGTGTATTTATATGTATACCTATATGTGCTATTAGATACTGATAGACAGCAGAACGGCACGATATCAGGTACACTCAGTTTAGTTATAGAATAATTAAACTCTCCCCCGTTATTCTCAGCTAAATAGACTCAGCTACTTCCTGTTTCTGTGTCATGTTACTGTTGTTATTCATTTCAGTTGTGCATTTCAGTTGCTTTACATGCTCAGTACCAATAGTACTGACACCCGGTGGGGCGCTGCGTTACTTGCCTCCAGGTACTCATAGACGAGGAGGCGATCCCTCTTGATCCTAGCCAGCGCAGAGTCATCAGCTCCTGTCATCCGGAGCTTGATACTTCAGAGGTTTATATCATTTCCTTTTGTTGTACAGTATGGGTAGGCCGGGGCCCTATCCCGACCATCTTATCAATATTCCTAGAGGCTTGCAGTCTGTATATATTTCCCTGTGGTTAGTTGAGCCGGACGTGTGAGGCCGTGCAGTTTGTTATAGTTGTTTAGCATTTCAGTCTATGTTGGCCGTGTGAGGCCTTAGTTTGACAGTAGTGGTGACCTTGCCGGTCATGTAGTTATTCGGCATTTTGTTGGGGGATTACAGATAACTAGACAGCATGGTGGCCTTATCGGCCCGTATAGGTTTCCCCCTTGTAAGTATGTTTCTGGTTAGCTGAAGTTCATACAAGTGGCTACAGGCCTAGCTGGCCGGAGGCTGTGTTTACAGTCGTTATATAGCCCGTTGTTTTCCTGAATGTGAGTTAGAGCCAGCCAGGCACCAGATGTGCTTAGGCCCAGTAGTCAAGCAGTTCAGGTCCTAGTAGGGCACTAGGTGCCAGTCATACCCCCCAAGGCGGGGCGTGACAAGGTGCCAGTCATACCCCCCCAAGGCGGGGCGTGACAAAAATAACCAGTGAACCCTAGTTTTCTTCCAAGTTCCCTAGAAATCATGTCTTATGGTTCGTGTTCAGTTATGAAAACTCTTATTACTTCAGTGTTCTCTAGTCTCCTGTGATTTCTATGTGATATTAATGATTTTACAAGTTCAGTTATAAATGATACTTTTATGACAGATTTCCACATGATTCAAGTTCAGTATATAAACATGTATTTTGATTCTATATGACTCTGAGTTAGCATGAATTCATATTTCAGTCTTTGTGATTTTATCATGATTTTAGCATACAAATGTTGACAGCATAATCAATATTTCATGTTCTTTAGGCTCTCAGAATACTATCAAATAAAGTTTCTGACTTGGTTTAAAGAATGCTAGTTTTCGAGCTATCTTTAAATTATCAGTAAACTTATCATTGGTAGTAGTAGTTTTTAGCACCATTCTGGTCTAGAGTTCAGCGTACCAAAGGCCCAAAACTACGTGCCACCATAGGTTATTAGCCCAAATGAGCATCAGTTTTAGTGATCACATTAGCCATGCCTTTATACCCTAGCAAGGTATATTGGGTCCTATCGATGGGGCGTATACATAGAACTCCACGGTTAGCTCCCATGGTTATATGTCAGGTTAATAGACTCTCCCATCATTCAGTATAGTTACAGTCCCAGTCACAGTTACTGACTTAGTTTTTACTATATGTACATGACCCTTAAATCAATTTTACTGGTACCTTTAATACGCATTTTTCAAACTACTATTTCATGGCAATACTTATGTATCTGAGCAAGCATCATAGTACTTCAGTTCAGTTATGCATTTTAGTAATGCTTTTCAGATTATCAGTACGTTCAATATATTTCAGTAGTTCAGACATAATAGACTTATTTTATGCCATGGATTTGCTTGGGGTCACTTGTGATCCTAAGTACTGTATCTCATCCAGGGTGTGAACTTGGGTCGTGACACATCAAGGCTCCAATAAACCATCAGTTAGTGACCCAGTTGGGTCTAAGATGAAAGAGATGCTCGCAAAGGTATTGAAAAAGATACAATCAACAAACTCGGAAATTAAAGAGATTAGAGGGAATCTTTCTAGTGTGAACCAGTTGGTAAACTCTTTCCACCTTAATAAAGTAGCTGGAGCAGCAGACAGCAGCTTTGAATTTCAGATAGATAGGTACTTTTCCCAGAAACACCATGCCAAACCAAAAGAATGACAAATATTGCATAGCTATTACCAAAAGAAGTGGTCATATATTGGCGTATGCAACAGAAGTAGTTATTGATGATAAGATAGATGAGGCTACTGTGGATTTCTGGGTGGGGGTTGATGAGGCGGAGGACAAGTAAAAATTGTCTAACATTGATAAGCCAGTGGTTATAGATGTTGATTCTGAGGAGACAGGTAAGTCCCCAGTTAACGCAGAGGAGAACACCAAAGAAAAAGGAAAGGGGAATGAACTGTCATAGGTGTTTCTTGATAACACCCAAGTGACACCTCGCAATGAAGTATAAAGTGTAGTTGTTGTGCCCAATCACACGTGCAAGCATATGCGGTTGTACAAGTAATACAATGGCCCTTTCTAAGAGTCAAATATCGAACCCACGGGGACTGGACCAATTCAGTGAACTATCAAGTTCAAGTGTTAAAATTAACTTCACAAGTGTTGATTATAGAAATTTTCTATAAATTCTAAGTTTAGGGGTGATCACAAAATACTTAGGAAACAAAAATAGAAGCAACTAGAGTTAAGGCCTAATAATCATGCAATGCTTATAATTCTCAATGGTTCGAGTATGGAAACTTCAGTTGTTGTCTCACATAATTAAAATACTATGTCATGGTATTTCGAGCCTCTAAATAGGAAAAACTAGTCTCACACCTACATCGTTGAGCGGGGATGTGATGTCCTAATTCGTGAGCAATTTAAAATACATGGATGTGGTTTATGGAGTTTGAGCCCTTGATTATGGACTTTCGTACCTCTAATCATTTACCCGGATTTAGCTTCACAACTACTTCTATGTGTGGTGATGTGATAATTCTAAGTCGGTATCTAGCTCATCCCGTTTTAATAACCAAGCAAGGCAAATTAGGTATAATTTCTATCCTAATCACGAATCCTATCATAAAGGTAAGAACTTGCTCCTTACATTCTCATGTTCTAGCCTAGGGTTACTATTTCGAGCTTTTACCTAAACTTAACGTGTTTGTTTTCATGGTGATCAAGCATAAAAATATCAATAGTAAAGAATGTAAGACAAAACAACAACTAAAACTCAAACCAATGAAGAATTCATGCAATTACAATCATATTTCGTAGCCTCAACCCTAGAGGAAGGGTTTTAGCCACTCATGTTCGTATAAATACTCAAAAATATAATTAGAGTAATGTACTTACAAGAATAATTAAAAGAGAAGGCAAAACAATGAACTCTAGTTAGAGTTCTTCACTTTTCCCTTCGCTCCTTTACGGTTTCCCAAAGATATTTCGTGATAAAAGATTTTTGGAGCTAAGGTTTTAAATTATACTAACTGAAAAATTGCACTTTTTGGCCGGCCATGGACTGCCTCCGTGTCACGGAGCTGGTCGCGCCAATTTGCCTCCGTGACATGGAGCAAACGCGCAGCAACACTGGTTTGGCGCTGGCATGGGCAGGCTGTGTGCGCTGCCTGCCATGGCACGCTTCTCATCGCAGGGCTGCTTGGCCGTGGCACGGGCCTGTCACGCGGCTTCACTGGAATGGCATGCCTGGCGCGTGCAAATGCCTGTGGTGACACGCTGCTGGACGCGCAGCTTCCTTGCCGTGGCACGCTGCTCAGCGCGTTGCCTGTGCTGTGTGGCACACTGTGTGGCTCATCATGTGCATGCCCTAGTGCAACATCTTGCGACTCTTTTGCAATTTGTTCCGAACTTCCTCCTTAAGCCATCATATTTTGTCTCTCCTAAGAATTTTACACCTACAAAACAACGACTAATCATGCTGGTCAGTTTATGCACATAAATATTAGAAATTACATGAGAATATATTAATTAAATTGACAAACTTGACTAAAGTAAGTTATAAAATAGCACCTGGGCACGTAATTATGCCCAAGATCAATACCCCACACTTAAAGCCTTGTTCGTCCTCGAACAACTCTTTTACATCGCATGCACATGAAGACTCACACATAGCTAACTGAAGCAAAATAATTCAAGATAAGGCTACAATGATTGTTTTAGATGGAAAGTTAACAATAGAACATGTAAGATTTAACCATTAAAAGCAAATATAACTATGTAAAGACTTCCTAGCCTTAAGAATCGACTCTCAATTTCAACAAACTCATGAAAATTAACCAATTAAGAAATCTGACATGAATTTTATCCTTCCTCAAACATGTTCCCTCACAACAAGAGAGTTACCCATTTCTCACTCACGACTCATCATATTTATAACGTGTATGGGTCTACGCATAAAAGATAAGCTCACTCTCATAAAGGATTCACATGCTACGTGTATTGACCCATAAGCTTGCCTTTAGTATTTTACTCCACTAATTTAAGAATGTTTGAAAGTAAGATCAAGTAGGATTTAATGGGTTGTAATGTAAGCTAAAGGCCGGTAGGTACTATTATGGCTAGTAATAGTAACTATCTTCCCTAAGCGCTTTTAATATATCACACTTTCCTTAGGAATTTTCATCCTCTTACTTCATCTTTACACTTTTCAACTCCCATTTTCCTCTTTTGTTTCCCCATCTCATTAGGCACACCTAATCTGTTAGTAAGGAGTACTTGAGCAATTTTCTTAAATTTTCTTTTTCGCCCTTTTCTTCTTTTACTCCCTACTAACTCTTATTCATTTTTAAACAAGTGCGCCTCTAGTCTTCTCTTCAACTCCCACAACTACTATTTTCCTTCTTATTCCACTTCTCACTCCTTAACTTGTTTTGGAATTTCACATAAGAGCTTAGGAGTTTTGGATCAAATTCAAGGATAATGAAAAGAAAGGATTAAGCTCATTTTGTGGCTAGCAAAGAATAGGCTAAAGGCTCAATGGGGATAACTAGGATCAGACATCCAAGGTAAGTAAAGTAAGGGATAAAATTAGGCTCATTCAAAGAAATGCCCTAAATCATCTCCTACAATCTACATCCCTCATTTCGCTTTATATACACACCAGGAAAGTTCTATACAATTATATAATAGCATGAAATATTCAAAAACCTTACACTCTCAGCACATGCCCAATTCAAGACAAATTCAGCAGACTCTTAACTCAGCTAATCACAAGAATGCAAAATTCATCTTTAAGCACATCAGTCACATTTAAGAGCTTAGGTGTCTCAAACAGGGTTATACATTTTCTTACATGCTTCAAAATTAACAACACTTGCATCTCACAATCATGTATAGCACATAACAAGAACATCAAGCCATCAATCAGTTAAGGGTTCAAAAATAAAAACCTATTGACTAATTTTCCCTCAAGCATCATCCATCCATCATTGAGAAAAGTCCCTAACTATGACTAAAATAATTATGTATAGACAGAGAAAAATTTTATTTCTCGGTACAAAATGCCCCCCATCGGAAAAGAACCGAAAAGAAAAACCAACAGGCGAGAATCATGCTCAACTCAACTTTTTCATCAAACCATACCATACAAAGAACTAATTTCACCCGAAATCATTAAGCACAAAATTTTTGAAATTTTCCTCACCCCACACTTAAAATGTGCTATGTCCACAAAGCATAAAATTAAAATACAAAAAAGGTGAGGAATACTCCCTGAGGCCTCTAGGCCTAGCTAACAGTATATTTTCTTTTATTTTTGTACAGGTGGGTTATCGACCCCACACTCATCTTCTTTCATGTTCTTTAGCTTCCTCTTCCAAGGGTACTCAGACTTCCCCTCAATTTGTGCTTAATTCACCACCAAAAACAACAACCAAGTGAACATAAACAAAATTAAAATAAAAGAAAAACAAAATCGTACATGTGGTACCCTTGGGTTGCCTCCCAAGCAGCGCGTGATTTTACGTCGCGGCACGACGTGGACTATCCTTCTTAGGACATCCTCAAACCAGTGTCCCTTTCGAGAACCATCTTCTTCTCTTTTTATTTTTTGAGGGAAAAACCTCCACTCTTTCCCTCTCTTCTTCCAACTTCTTCTCTAACTTAATCCCTTCATCAGACTCGGCTGAAATGTGATCATCTCCTACTGATGTGGACCTATGGAATCTGTCACCCCAGACTTAACATCTAACAACACATTGACCTTACAAAGGTCTCAGTACTGTATGGGTGGGTTGATCTCTTGGTAAACTCGAAAAAGCTCTTCTTCATCATCGACCCTCATTTTAAGGGTCCCTGCTCTTACATTTATGATTGCTCCTCTATTGGCCAGGAATGGCTATTCCAAGATCAGGGGTACCTTATCATCAACTTTAAAATCAAGAACGATGAAATCAGCAGGTATAATGAACTTACCCACTTTGATGAGAAGGTCCTCAATTATTCCCTCCGGTGCCACTTGAGACTTGTATGCCAACTGCAGCATCACTCGTGTTGGTCTCGGCTGACCCAACACCAAAGTGTTAAACAAAGATAGGGGTACTAGATTTACTGCTGCCCCTAAGTCACACGGAACTCTTATCACTTCAGATTTACCAATTTGAATGGGGAGGGTAAAACTCCATGGATAATTGAGCTTTTTTAGTATCTTGCTCATTACCCTGTAGCTGCACTCCTCAGTCAGTGCCACAGTTTAAACATCCACCAATCTGACTTTATTGGCCACCACATCTTTCAAGTACTTAGCGTACTTTGGCAATCCCTGCAAAGCATTAAGTAAGGAAAAATTTATGTGAATTTCTTTGAAAATATCAAAGAACTTTTTAAAGCATTCCTCCTCCTTGCTCTTCTTTAATCTTTGCGGGAATGGTGGGGGCGGTCTCTATGCTGGCTGAAATGATGATTGTGCATTGTGTTGCACAACACTCTAATTATCTCCCTTGTCAATAGATGGCCCTTGTATGACTAGCTCAGGTTGCACCTCATTTATCTTTTCCTTTGGTGGTGCCTCAGCTAATTGCTTGCCACTCCTTAAACTGATGGCATTAACCTATCGGGGGTTTGTATCTGTGTCACTAGGTAACCCTCCCTGAGGTCTGGAGTGCTGAGCATCTGCTAATTGACCCATCTGCTTCTCTAGATTGCGGGTGGCCAACTACTGATTTTCAAATTTGATGTCATCCTCGCCTGATTCTCTGCCAATTAGGTCTATGTAGGCATAATTTTCTGCAACATCTCCTCAATGTTGTTGCTGGTCGACTGGCCACCATTCTACCTGTTGTTCTACTGATACTGCTGCTGAGGTTGCTGGCAGCTCAGACTCTGATTTCCACCCCAAGAAAAATTTGAGTGGCTCTGCCAATTCTTGCTATAATTGTTCCCAAAATTCTGGTTATTTCTCTGAACATTCCCAACAAAATTGACCGATTTAGGATTGTCCCAGCAAGATTCTGCATTGTGCCCAATATTACCACAGATTTCACACCAACTAGAAGCCTGCTAAACTACATTCACCTGTCCCTGTGGTTAGTTCATACTCACTTTGTTGAACTGAGTCATCATATGATGCTGAAAGAATGCTAGTTGTGCCGCTAAGGCATTTATACCATCCACCTCTATCATCTCTGCTGCTCTCTTACCTGCCCCTCTTGATGAATCACTGTGCCACTCTGGATTTCCCTAAGCAATCCTGTTCAACAAAGTGTACAACTCATCATAAGTCTTCTCCAATGCTTGACCACCCGATGCAGAGTCTAGTAAGATTTTGGTGTGTGGGTCTAGACTTTCCACGAAGGTATGGGCTAACACTTCATTGGACTGCTGGTTATGGGGGCAGTCTTTCAACAGTGACTTGAATCATTCCCAAGCCAAATACAAGTTCTTCTCCGGCCTCTGCTTGAAGCTTAATATCTCACTTCTGAGCTTGGCAGTCTTGCCTGAAGGGGAGAATCAGATGAGAAACTTATTTGCTAAGTCATCCCAAGAAGTAATGAAATTTGGTGGCTCAGCTTTCAACCACCTCTTTGCCTCTCCCAACAATGAAAATAGGAAGAGTGTGAGTCAGACATAATCATTTGACACTCCAGTGGGGACGAAGGTGTCACTGATCTCCAAGAAGTTCTGCAAGTGTTGTTGTGGGTCCTCATGAGTCATCTCAATGAACTGGCCACTAGAATGTAACAGCTGCATCATGTTCTGTTTAAGCTCAAAGTTCACTACGGGCTCCGATTTGCAGATACTGGAGGTCACATTCATCGCTAGTGGTATTGCCACTTCGCGAACTGGTCGGGCTGCGATTTGGTCAGGTAACAACTCTGCTTGCCCAACTGGTGGATGTTGTTGCAACTGCTCTTGTAATCTTTACAACTTTTGCTCTAGAGCTTCCCTCCTAAGCAAATGCAATTGGCATTCAAGTTCCAATAATGGTTCCACCAGCTCTCTATTCCTTGCCAGCTCTGCAAGGAAACCTATCACCTGCAATATAGCAGACTAAGACCAAGTTTTTCAACACTTAAGGAAATTGAAAATCACACAAAAACCATAAAAATTCACTAAACTTCATCAGTCCCTGACAACGGCGCCAAAAACTTGTTGCACCCAAGCGCACGCTCAAGCATACGCGGTCGTACAAGTAATACAGTGGCCCTTTTTAAGAGTCGGATGTCGAACCCACAGGGATTGGATCAATTCAGCGAACTATCAAGTTCAAGTGTTAAAATTAACTTCACAAGTGTTGATTATAGAAATTTTCTGTAAATTCTAATTAAGTTTAGGGGTGATCACAAAATACTCAGGAAACAATAATAGAAGCAACTAGAGTTAAGGCCTAATAATCATGCAATGCTTATAATTCTCAATGGTTCGAGTATGGAAACTTCAATTGTTGTCTCACATAATTAAAATGTTATGTTCATGGTCTTTCGAGCCTCTAAACACAACAAACTAGTCTCACACCTACATCATTGAGCGGGGATGTGATGTCCTAATTCATGAGCAATTTTAAATACATGGATGTTGTTTACGGAGTTTGTGCCCTTGATTATGGACTTTCGTACCTCTAATCATTTACCCGAATTTAGCTTTACAACTACTTCTACGAGTGGTGATGTTATAATTCTAAGTCAGTGTCTAGCTCATTCCGTTTTAATAACTAAGCCAGGAAAATTAGGTATAATTTCTATCCTAATCGCGAATCCTATCATAAAGATAAGAACTTGCTACCTACATTCTCATGTTCTATCCTAGGGTTACTCTTTCGAGCTTTTACCTAAACTTAACGCGTTTGTTTTCATAGTGATCAAGCATAAAAACATTAATAGTAAAGAATGTAAGACAAAACAACAACTAAAACTCAAACCAATGAAGAATTCATGCAATTACAATCATATTCCATAGCCTCAACCCTAGAGTAAGGGTTTTAGCCACTCATGTTCGTAAAAATACTCAAAAACATAATTAGAGAGTAACGTACTTATAAAAATAATTAAAAGAGAAGGCAAAACAATGAACCCTAGGTAGAGTTCTTCACTTCTCCCTTCGCTCCTTTACGGTTTCCTAAAGATATTTCATGATAAAAGATTTTTGGAGCTAAGGTTTTAATTTATACTAAATGAAAAATTGCACTTTTTGGCCGGCCATCGACTGCCTCCGTGTCACGGAGCTGATCACGCCAATTTTCCTCTGTGACACGGAGCAAACACGCAGCAACACTGGTTTGGCGCTGGCATGGGCAGGTTGTGCGCGCTGCCTGTCGTGGCACGCTGCTCATCGCGGGGCTGCTTGGCCGTAGCACGGGCCTATCGCACGGCTTCACTGGAATGGCACGCTTGGCGCGCGCAGATGCCTGGCGTGACACGCTGCTGGACACGCAACTCTGCCGTGGCATGCTGCTCAGCGTGTTGCCCGTGCTGTGTGGCACGCTGTGTGGCTCAGCATGTGCATACCCTAGTGCGACATCGTGCGACTCTTTTGCAATATTTTCCGAGCTTCCTCCATAAGCCTTAACCATCATATTTACTCTCTCCTAAGCATTTTACACCTACAAAACAAGGACTAATCATATTGGTTAGTTTATGCACATAAATATTAAAAATTACATGAGAATATAATTAATTAAATTGACAAACTTGACTAAAGTAAGTTATAAAATAGCACTTGGGCACGTAATTATGCCCAAGATCAGTCGTTGTCAAATATAGTAACCCAACTGGGTTGAGGTCGATCCCACAGGGAATAGGAAAGAAATAATATATTAACAATTATTAAATTAACCTGTAGTCAATATTTCGAAAGGGGGTTGCAAATAAAAAGAAAAAGTAATCTTAAACTATGATTGAGTTGTTATCCAATTATTGAGACAAAACTAGGATTGTGTTTCAGATAATTTCATAATGTAGTAGACTTATTTTATTAGTGCTCTATCCTGATGAATTGTGTGTAAGAGTGACAATTAAGTTCATCAAACGTCTCTCGACCTACATAGATAAATTTCACCTAAATCTTCTCGGACTTTAGGTGTGTATAGTTTTTCCACGCCATAAGTCTTGGTCTTACTATTCTCGGTTAGAGCTCGAGTTAATTAGATGAGGGTTGATAGCCTTAAATTACCACTATTATTCTCTTTTCCTAAATTCAACCTCTTTTGTCGAGCAAGTTGAAGATACATGCAATGAAATATTAAAATGAAGAGAATAATAGTCTACTCAATTCACCATTCAAGAATCACTATTTTATTGTTTTCCACAACCCTAGCTGAAGTGATTTAGCCGCTCATATTCGTGAAGACAATAACACAAGATATAGAAGAAATCATAATGATATACTTACAATAGTATGAAATTGTTTAACAAATCTCCAAAACTATATTGAATCACAAGAACTTGATGAATTCTCCAATAAATATTCGACTAAGTAATTACACAAATTCGTAAAGTATGAGTTGTGCAATAGTTGACACTAAATTCCACAATTTTTTTATTGTTAGACAATAATGGAACTAAGTTTCACGCCTAAAGCATATTAAGAAAGAGTATATATAGTAGTAGATTAAGCCTTCAATATTCCTGCTTGGATTGGAATTGAATTTAGCAGCTTTTGTTCCTAGTTGAACTAGGATTGGCATTGGATGGCCGTCTGGACAGTGTAGCACATCACGCCTGGAATAATATAGGTAAGGGTGCCGCATCGCACAACTTTGTGCGTAGATGTGGCCAGTGCGACGTGCAGGCCCTTGCCCTGGTGTGTCGGAGCGGTGCTAACTTGCTTGAATCTTACCTTGCTAAATCTGATTTTTTTATCTTTGCTCCAATAGCTATAAACAAGTCCAAATTCATACCTGTAAACATCTAATCATGTGTGTTGTCTCTTTTTCACAAATATCACATAAAACCAAAAAAACACACACAATTTGTTCTCAAAATATAGTTAAGCATGGGCAAAATATGGCAAATAAATGCGTAAATACACCCTTTTATCACTACCCTACACTTAAACTATTATTCATCCTCGAATAATCTACTACTTCCCTTCTCAAATTTAACCACAAAATTCACCATACGAACAGGTATACTTACACTTAGGATCATTAGACAAATCAATCAAGCTCCAACAACTCACTAAACATGCATATAAGATCAACATTCAAAGATCAAAGTTTGAAATCACTTAGATTCTATAACTAACTCAACAAGATATATTTGGGCCAACATGAATCATTTGTAATTTAGCAATCAAGATATACCAAAATGTTACCATTATGTTCCCCTTACTATTTGGAGAGATTCCCTTTTCACTCACATGATATATAACAACTTGGACTCCAAAGAACTCAACATGTATATAAAAGATGACCATAGACTTGTCCTTAGTGTAAATACTCCACTAATAAAAGATTGAATCTAAGTTCAATTAGGACTTAAGATGATTTTAATGTAAGCTAAGGGACATGTAGGAGCTATTTGGCCAAGATAGTGACTAATCTCCCTAAGCACTTTAAAACTTTACAACTCTTTAACTTTTTTTAGCAAATTCTTTAATCTCCTATTTTATCCTTATACCTTGTTTTATTTTTTAATTTTTCAGCTTAGGTGACTAGTAGGAAATTTTTTAATATTAAGCTCATTCACTTTCTCCTTTTTTCTTGTTTCATTCATTCATTTTTTAAAACTTTTTCTCTTGTCCTTTCCCCACTGCTATCATCCTTCTTGTTTTACATTTTTCACCATTTTCTTTTCTTCTAAGTTTCACACTTCCCTTCTTCTCTTCACTTGTGCTCCTTTTATGCAAAATTTTCAATTGAAGTGTTCTAGTAGTCATTTGGATCAAATAAAAATCAATAGAAAGAAAGAGATTAAGCTTGTAATATGGCAATCAAAAGAATAGTCTAAGGATCAAAATGACTAACTAGGAAAATTACATCTAGGTAGGCAAAAATTGGGTACAAATAGGCTACCAAAGAATGCTTATATCACTTTCAGGATTTAACATCCTCATTTCATTTTGCAAATACGTCGGACAAGTTCTATACATCAAATTGCATGCATGGAGTATACAAAAAAAATATCTCACATTTAATGGAACAAATAATTCAATCATGGAAATTGCTACGCCTTAGGCGCAGCGCAAGCGAACGCGGTTGTACAAGTAATACAGTACTCTTAGTGAGCCAGATGCCGAACTCACAGGGACTAGACTTTTAGTGAATTATCAAGTTCAAGTATTACTTCAAAATTCAAAAATGCAAGTTTCCAAGATTTAAATGATTTGTTTGTTGCTACAATCTAAGAGTGATCACAATTTAAATAGAAAACAATAATGAGCAGAATCCAGGGTTAAGCCAAATAATCACGTATAGTTATAATTCATATTGAATCAAGTATTTATCTACATTGTTGTCTCACAAGATAAATGCCATATTCATGGTCTTTCGAGCCTCTAAACATATATTCGAATTAGTTTCACAACTACATCATTGAGTGAGGATGTGGCAGCCTAATTCATATGCATTTATCTAGTGGAGTGGCTTATGGGGTGAATGTCCTTGGTTATGGACTTTCGAACCTCTAACCATTTAACCTAGACTTGACTTCATAACTACATCTAAGAGTAGTGATGTGACAATTCAAATCCAAGTGTCTTGTTATCTTCCCGTTTAATAACCAAATGACGCAAATTAGGTATATTTATATCCTAACCGCAAATCAAATCTTGAAGACTTGAACCCACTTCTTACATTCCTAGTTATATCCTAGGTTTTGCTCTTTCAAGTTTGTCTAAGATCAACACATGCATTTTATTGGTGATCAAGCATTAAAATAATAAAAACAAGAATACAAGAACCAACAACAATGAAGAACTTGAACCAAATAAGAATTTAAATGAATACGCTCATGTCATGTGGCCTCAACCCTAGAAGAAGGATTTTATCCACACATTCTCTTACAAGAAATCATGATGTACTTACAATTCATGTAGAAACAAGAACAGAAAAAGGAAAGAAAATAGAACCCTAGGTAGAGCCTTCTTCGTTCTCCCTTGCTCCTCTGCATTTTTTCCCTAATATGACCTGATACTTAATAAAATAAACCAAGTTTTCTATATATAGTGTGTGATTTTTGGCCGTGTGAAGATCACGTCCGTGTCATGTTTCCCACCGCGGTAGTTGGCCTTCATGACACGGACATATCGTGTCTGCTCACTAGAATGTGGGTTGCCCTGGTTTGTTGTGACATGGCATGGATCAATCGGACGTGGCACATTGTTCATCCGCAGAATGGCCCGCATGGCATGGTGTTGGTAGCGCTGCCCCCCCGGCATGGCAAAGGCCTATTGCACAGGCCTTCTAGATTGTTGTTCCTCGCACACAGGCCTCTAAGCGCGGCACACTGCCTAGCGTGTTGCTTGTTGGGTGTGGCACGCTGGTGGTTTTGGCAACCCCCTTTTCATGACAATTACATGCCATATCTTTGACACTCACACCAAGCTTCCTTCTTAGTCATGCATTTTCATTCCTTGCCCCATCCTTAGCATATTTCACCTACAAGAGAAAAGGACTAATCACATTTGTTAATTCATGCATGCATTTATAATCAGAACACATGAGAGTATGCTTAATTAAATTGACAAACACGACTAAAATTAAGGAATAAAATAGCAGTTGAGCATGTAAATATGCCCAAGATCACTACCCTACACTTAAAGTCTTATTCATCCTCAAACAAATCAATTACATCTCATTCACGTGGAGACTCACACATTACCAATTTAAGCAAGACCACTCAAATCAAGGCTATCATGACTGATGTAGATGGCAAGTTCAAATAGAGCATGTTGTGTATGATACAATTAAAATCAAGCATAACTAAGTTAAGACCGCCTAGCCTCAAGAACCGTCTCTACAACCTCAGTAAACTTATGCAAGTTAACCAATCAAGAAGTCCAATATGAACCCTATCTTTCCTCAAACATGTGCCCTCACAACAAGAGAGATACCCATTTTCACTCACAAATATACAAGTTATAACATGTATGGGTACATGAATAACAATTACTCTCACTCTCACAAAGAATTCACATGCAACATACAATGGCCTGCATGTTGCCCTTAGTGTATTACTCCACCAATATAGGAATATCTAAAAGTAAGATCAACTAGGAATTTATGGATTGTAATGTAGGCTAAGGGACAGGTAGGTACTATTCTGGCTAGTAATAGTGACTATCTTTCCTAAGCGTTTTTAATACATCACATTTTCTCATTGAGCATTCTCTTTTCTTTTACTTCTTCCCCTACTCTTTTATCTATCACCTCCCCTTTTGGTTCCCCATTTCTTTAAGCACACTTATACAATTAGTAGGGAGTACTCAAACATTAGACGCTTCATCATTCTTTTGTTTTTTTCTACTTCCTACCAACATTTAGGCATTTTGAACAATTGCACCCTTCACTCTTTTCTTCAACTTCCACAACCAACTATCTCCCCTCTTTTCAAGTTTCTTACTCCTTTAACTCTTTTGCATTTTTCATTTAAGCGCTTAGGAGTTTTGGATCAAATTTAGGTCTAAAATACCCTGTCTAATGGTTAAAGCATGTTCTAAATATGGAATACTGATCTGAAAACTAAAACTGGACAAAACTGACTAGTGGGAGAGTCCTAGAAGGAACACTAAGCTGATAGCTCAAACCTGAGGTCCAAGACTAGTCAGGGATACATATCTAAAAGAACCCTGAGAGTCTTATCGGACTAGATTCTGGAACTAGGTTCTAATACTAGTCAGAGGTGCTTATCTGGAAGCATCGTAACCGTCTAAAAAATAAACTAAAATCTGAAATTGGGGTCCTAAGGCTAGTTAGAGCTGTTTATCTAAGGTGTCATGATCGCCTAGTGGACCAATTAAAACTGCATTCTGAATCTGATTCTGATAACTGGGAGGTACTATTGGCACCTCGGGAAATTCTGTAGGCAAACTAATCAACTGACATTTCCTGGCTGACACTGAGAATTCTAGCATTCTTACTAAAATTGAACTGAAAATAATCTGATTTATTTCCAATGCTACTAACAACATGGGAGTCCACAACACTGATAAATCTAAGCAAGATTTTGATATTCAAGCACTAAAGCAAATTTCAAGATTTTCTAGTTTAAGAAATAGGACTAAATTTCACTTCACGAGATTTAACATCATTTTAGTCACGAACTTATGGAAAATATCTATAATTAACATGGTATAATAATCCACATGATCTGGACGAAGTATGACTAGCAATTTTTTGACATTTAGTAGTTTTAGGGCTTCAACTGATAGAGAGAAATAGGGAGGAATTTGGGGACACAAGGGAAGAACTATTCCCTTGTTGAATTCCCACATAACCGGTGAAGAAACCCGATGAATTCCCTTGAGAAACTAAGGAGGAAAGGTTGCCTTAGCTCTTGTCCTGAAAAGTTTGGAGAGAAGTTCTACGATGAATTCTGAGAGTTCAGATGGGGAGAATGAGGAAAGAAACCGTTTAACCCCTCTAATAAATCTGAAAATATGCTTAAAACGACATAGTTTAGAGTCTAGGAGGGTAGGAAATTACTAAAAGACCCTTGAAAACTCGCAGGGGAAAATTGATCGTCAGTCCTCATGGGTGACCCAATGGGTCGAGATCAGTGACCACGACTCGTGGTCACACTCGTTAGATTCAATGCATGAAACCCACTGTTGGTCAGCATGAGGGACCTAACGAATCGTGGTTAGTGACTATGACTCGTGGTCACCTCTCGTGGACTACACTTCCTCAAAAACCCTAGAGTCCCCACGGGTGACACCATGACTCGTGGTGTCCCAAACGAGTTGGGGTGAGGACCCATTGGGTACACTGCCTAACATTTTCCCGACCTAAAATTTATCCTAGACCACGGGTCATATCACGACTCATGGTGTTCACCACAACACGTGGTCACCCCATTCTCCAAAAATTTTCACTAAATCTACAGGCCTTACCACGAGTCACTTAACGACTCGTGGTCACTACCCACGGGTCACAAAACGACTCATTCTGTGACTTGGTGCAGATTTTCCAGATTTCTCTATTTTATGTCTCAGGTCAAGCCTTTGAATTTTTGGGGTATTACAATATCTCTCCCTTGGGAACATTCATCCTCAAATTTTGGAAAATACACAGGAAAGTAGAGAATGGCAACTTTTATGCACAAATACTGAGCATAAAAGCTGAAACTAGCGGAATGACTATCACTGAACTGATCACAAGTTTGAACTGAATTCACTAATCATGCATATATAATTCACTAATCATGCACATATTCATATACATGAAAGAAATTGAAACAATGAACTAAAAGCAGTTTTGGGAAGGAAATTGATACCTTAAACTGAAACCTGAGTTGGAAGGGAACAAATGGGGGTATCTAGCTATCATATCCGCTTCGGCCTTCCACGTAGCTCCCTCAGCCCACTGATTCTTCCACAAAATTTTGACCGAATCTAATTCCTTGTTCCTCAGCTTACGAACGTGATGGTCAAGGATCTGGATTGGGACCTCCTCATATGAGAGGCTATCTTTCACTCTCACGCTATCCAATGGCACAATTGAAATTGGATCACTGATGCACTTCTTCAATAGTGACACATGGAATACTGGGTGCATAGATGCCAATTCTGAAGGTAATTCCATCTTATAAGCTACCTTGCTAATTCGCCTCAAAATTTTTTAGGGTCCCACATATCTCTGCCTGAGCTTTCCCTTCTTCTAAAATCTCATCACCCCTTTCGTGGGTGAAATTTTCAGATAGACCCAGTCATCCACAGCAAACTCCAACTCACATCAGCATAAGATTTCTGATGGCTCTGGGCTATTTTCAATCCTTCTCTGATGAGTTGTACCTTCTGCATAGCTTCATGAATTGATTCTGGCCCGATTATAGCATCTTCACCCACTTCAAACCACCCAATAGGAGATCTACACCTCCTACCATACAATGCCTCAAACGGGGCCATCTAGATACTGGAGTGGTAGCTGTTGTTGTATGCAAATTCGATAAGAGATAAGTGGTCATCCCAACTGCCCTTGAAATCAATCGCTCACACTCTTAACATATCTTCTAGGGTCTAAATAGTCCGCTCTGCTTGCCCATCTGTCTGCGGGTGAAAAGCTATGCTGAGCTTGACCTAGGTACCAAGTCCATTCTGAAAAGACTTCCAGAAATGTGAGGTGAACTGGTACCTCTGTCTGAAATTATGGATAATGGCACCCCATGAAGTCTAACCAACTCCCAGATATAAAGCCTAGCATAGTCCTCAGTTGAATCTGTAGCTTTAACTGGGAGGAAATGTGCTGACTTAGTCATCTGATCTACTACTATCCAGATAGAATCATGTTGCTGACGAGTTTGAGGCAGACCCATAATAAAGTTCATGTTCACTTCTTCTCACTTCCATGTGGGTATGCTGATATCCTGGGTCATACCTCCCAGTTTTTGGTGCTCTACCTTGACTTGCTGGCAGTTTGGGCACTTAGCTACGAATTCAGCGATGTCTCTCTTCATGTCGTTCCACTAGTAAATATCCCACAAATCGTAATACATTTTAGTTTCACCCGGGTGGATGGAGTATCTCAAGCTGTTAGTTCAGCCAATATCTATTGTCTCAAATCACCAACGTCCGGTACACACCATCTCCCCCTTTGGAGAAAGCCTCAATCCCTTTCCTGAGAACCGCTTCCTTAAGTTTAAGTAAAATGGGATCTTCATCCTGTTTGGACTTAACTGCAACAACCAAAGAGGAATCTGACTCACTTTGCATCAGCACTCCACCCTCAAATGAGTCAACCAACTGCACCCCTAGCCGAGCTAGTCTGTGAATATCCTTCGCCAAGTCCTTTTTGCATTCTTCAACATGAGTCACAGTACCCATAGACACTCTGCTTAGGGCGACAGCCACCATATTGGCTTTGCCCAGGTGATATAGCACGCTCATGTAATAATCCTTTAGGAGCTCTAACCACCATCTCTGACGAAGATTTAGGTCCTTCTGACTGAATACATATTGAAGGCTCTTGTGATCGGTGAAAACATCCACATGAACCCCATACAGATAGTGTCTCCATATCTTTAATGCAAACACCATCGCTGCCAACTCCAAGTCATGAGTCAGATAATTCTTTTCATTAAATCTGAGCTATCTAGAGGCATACGCTATTACCTTGCCCCTCTGCATTAGAAAGCAACAAAGTCCAACTCTGGAAGCATCGCAATATACTACAAATCCATTTGATCCTTCCGGTAGAGTCAACACTGGAGCGGTAGTGACTCGAGTTTTTAACTCCTAGAAACTCTTCTCACACACATCTGACCAGTGAAATTTCACCTTCTTCTGAGTCAACTTAGTTAGAGGAGATTTTATAGAAGAAAAGCCTTCCACAAAGCGTCGGTAATACCCAGCTAGACCCAAGAAACTTCTGATTTTAGTTGGGGAGGTAGGTCTGGGCCAGTCTTTCATAGCTGCTATCTTTTGAGGATCAACCTGAATACCCTCACCCGAGACCACATGACCCAGGAAACTCACGGATTTCAACCAGAACTCGCACTTGCTGAACTTGGCGAACAGTTGGCGGTCTTTGAGTGTTTGAAACACTATCCTTAAGTGATTAGCATGCTCTTCCTCATTTTTGGAGATAGCAGAATGTCGTCGATAAGTACAATGATGAACATATCCAAATACTTCTTAAATACTCGGTTCAAGTCGGCACTCTCTAAGGTACTGACACCAATAATTCTTGTGATCTCTTTAGTTTTGTCCAAAAATCCTTGTGGGTCCTCTCCCACCTTAGATCCATGAAAATCCAAAGGGTTCATTCGGGTAAAGTCCCGCACTCGGGAAGCTGCTGCAGAATCATTGTTGTTGATTGGAACCACTTGCGGTTCACCTAGTTGGTAACAGTTTGGGCGAGCAGCTGAATGGTCGGCTTGAATTTTACGGTCGACACTGAGCCATCCTGAGGGCTGCCAGGGCTGGTGGGGCAGGTCGGTGAGCATTACCGGCCCTTCTTCCATTACCACATCGCAGAGGCATGATTCACTAAAATGAAATAGAGCATGAGTTAGGATAATGATTTTGGAATTGAATTTCAACGCACGATAAGGAGTATGAAATAAAGGGAATTTTTTCTTAATAACATCTCGTATCCTCCTCATCATAAGTGTGGCACGCTTCATACCCATGAAGAGGACTCTACTCGATGTGGCTTTCAAATATTCAAGGATACTCTAAACCTAGGGCTCTGATAATAAGTTTGTCACGCCTCGAGCTTACACCCTGGACGGGACACGGTACTTGGAGTTACAAGTAATCCCAAGTCAACCCCTGGTCTATCATATACTAACATTCTGAGTAGCATGTAAATATATATAGCAAAAGTTTGAGGTAAAAATATAAATATTTCGAGAGAAATAAAGTTGTTTCATAATATTTGAAAACATTAGAACGAAACTACAAGTCTTAAATAAAACCAATCTGTGTCTGAAAGCCATTATGACTGATGAGTTACTGGGACAAGCCCCCGGATAACTCCAAATCTAAATAGAAGGAAAGAAAATATAATTGAAGTAAATAATTTCCATCCTCGAAGAATAAGGACTCACCAACTAGAATAGCTAAGGTCTTTGGTGAGCAGTCAGCTAACGAGGCTGAGACTGAGATCCTGCAGATGTATCATAAAATGATACAGCATAAAAGTGTGTGTAAGTATTTTGAATGTACTGAGTAAGTGAGAGAAACATAACACAATGGAATAAAATGCTAAACTGAAAAGACATGCAATGAACAACTAAAGCTACTGAACCGAATAACTGAAATAACTGAGATGGTCTAAAAGACCCTGTCTGATGGTCAAAGCATGTTCTAAATCTGGAATACTAATCTGAACTGAACTAAAACTGGATTGAACTGACTAGTGGGAGAGTTCCAGACTGAACACTAAGCTGATAGCTTGAAACTAGGGCCCAAGACTAGTTAGGGATACATATCTGAAAGCACCCTGAGAGTCTTATCAGACCAAATTATGAAACTGTGTTCTAAGATCGGTAAGAGTTGCTTATCTGGAAGCGTCGTAACCATCTAAAGAACAAACTAAAATCTAAAACTGGGGTCCTAAGGCTAGTCAAAGTTGTTTATATAAAGTGTCATGACCGCATAGTGGACCAATTAAAACTGCATTCTAAATCTGATTCTGATAACTGGGAGGTACTACTGGCACCTCGGGAAATTCTGTAGTCAAACTAATCAGCTGACATTTTCTGGCTGACACTGAGAATTCTAGCATTCTTATAAAAATAAACTGACGATAATATGATTTAGTTCCAATGACACAAACAACATGGGAGTCCACAACACTGATAAATCCAAGAAAGATTTCAATGTTCAAACACTAAAGCAAATTTCAAGTTTTTCTAGTTCAAGAAATAGGGTTAAATTTCACTTCACAAGATTTAACATCATTTTAGTCACGAACTGATGGAAATTGTCCATAATTAACATGGTATAATAATCCACATGATTTAGATGAAGTATGACTAGCAATTTCTTAACATTTTATAGTTTCAGGGTTATAACTGATAGAGAGAAATAAGGAGAAATTTGGGGACACAAGGAAAGAACTATTCCCTTGTTGAATTCCCACATACCTGGTAAAGAAGCCCGAAGAATTCCCTTGAGAAACTGAGGAGGAAAGGTTTCCCTAGCTCTTGCCCTAAAAAGTTCTGAGAGAAGTTCTACGATGAATTCTGAGAGTCCAAATGGGGAGAACAAGGAAAGAAACCGCTTAACCCCTCAAATAAATCTGAAAATATGTTTAAAATGACATAGTTTAGAGTCAAGGAGGGTAGAAAACTACTGAAATACGCTTGAAAACTCACAGGGCAAAGCTGATCGTCAGTCCTCACGGGTGACCTAACGGGTTGTGATCAGTGACCACGACTCGTGGTCACACTCGTGAGGTTCATTGCATGAAACTCACAGTTGGTTACCACGAGGAACCTAATGAGTCATGGTTAGTGACCACTACTCGTGGTCACCTCTCATGGACTACACTGTCTCAAAAACCCTAGAGTCCACACGGGTGATAGCACGACTCGTGGTGTCCCAAATAAGTCGTGGTGAGGACCCGTTGGGTACACTGCCTAGCATTTTCCTGGCCTAAAATTTATCCTAGAACATGGGTCATATCACGACTCGTGGTCACCCCATTCTCCAAAAATTTTCACTAAGTCTACCGGCCTCACCACGAGTCACTTAACGACTCATGGTCACTACCGACTGGTCACAGAATGATTCATTCTGTGATCTAGTGCATACTTCCAGATTTCTCTATTTTAAATCCCGGGTCAAGCCTTTGAATTTTTGGGGCATTACAGCCTAGCTAACAACATGCTTTCATCCACTTTCTGAACACAGGGGTCAATAATCTCACACTCATCTTTTTCCATGCTCCTTAGCTTTCACTTCCACAAGTACTTAGACTTCTCCTGAATCAGTGCTTAATAACCTAAAACAAAAACAAAAGTGAAAATAACCAAAATTAACAACAAAGAAAAAAATTGTACCTGTGGTACAACTTGGGTTGCCTCCCAAGCAGCGCCTAATTTTACGTCACGGCGCGACGTGAGTCACACCTTTTCCAGAATGTCCTCAAACTATTCTTTCCTTTTGGGAACCATCTCCACTTTTTCTTAACTTTTAAGGAAAAAGCTTCCACACTTTCCCTCTTCTCCTCCATCACTTCCTTCACCAAATTTATTGGCGTCTTCTCAACAGCACACTTGGGTTCTCTTTTTAAGAGATCTTTCAGAAGTGGACTTTTGCACTCCTCCACGCCACAGTCATTTTCTGTTAACACATAAATCTGTGTTGGGGTGTTGATTTCTTGATATACTCTAAAGGTCTCCTCCTCATCATTTACCCTATTTTCAGGTTACCAGCTCGGACGTCAATCAATGCTCCTTTCGTGGCCAGGAATGGACGTCCCAAGATAAGGGGTACCCTATCATCCACTTCAAAATCCAAGATTATAAAATCAGCATGTACTATGAACTTACCTACTTTAAGGAGCACATCCTCAATTATCCCTTCTGGGGCCATCATGGATTTGTCAGCCAGTTGTAGCATCACTCTTGTAGGCCTTGGTTTCCCAAATCAAGTGTGTGAAACAATGACAGGGGCATCAAGTTCACAGCCGCCCCTAAATCACAAAAGACAGCATCAACTCACTTCCACCTATTTGTACGGGGATGGTGAAACTCCGTGGGTCTTTGAGCTTCTTCGGCATCTTGCTCGTCACCCTAAAGCTGCACTCATCAGTGAGTGCTACAGTCTGCACATCTACCAGCCTCATCTTGCTGGCCACCGCATCTTTCAATTACTTAGCGTACATGGGCATTCCTTGTAAAGTATTAGCTAAAAACAAATTTATGTGAAGTTCTTTGCAAATGTCAAAGAACTTTTTGAAGCAAGCATCCTCCTTGCTTTTTCGGAGCCTTTTTGGGAATGATGGTGGTGGTCTCTATATGGGCTGCACTATTGATTTTGCTTTATTTTTGGCAGCCTTCTGTTCATTGCTCTTATCTGTTGATGGACCTGGTCTGACCAACTCTAGTTGCACCTCATTTTTCTTTTCTTTTGTTGATGCATCAGCTACCTTCTGCCACTCCTCAGACTGATGTCCATGACCTTCCTTGGGTTTGTCTCAGTGCCACTTGGTAAATCCCCCTGCAGTCTGGTGTTCTGAGCTACTGCTATCTAGCCCATTTGCTTTTCCAAATTCCTAGTGTCCAGCTGCTGATTCTTTAGCTCAGCTGTTATTTTTGCCTGGTCAGCTACCATTTGAGTTTGGTTGGCCATGATTTTCTGCAATATCTCCTCTATGTTGCTGGATTAGCCACTAGCTTCCCTTCCCTAACGTTGATACTACTGCTAAGCCTGCTGAAAATTCTAATTTTGGCCCTAATTTCCACCCCAAGAAAAGTTAGGGTGATTCTGACAGTTCCTGCTATAGGTATTCTCATAGTTATAATTGCTTCTCTGCACATTAGCCACAAAGTTTACTCACTCTGGATTTGCTCTGCAAGAGTTTGCACCACGCCCATTGTTCCCACAAATCTTACACTAGCTTGGAGCTGGTTGAACTGTATTCACCTGTGTTTGCAGCTGTGCCATGCTCATCTTGCTAAACTGAGTCATCATCTGATGCTGGAATGAAGCTAGCTGGGCTACGAATGCATTAACACTATCAACCTCTATTAACCCAGCTGTCTTTCTGGCTACTCCCCTTGATGCATCACTGTGCCACTCTGGATTTCCCTGTGCAATCCTGTTCAGTAGAGCGTACATCTTATCATACGTCTTTTAAAATGCTTGCCTACCTGATGCAGAGTCTAACAAGATTTTAGTGTAGGGGTCGAGACTCTCCACAAAAGTATGGGCCAACACTTCATTGGACTGTTGGTGATGAGGACAATCTCTGAGAAGAGATTTACATATTTCCCAAGCTAAGTACAAATTTTCATCTGGCTACTGCTTGAAGCTCAGTATCTCACTTCTTAATTTTGCAGTCTTGCCAGATAGGAAGAATTTGATAAGGAACTTCCTAGCAAGGTCGTCCCATGTAGTGATGGAATTTGATGGTTCTATCTTCAACCACCTCTTTGCTTCTCCCAAAAGTGAGAATGGGAAAAGAGTGAGCCTCACATAATCATCCAACACTTCGGTGAGGATATATATGTCATTGATTTCTAAGAAGTTCTGCAGATACTACTGTAGATCCTCATGCATCATCCTTGTGAATTTCCCACTTGATTGCAACAACCGCACCATGTTCTGCTTTAGCTCAAAATTACCTCCAAGCTCCAGTCTGGGGATACTGGAAGTGACATTTGTTGCGAGTGGGATTGCCACTTCATGAACTGGTATAGCTGCCATCTCTGCTGATGCAACCTCGTCCTATTGAACCTTCTGGATGGTATATAGAGAGGCACCTTCCCTTCTTAACTGTCCCAACCTTCTCTCAGGTTCAGGGTATGGTTCAACCAACTCTCTATCCCTTGCCAGCTTGATACGAGGACCAACATGTACCTACAAACTTGATGACTAAGAACATATTGTTAGTACTTAAGAAAATGTAAAAATAATACAAAAATAATAAATTCACCAATGTTTCCAGTCCCGGACAACGGCGCCAAATACTTTTTATGCCTCAGGCGCACGCGATCATATAAATAATACAGTGACTCTTAGTGAGTCGGATGTTGAACCCACAGGGACTAGACTTTTAGTGAATTATCAAGTAAAAGTATTACTTCAAAATTTAAAAGTGCAAGTTTCCAAGATTTAAATGATTTGTTTGTTGCTACAATCTAAGAGTGATCACAATTTAAATAGAAAACAATAATGAGCAGAATCCAGGGTTAAGCCAAATAATCACGTATAGTTATAATTCATATTGAATCAAGTATTTATCTACATTGTTGTCTCACAAGATAAATGTTATATTCATGATCTTTCGAGCCTCTAAACATATATTCAAATTAGTCTCACAACTACATCATTGAGCGGAGATGTGGCAACATAATTCATATGCATTTATCTAGTGGAGTGGTTTACGGGGTTAATGCCCTTGGTTATGGACTTTCGAATCTCTAACCATATAACCTAGACTTGACTTTACAACTATATTTAAGAGTGGTAATGTGACAATTCAAATCCAAGTGTCTTGTTATCTTCCCGTTTAATAACCAAGCGATGCGAATTAGAAATATTTCTATCTGAACCGCGAATCAATTCTTGAAGACTTGAATCCATTTCTTGCATTCCTAGTTCTATCCTAGGATTTTCTCTTTCAAGTTTTCCTAAGATCAACGCATGCATTTCAACAGTGATAAAGTATTAAAATGATAAAAACAAGAATACAAGAACCAACAATAAGAAGAACTTGAACCAAATAAGAATTTAAACTAACATGTTCATGTCATGTTGCCTCAACTCTAGAAGAAGGGTTTTAGACACTCATGCTCTTACAATAATTCATGATGTACTTACAATTCATATAGAAACAAGAGTGGAAAAAGGAAAGAAAATAGAACCCTAGGTAGAGCCTTCTTCATTCTCCCTTGCTCCTCTGCATTCTTTTTCCCAAATATGACGTGATACTTAATAAAATTAACCAAGTGGTCTATATATAGTGTGTGATTTTTGGCCATGTGAAGATCACCTCCGTGTCACGCTGCCCATCGTGACAATTAGCCTCCGTGACACGGATATATCGCACCTGCTCACTGAAATGTAGGTGTTGGCTTGGTTTGTTATGGCATGGAATGGATCTATCGGGCGTGGCATGTTGTTCATCGCTCAGGCTGGCCGGCGTGGCATGGTGCTGGTTGTGCTGCCTGCCTAGCATGTCATGAGCCTATCGTGCAAGCCTTCTAGATTGTTGTTCCTCACACGCAGGCACCTGAGCGTGGCACCCTGCCTGGCGCACTGCTTGCCTAGCATTCCACGCTAGTAGTTTTGGCAGCCCACTTTTCATGACAATTGCATGCCATCTCTTTGACACTCATCCCAAGCTTTCTTCTTGATCATGCATTTTCATTCCTTTCCCCGTCCTTAGCATATTTCACCTACAAAATAAGTTGTTAATTTATGCATGCATTGATAATCAAAACACCTGAGAGTAAGCTAAATTAAATCGACAAACACAACTAAAACTAAGGTATAAAGTAGCATTTTGGCATATAAATATACCCAAGATCAACAATCAAGATTACATAAACACATATATCCATATTAAATGCTTTACATTATTAAGCCTAATTTTTCAAGCTTAGAAGCCAAGTTTCAAAAGTCTAAGTGTTTCTACCTTTTCAAGCGTTTTTTTGAATAAATGATACAAAGTCTTAATGATATCCTAAGTGAAGTACCTAACATTCATAAGGTTTCAAATTATTGCTCTTATAATGACTAATTTTCCCTTAAGAAGGTTGTCATTCATCCATCATCGGGAACAGTCATGACTATGACTCACAAAAAAAATCTAGACCTTCTAATCGGTTCTAAGGGATTGTCCATCGGAAAAGTACTAAAAACAAAACTAGGGGAACCTAAATAAAAATATAAACCAAAAATATTACAAAAATACTACAAGCTAGCAGGATAAGTCATGAATCACAAATAAAAAATCTAGGCCCACCATGGACAAATTTAGCAATGAAAGCATATGGTTTAATGAAGTTTACTTCTCCCACCCTACACTTAATCAGTAGCATTGTCCTCAGTGCTAAAACAATAAATCATAAGTAAAAGAGTAAAAGAAAAACTCCTTGACCTCTAATCCTCAGCATTTGTAGGGGCAAAAGCAGCTTCCCCCATTTTAGAGTCATCTCCATCGTCATTAGACTCCAAATCAGAGTCGACTCTAGCTTGCTCCTTGTCTATGGTATCATCATTATCAAAGGGCTCCTTAAAACCTGTCCCAACTCTACAGAGAACTCTCTAATGCTCGCTCAATAGGTAGTCCATGTTAAGTTATTGTAGCTGCTCCTTTGTCACTCCGCTCACTTTCAGTTGTAGCATTTGCATGACATACAAGTAACTCAGAACATTATCAATGCGTCATTGCACTCATCGATAAACAACACAGGACTATGTATACCCTTAGGCTCCTTAGTCTTCATCACATCAAGCCCCTTTGGGTCATAACATGGTCTACAGTTAACCACCTCCTCATCAATCTACTGCTCCCTCGAAAATCGGGTCAAGAGACCCCCAAAACTAAATCATTCCCTTTCCTCACCCTTTTCCTTCTCAACACATCCTTAATTATTATCCCAGCATTAATTGATCTCTCAGTCATCAAAGAAAACACAAGACAAACTCTCTCCCTCGTTACATGAGTCACGTACTTCCCAGGCACCAAACAAGCACAAATAATTTTTAACTAAATTCTAGCTTTCCTACTCATATGTGCGTAGGGGAAGACACGTGATACCCATACTGTTGGTGGTGGGCCTACCTTGCGACCAAATTCGGGCCACTGAGAGTATGCCTAATTTCTCTATATGGGAGTCTCAAAATAAGGTCTTTGAATGACTGTGGGTCAATATTAGATGTACCAAGTAATCTGTTTAAAATAGTGGGCGAAAAATTTCACAATTTTCCCTCTTATTTTAACTTGGTTTGACCTCTCCTTCAGATCCCAATTCACCAAATATTCCTTCAGTATATTCAAATTACATTCACCTGGATCATTATACATAAAGTTCAATACAAAAGTATGTAATCTATCTATAATATGAGGAAATTTGGATGCAAAGCTAATTCTATCAACAAATAATTCATGTGAATATTTTGACTCCTTATGCTCTTTAAACCACTTCTTACCTTCTTGCTCTGTGACTCAACGGAACCCATAACACCTTGGTGGTTGTGGTGGCATGCTTGCATCCTCATTGGGTGCTTCTTGAGTTCCCCTTGACCTTTTATTTTCATGACTTGGAGAAGCCACACCCTTTCCTTTGTTGACTTTTGGAGCCATTGTTGGTGAATTTCCAAGAAAAAAAATGATGTTTTTGTGATTTGGGTGAATAAGTTTGAAAGAATTTATGAGAAAAATGAAGTTTATGGACAAAATTTTGAGAGAGATAGGGGTGTGCGGTGCACCTAGGCTGAAAAGTGAGGAGAAAAATTAGGTTTTTATTTTTAAAGACATTCCTTGGGTCGGGCTTGACAAATTGAGCCGCAAAATTTTTGGCCTGGACCCCTCCTATGTGATGTGTTAGCCCGTGCGCTGGAAAGGCACCGCATTGTGCCAGCTCGTGCACAGGTAGTGTTGCGCATCGCGTCAGCGCTTTCGCTGGCAGTGCTGCGCGTCGCGCCAGCCTGTGTGCTGGAAGTGCTGCGCGTTTCATTACTTGGTGCGTTGCATGGCTTGTTTTTCCCCCACCCCATTTTCAACAGTTATGCTTGATAATTATGGTTTAAGACTTAATTCCTGCATACTTGAACAAACACATCAACTCTAAAAAAAATCATAATTTACAAGACATTGGGTTGCCTCCCTAGTAGCGCTTGATTTAGCATCACAGCATGACGCAGGTATTGTCACGCCCCACCTTGGGAGGCGTAACCGGCACCTGATGCCACACTGGATCTTGAGCTGACCTAGCTGGACATATACACCTCTAGTACATACCAGCAACACGTAATTAAGAAGACAATTAGGTATAACTCATCTTAACCATAGACCTAGGCCAACAAGGTCGCAATATAAATACTTGCACAAATAATTAGCTGACCCAACAGTTCACGATAATAATAACATCTTATACGGGCCGACAAGACCACCATGTTTTCTAAATCAGACAAGGTGAAAGACAAGCACATATATATATATATATATATAAGCTATTAGGGTTGTGACTGACAAAACGACTAGGCCCACATGGCCAAGCACCCATGACTAACAAAACCCATTGTCTGCAAGCCTCTAGAGAAAGTCATTGGCCAGGACAGGGCGCCGACTTACCCCAAAACTAATCAATAAAAGACAATCAAACTTCTAATGTATGGCATCTCCGGAGGAAGAGAGTTGACCACTCTGCTGAGTCTGAACGGCTACTAGGGAGGTCTCAAAACCTGTCTATCAGAACCTGCAGGAAAGTATGCAGCGCCCTATGTGTGGGCATTAGTACAGCATGTGCCGAGTATATAAGGCAATAATAAGCCAGAACTGAAACTGATCATAAGAACTAAACATAAATAGCTAAAAGAGTCATATAATAACTTGAACAACCTCATCTGTATAATCATACACTAGAAAACACTAGACAAAAAGAACATAATCTGGCCCCCATAAGCTCGGCAGATACAAAAATTCAAACAATAACCTTCCTGGACCCCATAGGCTTCGGCAAGTACAATCCAATCTATATACCCTTATCAGTAACACTGTAGCCCCCAAAAGGTATCCTATAGTTTATTTGAACTAGCCCTACACAGGCAATCAAATTCATTTGTGTGTTATTCTGTAGCTCAACTGTAACTAGCCCTTCATAGCCAATCAATATGTACCTGTAAGTAGCCCCTTAGACAATCAATGTATCTCTGTATGTAGCCTCTTAGGAGATTGTAGGTGAGCACATGAGGCTCCTGTATCTGTATCTTGAGCCTTCTGGGCTCTTGTAACTACACCCTGAGCACCCAAGGCTCTTGTGAGTGTTAGTAATGCCAATTCAGGCATAAAGGAAGTCCGTCAGGGCACCAGACATCAAGTGGCTCTACAGGCCTCAATATAGTCGCTCTAAACTTCATATTTCTCTGTGAGCACAACATAGCCTCATAGGCGTTTCATAATTATATTTCGCTCCTTGAGCAGCCTGTATAGCATCTGATAGGCCTAACTTATATTTTCACACATCGCTCGGTGAGCGTAGCATATCCCCTTAGGCCTAACACAATTGTTACTTGCCCCTATAGAAACTTGTATAACATCCAACAGTCATATCCAATGTGTCCACAACTAGCTATATAGTCATCAAGACAATTATAGAATCAGCTAGCCTAGAAAGAAAAGGGCGAGGTCGGGAGTGACCTGAACGATAAAAAATGTCATAACAAGCTATAAGATTGCTAATATTAGGCGTAGCCCCTGCATATAAACTACATATCCCACTAGGCAGCCACAAACAAGTAGTACTTTGAAGTTAATCCATCAGGACGCTAAGCACAATCTTACTGAAAGGCATAGCGGTACAATAATGGCTTATAAGTGAACAATAAGGTCTTAGGCGACCAAACTATATGGTTCCTTCGCCTAAAATGACTACAGGGCTGCTAATAACAAGATATGACTTTGCAGCAGCCAACTACAATATTACAGGCAGCCATAATGACTATTAACCTAAAGGTCGAATTACAATATTAAGATTCTAGCTCTATAGGCATCAAGATATGCCAAAAGCCCGTAGGTGGGCTTTATCACACATAGGCATAATGAGCATGAATTTCTATCTCCAAGTTACTCCTTATGCTGCCCAAATTAGCTAGACATGATCATTGATTAACAATAAAGACTCTACGGCATCGGTAAGGCAGCAAGATATCAACAATCAAACTAAGCGACAACAATCCAACCAAGTACTCTTATATCGCTTCTAATTAAAGGAAAAGCTAAATGTGGAAAGCCTCAACAAGGGATACTTATACTAATCAATAAGTTCAACTTTCAGCAACTAACCATCCATCACTACATAGCCACGAATATATATTGCTAGATACAATGAGTTGTACCAACTATACGACTAAGAAACTTGCCGAAGGAGATTTAGCCTTAACATACCTCATAGGTGATTCAATAGCTCAACTTTCCTTGGTCAAACTCTCCCACGATCAACCACAACACAAAGCCCCAACATCTTATAGCTTTCAAGGCACCTAAGACAGCCCATGTATCAATAACAAAGAAGAATTCTGACATCGGTAGTTGTTTCAATATATATCATAAAATTTTCAATTCTAATCGTAGAGAAGGGTGTAGAAGTCCTTACCTTCCTCTAGATGAAGGAACACCATGAATAGATTGACAAATACACCCAATTCCCTTGGAAAAGCCCAACAAAACTTTAACTATTGAAGCCAAGAAGAGTTTGATGAACCTCACAATAACTACTTACAAGATCACAACTTTAATTAATGTTAGAGGCTTGGATAATTATGTCAAAATATGGAAATATGATCTTCAATAGATAGTCCTCGAGGAGCTTTTGAATTTAAAAAATGAGTTAAAACTGATTTAGGAATCAAAAGTTATTCAAATAGAAGTGGGCACCGCCAAGTATGCCATGGACAGGTGCGGCGCACCGCTCCTTGCGCCTGCCCGCCTGTGCATCATGCAGCTCCGTGAACCAGGCTGCCTGCGCGTCAGGCGGCCCTGTGCACCAATGCCCACGTGGCTCTCTAGCCGATATGCTATCATTCGATACCCGAGGCCAATTTTTCTTGGGCAATCTTATTTCCTTATTATTTCACTTTCGTACAATATAAAACAAAAAATTATCTCGTAAAATTTATTTTCTCACTAGGACCGTCGACACCTGTTCATAAGGCATTTCAGGTATCTTGATAACTCATACTTCATCAAGATACCTGTTTGGATCATGATCACATGCATTGACCCTCATTTCAAGGGTTAGGAATGGTATCACTAGGCAAAGTGCCCTTTTGCCTCTGATTTAGTGCTTTTGAGATTTGCCTCATATGTTGCTCTAATTTCTTGATGGAGGTTGAATGTGAGGCTACCAACTGACTCACGTTTGAAAGTTCACCCCTCATCTCCTTGACTCCTACCTCAGTGGAATCAACCTTTGGAATCAACCTTTTTCATCAGACGACTCATCATATCCTTTAACCTTGTTGTTCTAGAGTCATTTGCAGCAGGTTCTCTTGCTCTTGAAGGAATATACACTCCATTTCTATCATTCTTGGGGGCATCTCTATTCCTCCATTGACCTTGGTCCCTATTTCTGGCCCCAGACCTATCTTAGTTATTGTTCCTATAGTAGTTTCGACCTTAATTTCCTTGGTGTTGATGCCAAGAGTCTTGGTTAGACCCTTAGGTGTTGGCTCGAAAATCCCCCTGATTTCACTTCCGCATCAGGGTAGTGATCCTCATACTAGGGTCCCTTATCTTGAGCACACCCCATGCACCCTCTGCGTATTCAGTGTGGTTAGGTGCTTGGTGATCAATTTCAAGTTGATCTTGAGATGGGTCATGTCTTGGTCCCATTCTTCTTTCTTTTTTCGCTTCTCCACTATCATCCCTCTAAAATAGTTTATTGCAGCGGCCTCGGATTCTCTAGTGTATCATGCCCTGTTGGTCGTTTTCATCTTATCCAGTATCTCACTAGTTTCTGCAAATGTGTGAGCCATCATGGACCCCTCTGCTATCCCGTCTACTACAGTTTTATTTGAGGCGCTTAGTGACCTATAGAATACTTCCAAAAGGACCTCCTCTGGAAACTTGTGATTAGGACACTACTTCACTACTTTAATTTCTTCTTGAATCTAAACCATGCCTCATGTGGAGCTTCCCCAGGTAATATCTAAAATTATTAATTTCATCCCTCAACTAAATCATTCGTGAGGGTGGAAGAACCTCTCTAATAAAGCTGCAGTCAACTCTGCCCAGGTAGTAATAGACTCATCTGGAAGCTCATTCAGCCATAGGGTAGCTTCTCCTGCTAGTGAGAATGAAAATAATTGAAGTCTAATAGCCTCTTGAGAAACCCCTGGCAGTTTGTAGGCATTGCAGATCCTAGTGAATTTATCAGGTGCTGGTTTGGATCTTCGCCAGATAAACCATTGAACAACCCTTTCATGCTCAACAATTATATCATTGTACTAGTCACATTGGACTTAGCATTAGCTGGCAGTGGGGGGGGGGGACAATAGCTCCTATATAACTAATTTCCTCTTGCTCAAACTCCCCCTCGATGAGCACATTTAATACAGCATTACGACTGTGATGATGGGGGGGGGGGGTTGGTTCCTTTCTACCAAAGCGATAGCAAAATTTGTAGCTTCAACTAGTCGGGCTTCTTCTGCCAGGCGCGCAATTCGTCTTAGTCATCTCCTCCAGTGGGAGATTAATCTGTGCCACTGGATTCGCTATGCTAACATGTGACAAAACGCAAATCATGAAATAAATACTACAAGCCAAATTTAAATATCAATTAACTATTTCAACAACGTATTCCCCGCCAACGGCGCCAAAAATTTGATCACGCTCAAATTACACCTCGCAATAAAGTATAAAGTTGTCGCTGTCAAATATAGTAACCTAACTAGATTGAGATCAATCCCACAAGGAATAGGTAAGAAATAATATGTTAACGATGATTAAATTAACCTATAGTCAATATTTTAGAAAGGGGTTGCAAATAAAAAAAAAGTAATCTTAAACTATGATTGAGTTGTTATCAAATATTGAGACAAAACTAAAATTGTGTTCTCCATGATTTCATAACATAGTAGACTTATTCTATTAGTAGTCTATCCTGGTGAATTGTGTGTAAAACTGACGATTAAGTTCATCTAACGTCTCTCGACCTACATAGATGAATTTCACCTAAACCTTCCCAGACTTTAGGTGTGTATATTTTGTCCTCTCCATAAGTCATTATTTAACTATCTTTGGTTAGAACTTAAGTTAATTAGATGAGGGTTGGTAGCCTCAAATTACCACTATTATTCTCTTTTCCTAACTTCAACCATTTGGTCAAGCAAGTTGAAGATACAGGCAATTAAATATTAAAACTAAGAGACTAGTAGTCCACTCAATTCACTATTCAAGAATCACTATTTTATTTTGCCTACTTCCGTTAATCCATCATGATTCCCATAATTCTAGCTTAAGAGATTTAGCCGCTCATATTTATAAAGACAATAAGATAAGATGTAGAAGAAATCATATTGAAATACTTATAATAGTATGAAATTGTCTAATAAATCTCCAAATCTATATTGAATCACAATAACTTGATGAATTCTCCAATAAATATTTGACTAAGTAATTACACAAAATGAATTGTGCAACACTTGACACTAAATTCCAATATTTTTGTTGTTGGACAATAACGGGACTAAGTTGCATGTCTAAAGCATATTAAGAAAGGGTATATATAGTAGTAGATTAAGCTTTCATTATTCCTGCTTGAATTGGAATTGGGTGTTGCAGCTTCTGTTCCTAATCGAACTGGGATTTGCATTGGTTGGCCATCTGAACAGTGTAGCACGCCACGCCAGCATAGCACAGGTAAGAGTGCCATGTTACGCTGGTCTGTGGGCAGGTGTGGCCTGTGCGACACGCAGGCCCTTGTCCTAGCGTGTCGGTGCGGTGCTAACTTGCTTGAATCTTACCTTACTAAATTTAATTTTTCTATCTTTGCCCCAAAAGCTATAAACAAGTCCAAATTTATTTCTTTTATGCCTACAAATATCTAATCATGTGTATTAGCTCTTTTTCACAAATATCACATAAGATTAAAGAAAACACACACATTTTTTTCTTAAAACATAGCTAAGCATGGGTAAAATATGGCAAATAAATGTGTAGATACGTCCTTCATCATTTCTCTGGTACCTAAACCACCTCCTCCATTTTTTGAGAGGTTAAAGAAGAAGCAGTTGTCCTTAAATATTCCACTAGTGAATGCTCTAGAGCAGATGCCAGGTTATGCAAAGTTTATGAAGGACCTAGTGACAAAAAAGAGGATCATGAGTTTTGAACCCACTGATAATACACACCATTATAGTGCTATTGTGTCAAACTCATTGGTACAGAAAAAGGAGGATCCTGGTGTATTCATGATCATGTATATTATTGGGGCGTTAAATTTTGCAAAATCTCTCTGTGACAAAGATGCAAGCATCAACGTGATACCGCTTGTAATTTTTAGAAAGTTAGGTTTTGAAGCCCCCAGACCGAGACTATTCGGCTGTTGATGGCAGATCGTACTGTGAAAAGGCCGTTGGTATTCTGTATGATGTATTAGTAAAAGCAGAAGAATTTATCTTCCCTAAAGATTTTGTTAGTCTCTATTGTAAAGTGGATTGTGAGGTTCCCATCATCTTGGGAAGACCGTTCTTAGCTACAAGCAAAGCTCCAGTGGATGTTGAAAGTAGAGAACTGCGATTTTGGCTAAATAATAAAGAAGTTGTGATCAATGTTCACAAGTCAATGAAGCAACCTAGAGATACGAGTGTCAACTCTGTCGTTGACACTATTGATGAGGTAGTTGAGGTTGTTGTTGAGAAGAAGTTCATGGCCGAGTGTTTGGTCGTAGTGATCATGAATTTTGATGATGAGAATATAGAGGATTATGAGGAGACAATCAATGCTATGGTTGGCATGAGATTTTACTCTTTTGCTCCTAAAAGGTTAGATCTTGATTTGAAAAACAGAGAGACACCTCCAGCAAAGCCATCTATTGAAGAGACACCAGAGTTGGAACTCAAGCCTCTTCCAGATCACCTGGGCTATGCCTTTCTAGGGCCAAATGATACCTTTCTTGTGATTATCTCGGTCGGGTTGTTAGAATAGAAAGTTGAAGCATTAGTTTCTAGATTTGTAAGATTTTTTAATTTGAAGTCCTTAATCTCAGGAGGGGGTTGAATACTTGAGGTAGCCATTGAGACTTGTACCTTTAGTATTACTAAGCTCAATTTTTTGAATTTCAGAAATTAATTTGTCAATCCTATCATGAATAGACATAATTTATCCTCCTAAAATGCTCATATAAATATTAGTATAATTATATTATTTAATCATAATATTAACATGCTAAGCAATAACAAGAGCAGTATCATTTTCAAATAATTTTGAAAAAGCAGTGAAATAAACTACTTTATCATCTTTTTTCATTGGAAAAGATTGTTGCGGAGAACACACCGATTTCGTGATTTCACCATTATTTAGTCTATAATCTCTTTCTAATATGAAAATATAATTATCCATATACTTTTCCATGAACCATGGGACTAAAGCAATCATCTTATTATGTTTCAAAAAATCTTTATAAAAATCTTCTCGAAAGAGAGTTGTTCTTTTTCATTAAAATTCTGAACAAATCATTTTCTGAAAAGTTCCCTTCTAGTTTTAAAAAACTCATTTGAGATTCTCTTTCTTGTCCGTGATCCCAAACTAAAATTAATTTTATTTTGATTCATTTTAAACCAGTAGAAATATTCATCTCAGACTACGTTGGCTCCAAATCCGGAATAGCATTAGCAATATTATCTTTAAAAATTCTAATATTGTTGATTCTATTATTTTTCCTGATCTAAGAGGTGAAAGCTCTAGATGGAAAATTTACAATATAATCAATTGATGAAATATAAGAAGAAGTTGATCTAGTTAATCTAGATGCAAGACTAATATTATCAGCTCAATTTATAATAGAAACATGTTCAGAAAGTCTGATTTTAACAGTTCCATCAGAGGCCTGTTCAATTTTAGTAACCTCACTATTAATATTATTTCGAAGAAAGATAGCTTCCTTAATGGCCCATTCTTTGAGAAATTTAATTTTATCCTATTTGATAGGTCTTCTGATAGTAAATTTTCATTACCAAAATTAATTTCTATTAAAATAATTTTATTTAGAATTTATAATTTTACACATTGTAGTTAAAGTATATAAAGGCTTATAATAAATTCTATAACAGATGCATATAATTTCAGTACCTGCATATAATCATAACTATGTAAGTTAATACCTAACATTAAAGCATTTAGAGAATTTTCATCATTTAAAGATATCTACAAATTAGGATAAGCATTAAAATAAACCAACCATAATTAAATTGGTTTGTACAGTCCCTATTAGAGATTTGTTTTCAATCATTATTCTACCATAAGTTAAATTGGTTTGTACAGTCCCCATTAGAGACTTTTTTCAATTCTGATTTCTAACGTCCCTTAGAGCTGCTATAAAACTCTCAAATAAGCATCTTAAAGTAAGTGGCTTAAAAATAATTTGTATTAACCCAATATGAATAAATCGATGGGTTTTCCTATAAATGGCCAAAGCACCTTCAGATAATAATCTAAATGTAGCATGATCATTATCAATAGTAATAGTTTCTTCAGTTGTTTTAACAACTTGTTTGAGACCTAATTTTTTGAAAGTATCAATTTGGCATATAACCTTAGCTTGGACCTTTGGAATAGTTCATTTATTAAGAAGATCTAAACGTGGTGTCATATCATGTTCTTCTTTTCTACTATTTTTAATAACAACATGTGTCTTGATATTATTCATTAAAAGGAATATGTTATCCTTATAACATCTATTAATACTATAGAACATGACTCTGATAGCATAATGAGAATCGGATTGCTTCAATGATATTATAGGACCTTTTACGGGTTAATAATCCTAAAAAGAACGGTCCATTACGAGTCCAAAAAAGCCTAGATGGACATTTCAACAGGACTTCTGGCATAGCCTGGACCTCCACTTGGATTATTCTCGCCCTACCTTAGTATCATTGGGTGATAATATTCTTATTAAGGAATTAGATCATAATGAGAATAGGATCACTTTAATGATACTACAAAATCTTTTATGGGTAATAATCCTGGCAAGGATAGTCTATTATGAGTCTAAAAATAGCCATAGACGCCTCCCTTGGTTTAGACGAAAATTTCAACAGGATTTTCGGTATAGTCTGAACCCTCCACCTGAATTATTCTCACCCTAGCTTAGTATCATTGGGTGATAATATTTTTATTAAGGAATTAGCACCATGTTTTGTTAGTAGTTTAGTGTGTTATAGTTCAACACTAAAATTTTTGCCCATTATTTAGGCTAATAAAAATAAAGATAATAAAAATTCAAAAATTAGAATGCCTTGATTTCAAGGGTTGCAACCAGAGCCTTCTTTACTTATATCAACTTCTGAACTTTTATTTCTTAAAAAAAAAATTGTACATGAGAGATAGAGAGCCAGAGAGAAGTTTTTTCCAACTTACCTCTTTAGCAATGAGAAGGGGTGCTTATATAATAGATCATCAAAAGAAAAGACAAAAATAAAAAGTAGCCAAAATTAAAGATAAGGTCGAGTAGGTGGGATCCATAATTTAATAATTATATTCTCTTTATAAAAGAATCTGCTTTTATAAAAGTCGTTTGTCTGCGTTACCCCAATAATTCATGAAATGGGGCATTCTTTTTTAACTTGTTCCCTTGCCTTTGTCGATCTTGCTGCTGCTGGAAGATTCTTCCACTTGATTCTTGAATTGCTGCAAAAATGCTCCAATGTCAATCTCTTCAGTGCTATGAACACTTTGAGATTCCCTTGCTAAATATGCTTCTTTATCTTCCGTTGTATGGCCAGCAGATGTCATGGATATGTCATCTGATATTTCTATATCCAAATTTTTCATTAAATCCTTTTTTACTTCCTACATATAAGAAGTAAGTATTTCTGATTTGGTAATAGATCTTTTTTCATTTGAAGTCTTCTAGTTGTATGTTTGAAAGGACTAAGATCATTTATCCTTGGCATAGAAAAATCTTTTTTATTGATAACCTCAGGTTTCTGTAATCAATAGAGGCCTTGATAGAATCTATTATCTCTTGGCCATGGATCTTTCTTTCAGTATTTTTCTGAAGTAACTTGTTCTAGAACTTTGTATAAAAAATTTTTTGCAAGCATGAAATCCATCAGTATTACATTTTTATCTTAACTGACCATTTCATAATCCATGGAATAGAGAATTCTATAAAGAAATACATAACGGACATTCCTTTAAAGAAGATATCTTCTTTCTGCAAATTGACTAGTTTAGTAGAGATATCTACCCACTCAGTATATAAACTTTTGTAATGTTCTGGCAAAATATTTATTGAAGGGCCATATAAAGTCCACCATTGATAAAATTAATTTGGGATATATTGTCCCGAAACATGAGAACTTATTTTTATGAACCAGGAATGATTTTTATTAGCATTTTTATATAAAAGAACTTTATTAAATCTATTAATGTAATTTCAGTAATTATATTTAATGATAATTTTCTGTTTTGGGTGTATATAATCTCTTTCCTTAAGCGTACTTAAACCCCATTCATCTGAAGCAAAAATCTTCTTGATTATGATTTTTGAAAAGTTGTAAATTTTGTTAGTATTAGCTCGGAAAAAAATATTGAAATTCAGCAGACCCTATTAGAAAAAGTATCTCAAAGTGCATCCTGTATGTATAAGCAAGAGAGGCAGATGATGTCGTATCAAAATCTATTCATAATTTTCCATGGATCATCTTTCCATTTCAAATCAGATTGTTTTAGGAGAAGTATAACTTCCTCCTTTTCATTTTGATCGTATACCTCTATATTTCACTTCCCTCATCAGTAAGGGAAGAGGAATATGCAGGTGATTATTAAACTCCTGATTTGAATTTTATGAAGTCCATGAATTCCCTGTACATCAGATAGTCTGTATTAAGACTAGAAGTTTCTGCAATTTTTTCAATTTGGAATAGGACATTGCTTCTGTCCATTTCTATTCTTCCGTTGCCTCTTCTAAAAGAGGAACTAAAGGTCGCTCTTACCCTGTCAGATATAATGAAAGAGTTATTAACTCAAATATTCTCTAGGGAGAAAATCAGGAGATCCTTTCATATGCTATATTTCAAAATTAAATGTACTAATAGAGCTTGTCATCTTACAAACATCTGTTTAGAAACATCATATTTACAATTTTTATTAAATATGAATTTTGCTGCTTGGCAATCAATTTTTATTAAAAACTTTTGATTATATAAGTCACCTTGAAATTTTACAACACATTTTACTATAGCAAGGATTTTCTTTACTATCGTAGTATAATAATTTTTGGCTATTATTCTATTTTTCAGATTTAAATTAAATATATTCTTATGAGAAATATTATTTTAGAATTCCATCATATTCAATATCAGAAGCATTTGTCTCCACTACTTTATTCCAATTTGAATTAGCTAAAGTAAAACATAATAGGTTACTAATCTTTGCTTTTATATTTTCATCCGTGGAGGAATCTCACTATCACTTTTCTCTAAACTCAAAATTTTTGGAGAAGAATTTAAAAAAAACTTATAATTTTTTTTTAATCAATATCAAGGTTTTTGACTTTATCCTTAACTTTGCACTCTTTGGCATAATGACCTATTCTACCATATTTGTAACAGACATTAGGCTTAGTAGATTTAATAAAATCCTTTCTTGCTTTAAAATCCTTCTTCCTTTTCAATCTCTTTTCCAATCGTTTACTTTTCTTATCATAGAACTCTTTTTTCTTCTTATGTCTATGAGACTTTTTACATATTTTGGGGATATCTATGACAAATTATTCACAAAATTTACTCATTTGTTGTCTCTCATTAAGACAATATTTTTTTGATCTGTTGATTCAACTTGATCTCATTACATAAGAAAATCTTCTTGAATATAAACACTTATCAATTTAGGTATAATCATCATAGTTTACACTTGTTGTAACTCTAAGAGCTCTCCTAACTCTTTTAGCAAAAAATATGATAGTCCATCAATGAATTTGAATTTCCAATGCGAATTATTACATTCTGGCAATTTCATGACTCTAGTTAAGAAAATATCTTTCTACCATCTAAAGGATATAAGATATATATATATGTGTGTGTGTATGTGTGTGTGTATGTATATATGTGTGTATATATGTGTGTGGAATCCATATATTATATATACTATACTATAATATATTATATTATATTTTTTCCAATCTTTTCTCTTTCTAATTGCTATACCTTTCCACGCCTATGTCTTAAGTCAATATTTTTGGGTAGCGGTGCACACGTGTTTAATCTTTATTTTTATTAATTAGATAATTTAAGGTCCGCGTACGGATTTAATATAACTGATTACAATTTTATATTAAAAAAGTTATAGTTTTATTATTTAAAAAAAAAATTGAAAGGTTGTTCATAAAAACATTCTATAGAATTTTGATCGATAATTTTTATTTGTCTCAACTAAAATTTTAGCATAAATAAAATATTATAATAAAATAATTTAACTCAAAATATTTTAAAGAGTTGTTGGTATCAATTATGGAAACATTTATTTTTTAAACTCTAAAACACTTAGGATCTAATATTTAATTTGTATTTTATTATCGCAATGGAATAAGTTTATTAGAATTTGAATAAAATTTATTTGTTAGATTAATTGAATTTTATAATAATCGTGAGTCTTTATTTTAAAATTTATTCTTATTAACATTAATTGGTTATGTAATTTTTCATATTATAATTATGCATTTGTTATTTTTGCCATATTCTTTTTTAAATAGTAAACTGCTTAAATTCATTATTTTTTTTTTGTAATTAAGCAGAATAATAACTTTTATTATATTAAATATTTCAGTAAATGTTGTGAATAAAAAATATGTTATTAAACTTAGAAAATGAAAAAATAGAGCAATTATATTATATATACACTAACTTAAGAAAAGAAAAAAAGTGTATACTTTCTACTCGAGCTCCATCTTGAACTATTTACTTTCCAAGACAATAAAACGAATACAAATCACAACTCCTTTTTATATTTTCTTAATATATATTCTTAATTGAATTTCAGTTGAATATGACAAAGTTCAGATACTTTGAAAAAAAAATAATAATTAAAAAAAGAACTCTTTGTAATTTTAAATATACACATGATTTTTTTTACTCTTCTAACATATTGAAGTCATTAGAATTTTCTAAAACTTGATTGATTTTTTTTAAAAATTCAGTACTCTCTTTGCATGATTTACAACTATTTTAAGTTAGATGTTTTGTTAATTGATAAAATTGCCTTGGTCATCCTACCTCTTCAATCTTTTATATAATAGGAAAAAAATAAGAATAAAATAAATATAAAATAATAATTTATTTATTTTAATTTTAAAAATTGAATAAATAAAAATTCATTTATTTGTGGAGTCCATGTTTACATGGCATAAAAAAATGTCTTGCCATGTTAATTTTTTTTTAATGATAAATTTAATTGAGTGATTTTGTAAGAAAAATACTCTAAGTTGAGTGATGTTATTAATACCAAAAAAAATTTAATAACTTTGCGATACAGATTTTTAAAATTGAATGATTTTTCAAGATATTGTGAAAAATATCTAGCCACTATTCATGAAGGAAAGAAGATGGTTGAAAAATTAAATATACAACAAACTTAAAGTAAAAATGAAGAAGCAATAAATAAATTCAATGGAGAAAGAGAAGAAAAAACAAGAGTAATGGAATATTCTAGTGCCTTCATTTTTTTTTTTAATGAAAGAATATCAACTTTTAAGTATTAACATTTGATATTTTTTTTATCATTTATAGGTTAAATGTGAACTTTCAAAATTACGCTTTGTCGTCCTAACTCATGGCTCTTCTATATAATAGAAAATGCACATTCTATCAATAATAAATAATTAGCGAAATAAAATTTATTTTAAAAAATAAAGAAAAAAATAAAATATGAATAAAAGTTGATAATAGTTGAATATTTTAAATTTTATGGGATTGAATAAGTCTATATATAAAAAAGTTCTTGATTATGATAGTTACATGATTTAAAAAGAATGGACCCAACAAAAATATAATTATCAATTAATAATATTACACATATTTAAAAATAATTGATAGTAAAATAATATAAAGATCAAATATATCATATAATACAACAAGGAGAAGAAAAAATCAAGAGAAATGGAACATTCTAGTATTTTGTATTTTTTTTTTTTTGATGAAGGAATATCAATTTTTAAGTTTTGACCCATGTTCTTGAAGCATTTATGAATTAAATGTGAAATTACAATTATATCCTTGATCATCCGGCTCTTTCATATAAAAAAAATTTATAATTTTTTGTTTAATCTTTATTTTATGTTAATTTATTAAATATGTTTTTTAAAATATTGATTCAAGCTTGGAGCAATTTGAATTAGTTCATATATTATACACTGCCATAAATAACGAGGACAAAAATTTCAAAAAAGGATATTAATTAGGGTGTGGAGGTTTTGTTTGGTTTAGCTTATAAGTTGGTTTGTTTAGTTTATAAGTATTTTTTTAATTTTTTATAGTGTTTGATTTTATCAAAAAATGCTTTAAAATGTTGAAAAGTATTTTAAAAAAAGCCAAAAGCCAAAAGTTGATAGAACCAACTTTTTATTTTTTGGCTTATAAGTCATTTAAGTTTACCAAACTATTTACCTTTTTATCCCATAATATTTTTCTAATTTCAATAATACTCTCACTCAAATCTTTGACAAAATTTTATTTTTTTGTGCATATTAAAAAAAATTAAAAATCTGAAAAGAGCAAAAAGAGAAAAAAAATTGAGGTAGTATTTGATCTAAAAATGTCTCTGCTGGCAATATTTTGATCTAAAAATGCCATTGCTGGCAATATTTTGATCCAAAAATGCTCATGCTGTTAATAATTTGGTCCAAAAATGCCTCTATTGTTATTTTTAGATCAAAATACTCATTTCTTAATAAACATGTATTTTTCAAAACACATTCTTTTCTTAATAAAAATATAGTAATCTATCATTAATTTTCATATTTATATAAGATTGCAATACTTCATCATTAATTTTTATTTAGATAATGATAGAATTCTTTATTCTAATAAAATAGGAAATATTTTTATTTTTTAATCTTTTTCTGAATGGAAGAAGGATAAATATTTTTTTTAATATAATGATTTGATAAATCAAGTTAAGATACAATAATCATAATGCCATAAAATACAAAAATTTATTATATTATTTCAAATCACAAAATTTCTTTTGTTATTTATATTTTTTTCTATTTACCTTTAAAATTAAAAAATTATTAGGAATTATTTATCCTACTTTAATTATTATTTCAATAAAAATTAGTGTTGAGGATTCAAAAGTACACATCATAACGCCAAAAGTCCCCGACCCAAGAAAACAAAAATGGATGTGAACAATTTTCAGTAATTCAGAAAAGAGTCCCAAATAGAGAGTACTAAGTCTACAACAACTCCCATTTATTTTCTTTCTCCTTCATTCATCCCAAAAACAGAGAAGAAATGCTTCTTCAACTATTCTCTACTGTTTCCAAGAAATTTTCAAAACAGACTTGGGTTTTTTTTCTCTTCATGTTCTTCCTTGTAGCTTTCTTTACTACCACCCTCCACCATCACCTACAGTCCACACCCCATAAAAGTTTCCTTTTCTACCTCGACACTTTCCTCTCTTCCGCCACTAACTACACTCTCGCCACCTACCTCCGCCACCTCACCCTCCACCCCCATCTTGCTGGCACCACCCCTTCCCTTCACACTGCTCTCTATGTTTACTCCCATTTCCAATCCTTAAACCTTCAAACCCATCTCACTAACTATACTGTTCTCCTCTCTTATCCTTTATCCTCTTCCCTCACTCTCCATTTTCCCAATGCTTCTCTACTTTCTTTAACCTTGTCTGAGCCGGGTTTCTCCTCAAGCGGCGTCGTAACGCCGTATCACGCCTATTCACCATCCGGCTCGGTATACGGTAACCCCTGTTTTCTGAATTATGGGAGGGAAAAGGACTATATTGCCCTTGGTAAGCATGGGGTGAAAGTTGAGGGATGTATTGGGATTGTGAGGAGGGGTGGTGGGTTGTCCAGGAATGAGGTGGTGGAGAAGGCGGCGGCGCGCGGGGTGAAGGCGGTGTTGATGTTTAGGGATGGTGAAAGGGGTGAGTTTGCAGGAGGGGTTGAAAGAGGGACAGTGATGGATGGTTTGGGGGACCCACTGAGTCCTGGGTGGGGTGGGGTTGAGAATGGTGAGAAGTTGAGACTAGATGACCCGCTGGTGATGCAAAGGTTTCCTAGTATACAATCATTGCCTATATCAATGACGTCAGCTGAGACCATATTGAAGTCACTTGAGGGAGCTGAGATGCCTTACGAATGGAGAAAGAGTATGAGATGTAGTAGTTGTGGAAGAGTTGGGCCCGGCCCGACTATGCTCAACTTTACCTATGAGGTTAGTTGACCCACTTTGTCATGCTTTTTTTTTTTTTTTTTTTTTTTGCAACATCTTGTGTTGAATGTCTTCATCTGGTCTTATATACGTTGATTATGACTACTATTATGTGGCTAATATTTGGAAGTTTCTAGAGTGATCCATTATTTAGTTCCAAAAAGAAACATTTCTATTTTCTAGTAAAATGAGATGGATGGACTTCTATTTTTAAGTTTGTGTGTTTTCCAACTTTATAAGTTGTTAATTTTGGTGAAGTTCTTGATAGATGATGGTTAAAGATCACTTCTTTGTTATCATGTCTACTTTTGGTAAAGCAAGAATGCCCTTTTCGTTTGGATTGCTACGTAGGCTTGATCAGAGATGGAAGATTACATTTCCAAATATTGCCTAAGCATCTTTTTGGTGAAGTAATTAAATGACATTTGACAATAAGAAACATCTTGAATGTGGGGGAGTGGGTATTGGCTTAGGTCGATCTTGATTGTGTGGTGGTAGGTCAGTTTGAGTAGGATAGTTCAATCTCACCTTAAAGTTATGTTTATCTATCGGGAGGTAGCTGGTAGGGAAAGATGGATGTTGGAGGATCTGGGCTGTCTCGTAACGGAAAGATGAACCTGAATATCTACGTAGATAGGTTGACCTAAAGATACTTAGTTTTAGCTATAAAAGTTTGTGGTTGATCGAGGTTTTGATCAATTGGCAATGCAACAGTCAGTATTTTTACAATCAAATTTTAGCAAGTTTTTGGTTTGATGAATGTATTTGAGGTTGAAAAGGTCAATGTTGATTCATTAGCCAATTTGCTCTTGCATCCCCTATTTGGTTTACTTGTGCTGCGAACTTTGTCTTGTCTTTGTTCAACTTCCAAGTTTCTCCACACAAGGTGGTCTCCTAGGAGGACTTTCAAGATTTAGAACCAGTCTACATGTTTGGTTGAGACCTTAGGTTGCTTCTTGGGCTTCAGGTAACGATTGTTCTCAAAACGGGCTTTTGCGATTAGTGAATAAAGCAAGTCTGCTTCTGCTGAAGTATCATAAGGTGAAGTCATGATGCTACAAAATAGAAAATCTCACAAACATGATGATTCAAAAAAAGGACAGCAGCGGCAGAATAAAAACAAAATTTAAATATAATTCACAACGGTTTAGAGCCAATAAGTGAGCAGGCTACATTTTGACATATGGATGCTATGCCATGTAAACATATCTATTAACTTCTTCTTTGGGATTCTTCCTGTTCGAGTACCTTCTTTGATTTTTACAAAAGCAGGATAAAAGTTGAGTTGAGAAGTAAAACTACCTGTCAAGTAGCTCTTCAAGAATTATTCTCTGAGAAGGTGTAACCCAATGTCTGCGATTCCTAGGGCATTGACCAGCTGCAAGGTGGAGTCAATAATTTTCACCATGTCATGATATATAAGATGCTTGGTTCACTTGCTAGATAAAAAGAGAGGATATAACCTTCTTTTAATAGGCCAAACAAAAATACTGCAGGTAATTGTCTTTCAATGTTTACTATGTTTCCTTTTATCACTATAATTAACGATCCAATTAATCTAGATACAAAATGAGAATTTAACCCATATGATTTTGCACTTCTCGACAAATACCATCATTTGGTTGCTCATTGTTACCAAACATTAGCTGGCTTGTCAAGCTGATCTGAGGTTGACTTCAGAAAACAGAACATGAATTTCTAGAGTCTGGATTCTTTAAGTTGTCTAAAACTAAATGCAAAGTTTCTGATATTTTTTAGTTGCTTGATGATGTTCGTAAAACATGATGGCCAACTTAGAAGGATATTTTTTAGTTTCTTGATGATGTTCGTAAAACATGATGGCCAACTTAGAAGAATTCTAGTGTTTTTGAATTCTTATTCTAGTTGTACTAGTCACATAATATGTGAGTGATTCATACACAACATCTCTTAATTTTTAAAGGGTTAAGATGAGCTTGGTATACAGAGCTTTACCTGATTCCAGACCTGTTATTCATGAAGCAACAATAAAATAACTGTGATGTGATGAGGCAGCTTAAGTACATAATGTATCACTCAGCTTTAAAAGTTGAAATATTCGAATCTCAGAGATTTAGATTTCAGAGTTTTGATATCCATAATTATCAAATATGGATCAAGAATGTAGTCAGTACAAGCAAGATACTTGCATGAATAACTTAAATGCTACACAGATGCTCCATCAGTGCTTAACTTTTCATGTGTCTTCCAGATAAGTTGAGAGGAAGACTGAGCAGAACCATGTTTGATTTCTATAATTGAACATTACATATATATTTCACCATAAGCCACTAGATTTTCCAATTTTTTAGTTGACTCTTTCACCCAGTAATGAGAGTTGCTTTTAATGAGAGAGGAGCATCCTTTGGGGAGCATGGTCCTCTAGATGAGAAAACTGCAGTTTATGGAAATAAACTTACTATTAACAACTCTTTCCAGATAAGCCGCGTCACTTTTTCTTCCGAAGCTACCCTAGAATGTATCAACATTTTTCTCGACGAAAATATCTTTCATGAAGCAGTTAAATGCTTTTCCAATGTCATGCACTAACTAGGTATAGTAGGACCCACTTTTATACTTTATAAAAGTAAACATTTCTTAAGGAGTTCATGCTTTCCCTTTGGATTTACTCATTTAAATCGCATGGATTTCAGTTCTTAATTTAATAGACGCCTTTGTTCAAATTTGGTCATAAATAATCTCCAACTTTGCCAAGGCATATCTGTTTTCTTACCAAAAGAAGTGGGTGATTTATTGTCAGATTCTGCTAGGAGCGAGTTACTTGTTACAGCTGCCTCTGCTGCTACTTCCATCATCAATACGAATAGTTGTGATAATGTGTAGCTTAGTGGTCGATAAAGTGAATTGGAACGACCATGAGGTCTCAGGTTCAATTTCTAGCGGAGGCAAAAACACTAGATGGTTTCTTATCATCTGTCCCGATCTCGGTGGACAGAGTTACCCGGTACTTGTGCTGGTGGGTGAGAGGTAGCAGGTAGCCGTGGAATTAGTCGAGGTACCCTCCAGCTGACCCCGACACCGTGGTTATCAAAAAAATACTTATTGTCAAGTTCAGAATTATGTGATTTCCCAAAGATTTTAACATTTCCATGAATGTTATGAAGTGCTTAAAAGGTTAAATATATTATTTGGTTGATAGAAAGCAAAAGTTGCACATGATAGTTATTTCTCCATTATCACACAATGGTTATTTAGATCGGCATTTTAAAAGCCATTCGTTAGGCTCCCCTAAGACACATGCCTGAGTCAAATACATATTAGGAAAGTCTGGTCAAAGAAACCTTTTACTATCTTGAACATCTCCTGGTCTCTGGTGTTTAATCCCATCTTTGAAGAGATATGCAGTTCATCAGTTTCATCAAAGAAAATAGATCTTTTGCGATTTTCACCTGCTAATTCTCTTGAGATATCTTAACTATTCTACAGCGTGTGAGTTCATGTAACTAGAGCTTTAATTGAGTCTTTTCAACTTTGTTTTGCTTTGTGTATTCTCTGACAAATAAAATATTCAGTCCCACATCCTCTCATAATGACATTCTTGTTATTTCCTTGTTTCATTTTCTCTATTCTTAATGTCTTTGTAATTTCTTTACATGACAAACATCCAAACTGACAGAACCTGCATTGGACACCCCCCCCCCCCAAAAAAAAAAAAAAAGGGGGGGGGGGGGGGAGGGAGAGAAAAAAAAAAGAGAGAGAATGCATTATATTACTTCCTGAAATAATGACATGATTTAGAGTATTCAAAGAGTTAACATAAAGTATTTTCTATTTTTCTTTCATGGAAGTGTTTAAAGACTAAAGTTACCTAATAAAATGATGAATATAGGGATGGCTCAAAAGCAGGTTAGCTTAGAAATTTATTGAAGTGTTTCTGCATTATTTCTGAATTCCAGGGTGAGAGAAAGATGGCAACAGTTCATAATGTTTTTGCTGTCATAAGGGGATCAGAAGAGCCTGATCGTTTTGTACTTCTTGGAAACCATAGAGATGCATGGACTTATGGAGCAGTTGACCCCAATAGTGGAACCGCTGCCTTGCTTGACATTGCTCGTAGATATGCTCTTCTCATGCGTTTGGGCTGGAGTCCCCGAAGAACAATCATTCTCTGCAGTTGGGATGCAGAAGAGTTTGGGATGGTAGGTAATGTTCTATCTCCAGAGTCACCAGCATGTTCTGCTGTCTGATGGTAGGATCAAGTGCAATATCTAGAATTGACTGGGAGATTATTCTGTCCAACTTGTTTAGTAAACCCCTTTTTGGAACTATGTATGCTAATTCAATGACATAGGCTTATGATTGGTTCTCTTTAATCACTTCATGTTCTGCTATTGAACAAGAATTTTATGCAGACACGACCTCTAAATCTGGATGGATGCTTAAACGGTAGGATTGGTGATAAAGTAAGAAAGTTATTTGAGTGGCTATAGTCTATAAGCCTTTATGCGTATTTTATGGCATGGGCCCTATTTAGTAGACAGAGAGTGCAGAATAGCCCATCACAGATATTCTCTAATCTGATTCTGCCTAATGTAATATTAGACTACTTCCTCAAAGCTACCAGGGTTATTCTAATGATCTTTACTTACGTTTTGCACTCATCTTGTTCTCTCTTCATGGATTCAGATTGGATCAACTGAGTGGGTTGAGCAGAATCTTGTCAACCTTGGATCTAAATCTGTGGCCTATCTAAATGTGGATTGTGCAGTTCAAGGCCCTGGGTTTTTTCCCAGTGCAACTCCTCAGCTTGACAATCTGCTTATCGAGATCACCAAGATGGTAAGCCTGCTGTGCTATCAGTCAGTGGAAGTTTCAGACAATGATGCCTTTCTATCTGATGTTTTAGCTAATTGTATTTGATTTGCTGGATAAGGTTAATGACCCAGACTCAGAGGGCATGGCTCTTTATGAAAGATGGACAGCTGCTAATAGAGGTATCAGGGTAAGTTTCTCATGCTCTCTTTTTCTTTATTTCTTTACACAATCTTTCATCAAGCAAATTATAGGTGTAGCGTATACTCCGTTACATAAGAATTCTTCATGTCTTATCTATCAAATAGGGATACTGAATACTGAGATTTTTTTGAAAAAGAGAATTCAATTTACCATAAAAATAGAACTAAGAGGATACTTCCTGATCAATTAGAATTTTGTAAAAGAAGATGGTCAAGATTACCTGTATCTTAAAGGAATGTTTTGGATGAAGAATTTTATGCACATATGATTGTATCTTATAACCAAGAAAATAAATAAAACTTCTAAGCTAATCAAAGAAAACATAAAAAAAAATATTCAAATTTTCTTTTGGTTTTTGCATACAAGTTGTTATTTCATATATATTCTGAGAGTTGTAGCATATCAGACAAAACTTCTATAAGTATAATGTGTTGACTCATAAAATCATCATTTCTCGTGTTAGTATTTTTTAAAAAATAAATTTATAATAACTACTTTGTTGGCCTAATTCAGTGATATCAATAACTTTATGAACATTTTACAAAAAGAAGGTTTAATTTAGTTTGTGAGGAGGGGGTACTCGAAACCCAAGGCCATTTGTTCACAGAGTGTACCTGGACCACAACAGTTAGAGATAAAATAGCTCTGTGGTCAGGCTTTCATCTCCAGCAGCATGGAGTTAGACAAGTTATAAAGCGGATAAACAGAAGGCTCTGGAGGACAGTGAAGAAGGAGATAGTTACAGCACTTTGGGGGGCAGTAATTTACCATACATGGCAGGCCAGGAATTGTAGACTATTTAGGAACATAAATGTGAATATCGATTTTGTTATAGAGCAGATACAAAAGGAAATGAAATGTGGGATAGAATTAATACAAAGTTCAAAAAGAGCTCATAGGGTCCAAGCTTTGGTCCATAGTCTATGTAATTAGTTGTTCTGTTTGTTTGATTCTGTTCTGATGCCTAGATGACTGCCATGTGGTCCTAGCTGCTCTTTCTTTGTTTTTCTATTTGGCTATCAATGGTAATTTCACAGTTATTACCCAAAAAAAAAAGGTTTAATTTAGTTTCAAAATGAAATGACCAGTTTCAATATCTCATAATTATTTTTTTGATAACCTAAATATCTCATAATTATAAATTGACAGAGTTGGATATACAGTGATCTTAGAAAAAAAGTACAGTGATACTATAGGAAAAGAGGGATGGGAATAATTATATTTGTATTTCTTCACTAGTATAATATGCATCCAATAGTTAAGAAAGTACATTTTAAGTGGACTAAAATTTTAAGGAACCAGAAACTACAAAAAAGAAAGAAATAGAAATTATAATGAATTTAAGATGCAAGGAAATTACTTATAGACGTAATGAAAAAGTGATTCTTGTTTATGGAAGGATTCAACACAACCAAAATCAGCATTGTTGCCGGGTTGGTGAACAACCATTTCGCTGTTAACTTTTTAAAATCTCTTAACCGGCATTCAACCTGTTTTATTGTGGGTTGAAATGGGTTAACCCATATTTTAAATGGGTGGGTTGGGGGGTCAAACAAATTGGGGAATTTTGCCACCAGTAGTGCACACATGATCTTTTGTAAGCGGCATCACATACTTTTAGGTAAAAAAGTGAACAAATTAATAAATTTTTATAATGATTTCTCAACTCTCTATGACGAGTTTTTATTTTTTGAAATGTGTACATAATAGCCTCATTAAAAGTACTAACTACCAAATATGTCTTTTTCCAAACTACTTTGATTTTATTTATTGTCAACTAAACAACCAAATTGGTTTTAGTTCAAGTGGTTTGATTGCTCCTTAGTTTTTTAGAGGACAGTGGTTCAATTCTCAATAACACATCATTATATCTTAATAGATAATAGATAAAATCTCCAAAATGACAAAAATGTATGAAAGCTGTGGATCAGATTACTAGTGATTTGTAGTGCTTCACCAACAGATCAGCTAGCCTTTTTTGGCTCAAGTGGTGTCATTAGAGGATAGTGGTTCAATTCTCAATAACTCATCATTATATTTTAATAGATAATAGATAAAATTTCCAAAATGACAATCAACACTAGAATATCCATGGATGGACTCCGACTCTAAACAAAGGAATCTGAGCTTTATCAACATTGATAAGCTTTCTAGCTTGTGCAGGCAGCTGGTGGAACTCCTCCAAAGTAAAATGTATGAAAGCCGTGGATCAGATTATTAATGATTTGAAGTGCTTAACCAACAGATCAGTGAGCCTTTTTTGGTTAAGTGGTGTCATTTGTCTTTTTATTGGAGAGAACTTGGTTTTGCTTATATCTATGTATATATATTCCGTAAAACAATTTCCGATGAAACGTCTCATGACACCACTTCCTATAAGGTGGCTCTGCCCCTGTTTTCCACCGCTAAGTCTACAGCATTTTAAAAATGGTAATTGACTACAAATTTTGTTGAGCAAGTTCCCCTCACTGCAAGTCTTTTGCATTTGGAAAGAGATCTTTATCCTCCATAAAAAACATTTTATAGGAGACTGAGATATATGGTACCTATCTTCAATAATAAGGTCCCCTCTATAACCAGTTCTAATTTTAGCTAAAATTCTGTTTCTCCCTTGGCTTCTGGCATGGACAAATGAGGAATATCCTTGCATCCATTTGCTTCTGTGATTTATTGTCCTGTTTATCTGCTCTTCTGTACTCTTCTAAGCTGCATGCAAGTGTGATGGTCTTTGCATTTGCAGATTCAACGGCTTAATGGAGTAGATTCAGACTTTGCCCCATTTTTGCACCATGCAGGTGTTCCTTCTGTTGATCTTTACTATGGCAGAGGTACAGTGCTTCCATTCTTAGCTAAACCAGACCAAACCCCAAATCATCCAAACAATGGGATTTCAGTGCATCCAAGGTACATTGTGCCCCATATATTCTTTAATGATTTCATCCTTCTCTTGCAGATTTTCCAGTATATCACACAGCATTTGATTCCTTCAACTGGATGGTAAACTTTGGGGATCCATTCTTTCAGCGGCATGTGGCAGGTAGTTACTTATTTTCTGTAGCTTTAAATTGTTTCGGTAGCTTATTCAAAACTACTGACCTTGTATAGATGTTAGATGCATCTATATAACTTAAAGGTAAAGATATTTCTTAAGATCTAAAATTGCATATGTTTAATCTACATTGATACACGTGTTTTTTTTTTTTGACGCCATGCCTATGGAGATGACAGTCTTTTTCTTTGTTTCTCCTCCCTTCCCTCACAGTGACCGGAGTTTGGGGACTTCTTGCGCTTCGCCTGGCTGAGGATCCGATTTTACCTTTTAACTATCTCCCATATGCTGCTGAGCTGCAGGTATAGAAAGTTTATATTTTGAGGGTTTCCCTTTTGGAAGCATAAGCTATTGTTAATGCCTTTGGACCTACCATTAAGATGAATATGTTGGAGTGGTTGTTCTTTGAAGAAGCATTTATTTCCACGCCGTACATTGAATACCTTTTGTATGCATCTGTCATATGCTATGTTGTGCTAATTTGGTCCACGGCATTCATTTATGCTTGGCCTTTGTGATTGCTATCAACCAAACTCACTTGAATGCATTTATTAACTCGTTATAGAAGAGGCGGAAAAAAAAACAGTTTTCTTTATACTATGTGATTGACTCTAAAAAAATGCAAGGTTTATGAAGGATCAGAAAGTGAACACAGCAATATCCATGCTTCCTTTATTGAAGGTCATAATCGACATCCTCTTCTGTCGTCACGAACTTATCCACTGTGGTCTTGTTTCCAGTGAACACCAAACAAACTCTCTACTCTCCCCCAACACACCCTTGTCTATGGGTTAATGTCTGCCATTTTACAGGACTATACCCATATCCTGAGTGACTTGTTGGAAGGAAGCAGCATCTCATTGCATCCTATTACTGCTGCCATTCAAGAACTTGCTGCTGCAGCTAAAGAAACTCTAGAAGAAGCAAAGGTTAGATATTAAACTTTGTTGCAGAATTTTACTTTCTTTCTTCCAAAGTAGTTATGATCAGATACTAAGCATTGGGAAGTGATAGAGAAAATTTGTGGAATGAGGTCCCAAAATACATGAAGGTTGCCTTGACTGTTATTTTTTCCTCTTTTAGTCGTAATTATAATCTTCACAAGTATTGCAAGTTTTAACGAGATAGGTATTGGAGTTTTCATCTGAACCCAGTTCCCCATCTCCCTTAGACATGGTATTCTGTACTAATAAATCCTACATAAACAGTTGTACTTTGTGGAACATAGAGAGGAAACATGAAAGAGATATCCTCAGAATAAAAGCTGAAGGTAAAAAAGGAGAAGCAATAACTGATGCCTTTGTTTTCTATTATTTGGATTGCTGTTAGCATAAGTTTATAACATGAGATGACGTTCGGCATGTTCTCCGAAAACAAAAGATTCAGTGGGTGATTTTAGTAAAATTAAGGGACAAGGGCCAAGGACTGCCGCCCTTTTTCCCACTACACGTGTCTTTATTTTAAGTGGGATGTACATATAAATTCAACTATATTTTATGTTTTGCTTGCTTCTTATTTTAGGTTATTTTCTTTAATTTTTACTCATGAATTCATATTCACTCTGCACCTCTGTTTGTATTGGTAAACCTAGAAACTGAAAGAGGATGAAGCCACTGACGAGCATGCAGCACTGAAGCGACGAATATTAAACGACCGGCTCATGTTTGCTGAGAGGGGCTTTTTGGATGCAGAAGGGCTTCAGGGACGACCATGGTTCAAGCATATGGTAACCATTTTCTCCCTATTGGTGAAGTTGAGATTTCACGAATCATCACTTGTTCCTTTTCTGATCAGTATCTCACAAGATTTTCGGATCTCCTCCCATATCGCCCTTGGATGTGTGGAACCCCATAGGAAATCCTCCTTCAATTCGCGCCTTGAAACTATGATAGTTATAGAGCCTTGCAGCCCGATGGAAAAAGTACCAGATACATCCTAATATTTCCGACTGTTTTAAATTAATAGCTAAAGAAAGCCACCTTTGTGCGACTTTGTTTAGGACGATTTTCATCAATTTTATCTGCTCCAAATGCTGCAATGCAGGCTTATACCCCCATTGCGAAGACTAAATGGAGACGTAGTAGAAGAGCACATTATGTATGGTCGAGTCAGATGCACAAGGATTTTTCTCGTTTCCACAGCCATTGGCCTTGACTGAGAAAATCTATTATGAAAATTAAACTAAGCCTTGCTAAAGAGGAAAATATAAAATCTCCGTACCTAGTATTTCAAGATTTCATGAATTATGAAATGATAAAATTGACCATTTAGAGCGAGCGCACAATAATGGCACAGGTAGGATCAGGGTGAAGATGTAAACTGTCCCTGTCCATTTAGTGACAATTGTTTGCTTCTTCAGCATATTATCTTTCTCCATAACTCTAGTAAGAAATATGCCCGTAGACTTTGATAGTGTTTCCTGTAATGAAAGGTCGTAGTAAGTGGTTTTGATTATTGGAATGCAGGTATATGGCCCTCGTAATGATGGTGAAAGTGAGTTAGATTTCTTTCCTGGAATAGCGAATGCAATTTCAAGATCATCCTCAGGCGGCGTGAACAGTGGAGGAGGAGAGCACAGTGCAGCAATTCAGCATGAGATTTGGAGAACTGCAAGGGCCATACAAAGAGCTGCTCATGCGCTTAAAGGTGAACTTACCTGAAAGAAAGCATAAACGTGCACCCTCATACTTGTACATGTTCTTTTTATAAATTTGCAATTACAGTATTAATTAAACTTAAAGGATTCTTTCTCTCTCTTTACTTTTGGATTTTTAGTACTACTCTCATCCATACAAATACAATTCAACATTAGGCTACTGAATTAGCTGCAATAAATGAGCTTGGGATTTGTTGGAAGACCAAATATTTTTCAAAAAACAACTGCTTTTAAATAGCCGAATTAAATCCCGATGGGTCTTTGAGAAAGCCTAAAGATTAGATTGGTTGCAAAAGGATATTTCCCAAACATATAGAGTGATTTCAATGAAATGACACTTCTGCTGCGAGAAAATGATAAAAATGGTCCTTGTGTTTTGAGGGTAAGTATAAAGTGGTCTTTTGAGTATGTACTGAATAGTTTTGAGTTTTTAATTTTGCCAAGATTTAACACTTTTGGTCTCCGTCAAGCTCTTTAATGGGGAAAGGAAAAGTAGTGTATTATTTATTTGTTTCTACAGTTTTGGGGGTAGCTTTTTGAGGTGCAATTTCTGACACACACACATATATATGTTTTAATTTTGGTGTTTAGTGCAATCTTACATTTGATGAGACTTTGTTGGTGTTTAACGTTAACCTCCCCTTCTGTATTTTCATCAAATTTAAGAGACATAAAGTTTAAAGTAGTTGACGGAGACTAAAAGTGTCAGTAACTTTTAATAAATTTAAAAGATCGAAACTGTTGAGTAAGCATTTATCTACCTCCAAATAAAAGGGATAAAGTTGAGGTGGGAAATTCATGATGTTGATGTCAAATCAGGTGTTATGGAAGGTTAATTTTGAGCAATCTCAATTCTCAAGGTTTCAGTTTCTTGGTAATGAAAAGTTCCAAGTGCAAGTAAAGCAACTTCAAATGATTTTTCCTTTTATATGTTTTGATGAATTTTGCTAGTCTCTGCAATAAACTTGGGGTCGATAATGGAGAGAGAGTTTTGAGACCTCTAATTTAGGATAAATCCGTCTACATTGGACATGAACTCATTTTACTTTTAGGGAAACTTATATAAGTCAAATATATTTCATAATTTATAACTATTACATAATCTACATTATATGATTCTATACCATAAATTAAAACATGTTTCTATGAATAAAAAAAATTAAAAATAAGAAGTTTTCTATGTTAGTGATAACACAATTAAATATAAATAAAAGACGCATTAATTACTTTTCTAAAATGTTTCTAACATATTCAACTAATATTTTATTCCATACACATGTATATTATCACTTATATGGTATATATTATACAATTTTTTGAATAAATACATATTGGTGTACTTATACACTACGTATACTAGTTTAGTATACGTGCTTTGTGGTATCGTGCCGATCATATATACATATTAATTATTAAAATGTAATATTTATTTAAATGATGAAAAAAATGTTATTTCATTGACACTAACTATTTTGGTATCTTCTAAACATGCATGGACGATGAATAGTTAAACTAGTTGCACAAATTTAAAAGAGTACGTAATTCATTGAATGAAATGTTAATATGTTATATTGTATCTTACCTACCTGATATCTCTTTCTAAATGATATTTCGTTATATTTGATCTTTTTGTTTAGCCAAAAAAAAAATTTGGTCGTTTCCTTTGTGCTATTGACTTGAATATTGCTAAGTGTTCTATTCGGTAAATAATGGATACAAATCGTTAATAAGATGTATCATCTATTAGTAATAATTTCTTTTACACTTTGAATATGTAAATTATTTGTAATCTTATTTAGTTATAATATTTATTACATAGAAATTTCTCCTTTTTTAAAAGTTTTTTTTATTTATTCTTTCACTTAAACATTATCTTAAATATATTTAGATGAAAATTCTTTTGTGTAGGATTTTCGCTATATAGAAGGGTTTAAAAAAAAAGAAAAAAGATAACATTGTAAAAGGTGTAAGTGTAGATTTTCTGTAATACGAGAGGGGTAAGTGTTTAATTTTAAAATATGAAAAATTTATTCGTAATTGAGTTATAATATATAATTGTTCAGTGTAGTTAACCTAAAAGATATTTATTTCTAATAATAATAATAAATGTTGGTCATGTTACCGACTTTAATAAAATAAGGAACCTTGTGATAGAAGTTTGTAAATGTGTTATTGTAATTTTTATATATGGGTTCTATATTTATTTTAGAAGCCTAAACGTTGTATTCACATTGTTCATAAACAGTTTCTCAAAAACATGGAAAAATATTTTTAAGAAATAAATAAATGTTTTAATAGGAAAAATATAGTCTAATTAATTCCATAATGTTTGGATATCCGATATTGAAAAAAAAATCATAATTTGTTGTTTCTTACTCAATTAATAGGGTGAAAATCGTATTCACTCAAATTTTGTTTTAAAAATTTTCATCAATTGACTTTTTAAAATATTTATTTTATCTTTATATTATCAATTTTATTTTTTTAAAATCATGATATTTTCATTTTTAATCTATGTAACAAAATTTTTAATTAAAAAATAAATATTATTTTTTGGGAAAAAAACTGAAAAATACTAATTGATTATATAAATTAACAGCGTTCAAGATAATAATGAGGACATTACTGTCAAAAAAAAAATTTTAGGAAATTCTTTGAAGGTTTATACATAAATATAATTTTATGTCATTTAAAAATAAAAAATTTAATTTAGTGCATTCTAGTTGAAAGGCATATTTTTAGGGAAATAAGTTTTTAGTGTTTATACATGCGGAAAATTTATTAGGCAAATCTTATAGAAGTCCAACATTAATTTCAGTTAATGATAGTAAGAGATTCATCACAATAGGGTTTTATACATAATATAATTTTATTCAACTAATAAATATTATAAAGATAATTAAATAATAATTTGAAGAAAATAGTAAATGATAATTTTGACTACTATAAAGTCTTAAAATGAAGGATAAAAAATTCAATCAACATTTCTAAGGGTCTTCATACTTTTAATATAACTAGTTTTAGCATATACGCCTCGCTCGGATCCCTCATATTAACAGGAACAGATTTTTTTAAAAATAGCATAAATAATATTTAAAAAGATGTATTTATGTAACAATATAAGAATTAAATTTTTTTTATATAATAAATTTCAAATCAATAAATGATCATATTTAAGAGTTTGATCCAATCCTGTAGTTTTACCTTCAATTTATTTTAATACTTCCTTCATTGAACAAAAGTAGAAATAACATTTGATTGAAAGATAAAAAAATCATTCACTTTTACATGAACACTTAAATGCATATATTATATGTATATTTCACTAGCCTTAATCGATCTATTACAATGAAAATGTTATTAACTATCAATACTATTATAAAGTGTGTATATGTGTGTGTGTTATATATGTATGTATTCATATACATTGTTATATAATATATATGTAATGTATTAACATTATATAAACACAATATAATTGTGTATATATGATATGTAATTATGTATAATAATATAAATACACTTATTATATTATAAAAATACTGCCTAACCGCCAGTACACCTCCATTTTAATAGAAGATAAAAGAAAAAGAAGCCCGCTAATTTGCTTTTGAACCCTTTTTGATTTCAAATTTGAAGAAAAACTCTCTATAAAATGAGGGTTTACAACATATTCGTCCTAGCATTCTTTTAATTTTTTAATCCAACTAAAGATCTTAAATTTGGGTATGCTGAGGAGGAGAAAGATAGAAGCATCCAAAGATACAAAAAGGTGGGCCAAATACATGCACTACCTCTCAAATTTATCTTCTTTTTTTTTTTAACACTTCATTTCATATTTATTCTATTTTTATATTTTGACTCCATCTCAATTTTTTTTTAATCTTTCATTTAAGTACAAAATATTATTATTTATATTTTTATTATTTTTATTTATAATCTCCAATTGTAATTTTTTATACTTTAAAAATTGACAAACATCTATTAATTTGTGTAGAAAAACAAGAAATCGATGAATGTTCATTAATTTTCTTTAAAAAATAATGATTTTTCTGAAAAAATAACCGACGAATGTACTCAATTTTTGTTAAAGTCGGTCAGTTTTATTTTTTTAAAATTTTTTTTTGACAAATCAATGGAATCCGCTGAATTTTATTGCTTTTAATAGTGTTGTTACAATGAAGCGGAGTTTTTTTAGTGGTATTGAAGATAGGTTCTTTTTACCCATATCGAAGCGAGTTAAAAAATTTAAAAATCGGATATTTGAATTAAATTCGGATGACCTGGATGATATGAAAAAAAAATGTGACATTATTTAATTGAATATTTCATACTATTTTAAAATGTTTATCAACACGCGTTGAATGAATAATATTTTTTGTACTTAAATGAAACATAAAAAGATTGAATTAAATGGTTAAAATGGAACAAAGTTAAAATGACATATCAAAATGAAAAATAAATGCAAGTTTAAGGGGTTATGTATGTATTTGGCTAAAAGGGTGAGATTAGAACATCCGAGTAGAAGAATAAAGAGAGATAGAAGGTGTGTATGGTATGGAGGAAAATGTTTTTTTATTTTCTTGTGTTGAATGATTAAAAATTTTTGTAAATATTTTTTTTAGAAAAATAAAATAACTTTCATAATAAAAATAGGTAAAACAAGTCACATTGTCTTCTCCCGATCCCCACAATTATCTACCCCACCATAGTCATCACTCTATTCCGTATATATCATCTTCATAATTTTGTCTTAAATATATACAAGTATATACAAATATTTTAAAAATAATATTTTTTATTTTCATACCGAATACCAAAAAATAAGTAAACTAAAAAAATATTTTTTAATAAAAAAAAAATTCGTTGTACCGAACACGAGAGAGTTGACTAAAAAGACAAAATTACGCGGGAGAGAAAAAAAAAGGAAGTGTAGACCAAATTCTAAAACCACTGGCTAATGGGTCAATTGAATTAAACTGGGTAAAAAAATAATAATTGGATCAATTTTAGTTAAGATTAAATCGCTGAAGGATCCTTGACTGTAATTATCTCTAATTAAATACCCGGTGTGCTACATAATTATATACAATTTGAGTAAACTGTAATTTTATATAAAAAGTCACCTTTTCAGAGTATGACTTTCGGAGTAACAAATGAATTGGTGAGTATGAAACCAAAAACAAAAAAAATCTTTACAAGGAAAATTGATAAAGTAATTATTTAAGAATTTAACTCTTTGTTTGAAATGGTAAGTGAAAGTACTAAAACTATGATAAGAGAAAGTATGTAAATAAACCTAAATTACATGGATAAAAATTTGCAAGAATTTAATATCAATAGAGACTCGGTATGGATATATATATGTGTGTGTGTGTGTGTGTGTGTGTGTGTGTGTGTGTGATAAATTTGAAACTGAGGTAGAACTTTTGTCATCATAATTACTATTATTAGTAAAAGTATTATCTAATAATATTTGGTTAAATGAAGAAATGAAAATTCAGAGAGCATAGCGGAGAGACAGCGGTAGTTTATTGTTAAAACTTAGAAGGCTGGTCACATCACCACTAAAGTGACAAGTAAATATAATAAGAAACAGCAAAATGGATTCTATCAAGAGACCCCAATTTAAGATCTGAAATCTGATAAACAGAGTCCAAGGAATAAGAAAAACTAAAGTCACAATGGTGAGTTTGAGCAATGTTCATTGGCAAAACTCCATTGATGTAGGACTCAGGAAGCTTTCTATTAATGATCTAAAATAAAACAAAGACACCAGCTGATGATTATTTGCTGATGAATCTGATAAAAATTAGATGCTAATAACCAATAGCATATCTTGTTTGGTGATCCCAGTAGAGCTTTGATTGCTTCACCATTTCAGCTCTTTCACTAGCATGTCTTTCCTTCCAATACTGCTTAAATCTGAAATATTCATTCACATTTTACTCATATCACCTTTCACTATTATGAAACTACCTGTTGAATGTTCCATACTTTATGTTACTCACCTCTTCTTCTGAAGCAAATCTAATTCCATCATACGCACTGCATTACCATAAATTCCCACCTGCAACAATATAATAAATTCTCTTTTATTTGCACAGCCAAGGGATAACTAGTTCGGCGGCTTCTGTAAACACCAAATATTACCTCAAGAAAACCCCTTACCCCACATATAAGAGGGGATACTAATGGGAATACAAAGGCTTCTTTTGCCTATACGGGCCCGGTACTGTCCGGGGGGCATAGTAGACGGGACGCTGGATTGGCCCTTTAAGGATCGCACAGGCTGCTCATACCCATATTTAAATATTTATTATTATTATTTTAGCCTAACAGCAGTTGTTTTGTCCCCGCCAACCTCCGAAAACAACCCATATCCCTTCAAATTTGATTTTTTAACTCCTAAATTTATAAAGTTACACTTTTGACTCATATTCTAAACTATAAATACACCAATCCTTCTTCATGTTTTTTCCTTCGATCTTAGGGTCCGTTTGGTATTGCAAAAAACAAAAAATGTTTTTCACTTTTTCCATGTTTGGTTGGTCCGAATGTTTTGGATAATATTTTCTCTTAGAAAAGAAGTTTCTTGAAAATGAGAAAAATGACTTTCATGATTAAAGTAAGAAAAATAAGTTTTATAAGCGACATTCCTTGTTTATTGCCTCCCCCCCCCCCAAACCCACCTAATGCCCTCATTCCCCGGCCCTCCACCCTATAGTGTTTTCCTAAATTACATATAAATGTCCCGTGTACATCCCACCCTCCCTAGACCCAACTTATGAGACTATAATGGGTTTGTTGTTGTTGCTATTACTTGGCGAACACTAGAAAATAAGTAAGAAATCTACCAATTTTTTAAGAAGACATTTTCCTTCATACCAAACACACCCTTAGTATCTCTCTAATTCACTCCTCCCCCCTCAAAACCAAACAAACAAATTGAAATAGAGAGAGTATTTCTTATGGTATTAATTCTAATGAGCAACTAGATCATGAAGCAGTATAAGCATGATATGGAGATTATGATAATATGAATGAATGATGAAGAAGAAGACGAATAAGACGAAACATCCAACTAATCCATCAGGTCCAACTTAGACTCAAACTCAGTCTGAGGCACCTATACCTCCAGAAGAGTCCTAGTAGAACTATAAAAGGAAATCAGAAGTATGGGAGTTTTTAATCCAGAATAAGGAAATACAAAAAAACTACTTGTAATATTTGTAAACAACACCTGGCATTTAAAACCGGGCAAGGCCAAGGCAGGATGGGATTGTTAAGACACACATGTTCAAAATCATACATGAATGGGAAAATCAGATGGGGGGCCAGGTCTTCGTGCCCAGCTGTGTCTTGGGATTCTACCAATGGGTGGAATTCTTGCTTATGAAAATAACAAAAATGGAAAAAATATAGCAAAAATGATTATTGTTATGGGTTTACCTTTTAGTTTACGTTCTTATGACAATTTTGTTCATTATACACAAGACATGTATAACCCAGGTTTTAAAGGTTTCCCTTGAACTACAGTTAGAAGTGATTATTTTAAATTTCCAAATAAATAAGAATAATATTTACGTTACCACTTGGATTGTAGAGTTGCTATCACTTCTGATTAGGTCGTAGTCCTAATGATTATTTAACAGTTATACGCCATTGGATTGATAATAATTAGGTAATGCAAAAATGTATTATTGATGTTGAGGAATGACATAATGACATTTTTACTTCTACAGCTCTTCAAGAAATTTGTGAATATTGCGTTCTCAATAATTACTATTATCCTAGATAATGTTTCTAACAATACTACTGCTATAGGAGCTTTAAAAAGCTAAATGGGTTCCACCTTCTCCAAATATTTTCCATGTTAGATGTGCATTGTCATATTTATAATTTAGTTGAAATGATGGTCTAAACTTAATTTAGCTCTCCTCTTAATAAGTTCAATTTGCATTGGACTTCATATTTCATGCACAAAGAGCAAGTAGACTTGAATATAGGAAAGTCCAAAAGAAGGTGGAATTCTTTATATGAAATGCTAGTTGTTGCTTATGAATACCGACAACCTATACTATTATTAGCATTTAATGCACGTAAAGTTAATTCTCATGATCAGATTGTAGATGATAATTAGGATACAATTTTTGAACTTATTACGTTTTTAGAGAAGGTTTTATTATGCTAATAAACAATTTTCTGGTGTTCATTATCCTACTATTTCACAAACGTTATAGTATATAACTGGAATTTCAATCTTTTAAAATAACGAGAGATGTTTTTGCTAATCTTCGGAGAATATTAGGTACTCAGATACAATTATGACAAATTAATGAGCTTGATGTTTACTTGCTACAGGGTTCAGAAGATATCGATGATAAAGAAGGAAATCCAGCGTCATTGAAATACTAGAGGAAACACGAAAATCAATTTTCAACTCTTTCCAGAATGACCCGTCATGCGTCAACTATTTTGAGCATCATTAGTAACTTCAAAAACCGCTTTTAGCGCATTAAGGTTTTAGCTCGGAGACCACAGACACACATTGGCGGAGGACAGCTTAGAGATTTCCATCTTGTTCAGAGGTTGGATCAATCCGGAGATAAGAAACTTTGGTTACCCAGAATTAAGTGAAGAAGAAGGAGAGACATATAATAAGATTCTAAGATTCTAGCCATGGAAAACGATGAGGGTATTCATGCCGCTGAATAACAATTGCCAATTCCAACGGAAATGCCTTGTGAACCATTGCAAATTTGGAAAAAACTTTTAAGAGGAGGTAATTTCATAATTTTATACAACTTTTTGCACTATAAATTGGCACGTTTAGAAGTAAAAATAAAAATATTGCAACTTATAGATTATATTCAAATTTCAAAGTTCTATTTAATAAAATTAAAGGATAAAGCATTGAAGTTTTTTTTTTTTTTTTAAAAAATTTAAAATCTTTAAACTTGTATCATCTTTTAGTGTCCACATAATCAAGTAGTTTAATTTTAAAACTCTTAAAAAGGGAAAACCCCACAAATCCTCCCCCGCCCCTTAAATACCCTCGATGGGACTGGCCTGGCACCAGTTCACAGTCCCAAAACCGGTCCGGCCTGTTAGACAGCCTTACTTTTGCCCAAGAATGATAATAGATCTCGTCCAAACAAGAGATATTGATTAATTCAATCTTTCATGGGCTTACAGTCACCAACTTTCCTACTCTAGCTCGAGTGTGAACCTCCCATTCCGCTTAAATAGTTGGTCACCCACCAAGGAAGTGGGATCATGCTACACTCCTGTGTATTATTTAAGCAATTATTTTTCTACTCTAATTGTATGAGATGGCTCTTTAATATTCTTTTTGATAATACTTTACATTTCTCCACTTCTCCTAGACAACATAAAAGTACTTCTAATTTTGGTGAGGTTTGATTCTGTTCAAAAGCAAAAAATTCCATCGAAAATGTTTCACAGAGAAGTCTAAGTTATTTTTAATATTTCATTAAACATAAAGGTTGGAGGCATGTAACAATAGTGGCTACCAACAGAGAGGTCGAGGTATGGAATCTCTTCTTTACAGACTGGGAAGTTTGCAGGGATACCACTGTTTACCACAAGCTGAAAATGATTAAAGAACTAACTACGAGGATGACAGATTGCTTTGGAAGGAAAAGAAAGATGGCCTCTACACAGTCAAATGATATTACAGGCTTCTAACCAGGGAGGAACAACAAATCAGTCCATGGCCATAGAAACAAATATGGTGCTCATCTGCTCCATACAAAGTAACATGTTTTTCATGGTTGATCGCTAACGAAGCAGCTCTTACACAGAACAATCCACAAAGAAGAGGATACTTCTTATGCAACAAATGGTATTTATGTGGCGCACAAGCTGAATCCAACTATACAGAACAATCCACAAAGAAGAGGATACTTCTTATGCAACAAATGGTATTTATGAGGCACACAAGCTGAATCCAACTATCATCTTTTTCTTTACTTTTCAATTACAGATCAAGTGTGGCAACTCTTTTGGAACTTACTGGGCATTAAATGGACAACGCCTAGCAATACCTCTGATTTTTTAAGATGTTGGATCAGCGTTGGGACTGAAAAACGGAGGAGGAAATGGGGGAACACCATACCAGCTTGCATTTGGAGGACAATTTGGGAAGAGAGAAACATGCAATGTTCCAAAGACCAATACAGTTCCATTCAGAAGAAAAAGACTAACAGCATCATTTTTGTGTTATTTTGGTGCAAAATGGAACTGGTAAATGAAGATGACTCTGTTCTAGAGCTACTAGAATCCCTACATGTCTAGGATGTGATGTACTTTTATTTTTTTATATTTTGTCACATCAGAGTTCCAAAGCATACTCTAAGTGCTGTTTTGAATACAATCTCCCTTCCAACCAAGTATCAAAAAGAAAGAAGAGAGAGAAAGGAAAATAGAAGCCTCTCGGCTTCTCGAAGCCGTAGGCCCAGTAGTGCTTTCTTAAAGCCTGTAACCCGGGGTCTGGAGCCTGGAGGCATGTTATAATTAAAGAATGCAGGAGGGCAGTGGTTATAATAGCTGTCAGAAGTAAAGAGTGGAAATCTATCAATAGGAGGACAAGTTATTGTAGAATAGAGTGGTAAAACCAAGAATTAGCTCGTTCTTCTGGAAATACATTTTAAATTACGTGAAACCTATACCATCTTCAGAGATTTTTGCAAATAGATTCTCATGGTTCTTTTCCAAATTGAAATGCATGTTTGTTCTCAGAAGCAGCTTTGCAAGATAGAAAATATCAAAGAGAAATTCTACTTCAGCATATCTGTCGATATTTACAGAGGGAAGTAATCCAATAAGCTGATTTTCAGAAATCAAATTGAGCTTCACAATGAAGACATACCAGAACCTTGACTTGGCTAAACCAGAAACTCCAAGTGTATTTGCACTCAAATAAATTTGTTACTTGGTTACAACAACAACATACTGTATCCCCACGAAGTGGGGTTTGGGGAGGCTAGAGTGTACGCAGACTTTATCCCTACTTCAGAGGAAATTTATTACTTGGCTATTTCTTTTTTTCTTTGTTTTTCTTTTTGTACTTGCTAGATAGGAAAGGCATAGTTATATGATGGATCCAAAACTTACGAGATTTCAGAGTTCGTTATAAAAGAAATGAAATGCCACATATGTGCAGAGTTGGAGGAGAAGAGTTAAAGAAGAAATGTTTTCAGCACGCATTCTAGAGTTAAAAAATGATGGTACTGCATAATGTATGCTCTCAAAGTAACTGAAAGAAATAAGATTATGCAACAGTGCTAACCTCTCTGCAAACTGGACATTTTGACACGTCACTTGCAGCCTTAACACCTTGGAACATCATCACAGAAGCTGCAGTGCAAGCACAAGATTTGCAGAAAAGATGCCCACATCCTAGAGCATATGGATTGAAGACCATATCCTAGAAATCATGAACAAGTGAGTTATTAATATTCTGTCAAGGTAAGGGATTCCATATCATGATCTTAACAAACAAAAAAAAGGGTGTGCTTACCAAGCAAATTGGACAAGTCAGATCATACTCTAATTTCACAGAATCTGGAAACATCAAAGTCATAATAGACCCTGTATCACTGAGATTGCAAGAAAAATGGCTGAAAATCTCATTAGACTTCCCACTATTCGATTCATTGAAATTCAAATATAAAGCCCCTAGTTCTATCAACCATGGTGATTGTAGAATCTCAAGGCGCTCAGCACGCATTTTTGACTTAAAGTTCCTTCCATTCACAGAGCAATGAACCTACATAAAGGTGTCCCCATTTGAAAAAAAATACACATAAAACTGCTGCTTAAGAAAAATGCAGTACAGTTGCTTACTTTATCATATTTCTTAAGAATCTTTTGCATAGCAATAGCATTCATCATGGCATATTCAATTAGTATTTGGCACTCTTGCATCATGGCTTGCTGATCATTCTTGAAACATTGACGCAACGTTACCAGGTATTTTTGCAATCCTGGAGCAGTGTGAAGTTGGAGAAGTCTTCTCACTCTAGAACTGAAGCAACCAGCTATATCAGAAGCCTCCTTTTCCAATTCAGAGAAGAACTTCTGATCACACACTAGAAGAATTTAAAAGCACATAGTTAAAGGCTGTCAAAAAAGGAGAATCAAATGAAGCATGTTAAATATAAAGGGCATCCAAAAATTGAATTATATGGATCCCGTAAACCTAGCGAACAGAGAAAAGATTACCCATCTAAAATGCTATTTATGGTATAAACAAAAATGAAAGAAAAAGAACTTGCAGAATGATTGAGAAAAAACAAGACAAATTTTTTGGTTCCAAAGTACTCGTTTGCTGCAGCAAGATCCTATTTCTGAATATACCAACAGAGCAAATATTCTTACAAGCTTCCCCATTGAAAATGGACAATACAATCTGGTATAACTTGTAACTGATATTGAAAAAGAAATGAAAATATAGGCAACATATATAGATGAACTGCTGCATTGCTAGAGCTCTTTCAGAAAAGAATGCTTCCTCAAATTTGACTTCAATTCCTGAAGATTCATTTGCTCAGCCTCAAGAGGGAGCTTTTTGGGTATTCGAATGGACTTAATTTTACATAGTGGTACACTAGCTGAAACTTCTACAGTGTGGATATATCTTCATTTTCGAAAAGATACAAATATTATCACAATATTTGTATAACTTACTTAATTATAGCTTACAACAAAATAACCAGAATGCTTCCAAATGCCTTTCACGGAAATGCAGTGACTTATTCCGAAAAGACTTTCTAGAGGCCCTCACTCCCCATGTCTATGTAATGGAATCATCCATTGCGTAGTAGTTCATTGTTGTAATGCTCATATATTCTGTCTTTGAAACCGCTCAAAGCCCATGTTTGAAAACATCACGACATGAAGAAACAATAGTGTTCATAAAGATACTCCAATCATGAGAAAGAGAATTAGATGGCTACATCTGCGAAAATCGCAAACTGGAAGTAATAACTCTGTCCCCAGCATCCTACAGTCCCCTCTTTGGTCCCTGAGCAATCTGCAGCTACATACAGCATCAACATAAGCAATAAAAGAGCAGAGATTCATAGAATTAGAACTTGGGCTTTCCATTAGTCATCACGAGAGAGCTATTAGCAATCCTTCTGCATTGACTACCCTTTCTTCTTCTATCACCTTACCTCCAAAACTTCTTTAACCCTCTCAGGGCATTTTGCGAAGTCCATTTTGAATATAACAGTTGATTCATCCCTACTGCTAACATTATCCACCAACTCATTATCAACCATGACACATCAAGTATCTGCCTACATGACCCGAAGTCTGTCAGAACCCAAGGTTGATAGGTCCAAAGCCACATTGTTCGTACGGAATTGAGTTACCCCAGAACAATCTAGATCAAAGAAGAGTTGATACATCATTCCTAACAGCATAAATATCCTCAAATAGTTTTTTAAGTGGACTTGGCAATGTCCCCAAAAGTCTCAAGAAAAGCCGTGATGAAACCAGCAGAAATGAAGGACCATATCTTCATACATACCCAAAAAAGCACCTACCTTCTTCATTCTCTCAAAGCCTTTAGAGCAGGTTGCAGTTATCCTCAGATATAGAGCTCCAGATTGGTTTACTCATGAATAGACTTCAAATGAAGTATTATTATATTTGGACACTGTATGTTCTCTGTTAACTAACTTATAACATATGACTATGATTGTCCTTCTGCTCTTTCTACTGAGGGGTCACTCGAAGCATTACCTTGTAAAGAGCTACTAGCCAAAATCTTCAATGGGCCAAGTTAAGCAAGTTTTGGTCGAGCATTAATGGCAATATCATCCGTCAAATTAAAAGTGACTCTTATTTCCTCCACTAAGCCTATCTAGAGGTCTCAAATGTTTTATTGTTTTAAATCTATGCAATATCTTGTTTCCCTCATTTCCTTTCTCCTTTTCACTATTATACATAACCTCATAATAATAATAAATACTGTCCCAACATATAAAGGAAAATGATCAAAGGTGTCTATTCCAGTTTCAATTTTGAAATAGTGTTAGAATGTAGGCGCTGTTATGGCGCAGCAGATAGGTTAACCCAACTTAACACATTCTAAGTTGTAGGTAAACGGGTCATGGCTAGAAAATTATACTCGAATACATGAGGTTAGCAATCTTGTGACAATAATTATATGTGAAACCTTGAGGTAGTTACATTAACTCACGAGCATTTCCTTCCATTTATATTCACTCTAGGATTTATTTGGTTTTATGTCAGGAGAAAGAAAAGGCAAAAAATATATAATGTGACCTTGGAAGTTGCAAGCTATAATTCAATTAAGGATAGAAGCTAGGATGTGTTTTATATGAAAATCCTTATGATTGTAATAATTTGTTAAAGATAGAAAGATCTGAGGTATAATCGACAAAGAAATTTTTTTTTTTTTAAAAAAAGAGAAAAGGTACATTGGCAAGACTGAAATTGGCATGAAGGTTCATGATCATGTTGTTCTACATCAGAATTGGATTTCTTCAAAGCGGTCTTACAAGCCCTGCAGCTCTTGAGAACCTTCTTCAGCCTTTTGTATTCGACATGCGGACAAAATTTGTCCGAACCTTCTTCACCCTGTAGATATTCCATGAAAGTTTCTCCAAACTTCATGATTCCAATTGATTTCTCAGACAAACACAACACAACCCAATTATAATCTTAATCTTGGTGGAGGGAGGGTCATGTGTGAATCTGAGATTTTTTTTTTCTTTTTTTTCTTTTGGTTTCAAATTGTTGGGGTTGTAGCCGCTGCTCATTAGTTTTAGGTTTTTATGTTTACCAGGAAACCAACTAACAGTTTGTTGCATGTCTTGCACGTGTCGCTAATATCTCAACTTGTGCATCTGTTTTTATCTTCTTTTATTAATTATTAATTATTAATATAACTAACTAGTATTAGTATCCTCCATAAATATTTAAAAATTAATAATCATGTTCAATTTTTTTAGCATATTATTTTTAAAAATATATGAACTATTATTGCATTTTTTAATGTCATATACTCAATAATAAAATCTTTACTATATAATAAAAAAAACAATTATATAGCCATAAAATAATTATTTGTTCCTTATATTTATTTATTATATCGTCCACTATTTAATAATACTAATATGATTTTTTGTTTGCTTGTCTTTCACTATTCTCCTTTTAATACAATAATTTTTTTAAAAATTATTTTCAAATTTATGTTTATATTTTATGCTATCGTGCCCTACTTTTGTTGTTGCATTATTTGGTTATTTATTTTTAATAATAATTAATTCATAGTATAAGCATCTTCGCATTATCAATATCCAATCTTTGTACATTTGCTAGTTGCTATAATTTTTTTTGAAAGTATTTTATAAACACTTGACTTCATGAATTTCTTTAATTTCACAATTGCTACCACTTTGCACTTTGACAGCACTATATATGAGTTTTGTTTTGATATCATTGATTTAAAACATGTAAATGTATAGTATCAAAATATCTTCTAAGATCATATTAACATATTCGTTTTTTATTAACTTTAAAAATTGCGTTTATTTTTCATTAATTTAATGTGATTAAAATAATCGGTCACTTTATCTTTTACTCTCATGTTTTGAGTTTATGTTTATCTTAATAATGTTATAAATTTGATTGTATTCAGCGTCAATAAACAAAAAAAGGTAAAGCTTAAACTAATTTTTTGAAGCTTTCAATTCAATTTTAAATGGCACGAATATTTATCTATTACAAAAAATTGCTCCAACGTTTTTTTTGGATTGTGAAAGTTGTCTTGATAGTTTCCCCATTTTAAGTTACCCATTAGAACAAAAGTTAAACCTCTAAAATTATGTGAAAGTCATCATATCAATAACCTATTTAACTTTATCATTTATGAATATTTTAGTTAGAAATTTTTTCAACCGCGAAGATGCATTTATAAAATACACAACTTGTTTCTTAGAGTAAAAAAGTTCTTTCTGGTTTTACGCATATTCAATAATCGACAAAAAATAGCAACTAATTGAATCTTCTATGAAACTTATCAAGTGCTTTAATAAATGCTCTATAATTATATATATCACAATCTATATTCAAAATAACTTATATTTGAAAAGACCATTTTTTATCATGAGATTAGTTAATAAAAAATTTTATCACATTTTTTTTGGTGTAACAATATTGAATTTGGTAAAAGATGTATTGATATCAAATTTTGACCTCCTTGTACCCTAGCCGAACTGTTATTTAACTTATTAATTTCTAAAATATATATATTTAAAATTAATTCTTTTTACATAATTATATGATTTTTCTAATTTACATTCATAAATATGTTTTCTCACTAATTATCATTATTAATCCTAAATTTATATATAACTACGTAATTAATAATTACACGTCATTTTTTTCCACATATATACATATCATATATGTATATAATATATTGCATAATATATATTTTTAGTTAAATAAGTATTTTATCACAAACGTAATTTTATATAACTTTTATCAATTATTTATAACAATAATAATAGTTATACAATTTTATCGTTAATTGTGTTATTAAATTATTTATTTACTAAATTTTGTACAAATGTAGTATTTTATAACTAAATAGCAACTTAACTCAATCTTAGGTCAATTTATTTAAATTCTAACCACTTTGTATCTCAATTTATGTCCATTTTAGCTCATTTAAATCATTTTTGGCTATTTTTTAAAATTCAGTTCAGCCTCAAATTAAACCCAACCTACTTATCCAACTCATAACCCGCGATTGACCCCGAAATCTGACCCAAATTGAAGTAATCCTAGCCCTCCCTCTCTTCACATCCTACGATTGAGATTACCCTCCCCTTCTTTTTTATACACCTATACACCTCCCAAACCCTAAACCTAACCCATTATTTCATCCCTCCTATGCTGCACACACCTTACAATACTCTCTCTGCCTTCTCCTCACACAAAACCCCACCACTCACCATCACAGGTTGCCCTCATTCGATAACAGACGATCTCCACCGTTGCTATGACCACCACATGAGCCAACAGAACCACCACTACCCCTCTACCCTGATCATTCTTTGACCACCTTTTCTCTCTCTTTCTCTCGCAGATTGTCTTCACCTCCTCTGCTGAAGATTCCAAACCGGGACAAAGATGCCTTACCATCGACAAGATCCCACAGGTTCGAGGCATCTTAAAACGATGTAGATTTGACCATCCTATAATGAAACACGATTTGCAATTTATGGGATAGATCCTTGCAGATCTGTTCGGGGTGTGGGCTCTTTTAAGATTCTAATCTTCATTTCCTTTTTAATCTGTTCATAATATCTGATAGGGCATATTTTTCAAATCTAAGGGCATCTCCAATCCTATTCCATTTTTTGCTCCAAACTTTAAATTTGAAGCAAATGGAGTTGTGCACTCCAACCCTACTTCATTTTGGCTCCAAAAAAGGTGTTTGAATAGTGCAATTCCAAATTTGGAGCAGCACTATTCATCAACTCCATTTTTAATTTTAATATTATATTATTATTTATAATATATAACACTTTTAATTTAACATAATATAAATTGTAAGATTATTAATTAAGTATCTATATTCGTAATTATTTTTTTATATAATATTTTTATTATATTAATTTTAAATTTAAATTAATGTATAATATTTATAAAATTAATTTTTGTATAAAATATTTTTATTTAAAATGTAAGTTAATTTTATATTAAATGATTATAAGGAAAAGATATGAATTATATAGGGTGGTTATGTAGAAAAAAGAAGAAAACATTTATTTTATGAAGTAAGAAAATATAATAAATGAAATAAAAATGATAATATAATATTGAAGAGAGGAAAAAATAAAATAATAATATTTTTTTTGGAGTAAAATTTGGAGTAGTGGGTTGGAGTTGGTTTGCTCCAAATTTGTGCAACTCCATTTTTTGCTTCAAATTTGAAGTTTGGAGCAAAAATAAAGTGAAGGGTTGGAGATGATCTAATACTTGTGTGAATATATGATTAATTTCTATTTGTTCTCTCTTGACTATTGCTTGCGTATCCGATTAATTATCATACACAAAGGCCCCTAAATATTATGAACTGCTAGTTCTGTCAAACCCTCCTCTTGTTGAATATTCTTAGGAAAATCAACTATTACTTGATTTCATGTCTTATATATATTGAGCCTCAAAAATTATCATTCACTTCCCTCCGTTTTGCTTGTCTAATATATAAGCTAACCTCTTCGAATCAGTATGTTTGATTGTGTATGATCTTTCTTTCTTTTTAAAACTGACTTGTAATAACTTGTGCTATCTATAATAATATTAAGATCTTTTTTGGGTATAATTTTCTTACATATGAAGATTATGTTGAAATCTTAACCTAAATTGCTTCTTTTCTTTTATGAGTTTGATTCTAGACAGAAGGTTATAGTATTCAAAAATTTTGGTTTATTAAGTGCTCATATTTGTTTTCTTTTTTTGGTTTATAATAGTGTAATACCCCGAAAGCGCCTAAGATTAGATCCGAGATCAAAATTTGAAGTTGGCTGAAAAATTAGAAAATTATTACAGGACGGGTGATGTCACGACTCATGATTGGAAACCACGAGTCGTTGTTAGCAGTCGTGGGAGGAATTGGACTCTGGCAGTTGGAGATACCACGGGTCATCCAATGACTCGTGGTGAGAGGTGATGACCCATGGTCACCAGTCGTGGTTTGGGTTGCCAGATTTCCAGTGGATGTAATGGATTGATACCATGACTCGTTGGAAGCAACCACGAGTTATGGTGAGGCTCGTGGTAAGTGAAGTTCAGATTTTCAAGAAGCTAACAACGGTAAGTTCAGATTTTCAAGAAGCTAACAACGGTCGACCTAAAGACCCGTCATTTGAAGCAACGACTCGTCCTGTCGAGTCATGGGAAGAATCCAAAAGTGGAAATTGATGCAGTGGATCTAATGACTCGATACCACTAGTCGTGGTATCATGTAACGACTCGTGGGATCGCCCGTTGGTCCACCCAGTGTAGTTTTTCACAGAGTTTTCATTAAGGGTATTTTCGACTTTTCTATGCTCTAGGGCCCTAAACTACGTCATTTTATGTATTTTTCTGGGTATGATAAGATAGGTTAAGACCCTCTAATTATCCTTATTCCCATGCATGCAAGTTAGGAAAATTTTAGAGAGATCAAGCCTAGTTCAAGCTCTTCTCTATCAATTCTCCCTTGGGCAATCGAAGAACCTTGAAATCTGATCTTACCTAGGTATGTAGAGTTACGAATGGGTATTTCCATTCACACCCATACTCATTCTCTATTCATCCATGAAAATCTATCAAAAGTCTCATGGGGTTTTAATTCGATTTTTGTGAAAATCTAATGAATTGCTAATGGATTATTATGATTTGTGACTTACATCATATTTTATGGATTTTAATTATATTTTTTCAACTGTTTTGATTATAAACTTATTGATATTTCTACTAAATTTAGATTAATTATGTAAGATCTATGATGAATTGATTTATGATCTTCACTTCAATTGTTGATATTTACAAGCCCAACATGATTTATGATTTGAAATGTGGATTTATTCAAATACCCATCATGATTTGATGATTTACAAGTTATACATAAGATCTACAAGTATGCATGAATCCTACAATTTATGAAGTATATTTTGGCAGACTCACGGCCTTATGTCATGGCTAGTTCATGTATGTTCAAGTATGTTTATGATTATCATGATTTAACTAGCCCATGAATTCATGCATATTATACTATGAGCACTATATATGTTTTAGGAGTAGTATTGAACACCGAGTAGGTTCGGGGCCTAGGTTCTGCCCCGAATCTCACAAACTACGTGCCACTGTCGGTATGTTGGGACCTCCCTTGTGACTGTCCCTAGCCCAAATGGCTCTTTTCATGGTGATATCATGGCCTTCATGGTTCTACCCTTGGCAAGGTACGAACGGCCTCCGAACTAGGTTTACAAGTTGGGCTTCATGTGTGCTGATATGGTGTATGTCGGTTAAGAGAATATCCCACTGTTCCTCATGATTTATGCATGTTTATTGTCATGCTTCATTTTTCTCGCGAAAAACAAAACTCGACACGTGACAACTCTTTTAGGATTATTAGAAAGGAAGAGTCGCCACCTAATGAATTTTGGTGTGTTAGGGCCCGTATTAAGCTACTTATAAATAACTCTATTTATTACTCTACGTCACCAAAGTCGGGTAAGGGCTCAAATTACCTCGAAAGGAAGGTGTTAAGCACCTTTCGAGGTCCATAACTGTGGGTCCCGCCCGAATTCATTAATTATGTGAAAAAATTACTAAGTGATATAAAAAAAGTCAATTATTTTATTTAAAACTAATCTGATTGTCCTATTAAATAAATAAACTCTTACGCAAATGAATAAGTAAAAAAATAAATAAAATAAAAATTAAGCCATTTACTAATTAACGCAAAAAACTAAAGATTACTTAGCAAGTATATGAAACCTTATTTCAACACAAATAAACACTCAAACATAGATTAACTCCCCATTTAATTTAAAATCTAAGTGATAAATTAATTTACACATGCAAACTTATCTGTTAAATATATGAATAAATAAGTGGGCATTATTAATTCAAGAGACTAAATTGTTCAGACAAGTACGACTTAAGAAATTTAAAACAATAATGACAAATGTAATGCATATACTTTTAGCACAACTTGAACTTAGGCTAAGTAAAATATAAATTAAATCAATTATTAAAACATACTTAAGATGTTAGACAAACGTGAGAGAGTTTAAAAATATAAAAAATGTTTATTGTTTTACCGGGATGACAACACGATATTATGGATCGTGATCTTCAACTGTAGCAACAATTTAATTGGAGGTCGTCTTAAGTTGAAGATATAATAATAATAATATATTTAAGAAGTGAATTTAAATTTTGAAATATAAACACATAAATATTTACATATAGATACACATAATCCCTTTAAAAATCTTAGGTTGATATTATATCCGAGGACGGGTCGCCTTAGTTTAAAATTATGAAATTAGATCTCGTAATTTCTTTTACTTTTCCATTAACTATATGTTAAGGGATAGTATTCAAATATAAAATACATTACATAATTTTATTTTAAGGAAGAGAATAAGCAATAGCTTTGTCCAAAATATAACAAAATGATATTGTAAAAAAATGCAAATTAAACAAAAAAATTAAAAGAAAGAAAAATCTAAACAACCAACATATAAATCCCATGGCCCCCTGAAAACACCCCCTTTTTCACTATTATCAGCGCTATTACAATTATTACAAGTGATGAAAAATAGGTAAATGAATAAATAACTAAAGTACATAAAAATAATAACAAATTTAACTAGATTCCGTCTTTCTTCATCCCAACGACCCTCCAATGCACCCCAATAAAGGTAAAGGAATACCTGCTTTAAAAGACTAAACAAATGCGGGCAACACACACATATATATACAGACAGTAGAGTCAATGATTATATAAAAAACTCAAAGATTTACATTCTATCAAGAGGACATAAGTAAACTAGTAAACAATATCGATTCAAATATACACACTTTAAGTAACACATCTAAGCACGAAACATTCTTATATTCGCTAACCCAAAGACATAAATAACATGACAAGTGAGTAGTTGGATGTACTCATCAGTTAAAAGGTATATAACTTAATATAGAAGAGCAGAAATTCAGCAAGGCTATGTAAAGCAATGAGAATATGTGAATAGAGAGAGCAATATTTAATATTACATGACCAGGAAGAGCAAAGCTGTATTGGTGAAGAGCATGTTAAGTTAGAATGAAAGCTAAATGATGTCTGAATAGTTGAGCCCCCCCCCCCCCCTCCCCCCCCCCCCCTTAGAAAGAAGGGAGAAGCCTCTTTATATCTAGATAATACCATCAATTAGGGGGTAAAAGGGAAAGAGAATAATTAACCATGCTAGAATTTTCCTTAATTAGAAGAGTTAAATCAATTAGGTAAAGAATCAATCAAAGTTTTCCAAAATCATTTAAGGCTTCTACATAATGCACAAGGTAGAAATATCTATTTACCATATTCAACACATAAAGCTGTCACGATTTAACTCAAGAAGGAAAGAAAATAATTTTTATCCCGTATCACCATAAATAGCAAACAACTTATCAAAAATGATCCAACAAATCAATTAAGAAAATAGAAGAATGAGTATGAAGATTTTTACCAGATACAAAATCATTTAGCATAAACCAACCATAGTTTACTATATGCAGATATGATTTTTCTTAAATGTAATGAATACACTAAAATGGTGTAAAATCAGTCAAGGTTACACCAAGAGTGGAAAAATATTATGGTTGCCATGCAATTTGCATGATAGATATAGGCGTATAAGGATATCACATTGTCATATTTAACACATAGCTTCCCAAAGGATCAAATAGCAAAGCTGTACATAATCATTTACGGAGAATAAATATTTTCTCTAAACAGGATATGCAAAGCTTTTTTAATAAAATGAGACAATTTGGTTACAAACATCAGAATCAAAGACTGTCACAAATTAATACTTAGTCTAGGAATGAGATGAACCGAATGGTTATCATCAAGATCGATTGCAGCACAGAAATGTCGAGCCAGTCTTTAAAATAAATTTAAACATTCAAATTGGCCATAAGAACTAAGTAAGCATGCAAAATACAAGTAAAATTTCTATTTCATAATCCGGATGACAGAATCGAATCAAAACACAAGACTAGTAATGCACCAATATGAAATCTTAGAATATGTATAGAAGAAAACATGAGCCACAACAACTGTATCATGAAAATCCTTCATAAATCGAAACAAGCTTAGTCGGGACGCGGGTGTGGACAGACCAGTGATGCCCGTGTTTACTTCAGTCATCACAAAATTGGTGTGGATATGTGTGGAGTTTGTTCACTGGTGGTTTCTGGCAGTGGTGGAGAAGGAAGAAAAGAGGAAGAGAGAAGGGCAGTCTGGTGGTTTTCCGGTTCTGTTCTGCCCAGAAACCATGAGGTTGGGTGGTGGGTTAGAGGGAGAATGGGAGATGAAGGAGATGGAGAGAAGAGGGTGCAGCGATGATTTTCTCCGACAGAGAAGAGGACGAGTGTGAGTAGAGAGAGGTGGTGCAGCGGCCTGTCGTGATACCGACTGGCACCGGTATTTTCTACCGGTGGAGAGGAAGAGAAGAGAGGAGTAGATGGTGAGGGCAGAAGAGGAGAAGGAGATGCAGCAGCGGGTTCTCCTTTGTCAAGAGAAAAATGAAAGAATCCTTTAGGGTTTTGGTAGTTGAATGAAAATAAGGAAATAATATGGGGTTTATTATCAGCCATAGGATTAAAAAGAAGGGCTGAGATTAAATCTAGATATGGGTCAGGTATTTGGATAATCTGATGGGTCACGGATAATTTAGTGGGTTAATGGGTAGGGTTTTAATTGAAATTGAATGAAAATTTAAAATGTGGCCAGAATTAGATCAAAATGGATAGAATTGACATAAAATAGATAGAAAGTGGCTAGAATTTAAATGAATTGGAGGAAAATTGAATTAGCTGTTATTAAATTAATAAAAACACTATACTTGCAAACGATTTAATAAATAAGTAACATAATAGTTTAATTTATGATAAAGTAATATAAATATTATTATTACAAAATTAAATATAAATAAATTATAAAACTAAGTAAATTATATTTTGTAAATAAATCTTGTTTAATTAAAAATATGTAGGCATGCATATTACTATTCAATATATTATATATGACGTAATTACATATATTATTAAAAAATTAAAAACTCAAAATTAATGTAATAAAAATATTTTTGAAGTATAATTTAAATAATTTTACAAAAAGTTTAAATATATGCTAATTAATAATATAATATTATGAATACGAATTAAATAATTTTATTAAAAATATAATTTTAAAATATGCATATGTATATATATATATATATATTAATATGCAACTTAGATGGGGCACAAAGAGGTCAAAATTGGGTGTCAACATTTATGATTATGTATTTTGGCTCAAGTCATGTTAAAAATAAAGCTTTTCTCTTATGATCGTGAGTACGATTGTATTACGAATGCTTTGAAAATCTTGAGCCTTATGTCATGTTACGATATTTATGATATGAGCATGATGTCTTACTCTTATGATCATTTATGAGTTTTTATATATAGTTTAAATGTCCGTTTTACTTACCTTGCATACTCGGTATATTCCACGAATACTGACTGCATACTTTCTATGTTATATCATTTCATGATACAGGACCCTACTCTCAAGCTCATCCTCATCCTTAGACCACCTCGGAGTTACTATCAGCTTTATCGGTGAGTCCTCATGCTCCGAGGGCCGTATGACTAGACGTTTATGTTGTTCTTTTATTTCAGTTTGGCCGGGTTAGTTGGGGATGTTGTCCCATCAACCCATCCTAAATATAGAGGCTTTCAGACTGTATGTAGTACTCAGCTTGTATGTATGTTTAGTGATTTCATATGTCATGACATGCTATGTTAAGTTTACATTTCTGCTATGTTTTATGTTTAATATTCCGTTTAACATGAATGAAGTTAGATATGCTTATGCCATAGGTCGGCTCGGGGTCTCTCGGGGTTTCTTGTCCCGTGTTATAATCTGGGTCTACGTTCGAGTCCTAACAAACTTGGTATCAGAAAAATAGGTTTGAAGTGTCCTAGGGTGTCTGAAAGTCGCGTTGAGTAGAGTCTTTTTCATGGGTGTGAAGCGCACCACACTTATGACGAAGGGGCTACGAGATGTTTAGAAAATGTTCCCTTCTTTCATGATCTATGTAGTGCAATGAGAAGTCCTTCTATCCTTCTAATTTATGCTATTCGTGATTGCAGAATCATGACTCCTAGAAGAATGAACGGAAGAAGAAAAGGAAACAGTGAAGGCCACGAAGATGATAATGGTCATGGGCATCAGCAAGCCCCACCCGTTCAGGAGCCCCAGGCACCAGAGCCAGTTGCCCACGCAGAGCTTCGGATGGCTATCCAGATGTTGGCACAGGCCTTGACTGCTCAGGTCAATCAATAGGCTGTTGTGCATATCCCGTAGAATGGCAATGGGGCAGCGACCTGGATTAGAGATTTCTTGAGGATGAATCCGCCGGAGTTCCTAGGGTCTAAGGTAGATGAGGATCCACACGAATTTATCGAAGAGATTTTGAAGATCACCCAGGTTATAGGGGTGACAAATAGAGATTGTGTTGATTTGGCCTCCTACCAGCTAAAAAGTGTAGTAGATATATGGTTCAAACAGTGGGGATATGCTAGGGCAATGGGTGCAGGCCCTATGGGTTGGGAAGAGTTCCACACAACATTCTTGGATCGGTTTTTCCCTCGAGAGATGAAGGAGCTAAAGGTGGCCGAGTTTGTTAACTTAAAGCAGGAGACATGTCACTTCAGGAGTACGCTTTGGAGTTTGCCCGTCTATCCAAGTACGTGCCAGATTTGGTGGTAGATTAGAGGGCTCGAGTGAGCTGATTTGTGCATAGAGTGGCAGACTACCTGGATAAGGATTCTCGGGTCGCCATGTTGTATCGGGATATAGATTTTTCCTGCATCGTGTTGCATGCTCAGTAGATGGAGTCAGTGTATCGGAAGTAGAGAGAGGCCAAGAGGGCCGGGACCGATAGTTATGGGACTGCTCAGACTAGATCAGGGGGTGGACAGCGTCAGCAGTCTCGACACAGTTCTATTGATCCAGCACCATCATCGGCCAGTACGCCTTCTAGGTTCCGAGGGGATCGGAGGAGCAGGGCTCCAGATTTGAGGGGTCAGGGTAGCATGCAGATAGAGCGCACTTTCCTAGCTTGTGCAGGTGTGGCAAGAATCACACTGGGAGATGCCTAGTTGGCTTGGATGCTTGTTTCGGGTGTGGAAAATCCAGACACAGTCTCAGGGATTGCCCTTCAGCCAGATCAGGGGTCGGTGAAACCCGTATGCCAGCAGCCAGTTCAGTCGCTCTAGTAGCACGTCCCCCTCAATAGGATGCCTCGACTAGTTCAGCCAGCGGTCAGTGTCAAAACAGGTTCTATGCTTTAGCACCCTGTCAGGAGAAGGAGGTCTCCCTAGATGTGGTCACGGGTATGTTACGAGTTTTTCATATTGATGTTTATGCTTTACTAGATCCGGGGGATACTTTTTCTTTTGTGACTCCTTCTATTGCTAGTATATTTGGAGTTAGTCCCGAGACTCTGTCAGAACCATTTTCAGTTTCTTCTCCTGTTGGTGATTCGGTTGTAGCTAGGCGGGTGTATAGAGGATGCCCGGTCACTATATTGTATAAAGTCACCTCCGTAGACCTTGTAGAGTTAGCCATGACTGACTTTGATATTATTGTTGGCATGGATTGGTTGTATGCATGTTATGCTTCTATTAATTGTAGAACCCGTGCAGTGGAATTCCATTTTTCGGGTGAGTCAGTCTTGGAGTGGAACGGTAGTTTGCCGGTACCTGTAGGTCATTTCATTTCCTATATTAAGGCCAGAAAGATGATTTCTAAAGGTTGCATGTATCATCTAGTCAGGGTTAAGGATGTTGAGTCTGAGACCCCGACTATCCAATCAGTTCCGGTGGTACGTGAGTATCCAAAGGTCTTTCCCGATGATTTGCCAGGTGTTCCTCCCGAGCGGGAGATTGATTTTGGTACTGACCTTCTACCCAACACGCAACCTATATCTATCCCTCCTTAAAAGATGGCTCTAGCCGAGCTAAAGGAGTTGACGGATCAGTTGAAGGACCTATTAGATAAGGGCTTCATTAGACCGAGCAAGTCTCCATAGGGTGCACCAGTGTTATTTGTCCGGAAGAAGGATGGTTCGCTTTGGATATGCATTGGCTATCGACAATTGAACTTGGTCATCGTTAAGAACAGGTATCCTTTACCTATGACTGATGATTTGTTTGACCAGCTTCAGGGTGCCAAGTATTTCTCAAAGATAGATCTCAGATTCGGGTATCATCAACTCAGGGTTCGGGAGTGTGATATCCCGAAGACAGCCTTCAGGACGCGATATGGTCAATTGGTCATTATGAGTTTCTAGTTATGTCTTTTAGACTAACAAATGCTCCTGCAACTTTTATGTACTTGATGAACAGGGTGTTCAAGCCGTACCTGGACATGTTCATGATCGTGTTCATTGATGATATCCTTATATACTCTCGGAGCGAGGAGGAGCATGCCGCTCATTTGAGAGTAGCACTTCAGACTCTCAAGGATCGTCAGTTGTATGCCAAGTTCAGCAAATGCGAGTTTTGGTTGAACTCCGTAGCATTTTTGGGCCATGTGGTAACAAGCGAGGGTATAAAGGTAGATTCTCAGAAAATCGAGGCGGTGAAGAATTGGCCCAGACCGGTGAATTCTTCGGATATTCAGAGTTTCTTGGGTTTAGATGGTTATTACCGGAGATTTATTGAAGGTTTTTCATCCATTGAAGCACCCTTGACCAAATTGACTCATACGAAGGTAAAGTTCCAATGGTCGGAGGCTTATGAGAAGAGCTTCCAAGAGTTGAAGACTCGACTTACTTCAGTACCAGTGTTGACCCTACCTGAGGGTACCGATAGTTTTGTGGTGTATTGTGATGCTTCGATAATCGGACTCGGGTGTGTATTGATGCAGCGAGGAAAGTGATAGCGTACGCCTGGAGATAGTTGAAAGTCCATGAGAAGAATTACCCAACCCATGATCTTGAATTGGACGCGATGGTATTCACCTTCAAGATATGGCGACATTATTTATATGGGGTCCACATGAATATATTTACGGACCACAAGAGTTTAAATATGTGTTCATGCAGAAAGATCTCAATCTACGGCAAAGAAGGTGGTTGGAGCTACTCAAGGACTACGATATGAGTGTCCTCTACCATCCGGGTAAGACTAATGTGGTAGCGGACGCACTTAGTATACTCTCTATGGAGATTGTGTCCCATGTGGATGAGGGGAAGAAGGAGCTGGTGAAGGATGTCCATCGACTCGCAAGGTGTGGAGTTAGATTGGTCGAGTCGACCGATGGCAGTGTTGTTGTCCAGAATGGAGCAGAATTGTCCTTGGTGATTGATATGAAAGATAGACAAGATAAGGATCTGATTTTGGTAAAGTTGAAGGAAGCCATTCGAAGTCAGAAGGTAGAGGTCTTCTCCCAAGAGAGAGATGGTGTGCTTCGGTACCAGGGTCGCCTATGTGCTCCAAATGTTGATGATTTAAAGAGTCGAATATTGCATGAGGCCTATGGATCCAGGTATTCCATCCATCCGGGTGCCCCCAAGATGTATCACGATTTGTGGGAAATATATTGGTGGAATGACCTGAAGAAGGATATTGCAGAATTCTTAGCCAAGTGCCCGAACTGTCGCAAGTAAAGGTCGAACACCAAAGGGCCGGAGGCGTACTTCAGGATATTAGCATTTCCACTTGGAAGTGGGAAGAGGTTAATATGAATTTCATCATAGGCCTACCTTGCACTCGTCGATAGTATGACTTTATTTGGGTTATGATGGACAGGTTGACCAAGGCTACACATTTTCTACCGATCAAAATCACGGATTCAGTGGAGGAGTATGCCAAGCTATATATCCGAGAGTTGGTTCAATTGCATGGACTGCCCTTGTCCATCATTTCAGACCAAGGTACTCAATTTACCTCCCAATTTTGGTGGTATTTTCAAAAAAGGCTTGGGAATCAGGTTAAACTCAGCACAATATTTCATCCGCAAACTGATGGCCAAGAGGAACGGATAATCCAGACCCTTGAGGACATGTTGAGAGCATGCGTGATGGACTTTAAAGGTAGTTGGGATGATCACTTGTCCCTGATCGAGTTTGCTTACAATAACAGCTATGACTCCAGTATCCAAATGACACCGTTCGAGGCTCTCTATAGGCAGAGATGTAGATCGCCCATCGGATGGTTTAAGGTTGGTGAGGCAGCGATGATAGGGCCAGATTTGGTTTATGAGGCTACGGTGAAGGTTCAATTGATAAGGACAGGCTAAAAACTGCTCAGAGTCGCCAAAAGTCCTACGCCGATGTTAGGAAAAGAGAACTTGAGTTCGAGGTGGATGATTGGGTGTTTTTGAAGGTATCTCCCATGAAGGGAGTAATGCGGTTTGAAAAGAAAGAAAAACTTAGTCCACACTATGTTGTCCCCCACCAGATTGTGAGAAGAGTTGGCAAGGTGGCGTATGAATTAGAGTTGCCCTTAGAGTTAACTTTCGTGCATCCTGTGTTTCATGTATCGCTTTTGAAGAAATGTTTGGGAGATCCAGCTCTAGTAGTCCCGGTGGACAGTGTTGGTGTAAAAGATAGCCTTAGCTATGAGGAGGTTCCGGTGGAAATATTAGATCGTCATGTTCAGAGGCTGAGGAACAAGGAAGTAGCTTCAGTTAAAGTATTATGGAGGAATCAACATGTTGAAGGAGCTACGTGCGAAGCTGAAGCGGATATTATGGCTAGGTACCCACATTTATTCCTTACCAGCTCAGTTCCGATTTGAGGTATCAGTTTTGCCCTATGACTCTATTTAGTTTTCATGTTCAGCTCATGTGTTCAAGTTTCTTTAATGTATATGGATTTGTATGTGAAGCATGAAATCAATTCAGCTATGTGGTATGAATCGGAGGTAGTTATTCCGTTAGTTTTTGGTTTAAATGATTAGTATTGGATATAGTGATTGCATGTCTTCATTTTTCTGCTTGTTTCCAAAATTCAAGGACGAATGTTCTCAACGGAGAGATATTGTAATACCCCAAAAGCGCCTAAGATTAGACCCGGGATCAAAATTTGAAGTTGGCTGAAAAACTGGAAAAATATTGCAAGATGGGTGATGTAACGACTCGTGGTTAGCAGTCGTGGGAGGAACTGGACTATGGCAGTTGGAGATACCACGGGTCATCCAATGACTCATGGTGAGAGGTGACGACCCGTAGTCACCAGTTGTGGTTTGGGTTGCCAGATTTCCAGTGGATGTAACAGATTGATACCACGACTCGTTGGAAGCAACCATGAGTCGTGGTGAGGCTCGTGGTAAGGGAAGTTCAGATTTTCAGGAAGCTGACAACGGTCGACCTAACGACCCATCATTTGAAGCAACAATTCGCCCTGTCGAGTCATGGGAAGAATTCGAAAGTGGGAATTGAGGCAGTGGATCCAATGACTCGATACCACGCGTCGTGGTATCATGTAACGACTCGTGGGATTGCCCGTTGGTCCACCCAGTGCAGTTTTTCAGAAAGTTTTCATTAAGGGTATTTTTTACTTTCCTATGCTTTAGGGCCGTAAACTACATTGTTTTATGTATTTTTCTGGGCATGTTCAGATAGGTTAAGACCCTCTAATTATCCTCAGTCCCATGCATGCAAGTTAGGAAAATTTTAGAGAGATCAAGCCTATTTCAAGCTCTTCTCCGTCAATTCTCCCTTGGGCATTCGAAGAACCTTGAAATCTGATCTTACCCAGGTATGTAGGGTTACGAATAGGTATTTTCGTTCACACACATGCCCATTCTCTATTCATTCATGAAAATCTATCAAAAATCTCATGGAGTTTTAATTCAATTTTTGTGAATATCTAATGAATTGTTAATGGGTTATTATGATTTATGATTTACATCATATTTTATGTATTTTTATCATATTTTTGCAACTATTTTGATTATAAAATTATTGATTTCGATTTTTACTAAATTTAGCCTAATTATGTAAGATCTATGATGAATTAATTTATGATCTTCACTTCAATTGTTGATATTTACAAGCACAACATGATTTATTATTTGAAATGTGGGTTATTCAAATACCCATCATGATTTGATGATTTACAAGTTATACGTAAGATGTACAAGTATGCATGAAGCCTACTATTTATGAAGTATGTTTTGGCAGACTCACGGGCCTTATGTCATAGCTAGTTCACGTATGTTTATGATTATCATGATTTAACTAGCCCATGAATTTATGCATATTATACTATGATCACTATATATGTTTTGGGAGTAATATTGAACACTAAGTAGGTTAGCGGCCTATAGGTTCTGCTCTGAATCTCATAAACTACGTGCCACCATAGGTATGTTGGGACCTCCCTTGTGACTGTCCCTGACCCAAATGGCCCTTTTCATGGTGATATCACGCCCTTCATGATTCTACCCTTGGCAAGGTACGAACGACCTCTCGACTAGGTTTATATGTCGGGCTCCATGTGTGCTCATATGGAGTATGTCGGTTAAGAGAATTTCCCACAGTTCCTCATGATTTTATGCATGTTTATGATTATGTATTTTGGCTCAAGTCATGTTATATAAAACTTTTCTCTTATGGTCATGAGTACGATTGTATTACAAATGTTTTGAAAACTTTGAGCCTTATGTTATGTTACGATATTTATGATATGAGCATGATGTCCTACTCTTATGATCATTTATGAGTTTTTTTATATATCTTAAATGTCCGTTTTACTTACCTTCAATACTCGGTACATTTCATGTATTGACCGTATATTTTATATGTTATATCATTTCATGATAAAGGACCCGGCTCTCAGGCTCATCCTCATCCTTAGACCACCCCGGAGTTACTATCAACTTTATTTGTGAGTCCTCATGTTTCGAGGGCCATATGACTAGACGTTTATGTTGTTCTTTTGTTTTAGTTTGACTGGGTTTGTTGGGGATGTTGTCCTATCAACCCATCCTACATGATAGAGGCTTTCAGACCGTATGTAGTACTCATCTTGTATATATGTCTAGTGATTTTGTATGTCATGACATGCTATGTTACGTTTACGTTTCCACTATGTTTTATGTTTAGTATTCCACTTAACATGAATGAAGTTAGATATGCTTATGCCATGGGTCGACTTGGAGCCTCTCGGGGTTCCTTATTCCGTGTTACGATCCGGGTCTACGTTCGGGTCATGACAAATAGTTTTCTTTTTCATGATAGCCTTGCATGATAATTATGGTAACTATATAATATTATAATTTATAGTAGTCATTATGTAATAATGCAGAGTCTTTATACTGTAAATTGTGTGATAGTTTTGGTACCGATATATTTAGGGTGAGACTTTGGCTAGCTTATACTGAATCAATTTGATCACCTTAATTAAGAAAATATGGTATGATTTGTATTTCCTCTCACATATTTTCTTTAAACTAATCGTGACATTTTACTCATGTATATGACTATTTTACTTCTTGAAACTGTGTCAGAATCAATTTCTAGAGCTATTATGATAGTGCGATTGATTTGCTTCCATTTCTGTTTAAGTGCATTGATTTCTTGACAACTTATGTGATAATTATAATCTATTTTTTTACTCTTCTTATTTTCCTTACTTAAGTCTGGACAACCTTCAAGTTGATTCTTTATGGTAAGCTTTGACTTGTGATTTGTTTTCACATGCTATTATGATAAGTTTATATCTCTGCTCGTAACAGTCTCTGCTTGGGGAACCCAAGTCCAAAATAGATTTAACAAGAAACAAATTTCTCAAAGGAATAAAGCCCTTGTTAATAACTTGATCTTGCATAGTTATAATACAAGAAGTTTATTAATTTAGAAGATTGAATTAGTAATTCAATTCAAAGTTTAAAAAAATGAGCAAATATTTTGAATAACAACCTTTGGAAAAATTAGCTGAAACTATATATTTTTTAATCATAAATAGTTTAAATTCACTGATTAACTATATTTGCGAATTTCTTGAGATGCCTAACACCTTATTTGGGAGATCACCAGAATCCTTAATCTTTCTCCGATTTTTAAAAATAAGATTTCTTAATATCTTTCAAATAGTTTTCTAACTTATAAATATAATTACGTGGCTTACTCTATTTTCATTATAATCAAGTTATGGAATATTTTTAATATGAATTTAAATGTGAATCATAATAATTAGATCAACTAACAATAAACAAGACCTTGAGAGGTTAACTAATCTAAATAGAAGGAATTAATATTATTTGATTGACCTGATGAATCCTTTTCAAGATTCATCAGAGTTGGATGCATATAAAATGAGATTGGGATATCAAACTGCTATAGTAATCTTTTCAAGAAAAATATAATTATCAATCATAGTTGATTTTTTACAACACTTAACAATGAATATAATCCATTAAACTTGAGAAAAGAAGTATTAGTAACTATAGTGTATGCAAGTTGGTGATGCCAGTGTTAGGAGAGAATTGTGGGATTCTCTTAATTATATCTCTAATCAGCTACATATTTCTTTAATGAGAGGTGATTTAAATACAATTTTATCACTGGATGAGAAGGGTCTTCCTATGTACTATTAATTAAGAGACTGCAGATTTTTTTGATTGCCTCAATACTTATGTTGCATTTGATATGAACTACAGTGGAAACATTAACTTGGTGAAATGGCCGAACAAATGAAGCTTCTATATTTAAGAGGCTGAATAGATATTTATGTAGCCAGAAATTATCTAACTTATTTTAGTCCTGAGAGTAAAGCATTTAATCAAGAAGAGGCCAGATCATTCTTTACTAGAGTTAGAATGTTCACAAACAACGAGGGTGATAATCAAGCCATTCAAGTTCTTGAATATCTGGACAACACATGAGACCTTTAAACTTGTAATTCAAGAGAACGAGAATGCTGATTTTTGTGGCAACCCCTTCATTATTTTGTCAACACAAATTGAAAAAGATGAAAAGAGCTCCAGTGAAATGGAGTAAAGACACATATGAAAATATATCTCAAAGGATTACTACATTGAAGGAGATTATTCAGGTGCATAAAATATAGTTTGAAGAAGAGCCAAGTCCACGGAGTAGAGAAATGTTATATAAAGTGCAAGCAAAACTCAACATAAATTTGCATTTGGAGAAATAATATTGAAAACAAAATCCAACTTAATATTGATTTTAAGATGGAAAAAAAAACACTAATTTTTTTCATGCTTGTGTGAATGGCGGAAGAAAAAAAGATATGGCTCATAGAGATTTAAGATGCGGAAGAGGCTGACAGAAATCATTGAGATAACATATGAGGCTATTAATTTCATTTAGAAATAATTTACTCAGGAGCATATTCCATAAAATTTTGATATAGTCAAACATGTTCCTACTTTGATAAAAATATTCTCACAAAGTTTTTACTATCCTTAAGCACAATTCAGATGAGAGAATATTCAGTTTAAGCATCACTAGTTTTAAATTTAATTAATTGACATAACTTCACAGAGTGTTAATTAATCAATTATTTTTTAATGTGAAAATATAAATGTATTAACAATAAACAATTATTCTTTAGAGAAATACACGTAAAAACTATGATTTTATCATAATAATTTATCAAGTGAATTTAATATTTACATTTTTTTAACTTCAGATGATTTAGATTCTTTACGCAAAAAAGCCAAGCGAAAAGAACACATAAAGATTCTAAATAATATGTTAAAATTGAATTATCGATAAGATGTTTATCAGAGAGATCTTATGGAATACAATTGAAGGGCTCATAAAATACATGAGAAGTATGGGAATGTCAATGATTTTTAGAAGTCTTAATGACTTGTAATTTAAAGCCTTAAGAAAACGGTTTGTTTTCGACACTCACTTCCTTCGTCTCAATAAAATTTAATTTAACAGAGTACGAAAACAAAAATTATATGCACATTAATCTCGTCAAATTTTTAACACCATTATCAGGGATTTGCACAAATCTACTTCAGTTAAATATTTTATTAATAATTTGAAAACTTATTATTATAACTGTTATTATCTTTTGTCCCTACGATAATACTACTAAAATAACTATTACTATTATTAGTAAGTAGTAATATCTTTATATAATATTATATTGTATTTTTCTTTGTCCGGTAACCTTTTTTTTAAATTTTTTTAAAAAAATATGATATTAATATTATTATTTTTAGGACTCCTACCTATAATATCATTGTAATTTTCTTTTTATTTTTATTTATATAATAATAATTTATATGTTTCTAAAAGTGTGAAGGTACTTAAAAACGTTGATTGAATTTTTTGCTCATCATTAAAAGATATCGTATTAGACAAAATTGTTATTTGCTATTTTTATACAATTATTATTTAAAATTATTTTATTATCTAATTTTATTATATTAAATTTTTTATTTGTGGCATAACTCTATTTATGGTGTAAACCTCTAAAAAAAATGCTACCAAATTTTCACCACCAAAATTTCTTTTCCCTTTTTCATAATCACAAAAATTTATCTTTTCCTTATGGTAGCTAATTTTTAAAGAATTTCTTTTTCTTTTTTGGATAATTTTTTTTCCTTTTTTAAAAGTCAAGAAAATTTTACTTTTTCCCCTTTTTGAAGGCACAATTTACTTTTCCCCTTTTTTGATAATGTTAATTATTACTTTTTCCCTTTTTGAAGTCACTATTTATTTCCCCTTTTTTTGGATAATTTTTTCCCCTTTTTATAATTACAAACTTAGTGGTATCCTAATATTATTACACTTTCAAATTATTTTTAGTTTATAAATCCTTCTAATTTTATTTAAAAAATTATAATTGCATAATTCAATTCATAACTCTTTTATATTAATATCATTAATTCTATCTTCAATTTTGTATGTTTCGTGTTCTTTTTTTATACATTATGTAATTTTTTTTCATGTTGTGAATTTGAAAAAGACGATAGTAATAGCTATATGATATTATGTGATTTAAAATTTGTGTTATTTGCAACTAACATTCTTCATCTACTCATACATTTGCAAGTTTCAGCTATTCAGGCAAAGTAATCTCTTCATCTCATAAAATAATTTTTTTTTTGTAAAAGTATAAATTATTATAACTATAACTCTTATGCACAATTTATTTTAAATAATATTACAATGGAATTTGAAAAGGATCTCGTAAATAAAATTGTACTAGTTGACAACTTAAGGCGGTACGATTCTCACTGGAATAGACTCCAATAGAATTTTAAATATAGCAATAGACTAAAGTAGATAGAATAGTTCATAGGTAGCTTGTACTTTTAAAAATTTCAATTCATCAATTCAAGTTTTCTTCCTCAAATTGCAATTTCATTGGTAAGGATGTTCAATTACTTGCTTTCTTCTCTTCTTGTTGCTATGGGTAACTAAATTCAAATATAAGATTGTGAACCCTAATAACCCCAATTGGATAAAATTAATTGTTGGCTTAAGAACATTTGATTGACTTTTGCTTTGTAAAGTGTGATTGATGATGAAAGCCATTCAATTCCACCCAATTACCTTTATGGTGCTTAAAAGACCCAATTTAGGTTGGGTTACCATCAATCAATAATAAATCAAGCCTCTAACCCTTGTTTAATGAATTCACCTAGACATAAGATGAATTACAATTGACAATAAGCAATTGGGTAGAAGGGAGTTCTCTTCAATTTGATAAAATTGAAGTAGATTGACATCACTGGTGCTATTGAAAAATATTCAATAATTGCCTAAATGATTTCTTGCCCACTCTCAATTTGCTCATATTGGGGATATTTAGGGTGATTGATCCAAAATTGGGGTCACTTCCCTAGTCCTCTCATTAATTGATTTCAACCTAAAGAAATTTACATTCCTTAGTTATAGCTATATCACTCTCAACCCTAACCCGAATAGTTTTTAAACTCGCAAATCTAAGTTGACAAGCGCTAGATAGTTTGAGTCTACCGAAGTCCTTGTGAATTCAACCCGGACTCTAAGATGGATACTATATTTGCACTGACCATTTACACTTTTGAAGATTGAAGTGGATTTGAGCGACGATCAAATATTATGGTGCTTTTGTCGGGGACTTCGACATAGGCCTCACCTAGCACATCGGTTTAGTTTGTTTAATTAGACCTATTCCTTCACTTTTTCTTTGTTTTGTTGTTTTAAATAGGATTATGGATCTACTATCGGGAGATTTGGAGAATGTGCTTGTGAAAGTCAACGACAAGGTTGACTACATAAGCACCATCATTCCTCCTAGAGTGAATGCTGCATCTTTCAAAATAGACTGTAGCATATACACAATGCTCAAAGTGGAAGGCTAGTTCCACAACTCCGCTGACAATGACCCTCACCAATATTTGAAGAATTCCTTAGAGGTGTGCAACCTCCACAAATAGAACCATGTTTCTAGTGATGCCATTTGGTTAAGGGCATTCAAATACTCATTAGCTGGGGAAGCTAGAGAATGATTGTCAGATTACCTCCAAATTCTATTCATACATGGAAAGAGCCTATGAATGTCTTCCTAAAAAAGTGGTTCTCTCCTAGTAAGAAGGCGAAGTAGTGGGATAAGATCTTTTATTTCTGACAGCTCCCTAGGGAGTAACTATTTGAAGCTTGGGAGCGTTTCAAGCAGTATATACTTAGGGCACCCAACCAATAGTTACCCGAGCATATTTTTCTTGAAGAATTCTATACAAGTTTAGAACCATTGACATAGTCTGTTGCAAACAATGCTGTTGGGGGATGTTTCATGGATAAGACCTTCAACCATATTGCCATTATTTTGGATCGGATTTCAAATCACAACCATGCATGGCATGGAGGAGATCAAAGTAGAAGGCGAAGTGTGGGTACTCCTTCGTTATCTCACTTGATGAATGAGAACCAAGAACGTGATTAAATGATAGCGGCCATGACCACCAACATAGCCCTTTTTACTAAAAAATTGATCGAGGCTGAGGTTAAAAAGGTGAATGTTGTTGAAGTAGCCTCAGTTAGTGCTCAATATGGCATGGATCCCCCCTCTTCCATATCAATATCAACCGTACCAAGAGTCACCTCCTATGCAAGTTGAAGATGCCAACTATGTTGGCAATACATCTGGAGGCTATAGACCACACTACCCATAATAACATTAAGGCCATCCCCCTCCCTCATATAAAGAATAATGGTGATCTCAACCACAAGGTCAAGGTCAATACTACTCAAGGAATGATTATGTTGGTCCAAGTCAAGGTTGGCACAATAATGGAAACTATCGTAACAGGAGCTCCAATCCCTATGTTCCACCAAGGGGTCCCTCCTCTAATTCTTAAAACTGAAGGGAGGGTCCTCCTCAAGAGCAAGGGGGCTCAAAGCTTGAGGGGATGTTAGAAATGCTGATTGCAAATCAGGAATAGTCGGACACATGCTTAAAAAATCTTATAAAGATTATGGGTTCTTATACCACGTTCATTCAAAAGTTGGAATAGTAAGTACGGGACCTTTTGCGTGAACACAACCCCAAACAGAAGGACACCTTCCAAGTGACATGATGGCTAATCTTAAGGGACATGTGGGTCTTCTAATACTCAATGTATGACCATTGTCACAAGGAGTGGCAAAATTGTGCAACCTGTGGTTGGTGAGACTATGGATGATGTGATTGATCAAGAAGCTTAAATTGTGTATGCAGGTGTTGATCAAGATAAGGGGTTGTTGAAATAATGTGTAAGAGTGTTAATGAGGGAGTAAAGAAGCCACTTATAGAGGAGATTGTTAAAGATAGTTCAGTTACTTCCAAAAGGAAGGGAAAGGTCAATGGAGGTATGAAAAACATTACTAGATATTTTCTCTTCCTGTTCCTCCTTCCCACAAAGGATAGCCTAACAAGATCTTGATACTGAGATTGAAAAGCACATTGAGTTACTAAAGGAAGCTACACTTCGGGTTCCATTTATTAATGCTATCAAAGAGATGCTAGATTTTGCTAAGTACCTAAAGGTATTGCTGAATAGAAAGCTACCATGTGATAAAGAAGAGTTGATTCTAGTGAAACATCGTGTGAATACCATCATTTCCAGCACTAATATTGAAAAGAAGGGTGATCAGGGTGAAATCACTATTTCTTGTAGAATCGGAAGATATGATTGCTTGCATGCCTTGTGTGATAATGGGGCTACTATAAATTTGATTTCCCTAGCTATATACAAGCAATATGGATTGTCCATGCTTAAAGCTACCTCTATTCGACTCCAAACGACCGAAAAGTCTATCAAGATGCCGGTAGGGGTGGTGGAAGATATGTTGGTGAAAGTCAGAAAATTTGTGTTTACAACTAATTTTGTGGTACTAGATTGTGATGGGATTCGAACATCCCTATCATTCTTGATAGACTATTTTTGGTGACCAGGAGGGCACTTATTGTCACACCCCACCTTGGGGGTTATGACGGGCACCTGCTGCCTGCTAGACTTTGGGCTGCTAAATGGTCTAGCCTGAGCACATCTGGTGCTTTGGCTGACTCTGGCTCTATTTCAAGAAACGAACCGGCTATATAGCGGCTGTAAATACAGCCCCGGCCGATTAGGCCTATAGCCACCTGCAATGCACAACAACTAACCAGAACAATGACACTGTAATCCGAAGCAACTGCTATTCACATTTGTTACCGACAAGGTCACTAACTATAACTAGAAGAAGGCCCCACGCAGCCAATATCAACAACTAAACACATATATACATGCACGGCCCCACACGACCGGCTCCACCACCACAGGAAACATCAGACTGCAAGCCTCTAGGAAGTAATAATAGAATGGTCGGGACAGGGCCCCGACCTACCCAAACTGTAATCAAAAGGAAATAGGAACAACCTCCGATTGTCTAGATCCCGAGGATAGGAGCTGATAACTCTGCTGACTGGATCACGAGGGATCGACTCCTCATCTATGTGTACCTGCAGGCAAGCAATGCAGAGCCCCCACGGGCGTCAGTACCACAGGTACTGAGCATGTAAAGAAAACTGAAATATACAACTGAAATAGGTAACAACAATAACATGACATATAAGCAGGAAGTAGCTGAGTCTATCTGGCTGAGGATAACTGGGGAGAGTTTACCTATTCTGTAACTAAACTGGGCGTACCTAACGACGTGTCGTCCTACTGCCTATCAGTATGTAATAGCACATATAGATATACATATAAATACACACAATACCTGACCGACCCCCATAAGCCGGAAGGTGCCAACCAACAGAACAATCTATTTACCCCTACCCGGGTCTAAACCAACCAAAAATAAGTCACTCCACTCATCTGATAACTGTGAGCTCCTCCTACTGGGCCCCTTGGGTATGTAGCTCAGGCCCTGGCCTCTGACAATGAACTGTGTCTGAGTCCGAAGACTCCTACCTCTGGGCGCAAGCGCTCAACGGGGTAATTTGCTACTGTATCTGTGACTGAAACTGCCCCTGGGTGCAAACACGCAACAGGGTAATGTTATAAAAATCTGTATCTGAAACTTCCCCCGGCCACAAGTGCACACAGAGTAGTCTGCCCCTCTAAATAGGGTAATCTGGCTCTGCGCAGAGTAAACTGAACTGCCCCTGCAAGCAGGGTAATCTGGACCGTATTATTATGGTGGTCGGCCATCATCGTCCTCTAGGTGGACGGCATCGCCCAGCTGGGGGCGGTATCTGAATCTGGTATCGACACAGCTATAACCCAGGGGCGGCGGGGATGCTAAAGGATACCCACTTGCTATAACAAGTCTCAACATGCAAAACACATACACAACAAGCATGCTCAAGTGAAAAATACTAATCATATTCTCTTCTTTTATTTCAAGGCCAGTCTGTATTAAACAACTGATGCTATATTCTGTTTTGCACCGTTTCTGATTGCTGGGCTAACTGCTACCTGGTCTTTACCTGTTTATCTGATTATTGTTATCCGTGATCTGAAGCTATATCAGTTTCTAGAGCCATATCTATTTCTAGAGCTATATCTGTATCTGGAGCTATATCGGTGTCTGGAGCTATTTCATATCTGATTACTGATCTGATTGAATCTGGATATAACTCAATAACATCGAACATGCCATCTATAACTGGATATAGCTTAATAATATAAAATGTGCCATCTATTACCGGATACAGTCTCAACAAAAGTAATACATACTATCTGTAATCTTGCTAATTCATTATACTACTTTTACAATTTCCATTCTGGGTATTACGTAAGAACATGCTGAGCTACTAGCGGATACCACATTACTATCTAAAATCATCTGACTATCCGTTATTCTGATTATCGCATGATACGTAATGATATACTAGCATGCTTGCTGGAAATTGTACTAAAATCATTCCTGTACGCTGGGTATCTATTAATAACTTTTATTCTATTTATTTTCTAGACTGTACTTCCTGGCTTGCCGAAAGAATAACTTTACATACCTGGTTTCTGAGTACCCAACTGACCGATGTGATTTCTGTCGGTACTTCTGCTGTTTCTCCCAACTATATTCATATACATGTCAACTAGAACTAAATACATTAATATCCGGGAGAAATTATCACTTGATATATATTTATTTATCCCAAGCTTCGACTTATCGGAAAACGATCGAAAATTCGTTATTTATCGATAGTCTAGAAGGGATAAATGCTCACTGTAAGGATAGGAACACATTGGTACTAATTTAAAGCAATTCTATTTACTTTAGCTCGGTAGCACGACGTTTTGCCGGCCAAATTTCATGAAACCAACTCCGTAGGATTGCTCTCTGCAGCTTTATACCTCTGTATCTAAGCCGGAACGGAGTTTAGACCGTGTTTCGAAGCGTAATCGGAAGGAATTATATATAAAAGTCGTGGGTTTTGCCTTAACATGGCTACCCTCTGTTTATTTTCTGGTTTTTATTGGTAAAGATGAAAAAACCGACTTTTTTTTTTCTAAATCCCTTAACCAACATGCCATTAGGCTATTTATTCATTTAGAATTTATGAGGTGTAACATCCTCCCCCCCTTAAGAACATTCGTCCTCGAATGACATTCTGACTTATAGAAATTTTAACTGGCTGACTTATCGCTAGAAAAATTTCGGCAGAGTTTCCCCTGTATTATGGACTATCTCAAAATTCCTCCTGTTTGCCTATGCCTGGTATAAGTGGGGATATCTGGCTTTCATATCCTCCTCGGCTTCCCAAGTCATCTCTTCTCGGTTCCTGTTACGCCACAATACCTTGACAGACGCAATATCTTTAGTTCTCAATCTACGAATCTGTCTGTCTAAGATAGCTACTGGAACCTCTTCATATGCTAAATCTTCTGTGACCTGGACATCCTGAACTGGAACAACTGTGGAAGGGTCTCCTACGAACTTCCTCAACATAGATACATGGAATACTGGGTGAACAAACTCTAATTTTGGGGGCAAGTTCAATTCGTATGCTACTCGGCCTATTCTTCGCCGAATCTGATATGGCCCAATGAACCTCGGGCTAAGCTTGCCTTTCTTGCCAAATCTCATCACCCCTTTCATCGGAGACACTTTCAAATATACCCAGTCATCCACTGCAAATTCTAAATTTCTGCTCCACATATCTGCATAAGACTTCTGGCGGCTCTGAGCAGTCAGTAGGCGTTCTCTGATAAGCTTCACTGCCTCTTCTGATTGACGAATAATATCCGACCCAATCAGCACTGTCTCCCCCGCTTCAAACCAGCCAACGGGTGATCTATATTTTCGCCCGTATAATGCTACAGAGGGTGCCATCCGGATAGCTGAATGATAACTGTTATTATAGGAAAATTCAATCAACGGCAGATGCTCATCCCAGCTACCCCCAAAATCTAGTACACACGCTCGTAGCATATCTTCGAGCGTCTGGATAGTTCGTTCTGCTTGCCCGTCTGTCTGAGGATGAAAGGCTGTACTTAAGTTAATCTGTGTCCCCAGGCCTCTCTGGAACGACTTCCAGAATCTCGCTGTAAATTGTGCTCCTCTATCTGAGATAATAGACACTGGAACACCGTGCAATCTGACTATCTCTCTGATATACAGTTCAGCATAATCCTCAGTAGAGAATGTAGTTCGTACTGGCAGGAAATGGGCCGATTTTGTTAATTTGTCAACGATTATCCAAATAGAATCGTTTCTGCGTTTGGTACGGGGTAACCCTGTTACAAAATCCATATTTACCGCTTCCCATTTCCACAAAGGCACAGCTATATCCTGCGTCAGACTGCCTGGTTTCTGGTGTTCTGCTTTCACTTGCTGGCAGTTAGGACATCTAGATACAAATGTAGCTATTTCAGCTTTCATACCTGGCCACCAGTAGATGTCTATGATGTCGTGGTACATTTTCGTTGCTCCTGGATGGAGGGAATAGTGAGCGTAATGTACCTCATGCATGATCTGTTGGCGAAGCCCTGAAACATTCGGGACACATAGGTGGCCCTTACAACGCAGCACTTCATCCTCAGTCACTTGGAAATCTGGCTCCTTACCTTTTTGAACTCTATCTCTGAGTTGGACTAAGTCAGGGTCCTCGTACTGCCGTTCTTTTACCTCTGTAACTAACGATGACACAGTAGAGTTCTGAATCACCGCTCTGTTATTTTCTGTTTCTACTACTCGAACGGTTAAACTAGCTAGCTGATGAATTTCCTTAGCTAACTCCCGCTTCTCGGGTCGCAAATACGCCAAACTCCCCATTGACTTACGGCTCAGGGCATCTGCTACTACATTAGCTCTCCCCGGGTGATAGAGAATATTTACGTCATAATCTTTCAGCAATTCTAACCAGCGACGCTGCCGCAGATTTAACTCCCTCTGTGTGAAAATGTACTGCAGACTTTTATGATCTGTAAAAATGTCTACATGAACGCCATACAGATAATGCCTCCAAATTTTCAGAGCGTGGATCACTGCGGCCAGTTCCAGGTCATGGGTTGGATAGTTCTTTTCGTGCTTCCTCAGCTGTCTGGAAGCATAAGCAATTACCTTTTCATGCTGTATCAGCACACAACCCAGTCCAAAGCCTGAAGCGTCGCAATACACCGCATACCCATCTGTTCCCTCTAGCAATGCTAGTACTAGGGCGGAGGTCAATCTGTCTTTCAATTCTTGAAAACTCTGCTCACATGCCTCCGTCCACTGAAAATTCATTGCTTTCTGTGTCAGCTTTGTCAGAGGTGCTGCTATAGTGGAGAATCCTTCAACAAATCTCCGGTAATACCCTGCTAGACCCAGGAAACTGCGGACCTCGGTTGGAGTGGTAGGTCTGGGCCATGTCTTGACCGCCTCTATTTTCTGTGTGTCCACCTGTATACCAACATCCGACATGATATGCCCCAAAAAGGCAACTGAGTTCAGCCAGAACTCACACTTAGAAAACTTGGCGTATAGTTGACGATCCCTAAGGATCTGGAGTACTGTTCGTAAATGGTTCTGGTCATCTGTCTCTGAACGAGAATATACCAGAATGTCATCAATAAATACTATCATGAATAGATCCAAATACGGTCTGAATATGCTGTTCATCAGGTCCATAAGCACTGCGGGAGCATTCTTCAGCCCAAAAGACATGACTAGAAATTCAAAGTGACCATATTTGGTCTTGAAAGCAGTCTTTGGAATGTCCTTCTCACGAACCCAGACCTGGTGGTATCCAGACCTCAGATCTATCTTAGAGAAACATCTGGCCCCCTGCAACTGGTCAAACAAATCAACTATTGTAGGGAGCGGGTATTTGTTTTTAACCGTTACCTTATTCAGCTGCCGGTAGTCTATACATATACGGAGTGAGCCATCTTTCTTTCTTACAAACAGAAATGGCGCACCACACGGGGAATACTAGGCCTGATAAAGCCTTTGTCGAGCAAATCTTTTAACTGCTCTTTCAACTCTCTAAGCTCAGCTGGTGCCATGCGATACGGGGGAATGGATATAGGTTGAGTCCCTGGCAACAAGTTAATTGCAAAATCTATCTCCCTTTCGGGAGGGATACCAGGAAACTCATCTGGAAAACGTTAGGGAATTCATTGACCACTGGAACAGACTGAAGAGTCGGAGGTTCCACCCGAACGTCCTGGACTCTAACTAGGTGGTAAATACATCCCTTTGCTATTAATTGTCTCGCCTGAAGGTAGGAAATAAACCTACCTTTTGGCGTAGCTGTGCTCCCTTTCCATTCTCGCACTGCTTCCCCCGAAAAGTGAAATCGGACCGTCTTGGTCCAGCATTCTAAGTTGGCATAGCATGGAACTAACCAGTCCATACCCATAATGGCATCGAAGTCGACCATCTCAAGTTCTATTAAGTCTACTGTGGTCTGGCGATCAGCAACCTCTACCGTACACCCTTGGTAAACTCTTTTAGCAGTAATCGAGTCACCGACCAGTGTAAGCACTGAAAAGGGCTGCTGAAGAAATTCTGGTTAGATACCCAACTTCTGGGCCACAAATGGTGTAATATATGACAAGGTAGACCCTCGATCAATCAATACATAAACAAGGTATGAGCAGATAATCAATATACCTATGACCACGTCGGGAGATGCCTCTGAATCCTGCCTCCCTGGTAATGCATAGGTACGGCTGGGGCCTTCACCTGAGCTAGAGGCTCCTGATCTACCTCGGCCCCTATTTGCTGAACCTGAGGGTCTGCGGTTGTTGGAGCTCGTGGCCCCGCTGATGCTCTATCCAGACTATCCCGGCTACCCTTTCCTCTGGCCGGACAATCTCTCATTAAATGCCCTTCCTGTCCGCAGTAATAACACCCTAAGAAGCCTTGCCTGCAGGCTCCAGAATGGGGTCGGTGGCATATAGGACAAGGGGTAGGTGCAAATCTACTCTGTTCTGCCCTCCGCTGCTGAGGTGATGCTACTGTCTGTAAACTGCTACCGGACTCTGACTGACTCTGGCGAATAAATCTGCCTCTCTGCTGCTATACCGGAGGTAACGATCTGGGCAGCCTATCTGAAAACCGTGGTGTCGGCCCCCTAGGGATTTCCCCCTGAATCTCAGCGGGTCTATTTCTACGGCGCTACTCTGAAGTCGCCTGCTTGTCGCCCCGCTGCCGCTGTCTCAGGCCCTCAATTGTCTGTGCGAAGGCCTGTACCCTGGATATGTCCATGTCCTCTCTCAAAGTAGCCGTCATGCATGTGTCTATGTAATCTGAATTCAGGCCCATAATAAAGCGATGGACTCTGGACGACATGGTGTCCACAAATGCTGGAGCATAGCGGGCTAAGGAGTCGAACTGTAAAGAATACTCACGGACGCTCCTGTCCCCCTGCTCTAAGTATAAGAACTGGTCCATCCGGGCCTGTCTGACCTCCCGGGGTAAGTAGTGGTCTAAGAAGGCCTCCGAGAAGCTGGACCAGGTTGGAGGGGCAACATCTCTCCCTCGAGACCTTTCCCAACTCTCGTACCATAATACAGCTATGTCCCGCAACCGAAACACTGCCAGCTCAACTGATTCTGTAGGAGTCACATGCATAACCCGAAAAATCCTCTGCATCTGATCTAGGAAATCCTGGGGGTCCTCTGCTTGATCTGACCAAGTGAACTGCGGGGGTCCCAATGCCAAGAATTCTCTAACCCTGGAACTACCTGGCCCACCTAGAGATTCTGCTGCTGCAGGTGGTACTGGCTGACGCTGAGTAGCTAGCATCTAGGTTAACATAACCATCGCACTACGTAGCTCCTAATCAGATGAAGTGGGTGCAGGAGCTGTGGAAGGCGGTGCTGCCTCAACTGGTGCCTGACGAGGCGGAGACTGCTGGGAGGGTCGAGATGACACCTCTGTATCGCCCTCAGACCGGGCTGAGTCTGGCTATAAGTAAGGCATCCTGCTGGTGCCCTCACCTGCCGCTGTATCTAATCTCCTGCCTGTAGCAGGGTGCCACTGATCTGCCATAGTATCTGTAAACAAAGAGGGTGGTAAGTTTCAAAAGAACCAACCCTATACTGTACTATGCTATGGCACGACTGAGTATGAAAGAAGGGTAACTATCCTATTATGCCTCGCAGCCTCCTACCTATAGTATGTGGTGCACAACACATCCATAGACAAGACTCTACTTAGCACGGCTTGCAGACCCTCTGGGACACGAACTGCTCTGATACCAAGTTTGTCACACCCCACCTTGGGGGGTATGACGGGCACCTGGTGCCTGCTAGACTCTGGGCTGCTAAACGGTCCAGCCTGAGCACATCTGGTGCTTTGGCTGACTCTGGATCTATTTCAAGAAACGAACCGGCTATATAGCGGCTGTAAATACAGCCCCCCGGCCGATTAGGCCTATAGCCACCTGCAATGCACAACAGCTAACTAGAACAATGACACTATAATCCGAAGCAACTGCTATTCACATTTGGGACCGACAAGGTCACTAACTATAACCAGAAGAAGGCCCCACGCGGCCAATAACAACAACTAAACACATATATACATACACGGCCCCACATGACTGGCTCCACCACCACAGGAAACATCAGACTGCAAGCCTCTAGGAAGTAATAATAGAATGGTCGGGACAGGGCCCCGACCTACCCAAACTGTAATCAAAAGGAAATAGGAACAACCTCCGACTGTCTAGCTCCGGAGGATAGGAGCTGATAACTCTGCTGACTGGATCATGAGGGATCGACTCCTCGTCTATGTTTACCTGCAGGCAAGCAATGAAGCGCCCCCACGGGCATCAGTACCACAGGTACTGAGCATGTAAAGCAAACTGAAATATACAACTGAAATGGGTAACAACAATAACATGACATATAAGCAGGAAGTAGCTGAGTCTATCTAGCTGAGGATAACTGGGGAGAGTTTACCTATTCTGTAACTAAACTAGGCGTACCTAACGACATATCGTCCTACTGCCTATCAGTATCTAATAGCACATATAGATATACATATAAATACACACAATACCTGACCGACCCCCATAAGTCGAAAGGTGCCAACCAACAGAACAATCTATTTACCCCTACCCGGGTCTAAACCAAGCAAAAATAAGTCACTCCACTCATCTGATAACTGTGAGCTCTTCCTACCGGCCCCCTTGGGTATGTAGGTCAGGCCTTGGCCTCTAACAATGAACTGTGTCTGAGTCCGAAGACTCTTGCCTCTGTGCGCAAGCACTCAACGGGGTAATCTTCTGCTGTTTCTGTGACTGAAACTGCCCCTGGGTGCAAACAGACAACAGGGTAATTTTATAAAAATCTATATCTGAAACTGCCCCCGGCCACAAACGCACACAGAGTAGTCTGCCCCTGTAAACAGGGTAATCTGGCTCTGCGCAGAGTAAACTGAACTGCCCCTGCAAGCAAGGTAATCTGGACCGTATTATTATGGTGGTCAGCCATCATCGTCCTCTAGGCGGACGACATCGCCTAGCTGGGGGCGGTATCTGAATCTGGTATCGACACAGCTATAATCCAGGGGCGGCGGGGATGCTAAAGGATACCCACATGCCATAACAAGTCTCAACATGCAAAACACATACACAGCAAGCATGCTCAAGTGAAAAATACTAATCATATTCTCTTCTTTTATTTCAAGGCCAGTCCGTATTAAACAACTGATGCTATATTCTGTTTTGCACCATTTCTGATTGCTGGGCTAACTGCTACCTGGCCTTTATCTGTTTATCTGATTATTGTTATCCGTGATCTGAAGCTATATCAGTTTCTAAAGCCATATCTGTTTCTGGAGCTATATCTGCATCTGGAGCTATATCGGTGTCTGGAGCTATTTCTATATCTGATTACTGATCTAATTATATCTGGATATAACTCAATAACATCGAACATGCCATCTATAACTGGATATAGCTTAATAGTATAAAATGTGCCATCTATTACTGGATACAGTCTCAACAAAAGTAATACATACTTTCTGTAATCTTGCTAATTCATTATACTACTTTTACAGCTTCCATTCTGGGTATTACGTTAGAACATGCTGAGCTACTAGCGGATACCACATTACTATCTGAAATCATCTGACTATCCGTTATTCTGATTATCGCATGATACGTAATGATATACTAGCATGCTTGCTGGAAATTGTACTGAAATCGTTCCTGTAAGCTGGGTATCTGTTAATAACCTTTATTTTATTTATTTTCTAGACTGTACTTCCTGGCTTGCCGAAAGAATAACTTTACATACCTGGTTTCTGAGTACTCGACTGACCGATGTGATTTCCATCGGTACTTCTGCTGTTTCTCCCAACTATATTCATATACATGTCAATTAGAACTAAATACATTAATATCCGGGAGAAATTATCACTTGATATATATATATTTATCCCAAGCTTCGACTTATCGAAAAACGGTCGAAAATTCATTATTTCTCGATAGTCCAGAAGGGATAAATGCTCACTATAAAGCTAGGAACACATTGGTACTAATTTAAAGCCATTCTATTTACTTTACCTCGGTAGCACGACGTTTCAGCGACCAAATTTCACGAAACCAACTCCATAGGATTGCTCTCTGCAGCTTTATACTTCTGTATCTAAGCCGGAACGGAGTTTAGACCGCGTTTCGAAGCGTAATCGGAAGGAATTATATATAAAAGTCGTGGGTTTTGCCTTAACATGGCTACCCTCTGTTTTTTTTTTGGTTTTTATTGATAAAGATGGAAAAACCGACTTTTTTTTTTTTTTTTTTCTAAATCCCTTAACCAACATGCCATTAGGCTATTTATTCATTTAAAATTTACGGGGTGTAACACTTATGGACTTGGAAAAGTATGATATTATGTTCCGGGTCTAGAATGAAAGCATAACCTTCAAAGTCAAAAAAGGCCACTTGTTGCCCATAGGAGTTGGGGATATTTGTTTAGTTAGTTTTGTTGGAAATAAAGCTTAAGGAGCTAAGCATATACTCGAAGCATCGCCCATGAAAAAGAAGGCCAAATCCAAATGGGTGAAGCAATAGCTTTGTGGCTCAAAAGGTAGAAAATGGGTAAGGAAGTCTTGTCCCAAGGACAACTCACCTTGTGCTTGATTTAGGTATCTTGCATCGTGCCGCAATGTTAAATTAGGAGCTTCTTGGGAGGCAATCCAGGGGATGCTACACTATGTGTAGTATCCACATCGTGCCGCAATGTTAAATCAAGCGCTTCTTAGGAGGAAACCCAAGTATTTTTAGACAAATGGGTGTTGATGTATGCAGGTGAACTTAAAAAGATGGAGAAAAGTGATTCAAATAGAAAAAGGAAAGTTGGCATTTATGAGACGGAGTGATAGATGGCCTTTTGAAAGGGCGGACCGTCCTTCCTATCGTCAGCTAGAAAATAGGTTCGAGTTAGAAGAGCCAAGAGATGGTCCAATGTGTAGATCATACTCTGGCTAGATGGTTCGTCCATCGGACCGTCTTTCATTCATAAAAATGTAGAGCAATTGGACTTTTTGGGATGAAATCAGGACGGGTCTTTAACAGTGAGCTGGGTTGGCATTAAAAGCAACCCATGGGAAAAATCGACCTGACCCACTGCCCTTTGTTTAAAATTTGAAGGGTTTACGTAGGAAACCCTTGTCTGGTAATACCTATTCTCGTCCCTGTCCCCATTCTTGCTCCCTTCCTTCTCTTTGCTTAAATTTCCTCCATTTTTGCACCTTCCTTCAAGCTTCATTACACTCGCTTGTTGCATCTCATCACTCCCCATGTATTTCTATCTCATTTAAACATCAACTCGAAAGCTAGAGTTAGCTATCAGTCAAGAGTTGCACTTCATCCTTGAGCACACGAGCACATTTGCTTAATATAGGTACTTGTCTTCATGATTAACCTCTAATTTGAATTCCAATTGTGATTTATGTTATGTTTTGACTTGGGGTAATCTAAAACCCTTGCTTGGTGTTGAATTATAGGGAGAACTTAGGGTTTAATTTTCTAGAATTGAATGGGGTTTAAACGTGTAATTGTTTGAGCATGTTTTGTGTTGATGCTAGCTAAAAAAATTGTAATAGTGACAAAGCCCCGTCCCATGTTTTGGTCATTGCATAATAAAAGAAATGCTTAGCAAAATGAATTATGTGAATCCTCCAATTAGCAGATAAAGAGATGGACCGCCTTTATAAAAGACGAACTGTCCTTCCCTCCATCCTTTGAACCTGAATGACCAACTTCAGCTAGTCAAGAGACGACCCAGGGGACGGACTGCACTCTGATCCATCCTTTGAATTAGAGCAAGGTGGGTTCTAGATTTAGGGGACGGTCCGCCTCTTCAGAGTATGACTTGTCCCTTCCTTCGTCCCTTGATTTTACTCCTCTGATTTAATATTATCTAAAGTCCATGTACTGATAAATTATTGCATAATCACAGATAAATGGCACCTAAAAGGGCAACATCTAGAGAAGGAAGGCTGGTACACTAAAGAAGTCCTGACTTAGGGACAAAAATGAGGATGAGTACTTGTCTCCAGCCACCAAGAAGACCACCACACTTGCTGTTGTAGTGTCACTCGCTGACTCAACACGGGTGGCATCAATAGAGACACCATCTCTATAACCTTCATCCCAGTCCAGTGAGAAGCAGCCACAGGTCCAAATTGGTAGGGCCCCTATTGGTATTTCCTTTGAGGAGTCCGAAGGTGAGGATTCAATTAGTCAGACTCCTTTCCCTAGTCAGATTCAGCTGAGTAGCGACAAAAATAGGGGGAGGATATATACTGAAGGAGGTGGGCAGTGCCAGGTGCTCGTGATAGGTACTTAGAGGGGTGCCAAGCTCACAGGGGAAGCCCTACAGTAGTATTATGGAGGAGCGCACCATCAACGCTACTGGGATAGAGCAGTGCCCAGATATATTAAGGAAGTTACATTACCAGCACTAGGAGTTCCTTTTTTATCCTGTAGGCCAGTACATTTAGACACTGGTCCGAGAGTTCTATGCTTTATATGAGACCATCCTTCTGTAGTCTAACCCGGTACTGAGGTCACAAGTGGAGCCACTAATGTCCATTGTGATTAGAGGGGTATCAATTGACATCACCCCTGAGGTGATCAACCGGTACTATATTGGATATGACTATGAGGTGGACACTGCCGAGTATGATGAGTTGGTGGCTTGAGAAAACTGAGTGAGGGGATGGATAGCTGGATTCATTGCTCAAGGGAATCCCATATAGGCTGCTCTTGAGACAACCACAATCTATAAAAAAGAGCTAAGACTTTAGGCCAAGTTTTAGTGGAATATGGTCTGTAGCAGGATTTGCCCGACTAAGAGCGACAATAATCTTCCTTTGGGAAATGCTTTAGTCGTGGCAGTGATAGTGGGGAAGAAAAAGATAGACATCAGCCAGATGCTTTATTTGGAGCGTAAGGAGTGAACTCTATAGATGTCGATCTCTTTCCCTTTTCGTGTTTAGTGACAACACTTTATCAAAGGGCAGGTGTACCGATCCTACCTAGAAAGGACTTATTCACTGATGCTCTTTAGATGACGGATATCACCAAGATGAGCAATGATACCTTGGGCGTATCAATTAGCCGTCTTAGCTCAATACTTCTAGTCAGACCCACTACAAAGGGTAAGGGTATCTAGACTGAGGATTTCGCTTCACAACCCACAATAGTTCAGACATAGAACCCACAGAATCCGCTACCCATGGAGCATAACCTTCCTCCACCACCACTAAACCAGTGCCAACTGCCCATCTAGACCTCTCTTGAGCTTCAAAGAATCTTTGCCCAGCTTAGCTACTAGAATTAATCGAGAGGAGTGACAACTGACTAGATTGATTGAGGACTTGCTGGACTTCGTGACTACTATTATTGAGTGTGCTCTTTAACTGCTCTAGGATACTATCAGGAGGCATTGAGCTCTCTTCTGGGGATAATGGACACCGGGTTGGTCCAGCTCGAGCAGGGTGCTAGTTAATTCGACATTCTAAGCCTTCGAGATGACTCAGCTAAGACTAGAGCCACAGTGCTAGATTTGCAAATGTGAGAGAGGTAACTAGAGGAGACCCGAGTACCATTAGATAATCGGACATTGCTGATATATAGTTTGATGGCGTGGCTTTTATGTGTGGTTCAGTCCATCTGACTCAAGTTCAGGCCTCACCTCCACTTGCTCCAGTTCCCATGGCCACCACTGATAGAGTTTCAGAGGAGCATGATATTCCTTCTATTTTCTAGCATAGCCAGACGTCCCAGCCCCTCTACTTGATAAGGGCAAGGGCCTACTGATCTTGGGAAGAATTATATGCCCAAGTGATGCTCAAATGCTCTATTTCTTCTTGTTTATCTATCGTTATTTGTGCATTCTCATGTGATTTGTAGTTAAAATGTGAATTCATACTAACCAACATGATTAGTGTTGTTTTGCAGGAAAAATGTAATTTTAGGAAGCTAAGTTGCATGTTGGTGAAAATCGGGAATGGACTCGGAAGCGAGCAGTGGAAAAGCTCAAGGAAAAGCAGCAAATATAGGGGCTCCGTGATGGAGCCGTGTCACGCTGCCATCGCGGAGGTAGTCTGCCTCGGATGATTTATTTTGGCAAATTTCCAGTGAAGGTTCACGACGGAGCCGTGGCACGTTGGCCAAGCCCCGCGTTACATGCCGTGGCACGTTGCCTATATTTACCTGGAACATAAATTTCCAATGAGGGTCTGCGTTTGCACCGTGTCACGGAGGCAGTGCTCTGCGATGCACTCCGTGACACGTTGCTTGTTATTCTGGAAAAAATTCCCACTAGTATAAATAACACACTTAGGTTTATTTTCAATAATTCTGACTTAGTTGGGCAAGGACGTAGGTTACAGGTGTTATACCCCGTAGAATTCCCGGCACCTAGACGACCTATTCGCACGTTGGTTAAGCACATCTGAAGGCCATACGTGCTGTAGAAAGGTCCGTGAAAAAGATCGGACGAGAAACCCATCGAACCATCGCGGGAGGAGCCAGGCAGAGCCCCTCCGCGATGGCAGTGTGTCACGGAGGTGAGGCCTCCGCGATGGCTCCGTGACACGTTGCCCAAGTTCAGGCTCAAGTATATAAGCCCCACTTCGGTTTAATTTCATTTAAAATCAAAAGAAATTCCAGGGAACAGAGGGCAAACGCAGAGAGAAAAGAGGAACGAAGAAATTAAATAATTTTCGTCCGATTACGCTGCCAAACGCTGCCCAAACTCAAATTAACTCCAGATACAGAGGTATTTAGTAGCAGAGAGCATTCCTACGGATTCAGTTTCGTAAAATACGGCCGACGAATCGTCGAGCCACCGAGCTAAGGTAAGTGGAATTGCTCTAAATTAGTGTCTATGTGTTCCTAGCTGTGAAGTGAACATTTCTCCCTTCTGGACCTCTGAAAAATAGCGAGTTTTTGACCGTCTTTCGATAAACCTAAGTTTAGGTTATAAACTATATCGAAAGTGACGTTGCCTTTTTAAAATAAAGTTGTATTCAGTATTGATTGATATGTTTATGAATGCAGTTGGGAGAAAACAGTTAAAGTACCAGCCGAGCTTCGTCCGACAGACGAATAGTTCAAGGATAAGGTATGTAAAGTTAGTTTCCTCGGCAAGTTAAGAAATCGTGATACAGTACAGTAATTTAAAGGCTAGTAGAATGTCCAGAAGTCATGTGTTACGTTTGTTACGACTCTTGGTACGATATTGAAAGTATCGAGTTACAACTTGCGTGAAATTTGCTAGTATGATAGAGATTCTAATATAAGCATTAGAAACTGCACAGTATGCTCAGTATGCGATGTTACACAGGATGTTAGTATATCTTTGTGCTCAATCGAAACTCAGTAGAGCAAGTAGTACCTGTAAGACAGCTCAGAAATAGAATGATAAGTTGAAATGAAGTTAGAAAGCATGTTAGGAATAGTAAATCATGTTACTATAGAAAATCAGTATACAACGTAGTTTCAGCAGAAGGACTATATCATGTTCAGCATTAGCCCTAGTACAGTCTGGCAAAAGACCACATTCGTACATACATATATATTATTTCCAGCCTCAGCATGTATTAAGTATGTACCTATTTCTATCACTAGTCCAGCATATAGTGTATACAGAAACTGAGTAAACAACAGAGTTTTCAGCAGAAACATTATCTTATATAGCATTTGCCCCAGTACAGCTCGGCAGGAGACTATATTCATATTTATATATATTTACCTGCCTCAGCACGTATTAAATACGTACAGCTTACTATCATTAGCTCAGCATGTAATATACACGATACCTTACCCCTATTAGCCTCAGTATGTGAGATATACAGACAGTATTACTTGTTGAGACTGTTGTATTGTTTGGGGTTGGACTACCTAGCATCCATGACCGCCCAGGGTTAATAGCTGTATCGACTCGTCCGCCAGAGGACAAGGATACGTCGCTGCACGGAGTGGCATGCCGTCCCATAGGGGACGAAGATGGGATGCCAGTTTTCCCCATATTTGTGCCTTGATCGACCCTTACACACCCCAGTCGAGCGGATACGCCCGGGTGCAGATTCAGGAGTCCTCCGGACTCAGATGCAGTTATAGTCAGGGGCTCAGCGAGCCCAAGTGCATACCCAGGGGACCGGCGGGATGCTTACAGCCATTATAGGAGATGGGATGACCGGGGTAGGGGTATAGATTCTGTGCTGGTTGTACCTCCCGGCTTATGGGGGCCGGGTAAGGTTTGTGTGTGCTATGTTATGTTATTTCATGTTATGCCATGCTATGTTAGATACGAGTAGATCAACAGTAGAGGGATATGTCTCCAAGTATGACTTTTACTTCTTTCCAGTGTAAATGAGAGAAGGTATGATTTACATTATCAGACAGTTAATTCATTCCTTTCTATTTCAGTTTCATCAATTATATCATTGTTTCTCAGACATTTCTTTTAGTTGTTGCTTTACATACTCAGTACCAGCGGTACTGACGCCCGGTGGGGCGCTACATTACTTGCCTACAGGTACTTATAGACGAGCAGGTGACACTACGTGATTCCTGTCAGCGATCGAGTATTCAGCTCCTGTCATCTGGAGACTGAATTCCAGGGGTGTATTTTAGTTCTTTCGTTATATAGTACGGGTAGGTCGGCGCCCTGTCCCGATCACTTCTATTGCTATTCTTAGAGGCTTGCAGTCTGTATATTTCCCTGTGGTAAGTTAAGCCGGTCATGTGAGGCCGCGCAATTGTTAGCTGTTAGTACTTTTGCTTCTTTTATGTTGGCCGTGTGGGGCCATAAGTTTGACAGTAGTGGTGACCTTGCCGGTCACGTAGCCTTCTAGTATTTTGTTGCTGAGTTGCAGATAACTAGACAGCATGGTGGCCTTGTCGGCCCACATAGGTTTCCCTATAGTTGCATGTTCTGGTCAGCTGTTATTACAGGTACAGGAGACTATAGGCCAATGGGCCGGGGGCTGTGTTTACAGCCGTTATATAGCCCTTTGTTTCTAGAAATGTGAGTTAGAGCCAGCCAGGCACCAGACGTGCCTAGGCTTAGCAGTCCAGTAGTTCAGATCCTAGTAGGGCACCAGGTGCCAGTCATTCCCCCCAAGGCGAGGCGTGACAAACTTGGTATCAGAGCAGGTCGTATCCTAGGGAGTCTGCAAGCCGTGCTAAGTAGAGTCTTATCTATGGATGTGTTGTGCACCACATACTATAGGCAGGAGGCTGCGAGGCATGATATGACGGTTATCCTTCTTCCTTAGTCAGTCGTGCTTTAGAGCGGTATAGTATAGGGTTGAGTCCCTGAGAACTTATCGTATTCTTTGATTACAGATACAAAGGTAGATCAGCATTACCCTATCACAGGCAGAAGATCAGAAATAGCAACGGAAGAGAGCATCAATTAGTTACATGATAACTACAACAGCAGGAGGAGGTATCAGAGACCTCCCAGCGTGATACCTTCATTGGCATTATTCCTAGTATACGTTGATAACGTCAGAATAGGAAGTCAGAAGTATAATGTACATATGAGTTGACTTACTTATTAGTTATATAAGATCTGATTGAGATTACAGATAAGGTCAGACCACCAGGTAAGTATAAGAAAGAGAGAAAAATGCAGGAATCCCAAATACATCTTTTTAGATATGGTACAGTTGAATGCTTTTATTTGTTGCAATAAGAAAAGGGCTATTCCCACCTCTTGGTTTCGATTCCAGTATAGTAAAGGGGCATAAGACTTGAGATGGGGTTGCCGAATTCAGCGGTAAGTAAAGATGGGCTGATTGATCCTAGTAAGTATTAGAAAGTGTAAAGAGCCCCTAAGATTATGTAAGTTGTGCAGACCCTTATGCCAATAAGCCAGTAGAGAAAGTAAGACCGTTAGCTTACCCAAAGCAGGGGTAAAAGACCTGTTAGTAATAAATGCCGGGTAATAGTCAAGTTCAGGTCAGAAAAAGGCCAAGTCTGTTACATATGTTAACAGATAGTAAGACAAAGACATACCTGTAAGATTATAGTTATGATCTAGCTGTGACATCAAAAGATATAGAGGCCATGTGAATCAGATGGGCTTGAATACACGCCAGAAGAAGTATAGGCCGAGGCTTGATCAGTAATCTCATTAGCAACGAAAGGCAGGTACCTTGAACCCCAGAGTTCAGTTTAAGTAAGATAATGGGAAGAAGCAGGAATGTCAGATCTTGTGGGGAAATTAGAATTACCCCCGGATTGATAAAATACCGTATTAAGGATTAAGCCTTGGGCTGACAGTAGGATTGCGGTTCAGAATACCGCAGTATGTCCGCTATGGGAAGGTTAAGAAGTTACTGATATAGCAAGTCTAATCTAGTGTAGCCTAGAGATAAGGCCCAGCAGACAGTTATGGGCTCTCAATATATGCCTAGTAAGGCTACAGGATTCGAACGTCGATCCCCACATCGCAAGAGTGGCGGAATTTCAAACAGTAGACAATACCTAGAATGTTTATGTCGTTATTTTCAGAATGGGGTGACAATGCAATGAAATGATAAGTTAGGGCAGGAGATATTATTAGGCCATAGAAGCGATGTATCATGTATGGTGTGAGACTCAGCAGAACCGGTCAGAGATTATGAATTACCGCAGAAATCAGTACATATTGTACGTAGCTAGCGATATATATGTATACAGATAATAGATATGTTGTGAGTGGCTGCCTATAAGGGCTACAATCACAGATGCCGATTAGTAATAGAAAGCATATACAAATTGCATTGCAGGACACCCCCTTGCCAAAAAAAAGGAGAAGAAAGAGGGAGAAGAAAGAAAGAAAAGAAGAAGAGAAAGGGGCGGATTAAGTGTGAGTCACGTATGAAGTCATAGAAACTATCTCAGTTCTCAGTTATTAGATTAACAGACTTATGTGATGTTGTCAGATCTAGGCTCTAGGAGCTTACCAGAGTTATTGGCCTAAGACAGATGGCTAGAGGATAAGGGCGCAGTTAGACAGTCTACCGACCAACTGGCGCCTGCATTAGCAGGGAGGCATCCCTGAAGATCGGTAACAGTAGTGCATGTGCCAGAACCAGGATTAGAGACCGAGTAGGCAGATTTTAGAGATTAGCAATATCATAATTGTTCTAGCATGTTAAGTGGTCATACATCGTTTTCCCAGCCTTGTGGGCGATAGTCGGCCTTAGTCAACCTAGCAGTTGTTATGTAGAACAGCCCATAAGTCAGCCGGCCGTCCCAGTCAGAATACCCGTGGGTACCCCAAGGAAGGGTCCACATCAGTAGTCAGTGACAGACTAGTACTTCAGCTGGGTTTCGTAAGATATTCAGATACAGAGCCCTAGCGGAAGGCCAGTAGTTACAGAATAACCTATAAGACCGAGAATTCCCCAGAACAGCAGTATAGATCCAAGTGGATACACACAAGATGTAAGGGATTGATAGTACCCTGCTAGAACAGTGTTTATTAAGACCAGGGGATCAGTAGACTCCCCGTGAAGATCCAGAGATTGATCGCCTGGAAGTAAATTTGATTAAGCCCAGCCTTACAGTGGTTCAAGCAAATAACAAAGCAATTAGATGCCCACGAGTTTGCAGTTATGCATGAATTACAAGTACTCAAATAGAACAGTTAGAGCATTGCTAGACTACTGCCACATTCGGGTCATTCAACCCGGCTACTCAGTCATTTAAGGTTATGCAGCCAGATCATTAGAGGTCATGGTCGATATCAGGACCCCCTGATCAGATACGGGCACATGGTGTGCATATAGTCGTTCAAGGTTACCTTAGCAACAATCAGCTTTAGTATGCGGCCAGAAGGCTATATAAGCTCTAGTTATACCGGTAGACTACTTGTCAGATTCTCCGGTATAATAAACCAGTATGACCGTCAGTTATATGTCGAATTTTGTAAATGTGAATTTTGGTTGAGTTTAGTAGCCTTTTTGATCACATTGTGTCGGAGGCTGGTGTACAGATAGATACACAAAAAAAATCGAAGTAGTGGAAACATAGCCTAGACCTACCACTCCGATCGAAGTACGCAGTCCCTGCGGTTAGCCGGGTACTGCAGAGGGTCTGTGGAAGGATTTTCCACCTTAGCAGCACCTTTGGCTAAGTTGACACAGAAGGCAGCAAAAGTTCCAGTAGACTGAGGCGTGTGAGCAGAACTTCCAAGAGTTAACAACCAGGTTAACCTCAGCCCCAGTGTTAGCATCGCCAGAAGGTACAGAGGGTTGATGCAGCATGGTAAAGTAATAGCTTATGCTTTTAGGCAGTTGAAGAAACGTGAAAAGAATTACCTTACCCCCTGACCTGGAGTTAGCTGCAGTAGTTTATGCTTGAAAAAGCGAGAATTTTGTATCACCCGGGAAGGGCTAATACGGTGGTAGATGCCCTTAGCCGTAGATCTATGGGGAGTTGGCATACTTGCCGCCTGAACAGCGGGAATAGACCCAAAAATTTCACTAGTTAGCTGGTTTAGCCGTTCACATAGCAGAAATAAAGGATAACAGAGCGATAATACAGAATATCGCAGCATTGTCGTTAGTGGTGGAAGTAAAGGAACGACAGTATAGAAACCCTAGCCAGGTTTAACTTGAACACAAGGTTCAGTAAGGAGAAGTGACATATTTTCAGATAACCGGGGATGAAGTGTGGTGATATAAAGGCCGCATTTGTGCTCCAGATATTTTGGGGCATTGCCAGCAGTTTATGAGCGAGGCGCATTACGCCCGCTATTCTCTTCATCCCGGTACGACAAAGAGGTACCACGACATTAAAGAGAACTACTGGTAGCCCAGTGTCCTAACTGCCAACAGGCGAAAGCAGAACATCAGAAACCAGGTGGGTTTGACCCAGGACACAGCTGTGCCTCTCCGGAAATGAGAAGCGGTGCATATGATTTTTGTAGCAAGATCACCCCGTACTAAACACAAACATGACTCTATATGAGTGATAAGTGACAGGTTGGCAAAGATCAGCTCATTTCTTGCCAGTAAGAACTACTTTCTCGGCCGAAGATTATGCTGAATTCTATATCAGAAAGATAGTCAGATTACATGGAATACCAGTATCCATTATTTCAGACAGAGGAGCACAATTCACAGCTAGATTCTGGCAGTCATTTCAGAAGGTTTGGGAATGCAGATTAATTTAAGCACAGCGTTCTATCCTCAGACAGATGAGCAGGCTGAGCGCACAATTCAGACGCTCGAAGACATGTTGCGAGCGTGTGTGCTAGATTTCAGTAATAGCCAAAATGAGCATTTACCACTAATTGAATTTGCCTCCAGAATTAGAATCCATTCATCCGGTCTTTTATGTAGCTATGGTGAGGAAATGCATAGGAGACCCGTCCAGAGCAGTCCCAGTCCAGAATATCCAGGTTACAAAAAGCTGGCCTATGAAGAGGCTCCAATAACTATCTTAAACAAACAGATTCGCAGATTGAGGACTAAAGATATTGCGTCTATCAAGGTATTGAGACGTAACAGGAACCGAGAGGAGATGACTTGAGAAGCGGAGGAAGATATAAGGACCAGATATCCTCACCTATTTCAGGCCTAGTCAGGCGACAGGTATGTCCGTACTATTATTTATGCAGTATCTTATGGTTGTATGTCTGTAAATGATAAAGAAAGATTAATATCTAGTTATCCAGTGGATCCTAGAATATTAAGCGCAGTGCTTGTGTTGGACTTTTCTGCATTTCAGGTTTTTGCGATAGTCCATATTACAGGGGAAACTCTGCCGAAATTTTTCTAGAAAGTAAAGTAAGTAGTCCTCTAGATAACAGTGTACATTCGAGGACGAATGTTCTTAAGGGGGGAAGAATGTTATACCCCGTAGAATTCCCGGCACCTAGACGACCTATTCGCACGTTGGTTAAGCACATCTGAAGGACATACGTGCTGTAGAAAGGCCCAGGAAAAAGATCGGATGAGAAACCCGTCAAACCATCGCGGGAGGAGCCAGGCAGAGCCCCTCCGCGATGGCAGCGTGTCACGGAGGTGAGGCCTCCGCGATGGCTCCGTGACACGTTGCCCAAGTTCAGGCTCAAGTATATAAGCCCCACTTCGGTTTAATTTCATTTAAAATCAAAAGAAATTCCAGGGAACAGAGGGCAAACACAGAGAGAAAGAAGGAACGAAGAAGTTAAATAATTTTCGTCCGATTACGCTGCCAAACGCTGCCCAAACTCAAATTAACTCCAGATACAGAGGTATTTAGCAGCAGAGAGCATTCCTACGGATTCAGTTTCGTAAAATACGGCCGACGAATCGTCGATCCACCGAGCTAAGGTAAGTGGAATTGCTCTAAATTAGTGTCTATGTGTTCTTAGCTGTGAAGTGAACATTTCTCCCTTCTGGACCTCTGAAAAATAGCGAGTTTCTGACCGTCTTTCGATAAACCTAAGTTTAGGTTATAAACTATATCAAAAGTGACGTTGCCTTTTTAAAATAAAGTTGTATTCAGTATTGATTGATATGTTTATAAATGCAGTTGGGAGAAAACAGTTAAATTACCGGCCGAGCTTCGTCCGACAGACGAATAGTTCAAGGATAAGGTATGTAAAGTTAGTTTCCTCGGCAAGTTAAGAAATCGTGATACAGTACAGTAATTTAAAGGCCAGTAGAATGTCCAGAAGTCATGTGTTACGTTTGTTACGACTGTTGGTACGATATTGAAAGTATCGAGTTACAACTTGCGTGAAATTTGCTAGTATGATAGAGATTCTAATATAAGCATTAGAAACTGCACAGTATGCTCAGTATGCGATGTTACACAGGATGTTAGTATATCTTTGTGCTCAATCGAAACTCAGTAGAGCAAGTAGTACCTGTAAGACAGCTCAGAAATAGAATGATAAGTTGAAACGAAGTTAGAAAGCATGTTAGGAATAGTAAATCATGTTACTATAGAAAATCAGTATACAACGTAGTTTCAACAGAAGGACTATATCATGTTCAGCATTAGCCCTAGTACAGTCTGGCAGAAGACCACATTCGTACATACATATATATTATTTCCAGCCTCAGCATGTATTAAGTATGTACCTATTTCTATCACTAGTCCAGCATATAGTGTATACAGAAACTGAGTAAACAACAGAGTTTTCAGCAGAAACATTATCTTATATAGCATTTGCCCCAGTACAGCTCGGCAGGAGACTATATTCATATTTATATATATTTACCTGCCTCAGCACATATTAAATACGTACAACTTACTATCATTAGCTCAACAAGTAATATACACGATACCTTACCCCTATTAGCCTCAGTATGTGAGATATACAGACAATATTACTAGTTGAGACCGTTGTATTGTTTGGGGTTGGACTACCTAGCATCCATGACCGCCCAGGGTTAATAGCTGTATCGACTCGTCCGCTAGAGGACGAGGATACGTCGCTCCACGGAGTGGCATGCCGTCCCACAGGGGACGAAGATGGGATGCCAGTTTTCCCCATATTTGTGCCTTGATCGGCCCTTACACACCCCAGTCGAGCGGATACGCCCGGGTGCAGATTCAGGAGTCCTCTGGACTCAGATGCAGTTATAGTCTGGGGCTCAGCGAGCCCAAGTGCATACCCAGGGGACCGGCGGGATGCTTATAGCCATTATAGAAGATGGGATGACCGGGGTAGGGGTATAGATTCTGTGCTGGTTGTACCTCCCGGCTTATGGGGGCCGGGTAAGGTTTGTGTGTGCTATGTTATGTTATTTCATGTTATGCCATGCTATGTTAGATACGAGTAGATCAGCAGTAGAGGGATATGTCTCCAGGTATGACTTTTACTTCTTTCCAGTGTAAATGAGAGAAGGTATGATTTACATTATCAGACAGTTAATTCATTCCTTTCTATTTCACTTTCATCAGTTATATCATTGTTTCTCAGACATTTCTTTTAGTTGTTGCTTTACATACTCAGTACCAGCGGTACTGACGCCCGGTGGGGCGCTGCATTACTTGCCTGCAGGTACTTATAGACGAGCAGGTGACACTACGTGATTCCTGTCAGCGATCGAGTATTCAGCTCCTGTCATCCGGAGACTGAATTCCAGGGGTGTATTTTAGTTCTTTCGTTATATAGTACGGGTAGGTCGGGGCCCTGTCCCGATCACTTCTATTGCTATTCTTAGAGGCTTGCAGTCTGTATATTTCCCTGTGGTAAGTTAAGCCGGTCATGTGAGGCCGCGCAATTGTTAGCTGTTAGTACTTTTGCTTCTTTTATGTTGGCCGTGTGGGGCCATAAGTTTGACAGTAGTGGTGACCTTGCCGGTCACGTAGCCTTCTAGTATTTTGTTGCTGAGTTGCAGATAACAAGACAGCATGGTGGCCTTGTCGTCCCGCATAGGTTTCCCTATAGTTGCATGTTCTGGTCAGTTGTTATTACAGGTACAGGAGGCTATAGGCCAATGGGCCGGGGGCTGTGTTTACAGCCGTTATATAGCCCTTTGTTTCCAGAAATGTGAGTTAGAGCCAGCCAGGCACCAGACGTGCCTAGGCTTAGCAGTCTAGTAGTTCAGATCCTAGTAGGGCACCAGGTGCCAGTCATACCCCCCAAGGCGGGGCGTGACAACAGGCAGTTGAGGGGACGAAATTCTTAGGGTTCTTCTCTAACTCTTTCTCCTTTATTTCAATTGTTTGTATGATTTATACTCATTTGATGATGTTTAATCCACAAATGAGTGGCTAAATTCACTTCTTGCTTAGGTTAAGAACATTTTGTAGTGGAATGTAATTGTTGATCATTTTGGTTTTTCATCTTTTCTTCCATGGTTGTTCTATCAATTCTTGTTCTTACTGCATTAATGTCTGGCCAATGTTAATGTATATCTAAAAATCCAGTTTTATCTTGAAATGGAAAGAAATTGGAAAGTTGTGAATTGGTAGGATATGCTCTCTTCTTAGTTTGGGAAAATTGAGAATTGATTTACCTTTAGAATAGAAATATATCTGAAAGTCGTATTAGTCAATTAAGGAGTCGGTTTTGTATGGCTAGAACATGAAATTCTTTTATCACAAAAATGTAGGTTGATGGTTCATGATTCTTAAGTTGGGTAGAATACGAAAGTTTCTCTCCATAGGCAATAATTTTTTACTAGCAACCGAAGGAAAGATTAACCGAATTGTATCGATAAATTACTTCCCTGCATGTTCATTTTGACCTCAGTTTGCTCATTACTATAGTTCAGACTCATTTTATCATTTTGTTTTAGATTAGTATAAATTAGGAAACCAAATCTCAAAATCTTCTTTAAATTGTTGTCTGCATTTTTAAAATTAGAGTTCATTAACACTTAATTCGATTTTTACCTTGGTTCAGTCCCTGTGGGATCGATACTTGGCTTACTTTAGCCATTTTACTACTTGTTCGACCACTTGCACTTGCGTGTAGTTGCGAAACGCTCCGAACAACTTTTTGGCACCGTTGCCGGGGACTGGCAATTGGTAAAATTGTTTTCTTAAGTGTTAGTTTACGATTTCTTATTAGTGCTGAATACTTGATCTTAGCCTGTCTTTTGCAGATACTGAATTCTGGTGAATGCTGGCAAGAGAGAAGGGGCTGGTGGATTCATACTTAGAGCCGGAAAGACAATTTCATCGTCAAAGAAGAGAAGCTCTAGAGAAGAAGCTGCAGTTGCTCAGACAAACAATCCTGGAGCAACAACAGAATCCACCACTTGTAAAGGCAGTATTAGTGCCCGAGGAAATGGCAGCTAGGCCGGTTTGCGAAGTGGCTATCCCACATGCTAACAATGTTACATCAAGCATTCGCAAACCCGAGCCAAGAGGGAGGTTTGAGCTGAAACAGAATATGGTGCAATTGCTGCACACCAGCGGGCAATTCACAGGTCTCCCTCACGAGGATCCACAACATCTCCAAAACTTTTTGGAGATAAGTGACACTTACATCCCCGTTGGAGTATCATCTGATTACGTAAGGCTTACATTGTTCCCATTTTCACTATTGGGAGAAGCAAAGAGGTGGTTGAAAGATGAGCCACCTAATTCCATCACCACTTGGGATGATCTGGCAAGAAAATTTTTGATACAGTTCTTTCCATCCGGGAAAACAACAAGACTTAGAAGTCAAATTCTAAGTTTTAAATAAAGAGAGAGGGAGAATCTGTATCAAGCTTGGGAAAGATTCAAATCCATGTTACGGGATTGTCCTCACCATCACCAGTCCAATGATGTGCTGGTGCATACTTTCATAGAGGGTTTGGAACCCCACACAAAAATTTTTCTAAACTCAGCAGCTGGGGGACAAGCATTAGAAAAGACTTATGAGGAGCTGTATACTTTGTTAAATCGTATTTCGCAGGGAAATCCAGAGTGGAATGCGGACTCTTCCAGAGGAGGAACAAGGAAAGCGGCAGGAGTCTTGGAAGTGGATGGTTTTACAGCTATCGCTGCACAGATAGCTGCGTTGCAAAATCAACTCAACACCCACTTCAGCAATATGAGCTTGAATCAATCTCAAGCCCCAGTTAATGTAGTGCAGCAGATTTGGTGTGAAGTATGCGGTAGTAATGAACACTCAGCTGAGTGTTGTGGTGCAAATCCAGATTCAGTGAACTTTGTTGGTAATGTACAGAGAAATAATCACCAACAGTATGGCAACAACTACAACTCTAATTGGAGGAATCATCCGAATTTCTCCTAGGGTAGTAACAACCATCAAGGGCAGAGTTCGAATCAGGGCGCGCAGAGAAATCAAGGTGGGCAGCAGAACTATCAGACTCAATACAGAAGCAACAATGCACCTCCTCCACCACCACCACCCAACATTGAGGAAATGTTTAAAACAATGATAGCTAACCAAGCTCAATTGCAGGCTGACTATGTAAAATTGGCGACAAATGTAAAGAACAATCAGTTAGCTACAGAGGCATTGGAGTACCAGTTTGGGCAACTAGTTGGAGCTCAAAACACCAGACCAAGAGGAGGACTACCGAGTGACATTGACCCGAATTCCAAGCAAGTAAATGCAGTGACCACAAGGAGTGGTTTACAACTCAAGGAGGTGGAACCAGAAAGACCACCTCAACTGTCGGGAGCAGTGGAGAAAGAAAGGGAACAGAATGATGAGAGGGGGAAGGAGAAGGAAGCTGAACAAGAAAGACCACCACCCCCGTTCCCTCAAAGATTAAAGAAACACAAGGAGGAAGCTTGTTTCAAAAAGTTCATGGAGGTGCTTAAACAGGTACACATTAATTTACCTCTTGTTGATGTTTTGCAGGGAGTGCCGAAGTATGCAAAGTATATCAAGGACATTTTGGCGAACAAAAGCAGGCTGATGGAGTACGCTACGGTGGCACTTACGGAAGAGTGCACTTCCCGGATACAGAACAGGTTGCCAACAAAGCTCAAGGAACCTGGGATCTTTACAATTCAAATCACAATTGGGCAAAGTATCCGAGCTCGTGGACTATGCGATTTGGGAGCGAGTATTAACTTGATGCCGACATCGGTGTTCAAGAAGTTGGGGCTGGGCAGTCCTAGACCAACGACGGTGATCTTGCAGTTAGCGGATCGTTCTTTGGCCATACCAGATGGCATTGTGGAGGACGTGCTGGTGCAAGTGGGCTCCCTTATCTTCCCGATAGATTTTATTGAGCTGGATTTTGAGCCGGATGCGGGAGTCCCATTTATTTTGGGACGTCCTTTCTTGGCAATCGGGAAAGCGTTGATTGATGTAGTTGCAGGGCAGCTAACTATGCGGGTGCATGACAAGGTAGAGGTATTTTATGTGTACAAGGCCACAAAGCTTCCGGCCATATATGAGGAGCTTTCAGCAATCAACGTGCTAAATCAAGCAGATATTGTCAGATTGTTAATTCTCGAGATCCAGTGGGAAAACCACCGATTGAGGACACCCCAAAACTGGAGTTGTGGCAAGAAGATCGAAGTGCCACGTTCTTGGTTAATGGGCAGCGGTGTAAGCATTACTGGGGTGAGGACGTTATTCGAGAGAAGACGTCCGTCACTCTAGAGGATGATGGAGCTTTAATGACGTCAAGCCGCGACGGTAAACCAAGCGCTGCACGGGAGGCAACCCATGAAATTATTGTAATAGATGAGTAGGATTAGTAAAAAAAAAGAAAAAGAAAAAAAAAGAGAAAAAAAAATAAAAATAAAAACAAAAATTGTGTTCGTGTTTGAAACCTATAAATTCTAACCAATTTCTTGTTGTGAGATGATTTTTAGGTGGAACGGATGGCAAAAATGCAAAGGATCGCAAAGAAAAAAATCGAGGTGAGAAAAAAAATTAAAAAGTGCCAAGACAGTGAGCCTGCGCGATGGCTCCATGTCACGGAGGAGGGCCTCCGCGTTACCCTCCGTGACACGTTGAAGCCAATTCTGGAATTCTTACAAATTCCAGAAGGCTGGCGCGATGGCTCCGTGTCACGGAGGGGGTTCTCCGCGTTACCCTCCGTGACACGTTGAGGTGTTATCCTCGTCGGGTCATACCGGGTCACCGGGTGACCCGCACGAAAAAACCTCTTTTTAACCCCGAAATCCCCTCTTTTTTTTCCCATTTATCACTCCCCTCCGCGACAAAACCCCTAAAATCCCTCCTTCTCCAATGTGACACATACCTAGGAACAAAATTTCTTCAAATTTTCTTCGATATCATCGAATTTAAGGTATGTTCTTGAACTTAACCTCAATTTTTGCCGAAATTTTCAATTTTTGAGCATGTGAGGTGAGTAAAGCTTGCCCTAAGTGTAAATTAAGCTTGAATTCATTTAAGTTATTGTTGATTGATGTTCATAGTATCGTTGTGATTATATGAACTCGATAAATACATGTTTGATTGAATTTTTGCGAAATTGGTAGCTAGGGTTAGATTTTGAATGGGAAGAAACAAAATTTGGTTGAAAAGGTGAAAATAATTGGGTTGTGCATGTTGGGTGAGGTGAATTGTGTGTGAACATAGATGAATATGCTAAATAAACAAGGGAATTTTCGGGAAATTGAAATTGGTGAATTGCATAGGTTGTTGTTGTTGAGAAAAAGTTTGGCTAAGTGCTATGTGATGTAATAGAATCGATGGTGATATTGTGATTAGTTGTACGAAGTCTGAGTAGTACTTAGTAATTATTCCATCGACTTATCTGAATGCACGAGGCATGTTGATTGATAAAAAGTGGAAAAGAATGATTGTCTTGCCGAATTGTTTTCATTGTGGCTGAAGACTAAGTGTGGGGTGGCCTAACTCAACCCAACCTTAGTCGAAGTTAATTTTTGACTTGAATAACATTGGGTCTGTCTGTTTGATTTGGCAGGAACGATGTCAAGCAGGCAAGAAAAAGTAAAGGGCACATCTACATTAGGCGCCGGGTGAAAAAGGATTAGACTGGGAACAGCAGTTCCAACAGCACCAGCGGTTCCACGCGGCCAACGCCGTCAATACGGAACCCGATGGGTGACAGATGAAGGGAAGAAATGGTATGCAAAACACAAGGAGACCAAATACTTCCCTGAGGAGCACATTGCAAGGGAGCCACTTGCATAGGAATTCCCTAGAATAGTACACCGGATTGACACTGCCGGGCTGAACTTCATCTTCGAAGAGCCCAAGGAGTGCAATATCCATCTGATCCAGGAGTTCTATGCAAACTGGAACCCGACACTCCGCAGTCACACCGTCAAGATAAGGGGGCAGGTTGTCACCTTTGAGCCCCATCACCTTAATGCCATATTTGGGGCGCGGGACACAGACGCCCATGTACTTCGGCAGCTGACCATAACTCCACCCTATGCGGATATCAGACGCACTCTGTGTGGAGCCTGTTTGACAGCACGGTGGAGCAGGAACAAGGAGAGGGGCTACCATCAGACACTGCCTTACTCTCAAATGAACAGGGAAGCTAGGATTTGGCTTAAAATTGTATGTTCCTGCCTGATTCCGGGGGTGCACATGACAGATGTCACCCGAGATCGAGTGTGCTTGGTTTATGCCCTAATGAAAGGGCTAGAGATAAATGTTGGGGCGGTGATCATCGCCGCCATAAAGAGAGCCCGTTTCCATCAAGGGCACATGTACGGGTTTTGTGGTTTGCTGACCACGTTTCTGAGGGGCCTTGATATCGAGGAGGAGGCCCTAGACTACATCCCGCAAATGGATAGGCGTGCCTTGGACGTCACCAAAACCAAGGCACCCGACACCACTCATGAGCTAGTTCTCACACTAGCCGAGCGACATGCTTGGGATGATCAGTATATGACCCACATGTACGGGATCCAGATGCTGTAGTTGCACATAGGAGGGAGGCCAGCAAAAGAAGATGAGCTATGGTAGCTCGAGCTAGATTACCCCTTTGGTGAAAATACCCGGGCTCTATGCCGAGTGGGGCCAGCTTTTGTGGAGCCTTTTGATGATGACGTCCCCACTGATGAGGAGACACGCCGCAATGACTCAGATGTTGAGTCAGATAAGGACAGCGGGGGCGATTCGGATATGGGAGACGAGGCAACGACACCTGACGAAGAAGTTGAATACTTCGATTGATCAGGGAGTGTCACCACCTACTCTTGTGCTATGTTGAATTTTGTGAACATTGGGGACAGTGTTCGGTTTAAGTGTGGGGTGGGAGTAGTTAGGTGCTAGTTGTTTTGTTGTTGTTTATGTTCATGTCGTGTTGTTGTTCCTGTGAAAAAATGTGACCCTGTGATGTTGTGCGTATGTTTTGTATTGTAATTCGGTGTTGTAATGAATGTTAAGCTGTTGTGTGCTGTGTTGAGTTGTTGTTAGCTGGTTGTGTAAATATTTTTGTTTTCTATCAAAATTATCGATATTTTTAAAATTTTTTGTTGAATTTTTTATGATTGGGTTTCTCGGCCTTTATTTTCGGTGCTTTTACCGAGAATAGTCCCATTGAACCGAAGTTGTAAATAGTGACCGTTCCCTATGATGGATGGATGACGATCATCTTAAGGGAAATGTAGTCGATAGGAGTAGTTTTGTTCTTTTCTTTTATTTTCTTTCTTTTGTTTGTTTCCCAAACGTGTCATTGCTTCATGGTTCGAAATTCGTGTTGCGTGTTGTACATGATATTGAGATGCAAAGATGATTCGTATGAAACCATGCAAATGTGTAAACATGTTGAGACACACAGGCCATAGAGTTTGATTCGGTGTGATTGAGGCTTAAAATTGAATTCTTGTAATTAGCTGATTGAAGAGTCTGTGAATACGTCTTGAGTTGAGCATGTGCAATGAGTGTGAGGTGAGGTTTCGATTCTTCCATGCTATTGTGAAGTGACTAGAACTTGCCTGGTGTGTGTACGAAATGAAATGAAGGATGTGTAGTGTAGGAAAGGATGTAGGCATTTCTTTGATTTAACCGAAAGTTTTTCCATTATCATACCTACCTTGAATGTACATCCTAGTTAGCCCCATTGAGCCTTTAGCCTATTTTTTTCTTTCGTTGAAGAGGTGGAAACTGAGCTTAATTCCTTCTTTTCATTAACCGTGAATTTGATCCAAAACTCTTAAGCGCTCAAGAAAAATAATTTTCCCACAGTGTCAAGGAGTGAAAAGTGTGAAAAGAAAGGAAAAGCAGAAGTGGTGAAAGTAAAGAAAAGGTCAAGGGTGCACTTGCCGAATTTAAATAAAATGAAGATGTATAACTAATCTTTGTTATTAAGTCGAGTGTGCTTAAAGAGATGGGAACAAAAATAAAGAAAGACTTCAAGAATGGGAGGATGAAGGAAGAGACAATGCCCATAATGTTGGTGGGATGTATTGAAAAGCGCTTAAGGAAGCTAGTTGCTATTATTGGTTAGCCCAGATTTACTAGTTCCTTAGCTTACATTACAACCCGTTAAGTCCTACATGATCTTACATCATGCTTCCTTATATTAGTGGAGTAATACACTAGAGGCAAGCCTATGGTTCATGACATGATGTATGTGAATTCTTTGGGAGAGAGAGCGAAATCATATTCATATACCCCTATATGTAATGCTTTGGAAATCATATGATTCAAAAAGGGGAAATTCTCTTGTGTTGTGAGGGCACATGCTTGACGAGAGATTGAATTCGTGTCGGATGTCTTGATCAGTTGATTTGCATGAGTTTGCCAAGATCGAGAGTCGATTCTTGAGTCTAGGAGGTCTTAATGAGGTGAATGTCATTGTAGTGATGATACTATGCATGTTTTCTTGATGATTTGCTGTAGTAAATATTCGGTATAACCGTAGCTTGAATTGTCGAGCCAAAGTAGCTATACGTGGGTGTCAATTGCATGAGATGTGAGAGTGTTCGAGGACGAACAAGGTTTTAAGTGTGGGGTAAGTGATCTTGGGCAGAATTATATGCCCAAGTGATGCTCAAATGCTTTATTTCGTCTTGTTTATCTATCGTTATTTGTACATTCTCATGTGATTTGTAGTTAAAATGTGAATTTATACTAACCAACATTATTAGTGTTGTTTTGTAGGAAAAATGTAATTTTAGGAAGCTAAGTTGCATGTTGGTGAAAATCGGGAATGGACTCGAAAGCGAGTAGTGGAAAAGGTCAAGGAAAAGCAGCAAATATAGGGGCTCCGCGATGGAGCCGTGTCACGCTGCCATCGCGGAGGCAGTCTTCCTCAGATGATTTATTTTGGCAAATTTCCAGTGAAGGTTCGCGACGGAGCTGTGGCACGTTGGCCAAGCCCCCCGTTACATGCCATGGCATGTTGCCTATATTTACCTGAAACATAAATTTCCAATGAGGGTCCGCGTTTGCACCATGTCACGGAGGCAGTGCTCCGCGATGCACTCCGTGACATGTTGCTTGTTATTCCGGGAAAAATTCCCACTAGTATAAATAACACACTTAGGTTTATTTTTAATAATTCTGACTTAGTTGGGCAAGGACGTGGGTTACAGGTAGTTGAGGGGACGAAATTCTTAGGGTTATTCTCTAACTCTTTCTCCTTTATTTCAATTGTTTGTATAATTTATACTCATTTGATGATGTTTAATCCACAAATGAGTGGCTAAATTCACTTCTTGCTGAGGTTAAGAACATTTGTAGTGGAATGTAATTGTTGATCATTTTGGTTTTTCATCTTTTCTTCCATGGTTGTTCTATCAATTCTTGTTCTTACTGCATTAATGTCTGGCCAATGTTAATGTATATCTAAAAAATCCAGTTTTATCTTGAAAAGGAAAGAAATTGGAAAGTTGTGAATTGGTAGGATATGATCTCTTCTTAGTTTGGGAAAATTGAGAATTGATTTACCTTCAGAATAGAAATATATTTGATAGTCGTATTAGTCAATTAAGGAGTCGGTTTCGTATGGCTAGAACATGAAATTCTTTTATCACAGAAATGTAGGTTGAAGGTTCATGATTCTTAAGTTGGGTAGAATACGAAAGTTTCTCTCCATAGGCAATAATTTTTTACTAGCAACCGAAGGAAAGATTAACCGAATTGTATCGATAAATTACTTTCCTACATGTTCGTTTCGGCCTCAGTTTGCTCATTACTATAGTTCAGACTCATTTTATCATTTTGTTTTAGATTACTATAAATTAGGAAACCAACTCTCAAAATCTTCTTTAAATTATTGTCTGCATTTTTAGAATTAGAGTTCATTAACACTTAATTCGATTATTACCTTGGTTCAGTCCCTGTGGGATCGATACTTGGCTTACTTTAGCCATTTTACTACTTGTTCGACCATGTGCACTTGCGTGTAGTTGCGAAATGCTCCGAACACCTACTACCGGAGGATCAGTATGTTTAGAGAGCCCTTCAGCAGAAGGATGATCTCGATCTTAACCCCACAAAGGCCTAGAACCTTAGGATGGCTACAGAGGCCTTACTCTTCCCCATGCAGAACCAACCTTATGACACAGAGGCAAGCTCTTCAGTAGTGCCCCGTGATGACCTCTAGTGGCGCAGTTTGAGTGCTACAAGGAGCTTCTACAACTCTTATGTTTTTTTCGTTATATGTGCATTGGGGATACTGCATAGTTTTTGAGTGGGGGTAGATGTATTTTATTTGTCCCTTTGTGGTAATTTTGCTTGTATTGTTGCTTGTTATGAAAACTCATGTTTTGCATGGTATTATGAATTTTATTGAGTTGATTGGTGTGTGTGATCGCCCATTTTATTGCTTTCTTAGTATGAATTTTTAATTTGTTTTTGTTATTTATTTCTTAAGCTTAGGGTCCACTTGGGTTTTCTTAGCCACGATTCTTTCCTGAGAGGCTACTTTCTGTAGAATCTGGAAAAATAATGTAGTTAAAGTGTCGTGTCGTAGTGCGTGGGCCTAATGATAAATTTCTAGGCGATATTTTTAAGGGTACTAGCCTACTTATTGAGTCATCTTTGGTTGAATAAAATGTTTTTGACTTAAGTGGTGGTGGCAATTGAGTTTCTAACATGCTTGTGCTGATTTTTGAAAACAATGCTCCCTCAAAAGTTTTATCGTAGTTGTTCGATATTGACTTGTGTACCTTGACTTTTAACATGTAATTGTGGCAATGTGCCCCTAGTTAAGAGTAATGTGTTTAGTCATTTTGATATCCATGTGCCATTGTGTGGAAAGAAATTTTGCTCGTTCACATGACCTGGTCACACTCTAGAACTTACCTTGATACTTGTGCTCAAACTTAGGATTGACTATGGGTTGTAGAGACGAACTTAGGCCTTCTTTGTGCTTCAAAAGACACACTTGCCTAAATATACCTACCAAAAGATGCATGTATCCCTAGTCTTTTGCGCCTTTGACCCTTTTTCTTGATCAACCACAATGAATGCCAAAATCAACTCGCAAATTGACCATCTTTTGAACCCATCCTCCTTGACACTTTGAAATATAATGAAAAATGAACAAAAAGGTGTAAGTTGGGGGTGATAAGGTGGAAAAGAAATAAATAAGAAACAAATGACGGTTTGATCATATTCCAAGGTGTATTTGAGCAATGAGTGGAAAAGAAAGAAAAGAAAAAGAAAACAAGAGACAAAAAGAGAAAAATAAAAATTGAGCTCACAAAAATACCTTGGAGTGTGAAAAGTTTCTAAGAAAAGAGAAGGAAAGAATATAAGGGATCATAAAGGTGAAAAAGGTAGTAAAAAAGTGATGTAGTGTTCAAGGATGGTAAACGAGTCACTAAAAGCCATATTTATACTCTACCTATCCTTTGACCATCATTACAAGCTTAGAAAAGCCCTTGTGTGATCTTAACCCGAATATCCAAAAGAAAGGCATTTGAGTAAATATGAAACCATATGATAGTTGTCACCTATCTTGTAAACTTCTTTGTGAGAGTTGAGTGCTTTCCTATTCTCCTTTAATCTTGTGTGTTCTTGATTTATGTATTATTATTGTCTTAGAAAATGGACACTTTTCTTGGTCTGATTATGAGGGCATGTGGATGTAAATGACTGACATGTTTTACTTCTCAAATCTAGGTGTGTTCTTGTTGATATGATGTCATTAGTGGAACATACATGCTTAGTACGGACAGTTGCGAGAAAACTAGTTTTATTGGATAGAGGGGGCGACACGATTGAAATGTGTGTGTTGTAGCTATTTGTTAAAACCACCCTAGTCATTACATTTTGGGATGTTGGGAAATTGGTTTAGGTTTTAGGTTAGTTTTCTCTTCTTTGTTTCTTAAGGACAAGCAAATGCATTAAGTTGGGGTGTTGACGTGTCGAAAATTTACGATACATCTTTGCTTCATCTCATAAAATTTTGCATGTCTTTAGGTGCTAATTTAAGTTAAAATTGACTTAATTATGCTATGTTTTAGGAACCCAAATGAAACAAAGAAAGAGGAGTCAAAGCCACAAATCTACCCAAAAGACAAAGCAGAAGACGAACCTCCTCTTAGAAGCACGGTCCGCATGTCTAAGAGTCCATCAAGTCCGAACTGATCCAGAAACCACTTTCAAGTGGTCAGCAGCTGATAGAGTGAAGGATGAACTATCTTTCTAGAAGATGGTGCACCAACTGAAAGATAGATAAATTGATAAAATATTTCCAGGAATAAATGACGAAGTAAGGGATGGACCGTCTTTATAGAAGACGATCCGCCAATCAAGGGACGAACAACACTTGGGCAGAAGCAGATTTTGATCGATGAAGCAAAGGATGGTTCGTACCTGCATACCTAAGATCCTTCCATTTTAAACGATTTATGGGTTTTTGACCCTTAGTATGAATAGATTTTTCTTTTTCTTTTTTCAGATATATTTTAATAGACTCCAATAGAACTTTACATACAACAATAGGCTAAAGTAGATAGAGTAGTTCATAGGTCTAGCTTGTAATTTTGAAGATTGCAGTTCATAAATTTAAGTTTTCTTCTCCAAATTGCAATCATTGGTAAGGATGTTCAGTTACTTGCTTTCTTCTCTTCTTGTTATGGGTAACTAAACCTAGATCTAGGGTTGTGAACTCAATTAGTTGTGAATCCTAATGACCTCAATTGAGTAAAATTGATTGTGGGTTTAAGAACATTTGATTGATTTTTTCATTGTAAAGTGTGATTGATGATGAAAGTCACTGAATTCTATCCAATTACCTTTATGGTTCTTGAAAGAGTCAATTTAGGTTGATTTAGTATCGATCAATAATAACTCAAGGCTCTAACCCTTATTTAATGGATTCACCTAGACATAGGATGAACTCCAATTGGTAATAAGAAATTGGATAGAGGGGAGTTCTCTTTAGTTTGATAAAATTGAAGTAGATTTATACCATTGGTGCTATTAATGAAAGATACCTAATGGTTGCCTAAGTGATTACTTGCATGTTCATCTATAGCCCACACTCAATTTGCCCATATTGTGTGATTTAGGGGTATTGATCCAAAATCGGGGTCAATTCCTAGTGCTTCTCATTAATTTATTTCAACCTAAAGCAATTTACATTCCTTAGTTATAGCTATATTTTTCTCAACTCTACCTGGAATAATCTTCAAACTCTCAAATCTATATTGAAAAGTTCTAGATAGTTTGGATCTACCGAAATCCCCGTGGATCCAACCTCGCCTCTAAGTTGGGTACTATATTTGCATTGATCATTTACACTTTCAAAGATTGGACTGGATTTGAGAAACGATCAGACATCATCTTCATGTTTTTTAATTGACAGTGATCTTGCATATGAATTAAAACATGATTAATGATTCAGATTTGATAGAAAGAGTTTGTCCAAATCTAACGCGACACAGGATGATACTCCTACCATCAAAGTTGAAGTTGAAATATTGAAAAAAAATATTATGAGAATGAGGAGATGTAATTATAAGGAGTTCAACTAAGAATTGAGCTCAAAACTCTCCCTTCTCATTTAAAATATGTTTATCTAGAACATGAATCATTTCCAGTAATTATTTAACCTTCTCTAACTGCAAAACTATAAGATAGCTTGATTGAAGTATTACGAGCACATAAATGAGCCTTAAGCTGGACTATAGCAGATATAAAAGGGATTAGTCTAGATATTTGTGCACACATAATCCTCATAAAGGATAACTACAATTCAATAATCTAACATAAGGGAGATTGAATCCTGCAATACATAAAATCGTGAAAAATGAGATAATAAACTTCTAACAGCAAGTATCATTTCTCCAATTTTTGATAGCCCTTAGGTAAGTCCTTTTAACTAGTACCAAAAAGGGATGTGTGACAGTCATAAAAATGAAAAAAATAAACTCATACCTATAAGAACAATTACGGGATGGAGAGTCAATATTGATTACAGGTGTCTCAATGATACCACCAAACACAATAATTTTTGTTTATCTTTTATTAATCAAATGTTAGAAAGAGTAGCATGATATGAATTTTATTATTTTCTTGATGGATATTCAGGTTATAACTAAATACCAATTACATTAACAGACCGTGATAAGACAACCTTTACATATCCCCACAGAACATATGCTTATAGGAGAATAGCATTTGGTTTGTGTAATGCATATGTCCCTTTTCAACACTGTATTCTGTAATTTTTTCAGACATGAATGTAAAATTCTTGGAGATTTTTATGAATTAATTCATACTTTTTTGGAAAAATGTTTGAAGATTGTCTTCATCACTTTACCTTAATTCTTAAGAGTTGCAAGGAGACAAACTTAATTTTTAGTTGAAAAAAAATACCATTTTATGGTTGCTTAGGAAATTGTTCTAGGAAATAAAATTACTACTAAAGGGATAGAAGTTAATAGAAAAAATTGATATTATAGCAAGATTACCTCCTCCCAAAACCATTAAGGACATTAGGAATTTTCTCGATTATGCGGGTTTTTTGCAGAAGATTAACAAAAGACTTTTCAAGAATTTCAAAACTTCAAACTAATCTTTTAATGAAAGATATTAAATGATTTTTTAGGAGATTGTTTGAAGGAATTTGAAACTCTTAAGAAGAAATTATCATTGATCTAATAGTTGTATCCCCTGATTGGGATCAACCTTTTGAGGTCATGTGTGATTCTAATTATACTTTAGGGGAGCTGTTTTAGTCAAAAGGAAGGATTAAATTTTTTGTCCCATTTACTACACCAGTAAGAGTTGAATGAGGCTCAGTTGAATTGTAATAGCCCGAAAGCCCTAAGATCAGACCCGAGAGTTGAAACAGAGAAAATAGAATTTTCTACACCAGGTCACAGGATGAGTCGTCCAGTGACCCGTGGAGTGCACCACGAGTCGTTAGGTGACTCATAGGGAGGAGGATGAGCTTGGTTGGATTGTTAGCTTTAGGGTTGACCACAGGCGAAGCCACGAGTCGTGGTCAACCCCACGATTCGTTAGGTTGGCCATGGTCAAGGTCTTGCCTTGGATGTAGAAAAGTTGGAAATGTTCCCAATGACTGGTCACCACGAGTCATCGGGTACAGCATGAGTCGTGGTATCCCTTGTGGTGACCCGTGGTGGGAAATTTCTAGCGCTGGCAACAAGGTAGACCACAAGTCAGGGTCAGTGACGACGAATCTTCTAGTCCCTCATGGGGACTGGCAGTGTGATTTTTCTGTGAAATTTCCAAGGACTTTTCTATAATTTTCTAAACCCCTAGACTCTAAACTATGTTGTTTTTGGAATCTTTTGTAGAGAATTAAAGGGATAACCAACTAAATCCCTCTTACTTTCACTCAAAATATTGACCTCCCAATATCAGAAGTATGATTTTATGCAGACAATTCTCCCAGAGAAAGCTAGGGTATTCGACTCTTCTTCTCAGATTCTCAAGAGTTTTCTCCAAGATTTCTGCACCAGGTATATAAGAATTTATCAAGGGAATTGTCCTTCCCTTGTGCCCCAAAACCCATTTAAATTTTCTTATTGATCCTAGCCCTAAGGTTTCAAAATTTTAGCAATCTTTCAGTCATAATTTGATTAAATTCATGTGGAATGTTGTTCATGTTGTTAGCTCCTATATTTTTCCATTACTTAGAGATCATGTTGTACTTGCTTCCTGTAAAGATAACTTTAGCCCTAGCTCTTGAATACAGTAAATTAGAGTCTTACATGATGGATTAGTTATACATATTGCTTGATTCTATTAGTGTTAGAATTCCCATATTATCAATATCAGTTGAATTCTCAGTCAGTTGCACGCAAGTCCAGTTTTAGTTAAAATGTTAGCATTTTCAGTATTTTCAGAAATGTCAGCTGATCAGTTTGACTAGTCTTTTCTTGAGGTGTTAGTAATGCCTCCCAGATATCAGCTATCAGTTACCAGTTTGTTATTTAGATGGTTACGATACTTCCAGATAAGCAACTCTGACCAGTCTTAGAACCACCAGCTTCAGCTTCAGTTTGTTCTTTAGACGGTTACCACGCTTCAAGATAAACAGCTCTTGGCCAGTCTTAGAATGCCAGCTATAGTATTCGGTCTGATAAGACTCTCAAGGTTTTTCCAGATAAGTATCCTTGATTTAGTCTTGGACCAGTTTCAAGCTATCAACTTAGTAGTCGGATTAGAACTATCCAGGGGGAGTAGGACTTAGCATCGAGCGGATCGGGGTTCCAACGCACCCAGGTTCCCAAAACTATGTTGCTGCTATAGGTTATTTTATTAGCCCAATGGCCCTAGATTTGTGATCACCTAGTTCATGCCTTTATACCCTTTCACGGTATATTGGGTCCTATTGATGGGGCGTATACATCGAACTCCACGTTTAGCTCACATGGTTATATGTCGGTTATAAACTCTCCCACTAGTCAATACATTTCAGTTTAGCTCAGTTCAGTTTTCAGTTTAGCTTGGATCAATATCTCAAACTCAGGACATTTCTATGACCATCTATAAGGGTCAGTATTGACCATATCAGTTATACTTCAGTTGTATTAGTTTCCAGTATTTTAGTTAGTCATTACATGTCACTACAGTTCAGTTACTTGTTCTTTCATGTTTATTTTATCTCTCACTTACTCAGTACATTCCAAATACTGACGCATACCTTTTATGCTGTATCATATTATGATACAGGCACAAGTTCTCAGCCCTAACATCATTAGTAGATTCCTTCAGACGATACCAGCAATAGCTTTTGGTGAGTCCTCATCTTTCGAGGACGATATTTATTTTTAGTTAGTTTCTTTCAGTTAGACTTTAGAGTTAGCTAGGGGCTTGTCCCAGTAACTCATAATTTGTAGATGTCTTTCGGACATAGACTCAGATATTCAATATTGTTTTTTAGATGTATGGGATTCTGTCAAATCAGTTTTCTTTTCTTAAATGATCTTCTTTATTTAAATCTTCCTCTTATGTTTACTCAGTTTACCAGTGTTGTGATAGACCATGGGTTGACTTGGGGTTACTTGTGACTACAAGTACCGTGTCTTGTCCACGGTATACACTCGAGTTGTGACAAACTTGATATTAGAGCCCTAGGTTTAGAGTATCCTAGGATGTCTGAAAGCCGCGTCAAGTAGAGTCCTTTTCATGGGTGTGAAGCACGCCACACTTATGATGGGGAGGCTATGAGAAGTTATTACAAAAAACTCCCTTTTGTTCATACTCCTTATCATGCAATTGAAGTTCAATTCTAGAAACATTCTCCTAACTCGTGCTCTATTTCGTTTCAGTGAAACTATGCCTCCAAAATGAGGAAATGGAAGGAGGGCCTGCTATGCTAACTGACCTGCCCCACCAGCTCCAACAGCCCCTCAGGACGATCAAGTGTCATCGACAAAATTTAGAGTGGAAAAAACGCTGCTGGCTCAGACAGTGACTAATCAAGTGAACCAGCTGGTGGATCCGGTTAACCCAAATGGGTCCGCAGCAGCTGCTAGGGTTCAGGAGTTCACCTGAATGAACCCTCCAGCCTTTCATGGATCCAAGGTGGGCGAGGCCCCACAAGAGTTTGTAGATGAGGTGGAGAAGATCACCTGAATTATGGGTGTTAGTTCCGTGGAGAGTGCTGATCTGGCCGCCTACCAGTTGAAAGGGGTGGCACAGATTTGGTACGATCAGAGGAAGGAAGAGAGACCAGCAGGAGTGGAACCGATAGAGTGGGAAGAGTTCACCACAACATTCTTAGACAGATTCTTCCCTCAAAAGTTGAGGGAGGCTAAGGTCATAGACTTCATGAACTTAAAATAAGGTAATAGGACCGTGGAGGAATATGCATCGGAGTTCACGCGGTTGTCAAGGTATGCTCCAGAGATGGTAGCCGAGCCAAGAGATTGCATGCTTAAATTCATTAATGGGCCATCAAACCTAGTACTTAAGGAGTGTAGGACCGTAATTCTTATCAGGGATATTGACCTCTCTAGCCTCATCATTCATGCCGAGCAGATTGAGGCAAAAAAATTGAAAGACATGGAGCGGGAGAACAAACGGGCTAGAATTGGTCAATCAGATTATGGCCACCAGAGGTCCAGCAGAAGTAGCCACCCACAGTAGCAGCAGCAGTAACAGAGGACTCCAACACCCACCTCAGCCAGTGCCCCTACTTTTTGGTCCCGCAAGGATTGGAAGGGTGGATTATCTAGCTCTCAGTCCCAGAGTTACAGTGCTAGCAACCATTATCCAGCTTACCCTAAGTGTGGCAAGAACCATCCAAGTGAATGCCTCCAGGGCAAAAAGGGTTTCTTTGGGTGTAGACAATTAGGTCACCGGCTAAGGGAGTGTTTATCCGCGGGACGGGGGAAATCACAGTCTACCGCTTCAGCAGCTCCAGCAGGACGACCGACTCAGCATGCCAACACTTCAAGTACGGATGACGATCAGTGCAAAAATCGCTTTTATACTTTGTCCTCTCATCAGGATCAGGAGAGCTCACCTGATGTAGTCATGGGTATGTTAAATCTCTTCCATCTAGATGTGTATGCCCTACTAGATCCAGGAGCCACAATATCATTCGTGACTCCCTATGTAGTTGTCCAGTTTGAAATCAGTCCAGGAGTCTTCTTAGAACTATTCTCAGTCTCTACCCCAGTTGGTGAGTCAGTTTGAGCCAGCCGGGTGTATAGAAACTGCCCAGTTTTAGTATTGAATAAGGTCATTCCAGCTGATATAGTAGAGTTAGACATGGTCAATTTCGATCTCATCCTTGGCATGGATTCGCTACACTCTGGTTATGCCTTAGTCGACTGCAAAACTAGAGTTGTCCGATTTCAGTTTCCAAATGAGTCAGTTTTAGAATGGGTTGGTAGTAGCTCAGTGCCTAAGGGTCGGTTTATTTCCTACCTTAAGGCAAGGAAGCTCATTACTAAAGGGTGCATTTATCACCTAGTTTGGGTCAAAGATTCCAGCTCTAAGACCCCAACTATCTAGTCAGTTCTAGTTGTCAGCGAATTTCTTGACGTGTTTCCCGAAGATCTTCCCGGAGTCCCTCCCGGATGGAAATAGACTTCGGCATAGACCTACTTTTGGACACTCAACCTATCTCCATTCCTCCTTACAGAATGGCTCTAGCTGAGCTTAAGGAGTTGAAGGAGCAGCTAAAGGACCTTCTTGATAAGGGTTTCATCAGGCCCAGTATCTCTCCATAGGGTGCTCCAGTGTTGTTCGTGCGAAAGAAAGACGGTACTCTCAGAATGTGTATCGATTAACATCAACTGAACAAAGTTACAATTAAGAACAAGTATTCCCTACCCAGGATTGATGACTTGTTCGATCAACTTCAAGAAGCCAATTGTTTTTCCAAGGTAGATCTCAGGTCGGGGTATCATCAGCTTAGAGTCAGAGAATGTGACATACCAAAAATAACCTTCAAAACTTGGTATGGTCACTATGAATTCGTGGTTATGTCCTTTGGGCTAATTAATGCCCCAGCAACTTTCATGGACCTGATTAACAGGGATTTCAAGCAGTATCTAGATATGTTCATCATTATATTCATTGATGACATTCTAGTACACTCCAGAAATAAGGAGGAACATGCTAACCATATGAGGATAGTGCTACAGACGCTGAGAGACCTCCAATTGTTCGGTAAATTCAGCAAATGTGAATTCTGGTTGAAGTCTGTGACTTTTCTTGGTCACGTGGTCTCAAGTGAGGATATTCAGGTAGATCCTCAAAAGATAGCAGCGGTGAAAGATTGGCCAAGACCTACTTCCCCAACCGATATCAAAAGTTTTCTGGGTCTAGCCGGTTATTATCAACAATTTGTAGAAGTACTTTCCTCTATTTCGTCCCCTCTGACTAAGCTAACTCAGGAAAAAGTGAAGTTTTAATGGTCAGATGCGTGTGAGAAGAGTTTCCAAGAGTTGAAGACTCGACTCACTACTGCTCCAATTTTAACCTTACTAGAAGGAATAGATGGGTTCGTATATATTGTGACGCTTCCAGAGTTGGAATCAGTTGTGTTCTGATGTAGTGGGGTAAGGTGATAGCTTACGCCTCCAGGAAACTCAAAGTTCATGAGAAGAACTATCCGACTCATGACCTTGAGTTGGCAGCAGTGGCTTTTGCGTTGAAAATATGGAGGCATTACCTTTACGGGGTTCATGTGGATGTTTTCACCAACCACAAGAGCCTTAGGTACTTGTTTGGTCAGAAGGACTTAAATCTTTGTCAGAGAAGGTGGTTGGAGCTATTGAAGGATTATGACATAAGTGTGCTATACCACCCGAGAAAGGCCAATGTGGTGGCCGATGCCCTAAGCTTGATGTTCATGGGGAGCATTGCTCATGTTGAAGAGAGAAGAAAAGAACTGGAAAAAGATATTCACAGGTTAGCTCGGTTGGGAGTGCTGTTGGTTGATTCAGTTGAGGGTGGAGTAGTACTGCAGAGTGGGTCAGATTCCTCGTTAGTTGTCGAAGTTAAGTCAGAGAAGGATGAAGATCCAATACTGTTTAAGCTAAAAGAAGCAGTTCTCAAAAAGGAAATGGAGACTTTCTCCAAAGGGGGAGATGGTGTGCTTCGTTACCAGGGTAGACTATGTGTACCGGATGTAGGTGACTTGAGACAACAGATACTGATAGAAGCATACAGTTCTAGATATACTATCCACTTAGGTGCCACTAAGATGTACCATGATCTACGGGATATTTACTGGTGGAACGGCATGAAAAGAGACATTGCAGAATTTATGGCTAAGTGCCCGAACTGCCAGTAGGTTAAGGTGGAACATTAGAGAACTTAGTGTATGACTCAAGATATCAGCATACCCATATGGAAGTGGGAAGAAGTAAATATGGACTTTATTACAGGTCTACCTCATACTCGTCGGTAGCATGACTCAATTTTGGTGATAGTAGATCGGATGACCAAGTCAGCACATTTCCTCCTAGTTAAAACTACAGACTCAACAAAGGATTATGCTAGGCTATATATCCGGGAGTTAGTCAGACTACATGGGGTGCCCTTGTTTATCATTTTAGATAGAGGTACCCAGTTCACCTCGCATTTCTGGAAGTCATTTCAAAAGGGACTCGATACTAAGGTCAAGATCAGCACAACTTTTCACCCTCAGACTGATGGATAAGTGGAGCAGACTATTCAAACCTTAGAAGATATGCTGATAGCTTGTGTGGTCGACTTCAAGGGCAGTTGGAATCGAGTTTGCATACAACAACAACTACCACTCCAGTATTCAGATGGCCCGTTTCGAGGCATTATATGGTGGAAGGTGTAGGTCTCCTATAGGGTGGTTTGAAGTTGGTAAAGCTAACTTTATAGGGCCAGACTCAGTCCATGAAGCTATGCAGAACGTGCAACTTATCAGGGAATGGTTGAAAATAGCTCAAAGCCGATAGAAATTCTATGCTGATGTAAGGAGAAGTGTCACACCCCATCTTGGAAGGCATGACTCGCACTTGGTGCTCTATTAGGGTCTGAACTAGCCTGACAGAGCTTACTCACCTCAAATCAAGAAAACAACGGGCTATATCTCGACTGTAAACACAGCCCCGACCGACAAGGCCTTATAGCCACCTGTAAAAGGAAACAGCTACCCAGAAACAGATAAGATAGAGAATCCTATATGGGCCGACAAGACCACCATGGTGTCTAGTTATGACTGTAAAGTAAATCCAGTATAAACTAAGCTATGGACAACAAGGCCGCTAACTAATCAGCTAAACAAGGTCCCACATAGCCAACACGCAAGATAAAACATATATGAGCCCCACATGGCCAACAACAATTAACTACAGGGAATCATAAACAATCCGCAAGCCTCTAGAAATGATATACTGGTCGAGACAGGGCCTCGACCTACTCGAAAACTGTACAAACAAAAGGAGAGTCAACTTCTAACTATGAGCTCCGGAGGAAAGGAGCCGACTGCACTGCTAATCTGGCTGAAAACTAGAAAGGTCCTGCTCTGCTTCTATCCACACCTGCAGGCAAGTAATGCAGTGCCACAAGAAGGGCGTCAGTACAATATGTACAAATATGTAAGCCAGTAACCATAAATAACTAAATGAGCTGAAATGAAACCAAAAGTAATTGAAAAGGAGGGATAGAAATACTACCTGAATAGCTAAACTTCCTGCTATCTAATCTACTAGTAACTAATGCAAACAAGAATCTTACCTGGCTCCCATAAGCTGGAAGGTACAACCAGCACAGAATAACCAGCACAGGGCCCCCATAAGCCCTGCTGAGTACACTTCAATCTATATACCCCTAAAAAGGTCATACTAAGTCATCTAATAACCATAGCCGTCCTACCAGTCCCCTGGGTATGCAACTGAGCTTGCTCGGCCCCTGAACTGTAGCTATATCTAAGTTCGATGGACTCCTAATATCTGATATCTGCACCCCGGGGACCAGGCTCGACAGGGGGTGTGGTGTAGTGCCGATCGACATAAAAATAGTCTAGCCATGTAATGGACTGTATGAGGACCTTGGACCCCATCTTCATCCCTTGCGGACGACATACCGCTCCTTGGAGCGACGTCATCTCGCCCCTGGTGGACGTCGACATAGCTATTAACCCTGGGGTTGGTTATGGAAGGCTATACAGGGCAAAGTCATTCCCAAACTACGTATAGGGTACTGGCCTCAGCTAATAACAACTGCTAATCACAATAGATATACTTTTGGCTTTCTTACTGGAATTCAAACTGAATTATAATACTGAAGAAACTAACTTGCCGAATGAATTTTCCTTAACATACCTAGATTGCCAATTTCTAATTAACTGGCGAATTTCAAACCATATGCAATAGCTCTTTCGAACTGTAATCGTATTACTAGGAGAACGAGACTAGTTTTAGTACTAAATTCGGCAAAACAATAACTTTTTATATGAATATTAACTATATTTCAACTCAACGAAACACGGTCGAAAACGTATAATTTCTCAAAAGTTCAAAAGGGAGAAATGCTTACTTGAAGCCTGTGATCGTATAGAAATTAGTTTGAAGCAATTCTGACAACTTCTGCTTGGCGGGGCTATGATTTGCCAGGAGAATTTCAACAAACTAACTCCGTAGTAATGCTCCCTGCAAGCTTATAATTCGATACCTGAAGTTAATTTGAATTCAGACAGCATTTGGCAGCATAAATGGAAGAGAATTACCTTAAGTTTCACATTTTCCTTTCTCTGGATGAAGGTATATATGTATATATGAAATATAACAAATGAAAACTTGAACTTATATATAATGTTTGGGCTGTGGACACGGGGTCCGTGGCACGGACCCTATCACGCCAGTTTACAGGCGTGCCATGGCGCCCAATGCGCAGGGAGGGGGTCCGTCACACGCTGCCCTTGTCGCAGCTTGCTCTAGCCTTCTCCCGTGTGATCCCGATTCTGCGCTCGTTCGACCTTTTCCCTGGCCCTTTCTCGTATGCGTCATACTCTAAAACTCTTGACTAATGTATGAATAGGCCAACTAAACATTAGGAACTTACGGGGTGTAACATCCTCCCCCCTTTAGGAACATTCATCCTCGAATGTCATATCAGCTTACGGGAATCTAACTCTTTTAGCTACTATTCTAGAAATATTTTCCTGTAATATGGACTATCTAAAACCCTAAAATGCAGAAACGTCCAACACAGGTTTTTCACATAACGCTATGTCAACTAATTCACAATAAGGTTGTAGTCAGCTTAGCAATATATGTAACACAAAACATGAAACAACAACTGAATTAATAATTTACCTTAATTGCATAATCGGGACTAGGCCTGAAATAAATGAGGATATTTAGATCTCATATCATCCTCAGCTTCCCAGGTCATCTCTTCTCTATTGCTGTTCCTCCACAATACCTTAACAGAGGTGACATCTTTAGTTCTCAACCTACGAACCTGTCGGTCTAATATGGCCACTGGAACCTCTTCATAGACTAACTCCTTAGTAATATGGATATCCTCAACTGGAACAATTCTCACGGTTCGGTACCCCTAGAGCTATTATTAGCGATGGAGTTTCTCATTTTTGCAATAGGGTGTTCAACACACTACTAGCTAAATAAGGTGTAAGGCACAAAGTGGCCACTCCGTATCACCTATACACCAGCGGACAAGTGGAGGTTTCAAATTGGGAAATAAAGTCCATCTTGACTAAAACAATCAATTTGAACCGAACTGATTGGGCACAAAATTTAGATTATGCATTGTGGGCCTATAAGACTGCATTTAAAATACCAATTGGGATGTTCCCTTATCAGCTGGTGTATGGTAAAGCATGTCATCTCTCGGTGTAGCTAGAATACAAAGCCTTGTGGGCATTGAAAAGTTTGAACCTGGAATGGGGAAAAGCTATCCAAGGTTGAATCCACAATTTACAAGAGATGGAAGAGTTTAGAATGAAGGCATATGAAAATGCAGCAATTTACAAAGCTAGAATGAAACATTATCATGATAAAAAGTGTTGCAGCGTAATTTTATTCCAGGGTAGTGGGTGCTATTATTCAATTCTCGATTAAAGCTATTCCTTGGGAAGTTAAAGTCTAAATGGCAGGACCTTTCAAGGTATCACAGGTGTACGAGCCATTGAACTCTACAATAAAAATGGGAACAAGTTCAAAGCAAATGGCTAGAGGGTCAAAATATATCTTGGAGTGTTGGAAGAAGAAGGGCGATTAGATGTGGTGCATCTGGAAGAGCCATAGACCTGGGCTCTAGTCATTCCACGACGTTAAATAAGGCTCTTCTTGGGAGGCAAGCCAAGAATTTTTTATTCTTATATATTTTGTTGTTTTTGATTTTCTTTTTGTAGGTGAATACGGGTGAAACAATGGGATGAAAACTAAATTGGCGATCCACTGCTCAGAACTTGTGAAGCGCGGTTCAAGCACCGACAGAACCAGTGCCCTAATGGATTCAAGGTAAAGTTGTGAATCAACCGGTAGACTGCCGATGATAATTTGTGAAGGACCACTGGGGCGCCGATCCCATCAGTCATTGAACGTTCCAAGAAGAATCGGCAAACTAACCAGCGAATCGCTAGGTAAATCCGCGAAGCGCCGATCAACCGCCGATCTTACAGGCAGAATTGTGTTTCAAGTGATACAAGCAGCAGCCACAGCGGCGAACAACCGGTCTAATTCGGCGATTACTGATGCAACTCCCAAGACACAATCCAGATGGCCGAATTCCACAAAAAGCTGCAAACTCCCAAAATTCTCTCCCATTTTCCCCTAAAATAACCCATCATTCTTCGCCTACCACCTCCTGATATTCCCCATCCCAAGCACCCGTTCACATTCCTCAAGTGTTTTTATCTTGGGAATCCTTCACAGATCTTCACAAGCACATTTCATTGAAGGTAAGCATCTTCTCACCCATGCTAAAAAGGTCATAATTCTGTCGATAATATGTTGTTCCACCCATGTACCTCGAGTTTGGTTTTGTTTTCTTGTTTTATGTGTATGGATGTTGCTTTTCTGTGTTGACTCATATGTGGGTATATTCTACATACCCGAGTGGGTTTCCCAATGATGGATTTATTGACACCTCTCTTAAGTCTACCCTTGTCTTTTGTCACTTAAGTATGAGTATGATCAGGTGGTTGTCAGATAGAGGTGATTTGGAGGATATTTAGATGCAATTTTGCAGCTCACTAGTGGTGGTTCGCCAGTGAGATGCTGTGGTGCCCAGTGTTTTACCCTTTTCTCAGTCAACCAGCGATTCTTCAGCGACTCACGAAATGTAACTGCAGCTGGCCAGCGAGTCGCCGATGACACATGAGCACTCACTAAGTTCCCTTTGCTACTTTAGTTTTGAGCTACATATTATTGTCCAATACTAACATACACTTGCAGCATTATGTCTACCAACCATCATTCTCATACAGGCCAAACATCCGTGCCTGCAAATACCCCTCACGAGAGATTCGGGCCGAAAGGCATGGAGGATTTTCACAGAACCTTCAAAGAAAAATGCATCATCCATGCAAAAGCTCAATTTGATGTAGAATCACTCAAAACTGTATGCTCGGACATATATCACCAGATTGCGATGCGTGATTGGGGCCCATTTACCATACCAGTTGACCCATACTTTCCGGAGCTAGTGTGGGAATTCTATGCATCATATAGAGCAAGGCAACAACTGTTGAATCTGGATGCTCGCACTGAAGCGTTCCCACGCCTAAAATCAGTTTGGGTGCGAGGGCAGGAGGTTCAAATCACACCTAAAGCAATCAACTCATTATATTGGGAGGAACCAATCTCACCACATACAATCCTCCGTTAGAAGATAGAAGACAAGGTAAACTAATTCCAGTTGGTAGATCGCGTAATTAAACAAGGTCAACCACAATGGGCAGTGTCCAAAAGCCTAATTCATAGGCGTGATTTAAAATTCGACACCCTCATGTGGTTAGATTTGTTCTGTTCTGGTTGTTTCCCTCTCGGAATACATTAGAGGTTCCTATTGAAGTGGCAATTCTTCTTGCATGCATAATGAAACATGTGCACATTAATGTGGGAGAGATTATTGCTGATCAGTTCAGGCGAAAAGATAAACAACAAGTCACAACATTGCCCTTTCCTTCCTTGGTAAGTATGTTGTGTTTGAGGGCTGAGTGTCCTTTGTGGAGCTCACTGGATAAGACTATACAAGTCCATGGAGCGATTATTCTAGACACCAAGACAGACAAAGAGGCCCCAATGATAAAGCAGGCAAGATATGCAGGGAACATGACCCCACCATCACCCGTGGCATCTCCTCACATAGCTACTGCCCCAGCCAATGCAGGCGCGTCCCAAACTTCTCCACCTCCGGATTTACTTAATATTGCACAAAGGGAAAAGATGCATGAGAATTAGCTTGTATGATTAGACAAGGCTATCCTATCCATGATCCAAAGTTCCCTTAAGAATGCCTTGCGGCCTGCCAAGGACAAGTTGACATACTTCTGCTCGAAAGTGGATGTTCTTGAAAGTGAAGTGACTACATTGCATCAGGAGGTGGCCACGATGATTGCACACACCAACCAACCAATGCCCTGTGATCCTGAGGCGGTACCACCACAAGTCGAAGCACCCAGAAGTCCTCCAGATGATTGGTGGGTGGGCTACCACAATAACGCATAAATTATGTCTGATGAGGAAGATCACCACCACAATCCACCTCCTCCGCCTCAAATGCATTCGGTGTATGATATCGATCCTTTATGGGCCCCGAGGGGAGTGGCAAAAACATCTTATCATGAGCTTCAGACCCTCCCAGACAGATGGGTCGCACCAGGCCCTGGTCTACCTGTCACACTCCCACCAGACCCCATGCAACCAATAGCAGAAGACACAACTTCTTGGGTTTTTGATGCTCACTTATACTTGGAAGCCAAGACCCAATTGCTGATATGATCAGGAAATCTCTTTTACCTTCTTGTCTTTCTTGTAGGTTCCATTGGGGGCAATGTCTGATTTAAGTTTGGGGGAGGGATTGATTTTTGTCCTTGGGGAATTAAATGTTATTCTGACTTGATAAGTTTTTAATTGTGTGTTGATATTTTTTGACTTGATAATTTTTGAATTGTGTGTTGATAATTTTTTAATTGTGTTTCATTTTTTGCCATTGTAAATAGAGTAGTGTAGAAATTAAAACTCTGAGGGTTTTCTTTTGACCACAGTTCTTTTCCAAGGAGCATTCTTTCATTTTAGTTAATTTTGTTGTCGAACAGGTTGGCTTTTCATTGAGTGACAACATTCTTAAGGGAAATGCCATGTCACTTTGAGTTTGTTGTGAAGTTGTTTTAAAAGGCATCAACTAAAATTTTTCTTGTGATTGAAATGAGAATGTGAAAACAAGGGCACGAAGATGAGATTGTGAGAAAGTGTTAACACCATAGCATAGTAATCTTGGTCGTACATTGTAAATTCCCTTCTTGACTTATGATGATTTATTGCTTGATGTCCGAATGTGATGTTTCATTTTGGAAAATGACTTTTGTAGATCCTTTAAGGGTGATGCTTTGTGTGGCGAGGATATTTTTTTTAATCTTGTGCATTACATCTTGTCTAGAACTTGCCCTAAATGTGATTCAAGGCGAAATCCTAGATGTAGTTGCACCAAGGAAATGAGTTTAGGCTCTCAGTTGTCTAGCCACTTCAATCATATGCCCTCCATGATCATTAATCCATGTTAGCCAATTTTGAGCCTTAAATCCTTTCCTTGGAAACCACATTACAAGCCTTATGATCATTCTTAATACCTCTTTTTGCCCTATTCTCCCTAAATGCTGATTACAAAATAAGTGCTGAAGTAAGGCTCAATACCTAAGAAGAAGGGAATGAGAAAAGAAAATGTGAAAAATGAGGAAAGAGCCTAAGTTTAGGGGTATTCAAAACAAAGGGGGACGACAAGAATAAGAGTGTAAAGGGAACATCACCTTTAGTCAAAGTGCAAAAAGATGTATTCAAAAAGAAAAAGACCATTTGTGTGAAGTGGTGTTTCCTCTTGAGGTAATAAGGCTAGTGGTGTAAGCGAAAGAGGGGTTATAAGGAGGAGTATTAAATAAATGAAAGGCATCAACAAGAAAAGAAAGGAAAAGAAGGTTGAGTGAGCAAAATCCCTGTAAGGCATGACACAAAAAGTATTAGGGAGGAAATAGTCACTAAGCCTTCATCACAGCACGCAAGTCCTAAATGATTCAAGGTGCAGTGTTATACCACGGGAATTTAAGAATCGGACCCAGAAGTGAATCAGGAAAAATAGAAAAAATGTTGCAGCAGTTGCAAAACGGGTCACCCAATGACTCGTGAAGAGGCCAAACGAGTTGTCAAGTGACTCGTGGGGAAGGCCTGAGATGTTGGAGGACTCGAGGTCCTCATGGGTGATGTAACGACTCATGATTAGTCAACACGAGTCGTCAAGCCAATCGTTGGTTGGTACAATGGAAAGTTAGTTATGCTTATCCAGTGAACCTAACAGGTGGCACCCGATGAGTCGTCGTCAGACCTAACGACCCGTTAGGTTAGCCGTTACCAAGCTAGTGGAAATTTCTTGAATGATGAGGCGGTGTACTTGACAGGTGATCAAACGGATCGTGAGCCCTAGTAACGAGTCATCAGATCGTCCACTAGGACCCCCTGATAGTTATTTTCAGCGATTTCAGTAAGGGATTTTCCGTAATTTCTAAGTTCTAAGGGCCTATACTATGTTGTTTTGAGCTCGTAATAGAGGGTTTTAAGCTGAGATGAACTCATCTAGGCTATTTTTCTTCATGCATGCAAGGGTGAGAGCTTGAAGGGGAGAAAGTGAGGAGAAATTCAAGGATTTCAAGGAAATCTTAGCTGGGTAATTAGGAAGAGATAAGATTCTTCAATCCCAGGTATGTAACGCTATGAGTGGGTGCTTTCTTCCACACCCATGCCCATTCCCTATCAAAATTGTGATTAAGTCGTGATGATCAAGTATGGGTTTTCATTCAATTGCATGATTCTTACACTTCTACTCATAGGTATGATTAATTGAGTTGATATTGATGATTTATTGAGCTTGGGCGATTCTAACTTAATTTATCTTACAAAATTATTTTCTAAAGAATTGAATCTAAAACGCCCATGTGCGGGAAATTCCTAATAGAATGTGATGGTGATGGAATAGGCGATGAAAAGCATGTTTTCACTCTTACCCGTGATATTGATGATGTCTTCAAAGAAGGTTAAATTGACCCATGTGTGATGAAGCTTTGGGTAGTGCCTAATATTGAGTATAAATGATGATTTTCGTGTATTGACTCTACTGCTTGTTTCAAAGTGAAATCTCCCAATTATTATAATGTTTTCAAATAAATTGTATGAGTCCAAGTATGATAAGGTTTTGGGAAAGGCACTTATGTTGATGATGATGAAGTGATATTTCTAAAGTAGTCTTACAACATGATTTTGGAGTAAAGCCTCCCACTATTCTTGAGCTTGTGGTATATGTCATAATTAAGCTTCTCATATGCATGAATTCATAATTGAGATGTATGTTTTCATTAAGCTTCATTTCACATGATGTTAAGCCCTAGTACGATTCTATTCTATGCTTTGTCGAGATCACAATATTGAGCTTCGTATTTATATGATGTCTAATGCATGCATGATTTCATAGTGAGCTTTGTCAATAGACAATGTTGAGATTCTCTTCATACGATGTCGAGTTTATGCATGATTTCATAGTGAGCTTTTTCAATAGACAATGTTGAGCTTCGTTTCATACAATGTCGAGTTTATGCATGATTTCATGTTGAGCTTCTTTATTGGACGATGTTGAGCTTTGTATTTATATGATATAGAGCATTGCATGTTTTGGGAGAAGAGTCTAGCACCGAGCGGGCTAAGGCTCGATAACCCTACGCCCCAAAACTACGCGCCAACATAGGTTTATTCTATTAAATTGTTGGGACCTCCCTTGTGAGCTATCCCCAGCCCGATTGGCCCTTTCAGCTTGATATCAATATCATGGTAGCGTCCCTAGCCTTGGCAAGGTTTTGGACGGCTCTTCCCACTTGAGTATAATAGTCGGGACCACATAAGCTCTATCGTGGTATGTTGGCTAAGTGACGAATCTCCCATTATCTATATCATTTGAATTTGCATATCCATTACTCATGATGATTATCTTATGAATGCATGTTGGGAAAGCAAGGTTTGACTCATTGTTCAGCTTTTGATATAAATGTTATGATCTAGCTTTGAGTCATTCAAGTTATCCATGATGTTCTAAAGCATGCATGAGCACATTATGATAAAGTTCGATTTCAGAATTTATGCATGTGTTCTTCTACATACTCTCAAAGTTTATTATATATATGTATGTCTGGATTTAGCTAATTTTATTATTAAAGCAGTTTTACTTACCTTGCATGCTCGGTACACTCCAAGTACTGACCACATACCTTTTATGCTGCATCATTTCATGATGTAGGATCGGGTTCTCAGGTTCAGCCCCATCTGTAGCCGCCTATCAGAGTTAGCATTTTTTTCTTGGTGAATCCTCATCCTCCTCGGACTAGACTTTTAGTTATTTTGAGCATACTTTCAGATTCAGTATTTTTGAGCTAGTTGGGTGTGTTGTCCTATCAGCTCGTCTAGATTAGAGGCTATTCAGACTTAGACATGTATTCAACTCAGATTTTTATTCTATTGTTATGCTAACTTAGACTTCCGCTAAGTTATATTTATTTTTCCTTCATGGTTAATGAATGAGATAGTGAATGCTTATGCCATGGGTTGACTTGGTGTCTCTCGGGGTCCGTTGTCCTGTGTCTACGATTTGGGTCCCCTCTCGAGTCATGAAAAATTTGGTATCCGAGCCATAGGTTTGAAGTGTCCTAGGGAGTCTGAGAGCCGTGTTAAGTAGAGTCTTTTTCATGGGTGTGAAGCACGCCACACTTATGACGAAGAGGCTACGAAATGTTTTAGGAAATGTTCCCATCATTCATGATCTAGGTCGTGCGATGAAGAGTCTTTCTGTCCCTCTAAGTTGTGCTATTCGCGATTGCAGAGTCATGGCTCCTCGAAGGATGAATGGAAGGAGAAATGGAGACGGTGAAGGCCATGAGGATGGCATGGGTCGTGGGCATCAACAAGTCCCACAAGTTCAGGAGCCTCAGGCACCAGAGCCAGCTACTTGTGCTGAGTTCTGGGCCGCTATCTAGATGCTTGCGCAGGCCTTGATCGCTCAGGTCAATCAGCAGGATGTTGTGCATGTTCTGCAGAATGGTAATGCAGCGGTGGCTCGGGTCATTGACTTCTCGAGGATGAACCCACCGGAGTACTTAGGGTCCAAGGTAGGTGAGGACCCACATGAATTCATTGATGAGATCGTCAAGATCACCCAGGTTATGGGGGTGAGCGGTGTTGAGTGCGCAGAGTTGGCCTCCTATCAGTTGAAGGGGGTCATGCATATCTGGTTCTGTCAATGGAAGGATAGCAGGGTCGCCAGAGTAGGTTTGATCACTTGGGAGGAGTTTCAGGTTGCATTCCTTGATCGGTTCTTCCCTCGGGAGATGAGAGAGATAAAGGTAGCTGACTTCGTAAATCTGAAGTAAGGGAGGATGCTGTACTAGAGTATTCCCCTGAGTTCACTCGCCTATCGAAGTACGCTCCTGAGTTAGTGGCTGACCAGAGGGCGCGAGTGAGCAGGTTCGTGCATGGGATAACATGTTATTTGGATAAGGAATGCAGGATTGCTAGGCTCCATCAGGATATGGATTTCCCTCGGATGGTGTTTTACGCCTAGCAGATGGAGGTGGCACATTCGAGAGAGAGAGAGAGACCAAGAGGGCCAGGATTGCGGGCCACTAATTCTCCCAGCAGGGGTCCAACGGTGGCAACCGTCAGTAGACCCACCAAAGATCATCCGCCCCAGCTTTATCCTCCTTGAGTGTGACATCTCGGCCTAGGCATAATCAAAGAAGACGGGCATCAGGCTCGAGGGTTCAGAGCAGCAAACCTGCAGATTCAGGTGTTCCAGCCTATCGCAGATGTGGCCAAGGGCATACAGGCCAAGGCTTGGCAGGTTTGGGTGCGTGTTTCAGGTGCGGGCGATGAGACACATGCTTAGAGATTGTCTAGCGGCGAGACAAGATCAGGTTGGGGACCGTGGCCCAGCTTCTAATTCAGCAGCCCCACCCCCACGCGCAACACATTTGGGGCCACGTACCAGTGCCATTGCCGGTCAGCACCAGAATAGATTCTATGCCCTAGCATCCCGTCAGGAGAAGGAGGTCTCCCCCTACGTGGTTACTGGTATGTTACGAGTCTTCCATGTTAATGTTTATGCATTATTAGATCCAGGGGCCACCTTTGTCCTTTGTGACAAGCTTATGTAACCAGTAGCTTTAGAGTTAGTCCTGATGTCCTGTTAGAATCCTTCTCAGTATCTTCTCTAGTAGGTGACTCAGTTATAGCTAGAAGAGTGTATAGAGATTGCTTGGTCTTGGTTCTTCATAAGGTCACCTCAACAGATCTGATAGAGTTAGCCATGATCGATTTTGATGTTATTCTCGGCATGGATTGGTTGTATGCTTGTTATGCTTCCATTAATTGCAATACCTAGTCAGTAGAGTTCAGATTCTTGGGTGAGCTAGTCTTTGAATGGAAGGGTAGTTCAGCTGTGCCTGTAGGTCGCTTCGTTTCCTACCTCAAGGCCAGGAGGATGATTTCTAAGGGTTGCATGTATCATCTGGTTAGGGTTAAGGATGTGGAGTCTAAAACCCCGACTATCCAGTCAGTTCTAGTAGTACGTGAGTGTCCAGAGGTCTTTCCTGATGATTTGCCAGGTATTCATCCCGAGCAGGAGATTGATTTTGGTATTGACCTCCTTCCTGATACACAACCTATATATATTCCACCCTACAGGGTGGCTCCAGCCGAGCTAAAGGAGTTGAAGGATCAGTTAAAGGATTTGCTAGATAAGGGTTTCATTTGACCGATCCAGTCTCCATGGGGCGCACCAGTATTATTTGTTCAGAAGAAAGATGGTTCCCCTTATGTTCATTGATTATCGACAATAGAACAAAGTCAATGTCAAGAACAGGTATCCCTTACCCAGGATCGATAATTTATTTGATCAGTTTCAGGGTGCAAAGTGTTTTTCGAAGATAGATCTCAGATCTGGGTATCATCAGCTTAGAGTTCGGGGAGTGATATCCCAAAGACGACATTCAGAACACGATATGGTCATTACGAGTTTGTAGTTATGTCTTTTGAACTAACGAATGCTCCTATATCTTTTATGGACCTGATGAACAGGGTGTTCAAGCCATATTTGGATATGTTCGTGATCGTGTTCATTGATGACATCTTGGTGTACTCTCGGAGCGAGGAGGAGCATTCCGCTTACTTGAGAGTAGTGCTTCAGACCCTAAAGGACCGCCAATTGTACGCAAACTTCAACAAGTGTGAGTTTTGGTTGGACTCCGTGGCATTCTTGGGCCATGTGGTGTCTAGTGAAGGCATAAAAGTAGAGTCGCAGAAAATCAAGGTAGTGACGAATTGGCCCATACCAGTGAATCCTTCGGATATTCAGAGTTTCTTGGGCCTAGCTGGCTACTATCGGAGGTTTGTTGAGGGTTTCTCAACCATTGCAGCGCCTTTGACTATGTTGACTCAGAAGAAGGTGAAGTTCTAGTGGTCAGAGGCTTGTGAGAAAAGTTTCCAAGAGTTGAAGGCTCGACTTACCTCAGAACCAGTATTGACCTTACCCGAGAGTAACGATGGTTTCGTGGTGTATTATGATGCTTCCAGATTTGGACTTGGATGTGTATTGATGCGGGGGGGGGGGGGGGTGATAACTTATGCCTCTCGACAGCTGAAGGTGCATGAAAAGAATTACCTGACCCACGATCTTGAATTGGCTGCGGTGGTGTTTGCAATGAAGATATGATGGCATTACTTGTATGGGGTCCACGTGGATGTATTTATGGACCACAAGAGCTTGCAATATGTGTTCACATAGAAGGATGTAAATCTGCGGCAAAAGAGGTGGTTGGAGTTACTTAAGGATTATGACATGAGTGTCCTTTACCAACCGGGCAAAGCTAATGTGGTTGCGGATGCTCTTAGTAGACTCTCAATGGAGAGTGTGTCCCATGTGGATGGGGGAAGAAGGAGTTGGTGAAGGATGTTCACCAGCTTGCAAGGCTGGGAGTTAGACTGATCGATTCGACCAATGGCGGTGTTGTTGTGCATAATGGGTCGGAATCATCCTTGGTAGCTGATGTTAAACCCAAGAAAGATGAGGATCCAATATTGAGGAAGCTGAAGGAGGCGGTGCGGAATCAGAAAGTGGAGGTTTTCTCCCAAGGGGGAGATGGTGTGCTACGATACCATGGTCGACTATGTGTTCCGAACATTGATAATTTGAGAGTTCGGATATTGCATGAGGCACATGGTACCAGATATTCTATTTATCCAGGATCCATGAAAATGTATTGGGATTTGCGAGAGATCTATTGGTGGGATGGTATGAAAAGGGATATTGCGGAGTTCGTAGCAAAGTGTCCAAACTGTCAGCAAGTGAAAGCTGAGCATCAAAGACCTGGAGGTGTACTTTAGGATATTGCCATTCGCACTTGGAAGTGGGAAGAAATCAATATGGACTTCATTACAAGTCTACCTCGTACTCGCCGGCAGTATGACTCCATTTGGGTTGTGGTGGACAAATTGACCAAGGCTGCACACTTCTTATTGGTCAAGACCACGGAGTCAATTGACGATTATGCTAAGTTGTATATCCGGGAATTGGTTCGGCTTCATGGAGTGCCTTTATCTATTATTTCGAATCGAGGTGCTCAGTTTACTTCTCAATTCTGGCGTTCATTTCAAAAAAGGCTCGGGACTCAGGTTAAGCTAAGAACAACTTTTCACCCTCAGACGGATAGCCAAGAAGAATGAACCATTCAGACTCTTGAGGATATGTTGAGGGCATGTGTGATGAATTTCAAAGGTAGTTGGGATGATCATTTGCCCTTGATCGAGTTTGCTTATAATAACAGTTACCACTCTAGTATCCAGATGGCCCCATTCAAGGCTCTCTACGGGAGAAGGTGTAGATCTCCCATCGGATGGTTCGAGGTTGGTGAGGCAGCCATGATAGGTCCAGATTCGGTGCATGAGGCGATGGTGAAGGTTCAGTTAATAAGGGACCAGTTGAAAACCGCTCAGAGTCATCAGAAATCGTATGGTGATGTGAGAAGAAGGGAATTGGAGTTTGATGTTGACGACTGGGTGTTTCTAAAGGTATCTCTCATGAAGGGGGTCATGCGGTTCGGAAAGGAAGGTAAACTCAATCCCCGCTATGTTGGTCTGTACCAGGTTGTGAGAAGAGTTGGTAAGGTGGTGTATGAGTTGGACTTGCCTTCAGAATTGTCTTTAGTTCACCCCGTGTTCCATGTAACGCTTTTGAAAAAGTTCTTGGATGATCCAGCTTTGGTGGTTCTGATAAACAACGTTGGTGTGAAAGATAGTCTAGAAGAAATTCCGATTGAAATTTTGGATCGATAAGTTCGGAGGCTAAGCAATAAAGAGGTAGCTTTAGTTAAGGTTTTATAGAGGAATTAGCATGTTGAAGGAGCTAAGTGGGAGTCCGAAGCGGATATGATGGCTAAATACGCCCATTTGTTCCCTACCGGCTCAACTTCAGTTTGAGGTATCAAATTTTTTCCCTAAACCTCTATTCAGTTTTTCATGTTCTGTTCATGAGAATAAGTTTATTTTATGATATGAAATGTGTATGTGATGTCGGAACTCCGACCAGCTATGCGGTTCTCATCGGAGGTAGTCGTTCTGTTAGTTTTTGATTTAAAAATCAATGATTAGCATCTATATATTAGGTGATTGTTGTTTCTGAGTTTTTTGCTTGTTTTTAACATTTGAGGATAAATGTTGCCAAGGGGGAAATATTGTTATACCTCGGGAATTCAAGAATCAGACCTGGAAGAGAATCAGGAGAAAATTGGAAAATATGTTGCAGCAATTGCAAAATGGGTCACCCAACGACTCGGGAAGAGGCCAAACGAGTAGTCAAGTGACTCATGGGGAAGGCCTGATATGTTGGAGGACTCGAGGTCCTCATGGGGGATGTAACGACTTAAGGTCCTCAAGCCAATCGTTGGTAGGTCCTAGGGAAAGTTAGCAAGGTTTATCTAGTGAACCTGACGGGTGGCACCCGATGAGTCATCGTCAGTCCTAAAGACCCATTAGGATAGTCGTTACCAAGCCAGTGGAAATTTCTTGAATGATGAGGCAGTGTACTTGACGGGTGATCAAACGGATTGTGAGCCCTAGTAACGAGTCGTCAGGTCGTCTGTTAGGACCCCCTAACAGTTATTTTTAGTGATTTCAATAATGGCTTTTCCGTAATTCCTAAGTTCTAAGGGCCTATACTACGTCGTTTTGAGCTCGTAATAGAGGGTTTTAAGTTGAGATGAACCCATCTAGGCCATTTTTCTTCATGCATGCAAGGGTGAGAGCTTGAAGGGGAGAAAGTGAGGAGAAATTCAAGGATTTCAAGGGAAATCTCAGCTGGGTAATTAGGAAGAGATAAGATTCTTCAATCCATGTAAGTCTATGAGTGGGTGCTTTCTTCCACACCCATGCCCATTCCCTATCAAAATTGTGATTAATTTGTGATGATCAAGTATAGGTTTTCATTCAATTGCATGATTCTTCAACTTCTACTCATGGGTATGATTAATTGAGTTGATATTGATGATTTATTGAGCTTGCGCGAATTCTAACTTAATTTGTTTTACAAAGTTATTTTCTAAAGAATTGAATCTAAAACGCCCATGTGTGGGAAGTTCCTAATAGAATGTGATGGTGATGGAATGATGATGAAAAGCATGTTTTCACTCTTACCCATGACATTGATGATGTTTTCAAAGAAGGTTAAATTGACCCATGTATGATGAAGCTTTGGGTAGTGCTTAGTGTTGAGTATAAATGATGATTTTTTTGAATTGACTCTATTGCTTATTTTGGATTGAAATCTCCCAATTATTATAATATTTTCAAATAAATTGTATGAGTCCAAGTATGATAAGGTTTTGGGCAAGGCCCTTATGTTGATGATGATGAAGTGATATTTCTAAAGTAGCCTTACCACATGATTTTGAAGTAAAGTCTCCCCCTATTCTTGAGCTTGTGGTATATGTCATAATTAAGCTTCTCATATGCATGAATTCATAATTGAGATGTATGCTGTCATTAAGCTTCATTTCACATGATGTTGAGCCCTAGTACGATTCTATTCTAAGCTTTGTCGAGATGACATTGTTGAGCTTCATACTTATATAATATCTAATGCATGCAAGATTTCATAGTGAGATTTGTCAATAGACAATGTTGATCTTCTTTCCTACGATGTCGAGTTTATGCATGATTATATAGTGAGCTTTGTCAATAGACAATGTTGAGCTTCATTTCATACGATGTCGAGTTTATGTATGATTTCATGTTGAGCTTCATCATTAGATGATGTAGAGCATTGCATGTTTGGGAGAAGAGTTTAGCACCGAGCGGGCTAAGGGTAGATAACCCTATGCCCCAGAACTACGCGCCAACGTAGGTTTATTCTATTAAATTATTGGACCTCCCTTGTGAGCTATCCCCGGCCTAATTGGCCCTTTCAGCTTGATATCGATATCATGGTAGTGTCCCTAGCCCTGACAAGGTTTTGGACGGCTCTGCCCACTTGAGTGTAATAGTCGGGACCACGTATGCACTATCATGGTATGCCAGTTAAGTGACGAGTCTCTCATTGTCTATATCATTTGAATTTGCATATCCATTACTCATGATTATTATCTTATGCATGCATGTTGGGAAAGCAAGGTTTTACTCATTGTTCAGCTTTTGATATAAATGTTATGATCTAGCTTTGAGTCATTTGAGTCAGCGATGATGTTCTAAAGCCATGTATGAGCTCGTCATGATAAAGTTTGATTTCAGAATTTATGCATGTGTTCTTCTACATACTCTCAAAGTTTATTATATATATGTATGACTGGATTTAGCTGATTTTATTATTAAAGCGGTTTTACTTACCTTGCGTACTCGGTACATTCCACGTACTGACTGCATACCTTCTATGCTGCATCATTTCATGATGCAGGACCGGGTTCTCAGGTTCAGCCTCGTCCATAGTCGCCTATCAGAGTTGGCATTTGTTGATTGGTGAATCTTCATCCTCCGAGGACTAGACTTTCAATTATTTTGTGCATAGTTTCAGTTTCAGTATTTCTGAGCTAGTTGGGGGTGTTGTCCTATCAGCTCGTCCAGATTAGAGGCTATTTAGACTTAGACATGTATTCAGCTCAGATGTTTATTCTATTGTTATGCTAAGTTAGACTTCCACTGAGTTATCTTTATGTTTCCTTCATGGTTAATGAATGAGATAGTGAATTCTTATGCCATGGGTTGACTTGGGGTCTCTTAGGTTCCCTTGTCCCGTGTCTACGATCCAAGTCCCCTCTCTGGTTGTGACATGCAGCTACTCTATATTAGTGGCGAATTACATGAAGGAAAAGCCTATGGGTCAAGTGTATGCATGAAGATATCTTTTAGGAGAATGAGTGTGACTGCCTCTTCCAATTGATCCCTGGTATGCATTCAAATGATCAAGGAGCCAAGAGAATAGGGATCCTCATGTTTGGTGAGTGGCATCATTCCTTTTAGGGATTCAAGAGCATTTAGAGTTCACATGGGCATAGAACAAGGAGTGCAAACTCTAAGGCGAGCTTTTAATATTCAGTGGTTACATTTGAGATGCTATGTGTGTTACTTGGTTGAGAAATGCCCTTGTGTGATTAATGATTCCTTTCAAAAAGCTTTATTTGATAAAAAGTTTTTTCCTTCTTGAAACATTTTCATTGCTTTGGTCTTTTGGGGTATTTCCTTCTCTTTCCGGTGAGCATGATGAGTATTTTTGGGTTTTCATAGTCCAGGTGGTCAGCGAAGTCTAATTGTGAAGAAATGTGAGCTCTTCCTTAATAGTTGAAATATTGCATTACTTAAGGACAACCAATGATTCAAGTTTGGGGGTTTGATGAGTTGGTAATTTACCAACTCATTAGACTCTAAAGTTTGAGTTTTTGCCTAGTTCTCGAGTTGATTATTTAGATTTTATGCCCTTTTTGCTTTTGTTGTGTGCAGATGCCTAAGTTTGAAGAAAATAGCTAAAACGGGTTAAAAAGGAGGAAATGAGCAGAAGTGGTGAAACGCAGGTGTTAACCGGTTAAAAAGATGAAGTCCACTGCCTTGTAGGAGGAATGCCACCGGTGGTTTATGAGTCACCTGTGGCAGGATGCCGGTTAAGTCGTCGAATGACACTCAGAAACTTTTGGAATTGGCATTTATGGTCCGGCGGTTCACGGATTGGCATCGGCAATCGCCAAGTGAACCGCCAAAGTTCACTACAAATGACTGAAGAAGAAGAGCAAGTATCCAGTGGTTCACGGATTTCATCGGCGAACTGCCGGTGCCTTTGCCGGTTCCAGAACAATGCTATTAAGGGTAAAATTGTCCATTGTTGAAAAAGGAAGAAAAAGTACCCTACTTTTCATGGTATAAATAGAAAGAGAAGTACACTGCAGAGAGAGGAGAGAGGAAGAAGATAGAGAGATTGAGAGAAAATCCAAGTACACATCACATCATCTTTCCTATTTTAGCTGAAGACCATCTTTTAGCTGAGAAAGGGATTTTGATTGAATTTTGTATAAGATACTCTGCTCTCTTATCTTCTTTGGTATTGTTTATTTTTAGTTGTAGTTGAAGGATAATTGTGCTTTTGATTTATCTACTCTTCTTATTAAATTCAATGATGCTTTTGATGATTGTGTTTTTGAATTTTTTTAATTATGAGTGGATAAAACCATTTACTAGAGGTGTGTGATGATGAATACTTAATTGGATTGGTTATTTCTAGAGTCATCTTAATAATGTTCAATTAAATGTAAATCTATTAGATTCCCTTCAATCTATTATTGAAGATCCATTGATGATGATATGGGTCTATCTATACTTGCTTGATTGTTGCTCGGGAGAGAATAATCTAGTATTGGGAGGGAATCTAGTAGTGGGTATGGATGGGAGATTGTAAAATTAAGCTAGAAATAACTTAAAGTACTTTCTCCTTCCTAATTTGCAGCTAATACCTAGGAATAAGAAAGTTACTAATCCAAATCAATTTGGGTTGTGCTATAATGCAGCTAGAGTTTGAGAAAACTCTAGCTAGGGGTAGTCAATAGGCTGGGAAGCTGAGGCTACCTATTTCCTGAGATTAGTTACACTTGTTGAATTTATGGGATGACCTGCCCTATCCTGATCTAGTTAGTATTCCATCTACACCACAACTGTAGTATTTCACACTATTCTCAACAACTGAGATGATATTTTTCTCTTAGTTCTTTAAATCAAATTGTGTAATTCTCTCCAAAGTTTGAACCCCCCATTTTTCTCACTTTTATGTTACATTCATATGGTGCATGCTAAAATCAATTTCTCGATCGACAGTTGAATTCATCACTCCCTAGTCCTCGTGGGATTCGACCTCGGCACTCGTCGGGTTATTTGTTTTGATATGATGACCGTGTATATTCTTTAATTTAAGAATATATTTTGGATGTTATTAGTGGTTGATAAGTTGACCAAGGCTGCACATTTCCTACCGATGAAAACCACAGATTCAGCGAATGATTATGCCAAACTATATATCCGAGAGTTGGCGCGATTGCATGGAGTGCCCTTGTCTATTATCTCAGACCGAGGTACTCAGTTTACCTCTCAGTTTTGGCGGTCTTTTTAGAAGGGGCTTGGGACTCAGGTTAACCTTAGTGCAACATTTCATTCGCAAATGGATGGTCAGGCAGAGCGAACAATCCAGGCACTCGAGGAAATGTTGAGAGCTTGTGTGATGAACTTTAAATGAAGTTGGGATGATCACTTGCCCCTGATCAAGTTCGCTTACAATAACAACTATCACTCCAGTATCCAAATGGCATCGTTCGAGGATCTCTATGGGCGGAGATGTAGATCGCCCATCAGATGGTTTGAGGTTGGTGAGGCAGCTATGATAGGGCCAGATTTGGTTCATGAGGCTATGGTGAAAGTTCAGTTGATAAGGGACAGGCTGAAAACCACTTAGAGTCACCAAAAGTCATATGCTGATGTGAAGAGGAGAGAGTTGGAGTTCGAGGTGGACGATTGGGTATTTATAAAGGTGTCTCCCATGAAGGGAGTCATGCGGTTCAGAAAGAAAGGAAAACTCAGCTCTCGCTATGTTTGTCCCTTCTAGGATATGAGAAGAGTTGGTAAGGTAGCGTATGAGTTGGACTTGCCATCAGAGTTATCTTCAGTTCATCCCGTCTATCATGTATCACTCTTGAAAAAGTGCTTGGGTGATCCAACTTTAGTTGTCCCAATGGAAAGTGTTGGTGTGAGAGATAGCCTCAGTTTTGAGGAAATTCTAGTTGCAATCTTGGATCGTCAGGTTCGGAGGCTGAGGAACAAAGAAGTAGCTTCGGTAAAGGTGTTATGGCAAAATCAGCTTGTTGAGGGAGCTACGTGGGAAGCCAAAGCGGATATGATGGCTAAATACCCTCACCTGTTCCCTACCAGCTAAGTTTCAGTTTGAGGTATCAGTTTTTGCCCTAATTCTCTAACCAGTTTCCATGTTCATTTCGTGTGCGCAAGTTTGATTTATGTTATGATGGATGTATGTGATGTCTAAACTCAGTTCAGTTATGTAGTTCTTTTTGGAGGTAGTCATTCCGTTAGTTTTCGTTTTAAATGATCAGTATTTGCATATGATGATTGCATGTTTCTATTTTCTTCTTGTTTCCTATATTCAAGGATGAATTTTCCCAAGGGGGAGATATTGTAATACCTCAAAAGTGCCTAGGAGTAGACCCGGGAGCTAAAAGTTGAAAACTGCTGAAACTAGGAAAATATCACAAAATGGGCCATGTAATGACTCATGGTATCTAAACACAGGTCATTGTATGCATTCATGGTGAGGGAAGTCTTAGCGGCAGTGGAGACGAGGAACGACACAATAACTCGTTGCTCAAAACAATGAGCCATTATTAGCAAACGTAGGAGGAGGCTGGGTTTAGCAGATGGGATACAACAAGTCGTCCAACGACTCGTGGTGAGAAGTGAAGACCCATGGTTACTGGTCGTTGTTTGGTTGTCAAGGTTTCCAGTGCATGTAACGTATCATGACTACAACTCATTGGAAGCAACCGCGAGTCGTGGTGAGGCTCGTGGTAAGCAGGTTCAGCTTTTGTGAAGGGCCAAGAAACGGTCGATGTAACAACCCGTTGGTTCTGAGGATGAGTCGTCCTGTCCATCCATGGTTAAGTTCGGAGGCCAGTATCAGCAGTGCAAACAATGGGTCATACAACGGGTCGTCGTTCCTTCCAATGACCCGTTGGTTCCACCCGTTGGACCAACCTGTACAGTTTTCAGGGTAGATTCATTAAGGGAAATTTCAACTTTTTCACGCTATGAGACCCTAAACTACGTCGTTTTAGCTTATGGAAGGTGGGTTTTTAGGGGGATAATTTATTCTAAGTCCCCATTCATGCATGCAAGAGTACAGAGAGGTGATCATAGGGAGATTCAAGGCTTCTCTCTTCAAATCCTTCCAATTCCTTCTTGGGCATTCAAGGGAGATTGAGAATCAGTTGTCTTCAGGTATGTAAGGCTATCAATGAGTGTTTCCTTTATCACTCATGCCAATTCTCTACGATTTCATGAAAATTTCATAAAACATTTATGGGGTTTTGAAGTAGATTTATATAAGAAAATCTAATGATTGTTAATGGGATTTGTGATTTTTGAATCTTATCATGCTCTAAGGGGTTTTTATCAACTTTTACGATTTAAATTATTTATAATTTTATCAATTTCAATTTCTTTTAAATTTAGCCTAATTGTGCATGACTCATGATGAATCGATTTATGATTTACTTTTCCATTAATGATATTTACAAGCTCAACATGAATTATGATTTAAATTATGTATTTTATCAATTACCCATCACGATTTAATGGATTTCAATCTTTATGCATGATCTACCAGTATGTATGAACTTTATGATTCATGAAATATGTTTTGGCCGATTCACGGGCTTTCACGTATGTACAAGTATGTTTATGATTATCATGATTTAACTAGCCCATGAATTCATGTATGTTATACTATGATCACTATATATGTTTTGGGAGTAGTATCGAACACCGAGAGGTTCAAGGCTCAGGTTAAGCCTCAGATCTCATAAACTACATGCCACCATAGGTATGTTGGGACCTCCTTTATGATTGTTCCCAACCCAAATGACTCTTTTCATGGTGATATCACGCCCTTCATGGTTCTACCCTTGGAAATGTATGAACGACCTCCCGACTAGGTTTACAAGTAGAACTTCATATGTGCTCATGTCACACCCCGCCTTGGGGGGTATGACTGGCACCTGGTGCCCTACTAGGACCTGACCTGCTGGACTGTAAGCCTGGGCACATCTGGTGCCTGGCTGGCTCTAACTCATATTTCTGGAAACAAAGGGCTATATAACGGCTGTAAATACAGCCCCCGGCCTGTTGGCCTATAGCCTTCTGTACCTGTACTAGCAGCTGACCAGAAACATATTATCTCAGGGAAACCTATGCGGGCCGACAAGGCCACCATGCTGTCTAGTTATCTGCAACTCAATCATAAAGCACAAAAGGAAACTACGTGACCGGCAAGGTCACCACTACTGGCAAGCTATGGCCCCACACGGCCAAAGTAAAAGAAAGCAAGAATACTGACAACCAAACAACTGCACGGCCTCACACGACCGGCTCATCTGACCACAGGGAATATATAGACTGCAAGCCTCTAAGAATGGTAATAGAACTGATCGGGACAGGGCCCCGACCTACCCGTACTATATAACAAAAGAACTGAAATACACCTCTGGAATTCAGTCTCCGGATGACAGGAACTGAATACTCGATCGCTGACAGGAATCACGTGGTGTCACCTGCTCGTCTATAAGTACCTGCAGGCAAGTAATGCAGCGCCCCACCGGGAGTCAGTACCGCTGGTACAGAGTATGTAAAGCAATAACTGAAGCAAAATCTGAATACAATAATATAACTGAAGAAACTGAAGTAGAGAGAATAGACTAACTGTCTGATAATGTAAATCATACCTTCTCTCAATCTTTACTGGGAAGGATAAGAGTCATACCTGGAAACGTATCGTGCTACTGCTGATCTACTTGTATCTAACATAACATGGCATAACATGAAATAACATAACATAGCACACATAAACCTTACCCAGCCCCCATAAGCCGGGAGGTACAGCCAGCACAGAATCTATACCCCTACCCCGGTCATCCCATCTCCTACAATAGCTGTAAGCATCCAGCCGGTCCCTGGGTATGCACTTGGGCTCGCTGAGCCCCTGACTATAACTGTACCTGAGTCCGAAGGACTCCAAAATCAACACCCCGGGCGTACCCGCTCGATGGGGGTGTATAAGGGCCGGCCAAGGCACAATATGGGGAAACTGGCATCCCATCTTCGTCCCCTTGCGGGACGGCATATCACTCCGTAGAGTGACGTATCCTCGTCCTCTGGCAGACGAGTCGATACAGCTACTAACCCTGGGCGGTCATGAACGCTAGGTAATCCAACCCCAATCAATACAACGGTCTCAACTAGTCATGCTGTCTGTATATCTCATAAGCTAAGGCTAACAGGGGTAAGGTGTCGTATATATAGCTGCTGAGCTAATAATAGTAATCTGTAAGTGCCTGATCCGTGCTGAGGTAGGTAATTATAAATATGAACATAGTCTCCTGTCAAACTGTACTGGAGCAATGCTATACAAGATGGTGTTTCTGCTAAAAGCTATATTGTTTACTGAGTTTCTGTATTAACATGATTTCCTATTTCTAACATGCTTTCTAAACTTTATTAGTTACTATTCTATGTCTGAAATGCTTTACGCATACTGTACTACTTCGCGAGGTTTCAGCTAAACACAACAATATCTTAACATGGCATATTACATCACATACTGTATATACTGGGCAATCTTTAATACTTACGTCAGAATCTATATCATACGGATAGGTCTCGTACACGTTACAACCCAAAACTTCTCATATTGCACCAATATTCATAATAACACAATAATCAACTTCTGAACATTCTACTGGTCTGTAAATTACCATACTGTCTCAATATTACTTAACCTGCTGAGGAAACTGACTTTACATACCTTATTCTTGAGCTATTCCTCTGTCGGACGAGGCTCGGCCGGTACTTCAACTGTTTTCTCCCCACTGCATTCATAAATATGTCAATTAATACTAAATACAACTTTATTTCAAAAGGCAACGTCACTTTCGATATAGTTTATAGCCTAAACTTAGGCTTATCGAAAGACGGTCGAAAACTCGCTATTTTTCAGCGGCCCAGAAGGGAGAAATATTTACTTCTCAGCTAGGAACACATAGACACTAATTTAGAGCAATTCCACTTACCTTGGCTCGGTGGCTCGACGATTCATCGGCCGTATTTTACGAAACTGAATCCGTAGGAATGCTCTCTGCTGCTAAATACTTCGGTATCTGGGATTAATTTGAGTTTGGGCAGCGTTTGGCAGCGTAATCGGACGAAAATTAATTAATTTCCTTCGTCCCTCTCTGTTCTCTACGTTTGCCTCTGTTTCTATGAAATTTATTTAAGATTTTATCAATTAAAACCGAAGTGGGGCTTTATATACTTGGGCCTGGACAAGGCCAACGTGTCACAGAGCCAACGCGGAGGCTCCTCCTCCGTGACACGCTGCCATCGCAGAGGGGCTCTGCCTCGGCTCCTTCCGCGATGGTTCGACAGGATCTCATCCGATCTTTTCCCGGGCCTTTCTCTCACACGTATGGCCTTCAAATATGCTTAATCAACGTGGGAATAGGTCATCTAAGTGCCGGGAATTCTACGGGGTATAACATTCTCCCCCCCTTAAGAACATTCATCCTCGAATGTACACTGTTATCTAGAGGACTTTCCGGATCCTCTGGAATATGGAAAAAAAAATTTACTTTCTGGAAAAACTTTGGCAGAGTTTCCCCTGTAACATGGACTATAGCAAAAACCTGAAATGCAGAAAAGTCCAATACAGGCACTGCACATAATATTCTAAGATTCACTGAACAACTAAATATCACTTCTTCTTTATCATTTACCGACATACAACCACAAGATACTGCATAGGTAATAATTCAGACATACCTATCACCTGACTAGGCCTGTAATAAGAGAGGATGTCTGATCCTCATATCTTGATAGACGTAATATCTTTAGTGCGTAGTCTGCGAATCTATCTGTCTAGGATAGTTACTGGGACCTCTTCATAGGCCAGCTTCTTCGTAACCTGGATATACTGCTCATTTTGACTATTACTGAAATCTAGCACACACGCTCGCAACATGTCTTCGAGCGTCTGAATTGTTCGCTCAGCCTACTCATCTGTCTGAGGGTAGAACGCTGTGCTTAAATTAATCTGCGTGCCCAAACCTTTCTGAAATGATTGTCAGAATCTAACTGTAAATTGTTCTCCTCTGTCTGAAATAACGGATACTGGTATTCCATGTAATCTGACTACCTTTCTGATATACAACTCAACATAATCTTCGGCCGAGAAAGTAGTTCTTACTGGAAAGAAATGAGTTGATTTTGTCAATCTGTCACTTGTTACTCAAATAGAATCATTTCCGTGTCTGGTACAGGGTAATCATGCCACAAAATCCATATTCACTGCTTCTCATTCCCAAAGAGGCACAGCTATGTTCTAAATTAACCTGCCTGGTTTCTGATATTCTGCCTTCAACTGTTGGCAGTTAGGACACTGGGCTACCAGTAGTTCTCTTTAATTTCATGGTACCTCTTTGTCGTATCGGGATGAAGAGAATAGCGGGCGTAATGCGCCTCACTCATAAACTGCTGACGATGCCCCAAAATATCTGGAGCACAATGCGGCCTTTATATCGCCACACTTCATCCCCGGTTATCTGAAAATATGTCATCTCTCCTTACTGAATCTTATGTTTAAATTGAACCTGGCTAGAGTTCCTATACTGCCGTTCCTTTACTTCCACCACTAACGACAATGCTGCAACATTCCGTATTATCGTTCTGTTATCCGTTATTTCTGCTATGTGAACGGCTAAACCGGCTAACTAGTAAAATTCTCGGGTCTATTCCCGCTGTTCATACGGCAAGTATGCCAACTCCTCATAGATCTACGGCTAAGGGCATCTACTACCGTATTAGCCCTTCCCGGGTGATACCAAATTCTCGCTTTTTAAGGCATAAACTACTGCAACTACCTCCAGGTCATGGGTAAGATAATTCTTTTCACGTCCCTTCAATTGCCTGAAAGCATAAACTGTTACTTTACCATGCTGCACCAACCCTTTGTACCTTCTGGCGATACTAACACTGGAGTTGATGTTAACCTGGCTTTTAACTCTTGGAGGTTCTGCTCACACACCTCAGTCTACTGAAACTTTGCTGCCTTCTGTGTCAATTTAGTCAAAGGTGCTGCTAAGGTGGAAAAATCCTTCCACAGACCCTCTGCAGTGCCCGGCTAACCGCAGGGACTGCGTACTTCGGTCGGAGTGGTAGGTCTGGCTATGTCTTCACTATTTCGATTTTCTGTGTATCTGTCTGTACACCAACCTTCGACACAATATGACCAAAAAAAAGCTACTAAACTCAATCAAAATTTACATTTACAAAATTTGACATATAACTGACGGTCATACTGGTTTATTATACCGGAGAATCTGACAAGTAGTCTACCGGTATAGTTAGAGCTTATCTGGCCTTCTGGCCGCATGCTAAGGCTACTTGTTGCTGGGATAACCTGAACGACTGTCTGCGAACCTTGTGCCTTTATCTGATCAGAGGGTCCTAATACTGACCATGACCTCTAATGATCTGGCTACATAATCTTAAATGACTGAATAGTCGGGTTGAATGACCCGAATGTGACAGTAGTCTAGTAATGCTCTAACTGTACTACTTGAGTACTTATAGTTCGTGCATCAGCGCCAACTCGTGGGCATCTAATTGCTCTGTTATTTTGCTTAAACCACTGTAAGGCTGGACTTAATCAACTTACTCCCAGGCGATCAGTCTCTGGATCTCCACGGGGAGTCTACTGATCCCCTGGTCTTAATAAACACTATGCTAGCAGGGTACCGTTTAATTTCTTATGCCTCGTGTGTATCCACTTGGATTTATACTGCTATTCTGGGGAATTCTCGGTCTTATGAGCTATTTTGTAAATACTGGCCCTCTGCTAGGGCTCTGTATCTAAATACCTTACGAAAACCAGCTGAAATACTAGTCTATCACTGACTGCTGATGTGGACCCTTCCTTGGGGTACCCACAGGTATTCTGACTGGGACGGCCGGCTGACTTATGAGGTGTTCTACATAACAACTGCTGGGTTGACTAAGGCCGAATGTCGCCCACGAGGCTGGGAAAACGACATATGACCACTTAGCATGCTGGAACAATTCTGGTATTGCTAATCTCTGAAATTTGCCTATTCGGTCTCTAATCCTGGTTCCGGCAAATGCACTACTGTTACCGATCTTCAGGGATGCCTCCCTGCTGATGCAGGCGACAACTGGTCGGTAGACTGTCTAACTGTGCCCTTATCATCTAGCCATCTGTCTTAGGTCAATAACTCTGGTAAGCTCCTAGAGCCTAAATCTGACAACAACACATGGATCTATCAACTTAATAACTGAGTACTGGGATAGTTTCTATGACTTCATACATAACTCACACTTAATCCGCCCTTCCTCTTCTTCTTTTCTTTCTTCTCTTTTTTTTTTTGGCGGGGGGGGGGGGGGAGGGTGTCCTGTAATGCAATCTGTATAGGCTTTCTATTATTAATCAGCATCTGTGATTGTGGCCCTTATAGGCAGCCACTCACAACATATCTATGATCTGTATACATATATATCGCTAGCTACGTACAATATGTACTAATTTCTGCGGTAGTTCATAATCTCTGACAGGTTCTGCAGAGTCTCACATCGTACATGATACATTGCTTCTACGGCCTAATACCATCTCTTGCCCTGACTTATCATTTCATTGCATTGTTACCCCATTCTGAAAGTAACATCATAAACATTCTAGTTATTGTCTGCTGTTTGAAATTCCGCCACTCTTGCGATGTGGGGGTCAACGTTCGAATCCTGTAGCCTTACTAGGCATATATTGAGAGCCCATGTCTATCTGCTGGGCCTTATCTCTAGGCCACACTAGATTAGAATTGTTGTATCGGTAACTTCTTAACTTTTCCATAGCGGACATACTGCGGTATTCTGAACTGCGATCTTACTGTCAGCGCGAAGCTTAATCCTTAATACAATACTTTATCAATCCGGGGTAGTTCTAATTTTCCCACAAGATCTGACATTCCTGCTTCTTCCTCTCATCTTGCTTAAATTGAACTCTAGGGTTCAAGGTACCTGCCTTTCATTGCTAATGAGATTACTGATCCAGCCTCGGCCTATACTCCTTCTGGCGTATATTCAAGCCCATCTGATTCACCTGACCTCTATGTCTTTCGAGGTCACAACTAGATCATAACTATAATCTTACAGGTATGTCTTACTATCTGTTAGCGTACATGGCAGACTTGGCCTTTTTCTAACTCAAACTTGACTATTATTAGACATTCATCCCTAGCAGGGCTGTTACCCCTACTTCGGGTAAGCTAACAGTCTTACTTTCTTTACTGGCTTGTTATCATAAGGGTCTGCATAGCTTACGTAATCATAAGGGCTCTCTATATTTTCTACTACTTACTAGGATCAATCAACCCATCTTTACTTACTGCATGATTCGGCAATCCCCTCTCAAGTCTTATGCTCCTTTTCTATACTGGTATCGAACTTAAGGGGTAGGAATAACCCTTTTCTTATTACAACAATAAAAGCATTCAACTGTACCATATCCAAAAAGATGTATTTAGGATTCCTGCATTTTTTCTCTCTTTCTTATACCTACCTGGTGGTCTGACCTTATCTGTAATCAAAATCAGATCTTATATAACTAATAAGTAAATCAACTCATATGTATATTATACTTCTGACTTCCTATTCTGACGTTATCAACGTATACTAGGAATAATGCCAATAAAGGTATCACGCTGGGAGGTCTCTGATACCTCCTCCTGCTGCTGTAGTTATCATGTTACTGACTGATGCTCTCTTCCGTTGCTATTTCTGATCCTCTGCCTGTGATAGGATAATGCTGATCTGCCTTTGTATCTAAAATCAAGAATACGGTGAGTTCTCAGGGACTCAACCCTATACTGTACCGCTCTAAAGCACGACTGACTGTGAAAGAAGGGTAACTATCATATCATGCCTCGCAGCCTCCTGCCTATAGTATGTGGTGCACAACACATCCATAGACAAGACTCTACTTAGCACGGCTTGCAGACTCCCTGGGATACGACCTGCTCTAATACCAAGTTTGTCACACCCCGCCTTGGGGGGTATGACTGGCACCTAGTGCCCTACTAGGACCTGACCTACTGGACTGTAAGCCTGGGCACATCTGGTGCCTGGCTGGCTCTAACTCATATTTCTGGAAACAAAGGGCTATATAACGGCTGTAAATACTGCCCCCGGCCTGTTGGCCTATAGCCTTCTGTACCTGTACTAGCAGCTGACCAGAAACATATTATCTCAGGGAAACCTATGCGGGCCGACAAGGCCACCATGCTGTCTAGTTATCTGCAACTCAATCATAAAGCACAAAAGGAAACTACGTGACCGGCAAGGTCACCACTACTGGCAAGCTATGGCCCCACACGGCCAAAGTAAAAGAAAGCAAGAATACTGACAACCAAACAACTGCACGGCCTCACACGACCGGCTCATTTGACCACAGGGAATATATAGACTGCAAGCCTCTAAGAATGGTAATAGAACTGATCGGGACAGGGCCCCGACCTACCCGTACTATATAACAAAAGAACTGAAATACACCTCTGGAATTCAGTCTCCGGATGACAGGAGCTGAATACTCGATCACTGACAGGAATCACGTGGTGTCACCTGCTCGTCTATAAGTACCTGCAGGCAAGTAATGCAGCACCCCACCGGGAGTCAGTACCGCTGGTACAGAGTATGTAAAGCAATAACTGAAGCAAAATCTGAATACAATAATATAACTGAAGAAACTGAAGTAGAGAGAATAGACTAACTGTCTGATAATGTAAATCATACCTTCTCTCAATCTTTACTGGGAAGGATAAGAGTCATACCTGGAAACGTATCGTGCTACTGCTGATCTACTTGTATCTAACATAACATGGCATAACATGAAATAACATAACATAGCACACACAAACCTTACCCGGCCCCCATAAGCCGGGAGGTACAGCCAGCACAGAATCTATACCCCTACCCCGGTCATCCCATCTCCTACAATGGCTGTAAGCATCCAGCCGGTCCCTGGGTATGCACTTGGGCTCGCTGAGCCCCTGACTATAACTGTACCTGAGTCCGAAGGACTCCAAAATCAACACCCCGGGCGTACCCGCTCGACGGGGGTGTATAAGGGCCGACCAAGGCACAATATGGGGAAACTGGCATCCCATCTTCGTCCCCTTGCGGGACGGCATATCACTCCGTAGAGTGACGTATCCTCGTCCTCTGGCGGACGAGTCGATACAGCTATTAACCCTGGGCGGTCATGAACGCTAGGTAATCCAACCCCAATCAATACAACAGTCTCAACTAGTCATGCTGTCTGTATATCTCACAAGCTAAGGCTAACAGGGGTAAGGTGTCGTATATATAGCTGCTGAGCTAATAATAGTAATCTGTCAGTTCCTGATCCGTGCTGAGGCAGGTAATTATAAATACTAACATAGTCTCCTGTCAAACTGTACTGGAGCAATGCTATACAAGATGGTGTTTCTGCTAAAAGCTATACTGTTTACTGAGTTTCTGTATTAACATGATTTCCTATTTCTAACATGCTTTCTAAACTTTATTAGTTACTATTCTATGTCTGAAATGCTTTACGCATACTGTACTACTTCGCGAGGTTTCAGCTAAACACAACAATATCTTAACATGGCATATTACATCACATACTGTATATACTGGGCAATCTTTAATACTTACGTCAGAATCTATATCATACGGATAGGTCTCGTACACGTTACAACCCAAAACTTCTCATATTGCACCAATATTCATAATAACACAATAATCGACTTCTGAACATTCTACTGGTCTGTAAATTACCATACTGTCTCAATATTACTTAACTTGCCGAGGAAACTGACTTTACATACCTTATTCTTGAGCTATTCGTCTGTCGGACGAGGCTCGGCCGGTACTTCAACTGTTTTCTCCCCACTGCATTTATAAATATGTCAATCAATACTAAATACAACTTTATTTCAAAAGGCAACGTCACTTTCGATATAGTTTATAGCCTAAACTTAGGCTTATCGAGAGACGGTCGAAAACTCGCTATTTTTCAGCGGCCCAGAAGGGAGAAATATTTACTTCTCAGCTAGGAACACATAGACACTAATTTAGAGCAATTCCACTTACCTTGGCTCGGTGGCTCGACGATTCGTCGGCCGTATTTTACGAAACTGAATCCGTAGGAATGCTCTCTGCTGCTAAATACTTCGGTATCTGTTATTAATTTGAGTTTGGGCAGCGTTTGGCAGCGTAATCGGATGGAAATTAATTAATTTCCTTCGTCCCTCTCTGTTCTCTGCGTTTGCCTCTGTTTCTCTGAAATTTATTTAAGATTTTATCAATTAAAACCGAAGTGGGGCTTTATATTCTTGGGCCTGGACAAGGCCAATGTGTCACGGAGCCAACGCGGAGGCTCGTCCTCCGTGACACGCTGCCATCGCGGAGGGGCTCTGCCTCGGCTCCTTCCGCGATGGTTCGACAGGCTTCTCGTCCGATCTTTTCCCGGGCCTTTCTCCCACACGTATGGCCTTCAAATATGCTTAATCAACGTGGGAATAGGTCATCTAAGTGCCGGGAATTCTACGGGGTATAACAGCTCATACGGGGTATGTCGGTTAAGAGAATCTCCCACTGTTCCTCATGATTTATGAATGCTTATGATTATGTATTTTGGCTCTAGTCATGTTAAGTAAGACTTTTCTCTTATGATTATGATTATGCTTGTACTATGAATATTTTGAAAACCTTGAGTCCTATGTTAAGTTATGATTTTTACGGTACGAGCATGATGTCCTACTCTTATGATCATTTATGAGTTTTAAATATTTTAAATATCCATTTACTTACCTTGCGTACTTGGTATATTCCATGTACTGACCGCATACTTTCCATGCTATATCGTTTCATGATACAGGACCCAACTCTCAGTCTCACCTGCATCCTTAGATCGTCTCAAAGTTTGCTTTCAGCATATTGGTGATTCCTCATGTTCCGAGGGTTATTTGATAGACATGTTGCTACTTTATGTTTCAGTACATGTTCGGGTTAGTTGGGGGTGTTTCCCCATCAACCCATCATTATAGTAGAGGCTTTTAGACAAAGTATAGAATTCAACTTATGTATGTCTAAGTGATTTTACCGGGTTGATATGTCATGATTTGATATGTTTCCGATATGCCTTATGTTAAGTCTTCTGCTTACGTGAATAAATTATATGTATGCTCATGCTAGGGGTCGACTTGGGGTCTCTCGGGACTCCTTGTCCCGTGTTATGATCCGGGTGTACGTTTGTGTCGTGACAGGATCATAGGTCATTTTTGAACTAGCTCACTTTTAGCTTAAATTGCTATCCCTTGATCCAAATGTTTGAGCCTTAATTGACCATTTTTATTTGATTAGCCTATTCACCTTCTCACTTATTTATAATGAACCTGTTTTTGGCCCTGATCTCTCCTTGGACATTGTGAACCTCAACTCAGGTAAAATGCCTAAGTTGAGAGTGGCTATTGTAGGGGTGTGTAAGCTGTGTGAGGGAAATAAAAGGAGAAAAAGTTAGTCCATGAAAAGTGGGTATGGTAAGAAAGAAAAAAAAGAAAAAGAAAAGGAATAAATCTTGAAAACACACAAAAAAAAAGAGAAATAATAGAAAAGTGAAAACGAAACCTGTAATACCCCGTAGAATTCCCGGCACTTAGATGACCTATTCCCACGTTGGTTAAGCATATTTGAAGGCCATACGTGCTAGGGAAAGGCCCGGGAAAAGATCGGACGAGAAACCCGTCGAACCATCGCGGGAGGAGCCGAGGCAGAGCTCCTCCGCGATGGCAGCGTGTCACGGAGGTGAGGCCTCCGCGATGGCTCCGTGACACGTTGCCCAGGTTCAGGCCCAAGTATATAAGCCCCCACTTCGGTTTAAAATCAAATATCACTTGAAAATTTCCAGAAAAGCGCAGTAAATAGAGGAAGACGAAGGAAAATTAAATATTTCCGTCCGATTACGCTGCCAAACGCTGCCCAAACTCAAATTAATCCCAGATACTCGAGTATTTAGCAGCAGAGAGCATTTCTACGGAATTAGTTTCGCGAAATACGGCCGACGAATCGGCGAGCCACCGAACTAAAGTAAGTAGAATTGCTCTAAGTTTATGTCTATGTGTTCCTAGTTGAGAAGTAAATATTTCTCCCTTCTGGGCCGCTGAAAAATAGCGAGTTTTCGACCGTCTTTCGATAAGCCTAAGTTTAGGCTATAAACTATATCGAAAGTGACGTTGCCTTTTGAAATAACGTTGTATTTAGTATTGATTGACGCATTTATGAATGTAGTTGGGAGAAAATAGTTGAAGTACCAGTCGAGCTTCGTCCGACGGACAAATATTCAAAGATAAGGTATGTAAAGTTAAGTTTCCTCAGCAAGTTGAGTAACAGTGAAGCAGTATAGTAATTTACAGACCAGTAGAAGGTTCAGAAATTGATTATTATATTATTATGAATATTGGTGCAATATGAGGAATTTTGGGTTGTAACGTGCACGATACCTATCTGTACGATATAGATTTGGGCTTAAGTGGTTAAGGTTACCCAGTATATTCAGTATGTGATGTAATATGCCAGGTTAAGATATTGTTGTGTTTAGCTGAAACCTCGCAAGGTAGTATAGTATCAGTAAAGCATTCCCGATATAGAATAGTAACTGTATATGGTTTAGAAAGCATGTTAGAAATAGGAAATTATGTTAACACAGAAACTTAGTGAACAGCATAGCCTTCAGCAGAAACACCCGCTTGTATAGCCTTTGCCCCAGTACAGTTAGACAGGGAACTATATTCACATTTATACTTACCTGTCTCAGCATGTATCAGACACTTACAGATTGCTATTATTAGCCCAGTATATGATCTATATAATACCTTACGCCTGTTAGTTTTGGCTTATAAGATACACAGACAGCATGACTAGTTGAGACCGTTGTATTGATTGGGGTTGGATTACCTAGCATCCCTGACCGCCCAGGGTTAATAGCTGTATCGACTCGTCCGCCAGAGGATGAGGATACGTCACTCTACAGAGTGATATGCCGTCCCGCAAGGGGACAAAGATGGGATGCCAGTTTCCCCATATTGTGCCTTGGTCGGCCCTTATACACCCCCGTCGAGCGGGTACGCCCGGGGTGTTGATTTAGAGTCCTTCGGACTCAGATACAGTTATAGTCAGGGGCTCAGCGAGCCCAAGTCCATACCCAGGGACCGGCAGGATGCTTACAGCCACTATAGGAGATGGGATGACCGGGGTAGGGGCATAGATTCTGTGTTGATTGTACCTCCCGGCTTATGGGGGCCGGGTAAGGTTTGTATGTGCTGTGTTATGTTATGTATGCTATGCTATGTTATATTAGACGCGAGTGGGTTGGTAGTAGAATGATACGCCTCCAAGTATGATTCCTACTTCCTTCGGTATCAGTAAGAACAGGTACGATCTACTTCATTAGACAGTTAAGTTATTCCTCCTACTTCTGCTTCATCAGTCATATTATTGCTTTCAGATGATGTTTTCAGTTATATTATTTCAGTTGCTTTACATACTCAGTACCAGTGGTACTGACGCCCAGTGGGGCGCTGCATTACTTGCCTGCAGGTATTCCTAGACGAGCAGGCGATTCTACGTGACTCCCTGTCAGCGGTTGAGTATTCAGCTCCAGTCATCCGGAGGCTGAATTTCAGAGGTGTAGTTCAGTTCCTTTTATTGTATATAGCATGGGTAGGTCGGGGCCCTGTCCCGATCAGTTCTATTACTATTCCTAGAGGCTTGCATTCTGTATGAAATCCCTGTGGTCAGATGAGCCGGTCGTGTGGGGCCGTGCAGTTGTATAGTTGTCTTTACTCTTTCTTACTTCTGTGATGGTCGTCTGAGGCCATAGTTGTCAGTAGTGGTGACCTTGCCGGTCACGTAGCTTCTTTTTGTGCTTTTTGATTAAGCAGTAGATAACTAGACAGCATGGTGGCCTTGTCGGCCCGTATAGGTTTCCCTGAGTTACTATATTTCTGGTTAGCTGCCAAGACAGGTACAGCAGGTGATAGGCCAATGGGCCGGGGGCTATATTTACAGCCGTTATATAGTCCTTTGTTTCCAGAAATCTGAGTTAGAGCCAGCCAGGCGCCAGACGCACCCAGGCTTAACAGTCTAGCAGGTCAGATCTTAGTAGGGCACCAGGTGCCAGTCGTACCCCCCCCCAAGGCGGGGTGTGACAAACTTGGTATCAGAGCCAGGTTGTATCCCAGGGAGTCTGCAAGCTGTGCTAAGTAGAGTCCTGTCCATGGATGTGTTGTGCACCACATACTATGGGTAGGAGGCTGCAAGGCATGATAGGATGGTTGCCTCTTATTCTGATTCAGTCGTGTTATAGAGCTGTACAGTATAGGATTGAATTCCAAAAATCTTACCATATTCTTTGGCTACAGATAATGTCAGACCAGCGCCATCCCGTCACAGGTCGGAGCTTAGACATTGCAGCAGGGGAAGGCACCAGTAGGATGCCTCCCCCTCATTTGGAGACAGCCCGATCAGAGGGCCCTACAAAGGCTTCATCTCAGCCTCCTCAGCAGTCTCCACCACGTCAGGGGCCGTTTGGAGCGACAGTGTCTTCAGCAATCCCTATACCAACACCTTCCGACCAGGAGGTTAGGAGTGCGGTAGTTATGATAGCACAGATGATGGCTGCTCAGCGTCAGCAAATGCCATCCACAGTTGCAGAAGCATCAGGAGGGCCCGGTAGTTCGAGGGTCCGAGAGTTCTTAGCCTTGAATCCCCCACAGTTTACAGGCACGGACCGTACAGAGGACCCCCAGGATTTTCTGGATCAGATGCAGAGAATCTTCAGGGTTATGCATGCTACACCTACTGAGTCAGTTGAATTGGCCGCATTTCAGTTGCGAGATATTGCGGTGTTATGGTATGAAAGCTGGGAGAGGTCCCGAGGGAGAGATGTTCCCCCTCCCACCTGGTCCAGCTTTTCAGGGGCCTTTCTGGATCACTATTTGCCGTGGGAGATTCGACAGGCCCGGGTAGACTAGTTCCTACATCTGGAACTGGGGGCCATGAGTGTTCGGGAATATTCCTTGCGGTTTGATTCTTTGGCTCGATATGCACCAGCTTTTGTTGATACCATGGCATCCAGAGTGCACCGTTTTATTATGGGGTTGAACCCAGAGTATGTCGAGACTTGTATCACGGCCACACTGCGAGAAGATATGGATATTTCCCGAATCCAGGCATTTGCCCAGAATATTGAGGGCATCAGACAGCGACATCGGGAAATCAGAAGGGTTAATCAGGAGCAATGTCGCCGGGATAGGCCAGCTGAGTTACAAAGAGAGGCCCGGGGAGGACCCAGGCCACGATTGTCAGACAGGCCGCCCATGCCCCCGCCTCCGCCACAGTCACAGGGAGGTAGATCTAACCGCAGGGGGCAGTCAGAGGCTGGTAGAGGTTCGCAGACGGCAGACTCACCGTCACAGAGGAGGGCGGAGTAGAGTAGGTATACCCTACCACTTTGCCCTATATGCAGCCGACGCCATTCTGTAGCATGCAGGTATGGTTCCACCGCATGCTATATTTGTGGCCAAGAAGGCCATTTGATGAGAGATTGCCCAGCCAGAGGTCGTGAGGACCGGGACAGACAGGATAGGGCATCAACAGGATCACGAGCTACAGCATCCTCAACTGGGCGTAGGCCCTCAGTTTCAGCAGGCAGGGGTCGAGGTAGATCAGGGGCCTCCAGTACAGGTGCGGGTCCAAGCCGCACATATGCCTTACTAGGGAGGCAAGATTCAGAGGCATCGCCTGATGTTGTGACAGGTATGCTAACTATCTGCTCACACCCTGCTTATATGCTAAATGATCCAGGGTCTACTTTGTCCTATATTACTCCATTTGTGGCACGGAAGTTTAGTATTGTACCAGAATCATTACAGCAGCCCTTTTTAGTATCTACGCCCGTCGGTGACTCTATCACAGCTAGCCGAATCTACCGCGGGTGTACAATAGAGATTGTTGACCGTCAGACCACAGTAGATCTGGTCGAGTTGGAAATGATAGACTTCGATGCCATAATGGGTATGGATTGGTTAGTACCATGTTTTGCTAATGTTGAATGTTGGACCAAAACGGTCTGATTCCACTTCCCGGGGGAGGCAGTACGGGAGTGGAAGGGCAGCACCGCAACGCCAAAAGGTAGGTTTATTTCCTACCTTCAGGCGAGAAAGTTGATATCTAAGGGGTGCATTTACCATCTTGTCAGAGTTCAGGATGTCCAAGCAGAATCTCCGACACTCCAGTCTGTCCCAGTGGTAAATGAATTCCCAGAGGTATTTCCTGATGAGTTACCTGGTATTCCCCCAGAAAGGGAAATAGACTTCGCTATCGACTTGCTACCAGGCACTCAGCCAATATCAATACCTCCTTATCGTATGGATCCTGCAGAACTCAGAGAATTAAAGGAGCAGTTGAAAGACTTGTTAGATAAAGGTTTTATCAGGCCGAGTACTTCCCCGTGGGGTGCGCCAGTCTTGTTTGTGAGAAAGAAAGATGGCTCGCTCCGAATGTGCATAGATTATCGGCAGCTAAACAAAGTTACAGTAAAGAACAAGTATCCGCTTCCCAGAATTGATGACTTATTTGATCAGTTACAGGGAGCCAGATACTTTTCTAAGATTGACTTGCGGTCCGGATATCACCAGGTCCGAGTACGTGAGAGGGATATTCCTAAGACAACATTCAGGACCCGATATGGGCATTTTGAATTTCTGGTTATGTCCTTCGGACTAACGAATGCCCCAGCAGTCTTTATGGACCTAATGAACAGTATTTTCAGACCTTTCCTGGACTTGTTCGTGATAGTATTTATTGATGATATTCTGGTGTATTCTCGCTCTGAGGTAGATCACCGGACTCATTTGCGGACAGTGCTCCAGATTCTCAGGGACCGCCAGTTGTATGCTAAATTTTCGAAGTGTGAATTCTGGCTTAACTCAGTGGCCTTTTTGGGGCATATTGTCTCAGACGCTGGTATATAGGTAGACAAGCAGAAGATAGAAGCAGTTAAGTCATGGCCCAGGCCTACCACCCCGACTGAAGTTCGTAGCTTTCTGGGGTTGGCAGGATACTATCGGAGGTTCGTTGAAGGGTTCTCAACCATTGCAGCACCTTTAACTAAATTGACACAGAAAGCAGCCAAGTTTCAGTGGACGGAGGCATGTGAGCAGAGTTTCCAGGAACTGAAAGACAGGTTAACCTCCGCCCCAGTACTAGCACTGCCGGAAGGCACAGAAGGGTATTCAGTTTATTGCGACGCGTCAGGTGTCGGGCTGGGCTGTGTGTTGATGCAGTATGGTAGAGTAATTGCATATGCTTCCAGACAGTTGAAGAAGCACGAAAAGAATTACCCCACCCATGACCTAGAATTGGCCGCAGTAATTCATGCCTTGAAGATGTGGAGGCATTATCTGTACGGCGTTCATGTTGATATTTATACAGATCATAAGAGCCTACAGTACTTTTTTACTCAGAGGGAGTTGAATCTGCGGCAACGTCGCTGGTTAGAATTGTTGAAGGATTATGATGTGAACATCCTGTACCATCCGAGAAAAGCCAATGTCGTGGCAGACGCCCTGAGCCGTAAGTCAATGGGGAGTTTGGCGTATTTTCGACCTGAGAAACAGAAATTAGCTAAAGAAATTCATCAGTTAGCTGATCTAGCCGTTCGAATAATGGAAACAGAAAATAATGGAGCAGTAATTCAGAATTCTGCAGTGTCCTCATTAGTTGCAGAGATAAAAGAACGACAGTATGAGGATCCCGATTTAGTCCAGCTCAGAGATAGAGTTCAGAAGGGTAAGGAGCCAGATTTTCAGATAACCGAGGATGATGTGCTACATTGTAAGGGCCGCCTTTGTGTCCCGAATGTCTCAGGACTTCGTGGGCAGATCATGCATGAGGTACACTACGCTCGCTATTCCCTTCACCCAGGGGCGACGAAAATGTACCACGACATCAGAGACATCTACTGGTGGCCAGGTATGAAAACTGAAATAGCCGAATTTGTATCTAGATGTGCTAATTGTCAACAGGTGAAAGCAGAGCACCAGAAACCGGGTGGCTTGACTCAAGAGATATCAATACCTATGTGGAAATGGGAAGCAATAAATATGGATTTTGTAACAGGGTTACCCCGTACCAGATGCAGAAATGATTCCATTTGGGTAATAGTTGATAGGCTGACAAAATCAGCTTATTTCCTGCCAGTAAGGGCTACCTTCTCAGCTGAGGATTATGCCGAATTATATATCAGAGAAATAGTTAGGTTACATGGAGTGCCGGTGTCCATCATTTCAGACAGAGGGGCACAGTTTACAGCTAGGTTCTGGCAGTCATTTCAGAAAGGTCTGGGGACGCAGATTAATCTGAGCACAACATTCCATCCTCAGAAGACGGGCAAGCTGAACGTACAATTCAGACGCTCGAAGATATGCTACGAGCGTGTGTGTGAAATTTTGGGGGTAGCTGGGATGAACATCTTCCGTTAATTGAATTTGCTTGTAATAACAGCAACCATTCAGCTATTCAGATGGCACCTTTCGAGGCATTATACGGGCAGAAATGTAGATCGCCGGTGGGCTGGTTCGAGATAGGAGAATCAGCATTAGTTGGCCCAGACATTGTTCGGCAGTCTGAGGAAAAGATAAAGTTTATCCGAGAACGTTTACTGACCGCTCAGAGCCGTCAAAAGTCATATGCAGATAGACGGCGCAGAAATCTAGAATTTTCGGTAAATGTCTAGGTATATCTGAAAGTGTCCCCGATGAAAGGGGTAATGAGGTTTGGCAAGAAAGGCAAGCTTAGCCCAAGATTCATTGGGCCGTACCAAATTCGGCGAAGAATAGGCCGCGTGGCATATGAGTTAAACTTGCCTCCAGAATTAGCATCTGTTCACCCAGTATTCCATGTTTCCATGTTAAGAAAGTTTGTAGGGGACCCTTCTACAGTAGTTCCAGTTCAGGATGTTCAGGTCACAGAGGAGTTAGCCTATGAAGAGGTTCCCGTAGCTATCTTAGACAGACAGATTCGCAGGCTGATAACTAAAGATGTTGCATCTGTCAAAGTATTGTGGCGTAACAGAAGTCGGGAAGAAATGACATGGGAGGCTGAAGAAGATATGAAAATCAGATACCCTCACCTATTTCAGGCCTAGTCAGACGACAGGTATGTCCGTATCATTATTTATACAGTACTTTATGGTTGTATGTTGTAAATTATAAAGAAAGAAGTGGTATTCAGTTGTCCAGTGGATTGTAGAATATTGTGTGCAGTGCCTGTGTTGGACTTTTTCTGCGTTTCAGGGCGTTGCGATAGTCCATATTACAGGGGAAACTCTGCCTAAATTTTTCCAAAAACTAGAGTGAACAGCTCTCTAGATAGCAGTATACATTCAGGGACGAATGTTCCTAAGGGGGGGAGAATGTTATACCCCGTAGAATTCCCGGCACTTAGATGACCTATTCCCACGTTGGTTAAGCATATTTGAAGGCCATACGTGCTAGGGAAAGGCCCGGGAAAAGATCGGACGAGAAACCCGTCGAACCATCACGGGAGGAGCCGAGGCAGAGCCCCTCCACGATGGCAGCGTGTCACGGAGGTGAGGCCTCCGCGATGGCTCCGTGACACGTTGCCCAGGTTCAGGCCCAAGTATATAAGCCCCCACTTCGGTTTAAAATCAAATATCACTTGAAAATTTCCAGAAAAGCGCAGTAAACAGAGGAAGACGAAGGAAAATTAAATATTTCCGTCCGATTACGCTGCCAAACGCTGCCCAAACTCAAATTAATCCCAGATACCCGAGTATTTAGCAGCAGAGAGCATTTCTACGGAATTAGTTTCGCGAAATACGGCCGACGAATCGGCGAGCCACCGAACTAAAGTAAGTAGAATTGCTCTAAGTTTATGTCTATGTGTTCCTAGTTGAGAAGTAAATATTTCTCCCTTCTGGGCCGCTGAAAAATAGCGAGTTTTCGACCGTCTTTCGATAAGCCTAAGTTTAGGCTATAAACTGTATCGAAAATGACGTTACCTTTTGAAATAACGTTGTATTTAGTATTGATTGACGCATTTATGAATGCAGTTGGGAGAAAATAGTTGAAGTACCAGTCGAGCCTCGTCCGACGGACAGATATTCAAAGATAAGGTATGTAAAGTTAAGTTTCCTCGGCAAGTTGAGTAACAGTGAAGCAGTATAGTAATTTACAGACCAGTAGAAGGTTCAGAAATTGATTATTATATTATTATGAATATTGGTGCAATATGAGGAATTTTGGGTTGTAACGTGCACGATACCTATCTGTACGATATAGATTTGGGCTTAAGTGGTTAAGGTTGCCCAGTATATTCAGTATGTGATGTAATATGCCAGGTTAAGATATTGTTGTGTTTAGCTAAAACCTCGCAAGGTAGTACAGTATCAGTAAAGCATTCCCGATATAGAATAGTAACTGTATATGGTTTAGAAAGCATGTTAGAAATAGGAAATTATGTTAACACAGAAACTTAGTGAACAGCATAGCCTTCAGCAGAAACACCCGCTTGTATAGCCTTTTCCCCAGTACAGTTAGACAGGGAACTATATTCACATTTATACTTACCTGTCTCAGCATGTATCAGACACTTACAGATTGCTATTATTAGGCCAGTATATGATCTATATAATACCTTACGCCTGTTAGTTTTGGCTTATAAGATACACAGACAGCATGACTAGTTGAGACCATTGTATTGATTGGGGTTGGATTACCTAGCATCCCTGACCGCCCAGGGTTAATAGCTGTATCGACTCGTCCGCCAGAGGACGAGGATACGTCACTCTACAGAGTGATATGCCGTCCCGCAAGGGGACGAAGATGGGATGCCAGTTTCCCCATATTGTGCCTTGGTCGGCCCTTATACACCCCCGTCGAGCGGGTACGCCCGGGGTGTTGATTTAGAGTCCTTCGGACTCAGATACAGTTATAGTCAGGGGCTCAGCGAGCCTAAGTCCATACCCAGGGACCGGTAGGATGCTTACAGCCACTATAGGAGATGGGATGACCGGGGTAGGGGCATAGATTCTGTGTTGATTGTACCTCCCGGCTTATGGGGGCCGGGTAAGGTTTGTATGTGCTGTGTTATGTTATGTATGCTATGCTATGTTATATTAGACGCGAGTGGGTTGGTAGTAGAATGATACGCCTCCAAGTATGATTCCTACTTCCTTCGGTATCAGTAAGAACAGGTACGATCTACTTCATTAGACAGTTAAGTTATTCCTCCTACTTCTGCTTCATCAGTCATATTATTGCTTTCAGATGATGTTTTCAGTTATATTATATCAGTTGCTTTACATACTCAGTACCAGTGGTATTGACGCCCAGTGGGGCGCTGCATTACTTGCCTGCAGGTATTCCTAGACGAGCAGGCGATTCTACGTGACTCCCTGTCAGCGGTTGAGTGTTCAGCTCCAGTCATCCGGAGGCTGAATTTCAGAGGTGTAGTTCAGTTCCTTTTGTTGTATATAGCATGGGTAGGTCGGGGCCCTGTCCCGATCAGTTCTATTACTATTCCTAGAGGCTTGCATTCTGTATGAAATCCCTGTGGTCAGATGAGCCGGTCGTGTGGGGCCGTGCAGTTGTATAGTTGTCTTTACTCTTTCTTACTTCAGTGATGGTCGTGTGAGGCCATAGTTGTCAGTAGTGGTGACCTTGCCGGTCACGTAGCTTCTTTTTGTGCTTTTTGATTAAGCAGCAGATAACTAGACAGCATGGTGGCCTTGTCGGCCCGTATAGGTTTCCCTGAGTTACTATATTTCTGGTTAGCTGCCAAGACAGGAACAACAGGCGATAAGCCAATGGGCCGGGGGCTATATTTACAGCCGTTATATAGCCCTTTGTTTCCAGAAATCTGAGTTAGAGCCAGCCAGGCGCCAGACGCGCCCAGGCTTAACAGTCTAGCAGGTCAGATCTTAGTAGGGCACCAGGTGCCAATCGTACCCCCCCCAAGGCGGGGTGTGACAAAACCACACCCACCAGTTGAAAGTAGAATAAAATAGAGAAAAGGGAGGAGAAAAATGAAAAAAAGGGAAATGTCAAAAAGTGGAGCCAAAGTTGTGTAGTGCCAAGGAGGGTTAGGAAGCCTATGATATCACTTATGCAGTATTTGAAACTTCTTTGGGAGAGTGAGATCTTTGCTTGATCGATATTATATATATATATATATATATATATATATATATATATATATGAGTGTGTTTGGGACTTTTTTGCTATGAGGGTACATGAGTTGCATTGCCTTTTTCCAACATTCTGTGTAAACAACATTAGTGATAGCTCAGTTGCATGTTAATTATTGAATTCCATCTCTAGATCCCTTTGTGTCATGGTTTGTGGTTGCATGTATGTATAGCTAGCTTGGTTTTGAATGGAGAAGGGGTCAGTACTTGATAAGTGCTCATGTGTGCAATTTTGATGTTTTGGCTGTAGGTCTTCTGTTTTACATTCTAGTTAAGCATCGTGTTAGAGTTGTGTTTTGTTTGCCTGAGGACATGCAAAAGTCTTAAGTTGATAATGTTGTTGTGTTGTGTGTTTACATCACTTTCGAAGCTTAAAACTTGGGAAAAATGCTTGGTCTTAGATATGTTTATACGGATATGAGGTGCACTTACTTTGTTTTCAGGGAAATCATGTTTTGGAGTTGAATTATGGAAAAGAAGAGGAAAAAGTGCAGAAAATAGGCCAAGTGAAGATCTAAGTACGAGCCATACCTTGCATGCGTCATGAAATCTAAAGGATATGCACAAGTTTTTTCGACAAGTACAACTCTTGGTATGAGCCATACCAATGAGTCATGGAAAAAGTCAGAAGCTTGCACTTGCCTGAGTTCCTGGTACGAATGGAATGCACGAGTTGTAAGAGCATCATATGAACCGTACCAAGGATCCATGGTGAACTCCAGTAAGCATGTCAAGTTGGTAGATCCCAAGGTACGAGTAGATACCAGGAGTCATAACATCAATGTACGAATGTACAAACCATACCATGACTTGTGAAAAACTTAAGAGGATGCCAGATGTCACAGGATCAGACCATGACAAGCAACATACGACTCTTAATGTCATTGTATGAGTCATACCAACTCCCAGGACTTAACCAATTATCAAGACTGCTGTGCATGATATGGATGGAAACCACGACTAGCTTCATGCTACGACTCGCAGGTTAGGTCGGCAACAGTTCCCTATTAATTTAGGAAAGGCTTTCAATTATTTTTATAGATACTTTTTAAATTATTTTCTTGAAGGGACAGATTCATTATTGTGTAATCATGATTTTTGTGTTTCTTAACACAACTTGGAGATCACATACACAAATTACTCTTCAGATTTCTTTCATTGTTCTTGAGTTGATCTTACCTTGATTGTGCAATAATCAAGTAGGTTTTTCTTCATTCATTATTGTAAGTTGTTAATTATGTTTTCTTCCATGAAATCTAATTCTTTTCTTGAAATCATAAATAGGTAAAACCTCGACAACTAGGGTTGTGGGAACCATGAAGAATTAACTAACTAGGGTTAACATAAGGTGATTCTAAACCAATACGGATGCTTTTGTTGTTTATCTCTTCATCATAAACATTTCTTAACGATGTGCAACATTAGTACTTTCCCATATTCTCTACTTTCTTGAACCTAGCGAGGTAGAGATTAGGAAAAGAGAAGAACAACAAAACCTTGAACTTTAAGTTTCATTGAATAACTTGAGCTACGGTCGCATGATAGTTAATTTGGAATAATTGATAACGGTTAAACTGAAAACACTCAGGAGACCTAATCTGGTGATTTAGTGTAGCCATCCAATAAGGACGAATCAGTCATTTGTATGAATCTATATTATCAGTTCTGCAGGCTAAGTATTGGGATAGATCACTAGTTTAATAACCCGAAGTTGTTATAAATCCATGGGGAATGCTTCCCTAGTTAATATCATAAACTTGATTACAACAATAATTTACTACTCTCTTACTTGATTCTTTCTTTAAAACCCCCCATTAGGAACTAACTATACTAAAAGCATAAATACTAGCGTTATTCTACATCCTGACCATATTACCTGTGGTATCGATCGTAATTTAGTTGGGTTCTTTATTGACATCGTTCGCGTCATACTTCTATAGGGGTGATTGAGCGTTATCAATATATATATATATATATATATATATATATATATATATATATATATATATATATATATATATATATATCATTTTGAGCGTGTTTGGGACTTCTTTTGCTGTGAGGATACATGGGTTGCATTGCATTCTGCCAACATTCTGTATAAACAACATTAGTGATAGCTCGATAGTATGTTAATAATTGAATGCCATCTCTAGATTCCTTTGTGTCATGGTTTGTTGTTGCATTTGTGCATAGCAAGCTTGGTTTTGAATGGAGAAGGGGTCAGTACTTGATAAGTGCTCATGTGTGCACTTTTGATGTTTTGGCTGTAGGTCTTCTATTTTACTTTCTAGTTATGTGTCGTGTTAGAGTTGTGTTTTATTTGCCTGTGGATATGCAAAAGTCTTAAGTTGAGGATGTTGATGTGTTGTGTGTTTATAGCACTTTCAAAGCTTAAAACTTAGAAAAATGCTCGGTCTTAGGTATGTTTTACGAATATGAGGTGCTTTTACTTTGTTTTTAGGAAAATCATGTTTCAGAGTTGAATTCTAAAAAAAGGAGAAAAAAGTAGCAAATGGGCCAAGTGCAGTTCTTCGTACGAGTCGTACTTTAGAGGTACGAGCTGTGTCTTGCATGCGTGATGAAATCCAAAGGATATGCATAAGTGTTGGGGCCAAGTACAACTCTTGGTACGATTCATACAATCACGGTACGAGACATACCAAGGAGTCTTGGAAAGAGTCAAAAGCTTGCACTTGCCTGAGTTCCTGGTACGAATGGATTTCACGAGTCGTGAGAGCATCATATGACCCGTTCCAAGGAGTTGTAGTGAACTCCAGTGAGCATGTCAAGTTGGAAGATCCCAAGGTACGAGTAGAGACCACAAGTCGTAATATCAATGTATGAACCGCACCATCATGCATGGGAAACTTTGGAGGATGCCAGACTTCACAAGATCAGTCCACGACAGAAAACATATGACTCGTAGTGTCATTGTACGAGTCGTATCAACTCTCTGGACTTAACTAATTTTCAAGACTGCAGTGCATGTTACGAATGGTAACCATGACTCGTAGCTTCATGCTACAACTCATAGGTTAGATCGGCTAGAGTTCCCCTTTAATTTAGGAAAGGTTTTCAATTATTTATATAAATACTTTTTAGGTTATTTTCTTGAAGCGACCGATTCATTATTGTGTAATTATTATTTTTGGTTTTCCTTACACTACTTGGAATCAAATGCACGAATTATTCTTGAGATTTCTTTCATTGTTCTTGAATTGATCATACTTTGATTGTGCAATAATCAAGAAGGCTTTTCTTCAATCATCATTGTAAGTTGTTAATTATGTTTTCTTCCATGAAATCTAATTCTTTTCTTTCAATCATGAATAGCTAAAAACCTCCACAACTAGAGTTATGGGAGCCATGAAGAATTAACCAACTAGGGTTAACATAAGGTGATTCTAAACCAATACGAATGCTTGTAATGTTCATCTCTTCATCATAAATGTTTCTTAATGATGTGCAATGTTAGGACTTTTCCATATTCTCTACTTTCTTGAACCTAGAGAGGTAGAGATTAGGAAAGAGAAGAACAACAAATCCTTGAACTTTAAGTTTCATTGAATAACTTTAGTTGCAGTCGCAAGATAGTTAATTTGGAATAATTGATAAAGGTTAAAGTGAAAACACTCAAGATACCTAATCCGATGATTGACTATAGTCATCCAATAGGGACGAATCAGTCATTTAAATGAATCTATGTTATTAGTTCTGCAGACTAAGTATTAGAATAGATCACTAGTTTAATAACCCGAAGTTGTTATGAATCCATGGGGAACACTTCTCTAGTTAATTGTATAAACTTGATCACAACAATAATTTACTACCCTGTTACTTGATTCTTTCTTTAAAACCCCATTAGGAAATAACTGTGCTAAAAGCATAAATGCTAGCGTTATTATGCATCCTAAACATATTCCCTATGGAATCGTCCCTTACCTAGCTGGGTTCTTTATTGACAACGTCCGCATCATACATATATAGGGGTGTGATTTGAGCGTTATCAAAAAATGTACACCCTTAACTTAAGAGTTGCATATCCTCAGGCAAACAAAACACAACTCTTACACGACCCTTAACTAGCAGAAGATCTACAACCAAAACATCAAAATTGCACACATGAGCATTTATCAAGTACTGACCCCTTCTCCGTTCAAAACCAAGCTAGCTATGCATACACGCAACCACGAACCATGACACAAAGGGATCTAGGGATGGCATTCAATTATTAACATACAATTGAGCTATCACTAATTCTGTTTACATAGAATGTTGGCAGAAGGCAATGCAACCTATGTATCCTGACAGCAAATGTAACACCCCAAAAGTTCCTTAGACCAAACCCCGACATGGAATGAAAAAATAGAAAATTTTGTCTCGGAATGACTCAATAGTGAGTCATTGTAACTAACAATGACCCGTTGTCTAAGTTGTTTTCAGCCTTACAGTTTTCATTTCAGCCCTACAGTTTTCATTCCTCAGACTAAGGGGTGATACAATGACCCATTGCTAGAAGTAATAGGTCATCGTTCAGCCTGTTCTTGCAATACCCAAAAACTTAACAAATTTGTCTTTCAAACAATGAGCCAGATGACGAGTCATTGTGGAAAAACAACTAGTCCTAGGGAGTTGTTAGAGGAAACCACCTAAAAAATGCTAGAGTTTCCCCAATGACAATAGATAGAAACAATGACTCGTTATTTCAGATAATGGGTCATTCTATATGTCCGTTGGGAGAAGTTCAGAAGTTGTTGTAAATCCATCCCGTGACTACGACTAGATACAATGACCCGTTGTTATATATAACGAATCATCCTGCCCGTCCGTTGGTTAAATTCTAGAAACTGACTTCCTAGGCCAGAACCAATGATTGGTTCCAACGAGATGTGGCCACAACCAATGACTCATAGTGAGGCCTGTTGGATCTGGACGGTCAGATTTTTAAATAGTTACACAGGGGAAATTTCATAAAATTTTAAGCTCCTAGCTCATTAACTATGTCACGCCCCGAGTCTATACCCTGGACGGAACATAGTACTTGAAGCCACAAGTGACCTCAAGTCAACCCCTGGTCTATGATACACTAGCATTCCGAGTAAACATAATGGCGGAAGCTTTAAAATAATAAAATACGACATTCATGAAATTAAGTCTGAATCCCAAAGTTTAAAATAGCTGAACAATACTGATAGACTGAAAACCACGTCTTTGTCTGAAAGCCATCTAACTGAGGAGTTGATGGGACAAGCCCCAAAATAACTCTAAGTCTAACTGAAAATAATAAAGGTAACTAAAATAAATGAAATAATGTCCTCTAAAGAGAAGGACTCACACTATTACCGCTGAGGGAGAGATTTGAATGAAATCGGCTAACGACGCTGGGTCTGAGAACCTGCGGCTGTATCATGAAACTATACAACATAAAAGTATGCGTCAGTACTTTGAATGTACTAAATAAGAAGGGGAAAACATAACTGAATATAAAAGACTGAACTAAAAATGACATGCAATGACCAACTAATATATTGAACTGAAATAAATGAAGTAAACTGAGATGGTCAAGATGACCCAGTCTGGTGGTCAAAGACATGCCCTAAGTCTGAAGTACTGTGTTTGAGATACTACACTAAACTGATCTGACTGAACTGAGCTGACTAGTGGGAGAGTTTGTAACCGACATATAATCACATGAGCTAGACGTGGAGTCCGATGTATATGCCCCACTGGTAGGACTCAATATACCTTGCCAGGTATAGAGGCATGAACTAGGTGATCACAAAAGTCTGGGGCTAATCAGGCCAATAAGTACTGCAACCTATGCTGGCAACGTAGTTCTGGGAACCTCGGTGCGCTGGAACCTCGGTCCTCTCGGTGCTACATCCTGCTCCCACTGGAATACCTAACTTAACACTAAGCTGATAGCTCGAAACTGGGGTCCAAGACTAGTCAGGGATATATAGTTGAAGGTACCCTGAGATTCTTATCAGACCAGATTCTAAAACTTGGTTCTAGATTGGTCAGAGCTGCTTATCTAGAAGCATCGTAACCGTCTAAGAACAAACTGTAATTTGCCTGGGGTTCTAGGGCTAGTAAGAGCTTTCTATCTATGGTGTCATGACCGCTTAGTGGACCAATAAGACTAAGTTCTGAGTCTGATTCTGCTAATTGGGAGGTATCACAAACACCTCAAGGATTTCTACAGTCATACTGATCAGTTGAGAAATTCTGAATAGCACTGAGGAAATTCTATGTTCTAACTGATTTGAACTAGTAAGAAGCTAAAAGAGTATTCAACTTATTCCGACAACACGGGAATCCACAACATGGCAAAAATTTCAAGAAATAAGGAAAATCTCATTTGATAAGCAGTATTATAGTTTTCTCATTCGTACCAGGGCTAAAATCATTCTTATCAAGGGAGTAATTACTCAACATCTAAACAATAAGGAATACTAGAAAATCATCCCAAATCACCCTTCACAAACCATGAGGAATTTAATACATAAATATGTTTCATTCGAAAACTCAGGGCTTAAATTCACTTTTGCAGGAACATCAACAATTTGGTCAAGAACTGATGGAGATTATATCAACAATAAGCGTGGATATCATTCTTTGTAAAGTCAACGAAAACAAACATGTAATCTTCTCGTACTTGAAAGATCAGGACTAAGACTGATAGAGAAACTATAAGAGGGTTTTGGGGAACACAAGGAAAGAACTATTCCCTTGTTGAATTCCCACATACCAGACTAAAAATTTCCCGAAGAAGAAAACTCAAACTGCTGCAATGGAGGAAAACCCTAAGCTTTCTTGAGAGTTTCTTGAGAGGAGAGCTTACGATGTTTGTTCTGAAAATTGAGTGGGAATGAGGGAGGAACCATTTTGTCCCTCCATATCCCCTCAAATTTCCCAAAACGACCTAGTTTAGGATCTAGGAGGTTAGAAATTTACAAAAATATTCCTGGACTAAAACCTGAAATCGGGTTGACGGGGTTACGACGAGGGACCTAAAAAGTCATTACCCTAGGCCACTACTCATGGCATCTGTTATACCCCGTAAGATTTTTGACACCTAGATGGCCTATTCGCACGTTGGTTAAGCACATTTGAAGGCCATACGTGCTAAAGAAAGGCCCGGGAAAAAGATCGGACGAGAAACCTGTCGAACCATCGCGGAAGGAGCCGAGGCAGAGCCCCTCCGCGATGGCAATGTGTCACAGAGATGGAGCCTCCGCGTTGGCTCCGTGACACGTTGGCCTTGTCCAGGCCCAAGTATATAAAGCCCCACTTCGGTTTAAATTCATTAAAACTTATAAATTTCCAGTGAAACAGAGAGGAAACAACAGAGAAGAGAAAAGAACGAAAGGGGTAATATAATTTTCATCCGATTACGCTGCTAAACATTGTCCAAACTCAAATTAACCCCAGATACAGAGGTATTTAGCAGCAGAGAGCATTCGTACGGATTTAGTTTCGTGAAATACGGCCGACGAATCGCCGAGCTACCGAACTAAGGTAAGTAGAATTGCTCCAAACTAGTGTCTATGTGTTCCTAGCTGAGAAGTGAATAGTTCTCCCTTCTGGACCTCTGAAAAATAGCGAGTTTTCGACCGTCTCTCGATAAGCCTAAGTTTAGGCTATCAATTACATCGAAGTGACGTTGTTCATTTAAAATAAAGTTATTTTTGGTATTAATTGACATATTTATGAATGCAGTTGGCAGAAAATAGTTGAAGTACCGGGTGAGCCTCGTCCAACAGACGGATAGTTCGGGGATAAGGTATGTAAAGCTAGTTTCCTCGGCAAGTTAGTAAGCTCGGTATAGTAAAGTAATTTAAAGGCCAGTAGAATGTTCAGAAGTCATGTGTTATGTTTGTTACGAATGCTGATACGATATTAGAAGCATCAGATCATAATTAGTATGACACTTGCTAGCACGATATAGATTCTAACACAAGTGTTAGGAACCGCACAGCATGCTCAGTACGTGATGTAGTACAAAATGTTAGGATATCATCGTATTCAGTTGAAACCCAGTAAAGCAATGTAATATCTGTAAGGCATCTCAGAAGTAGAATGATAGGTTAAAATGAAGTTTAGAAAGCATGTTAGAAATAGTAAATCATGTTACTATAGAAACTCAGCATACAACATGGTTTTCAGCAGAAAGACTATATCTTGTCCAGCATTAGACTCAGTACAGTATGGCAGAAGATTATATATTATACATACATACTATTGTCAGTCTCAACATGTGTTAAGTATGTACATATTACTATTACTAGCTCAGCATATAGTATGTACAAATACTTTACTACTATTAGCTTCAGTATGCGGGATATGCAGATAGTATCACTAGTCGAGACCTCTGTATTGTCTTGGGTTGGATTACCTAGCATCCATGACCGCCCCAGGGTTGATAGCTGTATCGACTCGTCCACCAGAGGACGATGATACGTCACTCTACGGAGTGGCATGCCGTCCCACAGGGGATGAAGATGGGATGCCAGTTTTCCCCATATTGTGCCTTGATCGGCCCTTACACACCCCTGTCGAGCGGATACGCCCGGGTGTTGATTCAGGAGTCCTCCGGACTCAGATGCAGTTATAGTCAGGGGCTCAGCGAGCCCAAGTGCATACCCAGGGGACCGGCACGATGCTTATAGCTATTATAGGAGGTGGGATGACCGGGGTAGGGGTATAGATTCTATGCTGGTTGTACCTCCCGGCTTATGGGGGCCGGGTAAGGTTTGTGTGTGCTATATTATGTTATGTTATGTTATGCCATGTTACATTAGACATGAGTAGATCGGCAGTAGAACAATACGTCTCCAGGTATGACTCCTACTCCTTCCAGTATAATTAAGAAAAGGTATGATTTACATTATCAGACAGATAATCTATTCCTTTCTACTTCAGTTTCATCAGTTATATTTTTGTTTTCAGATATTTCTTTCAGTTATTACTTTACATACTCAGTACCAGCAGTACTGACGCCCGGTGGGGTGCTGCATTACTTTCCTGCAGGTACTCACAGACGAGGAGGCGATCCCTCGTAATTCCTGTCAGCGATCGAGTATTCAGCTCCTGTCCTCCGGAGACTGAATTCTAGAGGTGTATTTCACTTTCTTTTGTTGTACAATATGGGTAGGTCGGGGCCCTATCCTGATCATTTCTATTGTTATTCCTAGAGGCTTGCGGTCTGTATAAATTCTCTGTGGTCAGTTGAGCCGGTCATGAGAGGCCGTGCAGTTGTATAGCTGTTAGTACTTTTATTTCTTTTATGTTGGTCGTGTGGGGCCATAGCTTGACAGTAGTGGTGACCTTGCCGGTCACGTAGCTATCCAGTATTTCATTGTTGAGTTACAAATAACTAGACAGCATGGTGGCCTTGTCGGCCCGCATAGGTTTCCCTATATTGAATGTGTTCTGGCTAGCTGACTGTATAGGTACAGGTGGCTATTGGCCAGTTGGCCGAAGGCTGTGTTTACAGCCGTCATATAGCCCGTTGTTTCCCTGAATCTGAGTTAGAGCCAGCCAGGCACCAGATGTGCTCAGGCTCAGCAGTCTAGCAGTTCAGATCCTAGTAGGGCACCAGGTGCCAGTCATACCCCCTAAGGCGGGGTGTGACAAACTTGGTATCAGAGCAGGTCGTATCCTAGGGAGTCTGCAAGCCGTGCTAAGTAGAGTCCTGCCTATGGATGTGTTGTGCACCACATACTATAGGCAGGAGGCTGCGAGGCATAATAAGATGGTTACCCTTCTTTCATACAGTACAGGGTTGGTCCTTTTAAAACTTATCATATTCTTTGAATACAGATACAAGTCAGACCAGCGAAATCCTATCCCAGGCAGAAGATCAGATATAGCAACAGGAGGGAACATCAGCCAGTTACAAGGTAACTACAGCAGCAGGTGGAGGTAACAGGGACCTCCCAATGTTATCTATTTTATTGGTGCCATCCCCAGTATATGTCGATAACTTCAGAATAGGAAGTCATAAGCATAACGAATAAATGAGACGATTTATTTGTTAGATATATATATATATAAGACCTGATTAAGATAGTAGACAATATTAGATTATCAGATAAGTGTGAGAAAGAGAGGGAAATGTAGGATTCCCACCTCCATTCTTTCAGGTGTGGTACAGTTCCATGTCTTCATTTTGTTGCAGTAAGAAAAAGTCATTCCTACCCCTTAGTTTTGATCCCTGTGTAGCAAAGGGCATAAGGATTGAGACGATGTTGCCCAAAGTACACAGTAAGTGAAAGGTGGATTGGTTGATTCCATAAAGTGTTACAAAGAGTAAGGAGCCCTTATGATTATGTGGGTTGTGCAGACCCTCACGGTAATAAGTCAGAAGAGCAAGTAAGACTACTAGCTTACTCGAAGTGGGTGTAGGAGATCCGTCAATGATGGATTCCCAACAAGAGTCAAGTTCAAGTCAGAAAAAGGTTGAATCCGCCGTAGCATGCTAACGATAAAAGGATACGTCCGTAAGATTATGGTTATAATCTTAGCTGTGGTATCAAAAGACAGGGAGATTATATGAATAAGATGGGTCCGACTGCAAGTCAGAAGAAGTATAGGTTGGAACTTGACTGGAAACCTTATTGACAGTGTAAGGCAGATACCTTGAATCCCATAGCCCAGTTTAAGGAAGATGAAGGTGAAGAGCATGAATACTAGATTTTGAGGGTAAATAAGAATCACCTCTAGACTGATAGAACATCGTGTATTGAGGACTAAACCTTAGACGAACAGCTAAGAGACAGTAAGGATGTAGTTTAGAATGTTGCGGTATGTCCGCCCAAGGGGAAGGTAAGAGGGTACCGAACTAGAGACTCCAATCTAGTGTGGCCCAGAGACAAGGTCCAACAGACAGTCACGGGCCTTAATATAATGCCAAGTAAGGCCACAAGGTTCGGATGTTGACCCCACATTGTAAGAGCGGCGAAATTTCAAATAGAAGATCATAGATAAAGTGCATGTGTGTGTTGCTTCCAGAATGGGATGAAAAAAAATCCCATGAAATGATACGAGAGGATATGAGATATCATTAGACCGTAGGAGCGGTATATCATGTGCAATATGAAATTCAATAAGGCATGTTGGAGATTATGTATCACCACAAAATTCAGTATGTATTGTACATAGTTGTTGACATATATATATATATATATATATATATATATATATCTACAGATGATAGATATGATGTAAGTAGTTGGCAATGGGGGTTACAGTCACACAGATTTTGGTTAGCTGATAGGAAATATATATACAGATCGTACTGCAGGACCCCCCACCAAAAGAGAGGGTGGCACGTTAAGTAGTCATACATCGTTTTCCCAGCCTTGTAGGTGAGAGTCGGCCTTAGTTAACCTAGCAGCTATTATGCAGAACACCCCGCAAGTCAGCCGACCGTCTCAATCAGACAAACCTGTGGGCACCCCAAGAAAGAGTCCATATCAGTAGTCAGTGACGGACTAGTACTTCAGCTGGTTCTCGTAAGGTATTCAGATACAGGGCTCTAACAGAAGGCCAGTCTTTACAGAATGGCTCATAAGACCGAGAATTTCCAAGAACAGTAATATAAATCCAAGGGGGGTAGGAATAAGGCGTAAGAAATTGGTAGTGCTCTGCTAGCACAGTGTTTACTAAGGCAAGGAGATCGGTAGGTTCCCTATGAAGATCCAGGGACGGATCGCCTGAGAGTAAGTTGGACTAAGTATAACACTACAATTGTTCAATTGGGAGGACAAAACAGTTAGTCGTCCACAACCCCGCAGTTATGCATGACCTACAGATGTCCGAGTAGGACATGTAGAGCATCGTGAGACTACTGCAGCATTCGAATCATTTAACCCAGCTATTTAGTTAGTCAATGTTATTCAGCCAGACTATTAGAGATCATAATCATTGTCAGGATCCTCTGATCAGATACGGGCACATAGTGTGCAGATAGTCGTTCAGGTTACCATAGCAACAAGTAGCCTTAGCATGTGGCCAGAAGGCCAGATAAGCTCTAGCTATACCGGTAGATTACTTGTCAGATTCTCCGGTATAATAAACCAGTATGACCGTCAGTTATATGTCAATTTTTCTAAAATGTGAGTTTTGGCTGAGTTCAGTAGCCTTTTTGGTCACATTGTGTCGGAGGCTAGTGTACAGGTAGATACACAGAAAATCAAAGCAGTGAGGACATAGCCCAGACCTACCACTCCGATTGTAGTACGCAATCCTTGCAGTTAGCCGGGTACTACAGAGGGTTTGTGGAAGGATTTTCCACTTTAGCAGTACCTCTGACTAAATTGACACAGAAGGCAGCAAAGTTCCAGCAGACTGAGGTGTGTGAGCAGGACTTCTAGGAGTTAAAAGACAGGTTAACATCAGCCCCAGTGTTAGTATCGCCAGAAGGAACAGAGGGTTGATGCAACATGGTAAAGTAATAGCTTATGCTTTTAGGCAGTTGAAGGAACATGAAAAGAATTATCTTACCCATGACCTGGAGTTAGCTGCAGTAGTTTATGCCTTAAAGAGTGAATGTTTTGTATCACCCAGGAAGGGCTAATGTGGTAGCAGATGCCCTTAGCCGTAAATCTATGGGGAGTTGGCATACTTGCAGCCTGAACAGCGAGAATTGGCACGAGAATTACACCAGTTAGCTGGTTTAGCCATTCACATATTAGAAATAAAAGACAACAGAGCGGTAATACAGAATGTCGCAGTGTTGTCTTTAGTGGTGGAAGTAAAGGAACGACAGTATGAAGACCCTAGCCAGGTTCAACTCGAACACAAGGTTCAGCAAGGAGAGGTGACGTATTTTCAGATAACCGGGGATGAAGTGTTGTGATGTAAAGGCCGCATTTGTGTTCCAGATGTTTCAGGGCTCCGCCAGCAGATTATGAATGAGGTACATTACTCCCGTTATTCCCTCCATTCCGGTGCGACAAAAATGTACCATGATATCAAGGAAAACTACTGGTGGTCAGGTATGAAAAGAGAAATTGCTGAGCCCAATGTCCTAACTGCCAACAGGTGAAAGCAGAACATCAAAAACCAGGCGGTTTGACTCAGGATATAGCTGTACCTCTCTGGAAATGGGAAGCAGTGAATATGGATTTTGTAGCAGGATTACCCCGTACTAAAAACATACATGACTCTATATGGGTGATAGTTGACAGATTGACAAAATCAACTCATTTCCTGCCGGTAAGAACTACCTTCTCGGCCAAAGATTATGCTGAATTATATATCAGAGAAATAGTTAGATTGCATGGAGTGCCGGTATCCATCAATTCAGATAGGGAAGCACAGTTTACAACTAGATTCTGGCAGTCGTTCCAGAGGGGTTTGGGAACGCAGATCAACTTGAGCATAGCATTCCACCCCCAGACAGATGGGCAAGCTGAGCGGACTATCCAAACGCTCGAAGATATGCTACAAACGTGTGTGCTAGATTTTGGGGGTAGCTGGGATGAGCATCTTTCGTTGATTGAATTTGCTTATAATAACAGTTATCATTTAGCTATCCAGATGGCGCCCTTTGAAGCATTATATGGGCGAAAATGTAGATCGCCGGTGGGCTAGTTTGAAGTGGGGGAATCAGCATTAGTTGGCCCAAACATTGTTCGGCAGTCAGAGGAAAAGATAAAGCTTATCCGAGAACGTTTACTGACTGCTCAGAGCCGCCAGAAGTCTTATGCAGATATGCGGCGCAGAAATCTAGAATTTGCGGTAAATGACTGGGTATATCTGAAAGTGTCCCCGATGAAAGGGGTGATGAGATTTGGCAAGAAAGGCAAGCTTAGCCCGAGATTCATTGGGCCATATCAGATTCGGCGAAGAATAGGCCGAGTTGCATACGAATTGAACTTGCCTCCGGAGTTAGCATCTGTTCACCCAGTATTCCATGTATCTATGTTGAGGAAGTTTGTAGGAGACCCTTCCACAGTTATTCCAGTTCAGGATGTCCAGGTCACAGAAGAGTTAGCATATGAAGAGGTTCCAGTAGCTATCCTAGACAGACAGATTCGCAGGTTAAGAACTAAGGATATTGCATCTGTCAGGGTATTGTGGCGTAACAGGACCCGAGAGAAGATGACGTGGAAGGCTGAGGAAGATATGAAGATTAGATATCCTCACTTATTCCAGGCCTAGTCCGGCGACAGGTATGTCCGTATTATTACTTATGCAATACCTTATAGTTGTGTATGAGTAAATGAGAAAGACTGATGCTTAGCTATCCAGTGAATCCTAAAGTATTGTGTGCAGTACCTGTATTGGACTTTTCTGCATTTCAGGTATTTTGGTATAGTCCATATTACGGGGGAGACTCTGCCGAAATTTTTCTAAATAAGTAAATTAAGAAGTCCTCTAGATAGCAGTTTCCATTCGAGGACGAATGTTCTTAAGGGGGGGAGAATGTTATACCCCGTAAGATTTCCGACACCTAGATGGCCTATTCGCACGTTGGTTAAGCACATTTGAAGGCCATACATGCTAAAGAAAGGCCCGGGAAAAAGATCGGACGAGAAACCTGTCGAACTATCGCGGAAGGAGCCGAGGCAGAGCCCCTCCGCGATGGCAACGTGTCACGGAGATGGAGCCTCCACGTTGGCTCCGTGACACGTTGGCCTTGTCCAGGCCCAAGTATATAAAGCCCCACTTCGGTTTAAATTCATTAAAACTTATAAATTTCCAGTGAAACAGAGAGGAAACAGCAGAGAAGAGAAAAGAACGAAGGGGGTAATATAATTTTCATCCGATTACGCTGCTAAACGTTGTCCAAACTCAAATTAACCCCAGATACTGAGGTATTTAGCAGCAGAGAGCATTCCTACGGATTTAGTTTCGTGAAATACGGCCGACGAATCGCCGAGCTACCGAACTAAGGTAAGTAGAATTGCTCCAAACTAGTGTCTATGTGTTCCTAGCTGAGAAGTGAATAGTTCTCCCTTCTGGACCTCTAAAAAATAGCAAGTTTTCGACCGTCTCTCGATAAGCCTAAGTTTAGGCTATAAATTACATCAAAGTGACGTTGTTCATTTAAAATAAAGTTATTTTTGGTATTAATTGACATATTTATGAATGCAGTTGGGAGAAAATAGTTGAAGTACCGGCCGAGCCTCGTCCGACAGACGGATAGTTCGGGGATAAGGTATGTAAAACTAGTTTCCTCGGCAAGTTAGTAAGCTCGGTATAGTAAAGTAATTTAAAGGCCAGTAGAATGTTTAGAAGTCATGTGTTATGTTTATTACAAATGTTGGTACGATATTAGAAGCATCAGATCATAATTAGTACGACACTTGCTAGCACGATATAGATTCTAACACAAGTGTTAGGAACCGCACAGCATGCTCAGTACGTGATGTAGTATAAAATGTTAGGATATCATCGTATTTAGTTGAAACCCAGTAAAGCAATGTAATATCTGTAAGGCATCTCAGAAGTAGAATGATTGGTTAAAATGAAGTTTAGAAAGCATGTTAGAAATAGTAAATCATGTTACTATAGAAACTCAGCATACAACATGGTTTTCAGCAGAAAGACTATATCTTGTCCAGCATTAGACTCAGTACAGTATGGCAGAAGATTATATATTATACATACATACTATTGTCAGTCTCAGCATGTGTTAAGTATGTACATATTACTATTACTAGCTCAGCATATAGTTTGTACAAATACTTTACTACTATTAGCTTTAGTATGCGGGATATGCAGATAGTATTACTAGTTGAGACCTCTGTATTGTCTTGGGTTGGATTACCTAGCATCCATGACCGCCCCAGGGTTGATAGCTGTATCGACTCATCCACCAGAGGACGAGGATACGTCGCTCTACGGAGTGGCATGCCGTCCCACAGGGGACGAAGATGGGATGCCAGTTTTCCCCATATTGTGCCTTGATCGGCCCTTACACACCCCTGTCGAGCGGATACGCCCGTGTGTTGATTCAGGAGTCCTCTGGACTCAGATGCAGTTATAGTCAGGGGCTCAGTGAGCCCAAGTGTATACCTAGGGGACCGACAGGATGCTTATAGCTATTATAGGAGATGGGATGACCGGGGTAGGGGTATAAATTCTGTGCTGGTTGTACCTCCCGGCTTATGGGGTCCGGGTAAGGTTTGTGTGTGCTATATTATGTTATGTTATGTTATGCCATATTACATTAGACACGAGTAGATCGGTAGTAGAACGATACGTCTCCAGGTATGACTCCTACTCCTTCCAGTATAATTAAGAAAAGGTATGATTTACATTATCAGACTGTTAATCTATTCCTTTCTACTTCAGTTTCATCAGTTGTATTGTTGTTTTCAGATATTTCTTTCAGTTATTGCTTTACATACTCAGTACCAGCAGTACTGACGCCCGGTGGGGTGCTACATTACTTGCCTGCAGGTACTCACAGACGAGGAGGCGATCCCTCGTGATTCCTGTCAGCGATTGAGTATTCAGCTCCTGTCCTCCGGAGACTGAATTCCAGAGGTGTATTTACTTTCTTTTGTTGTACAGTACGGGTAGGTCGGGGCCCTGTCCCGATCATTTCTATTGTTATTCCTAGAGGCTTGCGGTCTGTATATATTCCCTGTGGTCAGTTGAGCCGGTCGTGAGAGGCCGTGCAGTTGTATTGCTGTTAGTACTTTCATTTCTTTTATGTTGGCCGTGTGGGGCCATAACTTGACAGTAGTGGTGACCTTGCCGGTCACGTAGCTATCCAGTATTTCATTGTTGAGTTACAGATAACTAGACAGCATGGTGGCCTTGTTGGCCCGCATAGGTTTTCCTATATTGAATGTGTTCTGGCTAGCTGACAGTACAGGTACAGGTGGCTATAGGCCAGTTGGCCGGAGGCTGTGTTTACAGCCGTCATATAGCCCGTTGTTTCCCTGAATCTGAGTTAGAGCCAACCAGGCACCAGATGTGCTCAGGCTCAGCAGTCTAGCAGTTCAGATCCTAGTAGGGCACCAGGTGCCAGTCATACCCCCCAAGGCGGGGTGTGACAACATCACCCGTTAAGTACACTTCCTATCAGTCTTCTAGCGCTGGTAACATTGACTTCATGACTCATTGCTGGTGACCACGAGTAGCGGTCACCATTTGTTAGGTACACTGCCTCACTCTCAAAAAATTCTCCCCTAGATGATCACGACTCACCTGATGACTCATGGTGACTGACCACAAATCGTGGGCTTCTTTCTTCAATTACACTGCCTCCACCTCTCTATACTTCCATTTTCCCCTCCCCACGATTGACCTAACGAATCGTGGGGACTGACCACGACTCGTTAGGTCATCCGTGGGGTATCCTTTTCCCAGAACTTAAAACTTCCTCACTTGGCCTCCCCATGAGTCACCTCACGACTCGTGGGCACCTCTATCGGGTCACTTAACGACACATTCTGTGACTAGTGCCAGATTTTTTCCAGTTTTTCTCATTTAACTCCAAAACTGACAGAATGACTACCTCCATTTCAAAATACACAACTGAACTGAATTCATTTTTCATACATACATCCAAGATCATTGTCACGCCCCGCTCTAGGGGGTATGACTGGCACCTGGTGCCCTAGTAGGACCTAGACTGCTATCTGGTGAGCCAAAGCACATCTAGTACCTGGCTGGCTCTAACTCAAATTCTTGGAAACAAAGGGCTATATAACGGCTGTAAACACAGCCTCCAGCCAACAGGCCTATAGCCACCTATACCTGAAAAACAGCTAACCAGAAACATACTACCGTAGGGGAATCCTATGCGGGCCGGCAAGGCCACCATGCTGTCTAGTTCTCTATAACTCAACAATAGCACGCTAAATAATTACGTGACCGGCAAGGTCACCACTACTGACTAGTTATGGCCACACACGGCCAACAGGAACAGAAATAACAAATAACTATAACAAGCTGCACGGCCTCACACAACCGGCTCGACTGACCACAGGAAAATATATACAGACTGCAAGCCTCTAGGAATAACAATAGAAATGATCGGGACAGGGCCCCGACCTACCCGTACTGTACAACAAAAGAAAACGAAATACACCTCTGGAAATCAGACTATGGGTGACAGGAGCTGAATACTCAATAGCTGACTGGAATCATGAGGGATCGCCTCCTCGTCTATGAGTACCTATAGGCAAGTAATGCAGCACCCCACTGGGCGTCAGTACCATAGGTACTGAGCATGTAAGGCAACTAAAATACACAACTGAAATGAATAACAACAGTAACATGACACAGAAGCAGGAAGTAGCTGAGTCTATCTAGCTGAGAATAATTAGGGAGAGTTTAATTATTCTATATCTAAACCGAGCATACCTGATGTCGTGTCGTCCTACTGTCTATCAGTATCTAATAGCACATATAGGTATACATATAAATACACACAATACCTGACCAACCCCCATAAGCCGGAAGGTGCCAACCAACACACAATCTATTTACCCCTACCCGGGTCTAAACCAACCAAAAATCTGTCACTCCACTCATCTGATAACTGTGAGCTCCTCCTATCGGTCCCCTTGGGTACGTAGCTCAGGCCTTGGCCTCTGACAATAAACTGTGTCTGAGTCCGAAGACTCCTGCCTCTGGGCGCAAGTGCACAAGGAGTGTGTAATTAAAACTGCCCCTGGGTGTAAGCACGCAACAGGGTAATTTTATAAAAATCTATATCTGAAACTGCCCCCGGCCACAAGCACACGCAGAGTAATCTGCCCCTGTAAACAGGGTAATCTGGCTCTGCGCAGAGTAAACTAAACTACCCCTGCAAGAAGGGTGGTTTGGACCGTATTATCATGGTGGTCGGCCATCATCGTCCTCTAGGCGGACGACATCGCCCAGCTGGTGGCGGTATCTAAATCTGGTATCAACACAGCTATAACCCAGGGGCGGTGGGGATACTAAAGGGACACCCACATGCCATAGCAAGTCTCAACAAACAAATAGCATATATAAATAGCAAGCATGTATAACTGAAAAGACTATCTGAAATCTAACTTCTTATTCTGATCTATCTCTACACTGAACTGATTCTTACTAATTATACTGATTCTGTAATCTCTGTTTAACTGTACGGCTAATCTGTAGCCATGATACTATCTGTCTGAATGGCTAATCTGTAGCCATAACTATCTGTCTATCTGATCTTTCTTTACTGACTTTTATTATGAAAAATCTATTTTTGTTATTCTACTATATGCTTGCTAATCATGTAATAGGCTATACTGAATCTGAAATACTAACTTGCCCTCGGGCGCGTGCTCTTCTAACTTTCAGACTGAATACGAAATAACAACGCAAACTAGGTTTACTGAACTTTGCACAATACTTAACATTCAACTCCGGGAATTCTACTACGGAGTTTATTGTACTATAGAAGGCTAAAGCTACTAACTTGTCAAAGGAACTAGCTTTATATACCTTAACCTCGAGTTATCCGTCTGTCGGACGAAGCTCGGTCAATACTCCAGCTATTTCTCCCAACTGCATTCATGTATACACTAATTAATACTAAATATAGCTTTATTCTAAAGAACGACATCACTTTTGATATAATTGTAGCCTAAACTTCGGCTTATCGAAAGATCGGTCGAAAACTCGCTATTTTTCAGAAGTCCAGAAGGGAGAAGTATTCACTTCACAGCTAGGAGCACATAGACACTAGTTTGGAGCAATTCTACTTACCTTAGCTCGGTAGCTCGATGATTCGTCGGCCGTATTTCGCGAAACAAAATCCGTAGGAATGCTCCCTGCTGCTAAATACCTTGGTACTTGAGGTTAATTCGAGTTTGGACCGTGTTTGACAGCGTAATCGGAAGGAAATTATCAAATAATCCTCGTTCCTCTTTCTCTCTGCTTACCCTCTATTTTTCACTGGAAATTATAAGAAACTTTAATGAAAAATCGAAATTGGAGGCTTTATATAATTGGGACTTATAAGTCGCATTCCTGGAATGCTATATATAAGTTGCATTCCTGGAATGCAATTTATAAGTCGCATTTTGCCTTGCGACGCGCCGACTTGGTGCTTGTTCGATCTTTCCCCGGGCCTTTTTCTAGCATGTATGGTTTTCAAATACTCTTAACCAACACGCGAATAGGCCATCTATATGCCGGGAATTTACAGGGTGTAACATTCTCCCCCCTTAAGAACATTCGTCCTCGAATGTAAACTGCTATATAGAGGACTACTCAATTAGCTTTACTTGTTCTTAGGAAAATTTTGGCAGAGTTTCCCCTGTAATCTGGACTATCCCAAAATCCTGAAACACAGAAAAGTCCAATACAGGTACTCCACACGATACTATAAGATTCATTCGATAACTAAACATCAATCTTTCTCATTTATATATATACAACCATAAGATACTGCATAAGTAATAATACGGACATACCTGTCACCTGACTAGGCCTGGAATAGGTGAGGATATCTAGCTTTCATATCTTCTTCAGCTTCCCAGGTCATCTTCTCTCGGTTCTTGTTACGCCACAATAGCTTGACAGATGCAATATCCTTAGTTCTCAAACTACGAACCTGCCTGTCTAGGATGGCTACTGGAACCTCTTCATAGTCCAGCTCCTCGGTAACCTGGATATCCTAGACTGGGACTGCTCTGGATGGGTCTCCTATGCATTTCCTCAGCATGGACACATGAAAGACGGGATGAACGAATTCTAGCTCTGGAGGCAAGTTCAACTCATATGCTACTCGGCCTATCCTCCGACGAATCTGATAAGGCCCAACAAACCTCGGACTGAGCTTACCCTTCTTACCGAATCTCATCACCCCTTTCATCGGAGACACTTTCAGGAATACCCAGTCATTCACATTAAACTCCAGGTCTCTGCGCCGTACATCTGCATACGACTTCTGGCGACTCTGTGCAGTCAATAGGCGTTCTATGATAAGCTTTACTTTCTCTTCTGACTGTTGAACAATGTCTGGCCCAATTATCGCTGATTCCCCTACTTCGAACCAGCCAACCGACGATCTACACTTTTGCCCGTATAAAGCCTCAAAAGGTGCCATCTGAACAACCGAGTGATAGATATTATTATAAGCAAATTCTATCAGCGGCAAATGCTCATCCCAGTTACCACCAAAGTCTAGCACACATGCTCGCACCATATCCTCGAGTGTCTGAATAGTGCACTCAGCCTGTCCGTCTGTCTGAGGGTGGAAAGCTGTGCTCAGATTAATCTGCGTTCCCAGTCCCTTCTGGAATGATTGCCAAAACCTAGCCGTGAACTGCGCTCCTCTGTCTAAAATAATGGATACTGGCACTCCGTGCAGTATGACTATCTCTCGGATATACAACTCCGCATAATCTTCAGCCGAGAAAGTAGTTCTTACTGGCAGGAAATGAGCTGATTTAGTCAATCTGTCTACTATCACCCATATAGAGTCATGTCTGTGTCTGGTACGGGGTAATCCTGCCACAAAATCCACATTCACTACTTCCCATTTCCAGAGAGGTACAGCTATGTCCTGAGTTAACCCGCCTGGCTTCTGGTGATCTGCTTTCACCTGTTGGCAGTTAGGACACTAGGCTACAAATTCAGCAATTTCCCTTTTCATACCTGGCCACCAGTAGTTCTCTTTGATGTCATGGTACATTTTTGTCACGCCGGGATGAAGGGAATAACGGGCGTAATGTACCTCGTTCATAATCTGCTGGCGGAGGTCTGAAACATTGGGAACACATAAATGATCTTTACAATGCAGCACTCCATCCTCTGTTACCCGGAACCCTGACGCCTTCCCTAGAGGAATATAATCTTTACGCTGAACTAGGTCAGGATCCTTAAATTGACGTTCTTTCACCTCCACAACTAAGGACGACACGACGGTGTTCTGGATTACCGCTCTGTTGCACGAACGGCTAAATTGACCAATTGATGTATCTCCCTGACTAATTCCCGTTGCTCGGGTTGCACATACGCCACACTCCTAATAGATCTATAGCTAAGAGCGTTTGCTGCTCCATTACCTCTTCTTGACTAATATAACATTTTCATACTTAGAGAGCTCGGCATATAATTGACGGTCATACTGGCTTGTCTTGCCGAAGAGATCGACCGGTAGTTTACAGGCGTAGGTAGAGCTTATCTGGCCTTCCGGCCACATGCTAATGCTACTTGTTGCTGGGATAACCCGAACGACCGTCTGTGCGCCTTGTGCCTTTATCTGATCAGAGGATCCTGATGTTGATCATGACCTCTAATGATCTGGCTGCATAACCTTAAATAACTGAATAGTCGGGTTGAATGACCTGAATGTGGCAGTAGTCTAACAATGCTCTAACTGTTCTACTTGAGTACTTTTAGTTCATGCATAACTGCAGACTTGTGGGCATCTAATTGCTTTGTTATTTTGCTTGAACCACTGTAAGGTTGGGATTAATCAAACTTACTCCCAGGCGATCAATCTCTGGATCTTCACGGGGAGTCTACTGATCTCCTGGTCTTAACAAACATTGTGCTAGCAGGGTACTATCAATTTCTTACGCCTTGTGTGTATCCACTTAGATTTATACTGCTATTCTGGGGAATTCTCGGTCTTATGAGCTATTCTATAAATACTGGCCTTCTGCTAGGGCTCCGCATCTGAATATCTTACGAGAACCAGCTGAAGTACTAGTCTGTCGCTGACTACTGATGTGGACCCCTTTCTTGGGGTGCCCACGGGCTTGTCTGACTTGCAGGGTATTCCTTGTAATAACTGCTAGGTTGACTAAGGTCGACTCTCACCTACAAGGCTGGGAAAATGATGTACGACCACTTAACATACTAGAAAAATTCTGGTTTCGACATATGCGATAATGCTATTGATTTTTAGGGATGCTTCCCTGCTAATACAAGCGCCAGCTAGTCGTTAGACCGTCTAACTGTGCTCTTATCATCTAGCCATCTGATTCAGGCCATTAACTCTGGTAAGCTTCTAGAGCCTAGATCTGGCAACAATACATAAGTCTATTAACTTAATAACTGAGAACTGAGATAGTTTCTATGACTTCATACGTAATTCACACTTAATCTGCCCTTTCTCTTCTTCTTTCCCTTTCTCCTTTCTTCTCTCCTTTTCTTTCTTTCTTCTTTTTTTTGGCAGGGGGGGGGGCTCCTGCAATGCAATTTGTACATGCTTTCTAGTACTAATTAGCATCTGTGATTGTAACCCCTATAGGAAGCTACTCACAACATATTTACTATCTGTATATATATATATATATATATCAGTAGCTACGTACAATACGTACTGAATTCTGTGGTGATACATAATCTCTGACATGCTCTGCTGAGCCTCATACCGTACATGATACACCGCTTCTACGGCCTAATAATATCTCCTGCCCTGACTTATCATTTCCTTAGACTTTCATCCCATTCTAGATGTAACAACATATGAGCTTGATCATGGCCTGCTATTGGCATTCATTAATGACAGGTCTTTTACCCCTGCTTCAGGTAAGCTAACAGTCTTACTCTCTCTTTACGCTTACTAACACTTACTGGAATTAATCAATCTATCTTTACTTACTGCTCGTTTTGGGCAGCCTCACCTCAATTCTTATGCCCCTTTACTGTACTAGAATCAAGGTCAAGAGGTAGGAATAGCCCTTTTCTTGTTGCAACAGATAGAAACATATAACTGTACCACATCTGAAAAGATGTGTTTGGGATTCCTGCATTTCCCTCTCTTTCTCATACTTATCTCATAGTCTGACCTTGTCTGTAATCTTAATCAGATCTTATATAGCTAATAAATAAATCATCTCGTATGTACATTATACTTCTGACTTCCTATTCTAACGTTATCAACGTATACTGGGAATAGTACCGATAAAGGTATCACGCTGGGAGGTCTCTGGTACCTCCTCCTACTGCTGTAGTTATCATGTAACTGGCTGATGCCCTCTTCTGTTGCTATATCTGATCTTCTGCCTGTGATAGGGTAACCATCCTATTATGCCTCGCAGCCTCCTTCCTATAGTATGTGGTGCACAACACATCCATAGACAAGACTCTACTTAGCACGGCTTGCAGACTCCCTGGGACACGACCTGCTCTGATACTAAGTTTGTCACGCCCCGCCCTGAGGGGTATGACTGGCACCTGGTGCCCTAGTAGGACCTAGACTGCTATATGGTGAGCCAAAGCACATCTGGTACCTGGCTGGCTCTAACTCAAATTCCTGGAAATAAAGGGCTATATAACGGCTGTAAACACAGCCTCCGGCCAACAGGCCTATAGCCACCTGTACCTGAAAAATAGCTAACCAGAAACATACTACCGTAGGGGAATCCTATGCGGGCCGGCAAGGCCACCATGCTGTCTAGTTCTCTATAACTCAACAATAGCACGCTAAATAATTACGTGACCAGCAAGGTCACCACTACTGACTGGTTATGGCCACACACGGCCAACAGGAACAGAAATAACAAATAACTATAACAAGCTGCACGGCCTCACACGACCGGCTCGACTGACCACAGGGAAATATATACAGACTGCAAGCCTCTAGGAATAACAATAGAAATGATCGGGATAGGGCCCCGACATACCCATACCGTACAACAAAAGAAAACAAAATACACCTCTGGAAATCAGACTCCGGGTGACAGGAGCTGAATACTCAATAGCTGACTGGAATCACGAGGGATCGCCTCCTCGTCTATGAGTACCTACAGGCAAGTAATGCAGCGCCCCACTGGGCGTCAGTACCACAAGTACTGAGCATGTAAAGCAACTGAAATACACAACTGAAATGAATAACAACAGTAACATGACACAGAAGCAGGAAGTAGTTGAGTCTATCTAGCTGAGAATAACTAGGGAGAGTTTAATTATTCTATATCTAAACTGAGCGTACCTGATGCCGTGCCGTCCTACTGTCTATCAGTATCTAATAGCACATATAGGTATACATATAAATACACGCAATACCTGACCGACCCCCATAAGCCGGAAGGTGCCAACCAACACACAATCTATTTACCCCTACACGGGTCTAAATCAACCAAAAATAAGTCACTCCACTCATCTGATAACTTTGAGCTCCTCCTACCGGTCCCCTTGGGTACGTAGCTCAGGCCTTGGCCTCTGACAATAAACTGTGTCTGAGTCCGAAGACTCCTGCCTCTGGGCGCAAGTGCACACGAAGTGTATAATTAAAACTGCCCCTGGGTGCAAGCACGCAACAGGGTAATTTTATAAAAATCTGTATCTGAAACTGCCCCCGGCCACAAGCACACGTAGAGTAATCTGCCCCTGTAAACAGGGTAATCTGGCTCTGCGCAGAGTAAACTGAACTACCCCTGCAAGCAGGGTGGTCTGGACCGTATTGTCATGGTGGTCGGCCATCATCGTCCTCTAGGCGGACGGCATCGCCCAGCTGGTGGCGGTATCTGAATCTGGTATCGACACAGCTATAACCCAGGGGCGGTGGGGATGCTAAAGGGACACCCACATGCCATAGCAAGTCTCAACAAACAAATAGCACATATAAATAGCAAGCATGTATAACTGAAAAGACTATCTGAAATCTAACTTCTTATTCTGATCTGTCTCTACACTGAACTGATTCTTACTAATTATACTGATTCTGTAATCTCTGTTTAACTGTACGGCTAATCTGTAGCCATGATACTATCTGTCTGAATGGCTAATCTGTAGCCATAACTGTCTGTCTATCTGTTCTTTCTTTACTGACTTTTATTATGAAAAATCTATTTCTGTTATTCTACTACATGCTTGCTAATCACGTAATAGGCTATACTGAATCTGAAATACTAACTTGCCCTCGGGCGCGTGCTCTTCTAACTTTCAGACTGAATACGATATAACAACGCAAACTAGGTTTACTGAACTTTGCACAATACTTAACATTCAACTCCGGGAATTCTACTACGGAGTTTATTGTACTATACAAGGCTAAAGCTACTAACTTTCTGAAGGAACTAGCTTTACATACCTTAACCTCGAGTTATCCGTCTGTCGGACGAGGCTAGGTCAATACTCCAGCTATTTCTCCCAACTGCATTCATGTATACGCTAATTAATACTAAATATAGCTTTATTCTAAAGAACGAAGTCACTTTCGATATAATTGTAGCCTAAACTTAGGCTTATCGAAAGACGGTTGAAAACTCGCTATTTTTCAGAAGTCCAGAAGGGAGAAGAATTCACTTCACAGCTAGGAGCATATAGACACTAGTTTGGAGCAATTCTACTAACCTTAGCTCGGTAGCTCGACGATTCGTCGGCCGTATTTTGCGAAACAAAATCCGTAGGAATGCTCCCTACTGCTAAATACCTCGGTACCTGAGGTTAATTCGAGTTTGGACCGCGTTTGACAGCGTAATCGGAAGGAAATTATCAAATAATCCTCGTTCCTCTTTCTCTCTGCTTACCCTCTGTTTTTCACTGGAAATTATAAGAAACTTTAATGAAAATTCGAAGTTGGAGGCTTTATATAATTGGGACTTATAAGTCGCATTCCTGGAATGCTATTTATAAGTTGCATTCCTGGAATGCAATTTATAAGTCGCATTTTGCCTTGCGACGCGCCGACTTGGCGCTTGTTCGATCTTTCCCCGGGCCTTTTTCTAGCATGTATGGTTTTCAAATACTCTTAACCAACATGCGAATAGGCCATCTATATGCCGGGAATTTACGGGGTGTAACAATCATAAAGAAACTTAAACAGATGGATTGAACCCAACAACTAAATTGGTTCCTAAGGTAAACTAATGCTAAGCTGTAACAGAGTTAGTAGAGAACAAGTGTGGGTATTTTGCCATCATATCTGCTTTAGTCTCCCACGTAGCTTCCTCAACCTGCTGATTTCTCCATAAGACCTTGACTGAAGCTATTTCCTTATTCCTTAGCTTACGAGCTTGAAGATCAAGGATCTGGATTGGGACCTCCTCATATAAGAGACTATCCTTTATTTCTGCACTTTCCAATGGCATAACTGATGTTGGATCTCCGATGCACTTCTTCAAAAGTGACACATGGAATACAGGGTGCACAACTGCTAATTTTGAAGGTAATTCTAGCTCATAGGCTACATTGCCAATACGCCTCAAAATTCTATAGGGTCCCATATACATGGTACTTAATTTGCCTTTCTTCCCAAATCTCATCACCCCCTTCATGTGTGAAATTTTCAAATAAACCCAGTCATTAACTGCAAACTCCAACTCTTTTCTCCGTACATAACTAGAGTGTAACCAATCCATGCTCAGGATAAGGTTAAAATCGACCATGTCTAATTCTACGAGATCAGTTAGAATAACTTTATTCAAGATTAAGAATGGACAATTTCTATACACCTGGCTGGCTCTAACTGACTTGCCAACAGGGGTGGAGACTATGAATGGTTCTTAGAGGACCTCTGGACTAATATTGAACTAGACTGCTAGGTAGGGCATCATGAATGAAAGGGTGGCTCCTGGATCTAGGAGGGCATACACGTCTAGATGAAAGAGGCGTAACATACCTGTGACTACGTCAGGTGAGCTCTCCTAATCCTTCACTTTCGGAATTAAGGACAATTCTTCTCTATTTAGTACCACTACACCCCCATCCTCGGAGTCTAGAAAATGAATTCCTAGGATTGCCAACATATGAACATCTCGAACCAATTCCTTCCTATTCCCTTCAATATGAGCCAAACTCCCCATGGAGCGTCAACTAAGGGCATCAAACACTACATTAACCTTTTCTAGGTGATATAGGATATCAACACGTAGTCTTTAAGCAACTTGAGCCACTTTTGCTATATGAGATTCAACTCCTTCTACTTGAAGATGTAATGCGGACATTTGTGGTCTTTGAAGATGTCTATATGGACCCCACACAACTAATGATGCCACATCTTTAGCATAAATATCACTGCCTACAATGCGAGATCATGTTTCGGGTTGTTCTTCTCATAAATTTTAAACTATCTAGATGCAGAAGCAATTACCTTACCCTTCTGTATCAATACACACCCGAGTCCAATCCCCAAATCATAACAATAATCACGAACCCATCATTTCCCTCCAACAAGGTCAGTATCAGAGTTATACTCAATCGGGTTTTCAACTCCTGAAAGCTCTTCTCATAAGCCTCTGACTACTGGAACTTAGTCTTCTCTTGGGTCAGCTTGGTCAGTGGAGTGGATACAGAGGAGAACTCCTTTACAAACTTCCAATAACCTGCCAACCCTAGAAAATTTTTGATCTCTGTATGAGTTGTGGGCCTTGACCAATTCTTTTCCCGTTAGATCTTTGGAGGATCAACTTTGATGCCTTCACCTTATACCATGTGGCCCAAGAAAGTCACTGAGTCTAGCCAAAACTCATACTTGGAGAACTTAGCATACAACTGGTGATCCTTAGTGTCTGCAACACAATTTTGAGGTGATCTGCAAGCTCACCCTTACTCCTAGAGCACACCAATATGTCATCAATGAACACTATAATGAACAAGTCAAAATATGGCTCAAACACTCTATTCATGAGATCGATAAAGGTTGTTGGCCTATTTTTCAACCCAAAGGACATAATGAGGAATTTGTAGTGCCCATATCGAGTCTTGAACACCATCTTTATAATATCCTCTTCTCTAACCCTCAATTGATGATATTCTAATCTAAGGTCAATCTTGGAGAAAAACTTTGCTCCCTAAATCTTGTCAAACAAATCATCGATTTTGGGTACCTGATACTTGTTCTTTATGGTGACCTTATTCAACTGAGGGTAGTCGATACACATTCACAAGGAACCATCTTATTTTGGACAAATATGACCAGTGTACCTCATGGTGAGGTGCTAGGTCAAATAAATCCTTTATCAAGAAGGTCCTTCAATTGCATCTTTAACTCCATCAGTTATGCTTGGGCCATTCTGTACAAGGGAATGGAAATATACTTCATTCTTGGATAACAACAATCATGAAGTCAATCTCCCTCTCGGAGAGGGTGGGGATCCATGACAATTCATCTGGAAAAACCTATGAGAACTGACTAAAAACTAGTACTGACTGAATGTTCGCCACCTTAGCATCGGTGTCACTCACCCTAACTAGGTGGTATAGAAAACACTTAGAAATCAACTTTCCATCCTTAAGATAGGAAATAAACCTACCCTTTGGCACTACGACATTACCCTTCCAGTCAAGCCTCGGCTCATTAGGGAAATGGAATGTAACCACCTTGGTGGCATAATAGGAGGACAACTAGTCCATACCCATGATGATGTCAAACTCGACCATCTTTAACTGAACAAGGTTGGCTCTAGTGCTTTGGTGGCACATTGTGATCACATATTCTCTGTACACACATTCTGCAACTCTGACTTACTGACTGGGTTAGACACTAGAAAAGGTTCATGAACTCGTTCAGTCTAACCCAAACCTCCAAGCAATATAAGGTGTCACATATGATAAAGTGGATCAAGGATCTATAAGATCAAAGACTGTTATTATACTTGTGGCAATGTCTGGAGATGTCTCTAGATCCTAGTGCCCTGCTAGAGCATACAGGCAGTTCTGCCTATCGCCTCTACCCACACCTTGCCCCTATTGCGCTTGAGTAACATGAAGAGGGGCTAGAGCTGTATCATGGGACTTGGCTAGATTACCCCCAACCCTCTGGCCTGCATTAGCGAAGTTACTTTAGAAGTGGCCTTATCACCCACATCTAAAGCATCTAGTCATCCCCAATCAACACTCTTCTGGGTGCCTTGTCTCCTAGTTACTGCATGGTGGAGGACATGGGATACTCTGAGTCCCACTAGCTTGCAACTGGTACCCTTAAGCTCTGTAACCCTGACGCTGACTAGACTGACCTTGCGAATCACGCCTGGGCCTATAAGAAAATACCAACTTGTAGCTACCCTCCCTATAACTAGTATAATGTCCAGCTGACCTGACCTCTTTTCCCTTAAACTGCTCTGTATCGAGTATGTTTTCCAACTTCAAGTCCTTGGTCTACTTGGTGTAGACCATAAGTCTAGATATTTTCATGTTCGCATGGAAAAATGCCACCTTAAATTCCCCTGCCACGTGCTTCCTGAGACTGTACACAAACTGAGGCATCCTGGCTTTCATGGTGGAGCCCATTTCTAGAGAAAATCAAGCTAACTGAGTTAACTTGAGGTTGTACTCCCTCACAGTCAAGCTTCCCTGCCTGAGTTCATGAACTATATTCCTTGGCCTCCCTTAGCTCTAGGGGTAGAAAATGGTCCATGAAAGCTTTCATAAAGTTATCCTACACTGTTGAGGCTACATCTTCCCCCCGAGATATCTCCCACTGCTCGTACCAAGTGTTAGTGATGTGCCATGGATTCACAACACTTTTGACACTTAAAACATAGGAAAAATGCTTGTTCTTAGGTGTGTTTTATGGATATGAGGTGTTTTTACATTATCTTTTAGGAAATGAGGTATGGGAGTTGGATTGTGGAAAAGGAGATGAAACCGAGTACAAAATGAATTATTGCAAGTCTAAATACGAGCCATACCTGGCACCTGTGACTGAACTTCAGAGAAAATGCACAAGTGTAGAGCCAACATACAACTGACAGTATGAGCTGTCCATCCTAGTACTTGTACTGTACTGAATGCCTGTAACTTGAGATCCAGAAGATGAGCACTTGCTGAACCTAGTGGTATGAGTGGAAGCCACGAGTCATGATGGCAAGGTACTAGTCACACTGATAGACTCGTGGTAAGATTTAGAGAGTTAGGTACTTGGCAGATTTAGGGCACAGAATGATTGTACGAGTCATACTAGTATGGTAAACCGTGACAAGGACCTGTATGAGGAGCAACAGATATGGAAAGTTTCAAAAGTTCAAACTACAAAAAGCTCCTATGACTCGTAGTATCATTATACGAGTCTTACCAACTTCCAGTAGCTGAGAAGACAAAAGCTGCAGACTTGTGCTACGGAAGCTCCCTACGACTCGTAGCATCATGCTATGACTCGTAGGATGCCTCGACAGCAGAATCCCTGTTAAATTAGAAAAGGATTCATTAATTGTATAAATACTTTTAGGTTATTTTCCTTAACAAATTTTGATACTTTTCAATTGTAATCGTAGTTTTGGGTTTCCTAACTTCTTGGAGAGCAAATACTCGACTACTTTGATAGAGTTCATCATTATTCTTGGATTTTTGACAAGTTAATTGTGCAATTGATTCTTGGGTTCTTGTTTCATTAATATTGTAAGTATTCAATTATATTTTCTTCTATGAAAATCTAATTTTATTCTTGAAATCATGAATAGCTAAACCCTCCACAACTAGGGTTGTAGGGACCATGGTGGAATGACAAACTAGGGTTAACACAAAGTGATTCTGGACCAATATGAATGCCTGTATTGTTCTTTTCTTCACATTTAATGTTTATTAACGGTGCAGAACATTAGGAATAGCCCAAATTTTCTTCTTGCTTGAACCTAGAGAAATAGATATTAGGAAAAGAAAAGAATAACAAAGCCTTGTAATTGAGTTTCATTGAATAGATTGAGTTGCGATCGCAGGAGAGTTAGTTTGGAACTATTGATAAAGGCTAAAGAGAAATCACTCATGAGACCTAACCAGGCGATTGAGTTGAGTCATCTAATAGGAACGAATCAGTCGTTTAGATGAATATAATTTATCAATTCCACAGGCTAAGTATTTGGATAGATCACGAGTTTAATAATCCGACCTAGTTAGGAAGCCATGGGGAACACTTCCCTAGTTGATTACATAACTATTAATCACAACTCTGGCTCACAATATTGTTACTTGATTTAAAACCCTCCTTTTAGGAAATAATTGAAATAAAAGTGTGAATATGTTATACCCCGTAGAATCCCCGGCACTTAGATGACCTATTTCCACGTTCATTAAGCATATTTGAAGGCCATACGTGTGGGAGAAAGGCCCGGGGAAAGATCGGACGAGAAGCCTGTCGAACCATCGCGGAAGGAGCCGAGGCAGAGCCCCTCCGCGATGGCAGCGTGTCACGGAGGAGGAGCCTCCGCGTTGGCTCCGTGACACGTTGGCCTTGTCCAGGCCGAAGTATATAAAGCCCCACTTCGGTTTTAATTGATAAAAATCCTTTAAATTTCCATAGAACAGAGGGCAACCAGCAGAGGGAGAAAAGGAACGAAGAAAATTAAATAATTTTCATCCGATTACACTGCCAAACGCTGCCCAAACTCAAATTAATCCAGATACCAAAGTATTTAGCAGTAGAGGGCATTCCTACGGATTCAGTTTCGTAAAATACGGCCGACGAATCGTCGAGCCACCGAGCTAAGGTAAGTGGAATTTCTCTAAATTAGTGTCTATGTGTTCCTAGCTGAGAAGTGAATATTTCTCCCTTCTGGGCCGCTGAAAAATAGCGAGTTTCTGGCCGTCTTTCGATAAGCCTAAGTTTAGGCTATAAACTATATCGAAAGTGACGTTGCCTTTTGAAATAAAGTTGTATTTTGCGTTAATTGATATGTTTATGAATGCAGTTGGGAGAAAACAGTTGAAGTACCGGCCGAGTTCCGCCCAACAGACAAATAGCTCAGAGATAAGGTATGTAAAGTTAAGTTTCCTCGGCAAGTTGAGTAACCTCGAAGCAGTATAGTAATTTACAGACCAGTAGCATGTTTAGAAAGCGATTATCGTGTTATTTTGAATATTGGTGCAATATGAGAAGTTTTGGGTTGTAACGTGTACGATACCTATCCGTACGATATAGATTCGGGCGTAAGTGGTTAAGGTTGCCCAGTATATTCAATATGTGATGTAATATGCCATGTTAAGATATTGTTGTGTTTAGCTGAAATCTCGCAAGGTAGTACAGTATCAGTAAAGCATTCCAGATATAGAATAGTAACTATATATGGTTTAGAAAGCATGTCAGAAATAGGAAATTATGTTAACACAGAAACTTAGTAAACAGTATAGTTTCCAGCAGAAACACCTCCTCGTATAACTTTACCCCAGTACAGTTTGACAGGAGGCTATATTTATATTTATACTTACCTGTCTCAGCATGTATAAGACACTTACAGATTACTATTATTAGCTCAGTATGTGATTTATACGGTACCTTACACCTATTAGTCCTAGCTTATGAGATACACAGACAGCATGATTAGTTGAGACCATTGTATTGATTGGGGTTGGATTACCTAGCATCCCTGACCGCCCAGGGTTAATAGCTGTATCGACTCGTCCGCCAGAGGACGAGGATACGTCGCTCTACAGAGTGATATGCCGTCCCGCAAGGGGACGAAGATGGGATGCCAGTTTCCCCATATTGTGCCTTGGTCAGCCCTTATACACCCCCGTCGAGCGGGTACGACCGGGGTGTTGATTTAGAGTCCTTCGGACTCAGATACAGTTATAGTTAGGGGCTCAGCGAGCCCAAGTGCATACCCAGGGACCGGCAGGATGCTTACAGCCACTATAGGAGATGGGATGACCGGGGTAGGGGCATAGATTCTGTGTTGATTGTACCTCCCGGCTTATGGGGGCCGGGTAAGGTTTGTGTTTGCTATGTTATGTTATTTCATGTTATGCCATGTTATGTTAGATACAAGTAGATCAGCAGTAGCACGATACGTTTCCAGGTATGGCTCTTATCCTTCCCAGTAAAGATTGAGAGAAGGTATGATTTACATTATCAGACAGTTAGTCTATTCTCTCTACTTCAGTTTCTTCAGTTATATTATTGTATTCAGATTTTGCTCAGTTATTGCTTTACATACTCAGTTACAGCGGTACTGACGCCCGGTGGGGCGCTGCATTACTTGCCTGCAGGTACTTATAGACGACCAGGTGACACTACGTGATTCCTGTCAGCGATCGAGTATTCAGCTCCTGTCATCCGGAGACTGAATTCCAGAGGTGTATTTCAGTTCTTTTGTTATATAGTATGGGTAGGTCGGGGCCCTGTCCCGATCAGTTCTATTACCATTCCTAGAGGCTTGCAGTCTGTATATATTCTCTGTGGTCAGATGAGCCGGTCGTGTGGGGCTGTGCAGTTGTATAGTTGCCTTTACTCTTTCTTCCTTTTATGATGGCCGTGTGGGGCCATAGTTTGCCAGTAGTGGTGACCTTGCCGGTCACGTAGTTCTTTTCATGCGTTATGATTGAGTTGCAGATAACTAGATAGCATGGTGGACTTGTCGGCCCGCATAGGTTCCTCTGAATTAGTATGTTTCTGGTCAGCTGCTAGTACAGGTACAGAAGGCTATAGGCCAACGGGCCGGGGGCTGTATTTATAGCCGTTATATAGCCCTTTGTTTCCAGAAATATGAGTTAGAGCCAGCCAGGCACCAGATGTGCCCAGGCTTAACAGTCCAGCAGGTCAGGTCCTAGTAGGGCACCAGGTGCCAGTCATACCCCCCAAGGCGGGGTGTGAGAGAATACTAGCATTAATCTGTATCTTTACCATATTCCCTGTGGGATCGAACCTAACCTTAGTTGGGTTCTTTATTGGAAGCGTCTACGTTATACTTCTTTAAGGGTGTAATTTAAGCATTATCAGTTTGCAACACCCTTCAACTAATAAGATGCGAGCTCAACACCCTATGTCTCACTGACATGCATGACCCAAAGAAATTTCTAAATCTCATCTATAAAGTCTTGAAAGTCCTCCTCTGCCCTGGACCCTATGAAAATCGGAGGGATCATACTGAGGAATTCCCAGATGCGGGAAGTGTTAGCCTAATTTTAGGTTCTAGTATGGGAAAGAGTTGGTTACGGTCTCTAGGACTGAGCTGTAGCTAGTCGGGTGAGCATCTGAATTGCTCCCCTAAACTCGGCGTATGAGGAGTGGGGCTGCTAAGTAGAGGATTCTAGATTTCCCACGGGGTCTACTGTTGGGGAAGCAGATGATGGCCTAACTAGGTGGCCGACTAAATGTTCTTGGGACCTAGTCAACATTCCCTGGGCCTGAGGCAGCTAACTAGCCTCTATTTCTACTGATACATTGGCATTGGTATTGGCCCCCTGTTTGGCTATGGACTTTCTTTGTGCAGGCATTCTTAGATCGATAGGTGAAATTCATAATGACACACGAGTTATATTAAGGTCTTAGAGCTCATTTTATAACATGATCTAGAGTAGAAGCGAAGAGTAGCATTTCATAAATGTCCTACAACCTCTCAATTATAAGTATGGCGTACTACACACTCATAAGTAGGATTTTACTAGACACGACATCATAGACTCTCTAGGACAACACCAACCAAGGGATCTGGTACCAAGTGTGTCTCACCCTGACCTAGGGCTTAAGTGGGACCAGCACCCAAAGACATCTCTAGCCCAAGCGTACCACTGAAACTGGAATGAAACTGAGAGCCAACATCTAAACATGAATAAAATACTGAACACATAATTAAATATTAAAGTTGAGCATGGGGAAAGATAGAATTTTGTATAATAAAATATTTTTTCATACAAAAAAGGACCCTTTGGTCAAAATAGAGTTTAAAAATTGGAGGACACTTCAGCTATTCATCTAAGAAGCCTTTATTGACTAAAGTATTAGAATTGATAAGGACAAGGTTCCTGACATGGCCTATATCAAAACTAGACTTGAGAACCGCATAACCCAAGAGAGTGGATATGGCTCACCAAAAGCTAAACTGAGCTGGGCCTACTAGGCGGCATGTTTGAGAGTGTTTGTATCTGAGACTGTATTACAAAATAATGTAGCGCCCCCAGTAAGGAATGTCATTAGTACATGGAATCATACCGTACATAAGATGAAAAAGTTAACTGAAACACAAGAAACTGAGGAGTAGAGAGATAAACTATGCATGGAAGATAATCATATTAAAACCATGTAAAGTATTCGGGAGGGTTCTAAAAAACACATGTAATTTCCCTTTTAAAATTTGTAGCTAAAAATACTGATATTGTAGTACTGTATGAAAATAGTATAGATCTCATGGCATAATTGACAGAGTACACTATGTAAACATGGAATCCGATTCCTATGACCGGACTAACTAAGTCACCACACTATCTTTCCAGATAGGGAACCTGAACTAACTTTCTAGAAAGATTTCTTAAAACATCCTCTATGAGGGTATAAATTTGGGGAGGCGCTTGGCCCAACGGTACACTCCATTATTACATCGACAGATGTAGTTTATGACACTTTCCCTTGGAATATTCTTGCCATCTCAGTCAATTACTAATTCTACTTTTGAAAATAGTAATACTGTAAAATAGTCCTTGGGCTCATAACCCAACTGAATACTATTCTGAAAGATTGGTCTTATCTAAAGGCTTCTAGTTTTGAAAGCATGCCTTTTCTTGAAGGCCTTTATTTAGACCTTGTGCTTAAAATATTTACACACACACACATATATATATGTGTGTGTGTGTGCGCATGCGCGCGCGTGTGTACGTGTGTGTCTATGTGTGTATGTATGTGTGTATGTGTACACACACACACACACATAGATAGGTGCACTCTTTAAAATAAGAAGCTTAACAACTCATAAAATCATGCTTAAAATATCATATGCTCAATTCAAGTAATCATAGGTATGGATTTGGCCAAAATATGACAATGATTCCTTCTTAAAATAGATATGGGTATTCTTGGCTAAATATATAATGATTATCTCAAACATTTCATAGAAATTTTGCACATTTAACTCATAATGGCGAAATAGTCATTGTTAGAATTTACATGAATATTCATGAAACTTTCTCAAATCCATACATGAGCTAGGTTTAAGATGAATCATGCTAAATATGTACTGTTTCCAAAGTTTTAGGTATAGAATCATGAAAATAAGGGACAATACTTCCAAACATCTAGTAGAACTTCCATGAAAGTAGCAATAATAAATAGTGGGAATAACATCATATCTCATATTTTTAGGGTTGCCTTACATACCTTAATACTCTTAGAAGCAAGAAGAATAACTAATGGAAACTTGAGAGGTCGGGTTTTCGCACGTGCTTGATCTAAAAAATGGGTTTTCTTGAAACCCTAGAGAAAGAGAAGCTAGGAATTCACAAATCTGAGCTTGCATGCAATTAGAAATCATGAGAGAAGCTTAGAGATCTTACCTTGGACTAAGGAGGGCCTAGAGGAAAAAGAGAGCTATTCTACAAGTTGAAGGTGAAGAAAATGAGTATCCAGTCAAGTGGGTCTATTTATAGGCGGAGGGAGAAAATTACAACTTATGGTACCTAGGCCACAGACATGAACCATGGATTTGTAACACTCCAAAAGTTTCTACGATCAGACCCGAAGGTTAAACCAGAGAAAAGCAGGAAAATTTCACCAGAGTCACAGGACGACTCAAGGGATGATCGTTGTAGGGAACAATGACCCTTTGTGTCCCTCGTGGTAAGTCCCCAATTAGGATTCTCAGCAAACAACGAGCCTAGAAATGACTCCTTGAAGATCCAATGGGTCATCCTGGGTGGTCGTTGAATGAAGTTCAGAAAAGGCCTAGATCTAAGTCAGTGACAACAAAGAGTGCAATGACTCTTGGTGGCGAGTAACGACCTATGGTATTGGTGCAATATGAGAAGTTTTGGGTTGTAACATGTACGATACCTATCCGTACGATATAGATTCGGGCGTAAGTGGTTAAGGTTGCCCAGTATATTCAGTATGTGATGTAATATGCCATGTTAAGATATTGTTGTGTTTAGCTGAAACCTCACAAGGTAGTACAGTATCAGTAAAGCATTCCAGATATAGAATAGTAACTATATATGGTTTAGAAAGCATGTCAGAAATAGGAAATTATGTTAACACAGAAACTTAGTAAACAGTATAGTTTCCAGCAGAAACACCTCCTCGTATAACTTTACCCCAGTACAGTTTGACAGGAGGCTATATTTATATTTATACTTACCTGTCTCAGCATGTATCAGACACTTACAGATTACTATTATTAGCTCAATATGTGATTTATACGGTACCTTACACCTATTAGTCCTAGCTTATGAGATACACAGACAACATGATTAGTTGAGACCATTGTATTGATTGGGGTTGGATTACCTAGCATCCCTTACCGCCCAGGGTTAATAGTTGTATCGACTCGTCCGCCAGAGGACGAGGATACGTCACTCTACGAAGTGATATGCCGTCCCGCAAGGGGACGAAGATGGGATGCCAGTTTCCCCATATTGTGCCTTGGTCGGCCCTTATACACCCTCGTCGAGCGGGTACGCTCGGGGTGTTGATTTAGAGTAGTTCGGACTCTGATACAGTTATAGTCAGGGGCTCAGCGAGCCCAAGTGCATACCCAGGGACCGGCAGGATGCTTACAACCACTATAGGAGATGGGATGACCGGGGTAGGGGCATAGATTCTGTGTTGATTGTACCTCCCGGCTTATGGGGGTTGGGTAAGGTTTGTGTGTGCTATGTTATGTTATTTCATGTTATGCCATGTTATGTTAGATACAAGTAGATCAGCAGTAGCACGATACGTTTCCAGGTATGACTCTTATCCTTCCCAGTAAAGATTGAGAGAAGGTATGATTTACATTATCAGACAGTTAGTCTATTCTCTCTACTTCAGTTTCTTCAGTTATATTATTGTATTCAGATTTTTCTCAGTTATTGCTTTACATACTCAGTACCAGTGGTACTGACGCCCGGTTGGGCACTGCATTACTTCCCTGCAGGTACTTATAGACGATCAGGTGACACTACGTGATTCCTGTCAGCGATCGAGTATTCAGCTCCTGTCATCCGGAGACTGAATTCCAGAGGTGTATTTCAGTTCTTTTGTTATATAGTATGGGTAGGTCGGGGCCCTGTCCCGATCAGTTCTATTACCATTCCTAGAGGCTTGCAGTCTGTATATATTTCCTGTGGTTAGATGAGCCGGTCGTGTGGGGCCGTGCAGTTGTATAGTTGCCTTTACTCTTTCTTCCTTTTATGATGGTCGTGTGGGGCCATAGTTTGCCAGTAGTGGTGACCTTGCCGGTCACGTAGTTCTTTTCATGCGTTATGATTGAGTTGCAGATAACTAGACAGCATGGTGGCCTTGTCGGCCTGCATAGGTTCCTCTGAATTAGTATGTTTCTGGTCAGCTGCTAGTACAGGTACAGAAGGCTATAGGCCAACGGGCTGGGGGCTGTATTTACAGCCGTTATATAGCCCTTTGTTTCCAGAAATATGAGTTAGAGTCAGCCAGGCACCAGATGTGCCCAGGCTTAACAGTCCAGCAGGTCAGGTCATAGTAGGGCACCAGGTGCCAGTCATACCCCCCAAGGCGGGGTGTGACAAACTTGGTATCAGAGCAGGTCGTGTCCCAGGGAGTCTGCAAGCCATGCTAAGTAGAGTCTTGTCTATGGATGTGTTGTGCACCACATACTATAGGCAGGAGGCTGCGAGGCATGATATGATGGTTACCCTTCTTTCTCAGTCAGTCGTGCTTTAGAGAGGTACAGTATAGGGTTGAGTCCCTGAGAACTTACCGTATTCTCTGATTACAGATACAAAGGCAGATCAGCATTACCCTATCACAGGCAGAAGATCAGAAATAGCAACGGAAGAGAGCATCAGTCAGTTATATGATAACTACAGCAGCAGGAGGAGGTATCAGAGACCTCCCAGCGTGATACCTTTATTGGCATTATTCCTAGTATACGTTGATAACGTCAGAATAGGAAGTCAACAGTATAATGTACATATGAGTTGATTTACTTATTAGTTATATAAGATCTGATTATGATTACAGATAAGGTCAGACCACCAGGTAGGTACAAGAAAGAGAGAAAAAAAAATGCTGGAATCCCAAATACATCTTTTTGGATATGGTACAGTCGAATGCTTTTATTGTTGTAATAAGAAAAGGGTTATTCCTACCTCTTAAGTTCGATACCAATATAGAAAAGGAGCATAAGACTTGAGAGGGGGTTGCCGAATCATGCAGTAAGTAAAGATGGGTTGATTGATCCTAGTAAGTGTTAGAAAGTATAAAGAGCCCCTAAGATTACGTAAGTTGTGCAGACCCTTATGACAATAAGCCAGTAGAGAAAGTAAGACTGTTAGCTTACCCGGAGTAGGGGTAACAGACCTGCTAGTGATGAATGCCTAATAATAGTCAAGTTTGAGTCAGAAAAAGGCCAAGTCCGCCATATACGCTAACAGATAGCAAGACATACCTATAAGATTATAGTTATGATCTAGTTGTAACATCGAAAGATATAGAGGTCATGTGAATCAGATGGGCTTGAATATACGTCAGAAGAAGTATAGGCCGAGGCTTGATCAGTAATCTCATTAGTAACGAAAGGCAGGCACCTTGAACTCTAGAGTTCAGTTTAAGCAAGATGAGAGGAAGAAGCAGGAATGTCAGATCTTGTGGGGAAATTAGAACTACCCCAGATTGATAAAGTATTGTATTAAGGATTAAGCTTCGCGCTGACAGTAAGATCGCGGTTCAGAATACCGCAGTATGTCCGCTATGGAAAAGTTAAGAAGTTACCGATACAACAATTCTAATCTAGTGTGGCCTAGAGATAAGGCCCAGCAGATAGACATGGGCTCTCAGCATATGCTTAGTAAGGTTACAGGATTCAAATTTCGACCCCCACATCGCAAGAGTGGCGGAATTTTAAACAGCAGACAATAACTAGAATGTTTATGTTTGTTACTTTCAGAATGGGGTGACAATACAATGAAATGATAAGTCAGGGCAGGAGATATTATTAGGCCGTAGAAGAAATGTATCATGTACGATGTGAGACTCAGCAGAACCTGTCAGAGATTATGAACTACCGCAGAAATCAGTACATATTGTACGTAGCTAGCGATATATATGTATACAGATCATAGATAGGTTGTGAGTGGCTGCCTATAAGGGCTACAATCACAGATGCTGATTAGTAATAGAAAGCCTATACGAATTGTATTGGGGACCAAAAAGAGAAGAAAGAGGGGGAAGAAAGAAAGAAAAGGAGAAGAAAGAGGGAGAACAAAGAAAGAAAAGAAGAAGAGAGAGGGCGGATTAAGTGTGAGTTACGTATGAAGTCATAAAAACTGTCTCAGTTCTCAGTTATTAAGTTGATAGATTCATGTGTTGTTGTCGGATCCAGGCTCTAGGAGTTTACCAGAGTTAATGGCCTAAAGCAGATGGCTAGATGATAAGGGCGCAGTTAGACAGTCTACCGACCAGCTGGCGCCTGCGTTAGCAGGGAGGCATCCCTGAAGATTGGTAACAGTAGTGCATGTGCCAGAACCTGGATTAGAGGCCGAATAGGCAAATTTCAGATATTAGCAATATCAGAATTGTTCTAGCATGTTAAGTGGTCATACGTCGTTTTCCCAGCCTTATAGCCAACAATCGGCGTAGCCAACCTAGCAGTTATTATGCGAAACACCCTATAAGTCAGCCGGCCGCCCCAGTCAGAATACCCATGGGTACCCTAGGGAAGGGTCCACATCAGTAGTCAGCGATAGACTAGTATTTCAGCTAGTTTTTGTAAGATATTTAGATACAGAGCCCTAGCAAAAGGCCAGTATTTACAGAATAAGTCATAAGACTGAGAATTCCCCAGAATAACAGTATAAATCCAAATGGATACACACAAGGCATAAGAAATTGATAGTACCCTGCTAGCACAGTGTTTATTAAGATCAGGGGATCAGTAGACTCCCCGTGAAGCTCCAGAGATTGATCGCCTGGGAGTAAGTTGAATAAGTCCAGCCTTACAGTGGTTTCAGCAAAATAACTGAGCAGTTAGATGCCCACGAGTTTGCGGTTATGCAAGAACTATAAGTACTCAAGTAGGACAGTTAGAGCATTGCTAGACTACTGCCACATTCGGGTCATTTGACTATTCAGTTACTTAAGGTTATGCAGCCAGATCGTTAGAGGTCATGATCAATATCAGGACCCCCCTGATCAGATGCGGGCACATGGTGTGCAGATAGTTGTTCAAGATTACCTTAGCAACCAGTAGCCTTAGCATGCGGTCAGGAGGCCAGATAAAGCTTTAGTTATACCGGTAGATTACTTGTCAGATTCTCCAGTATAATAAACCAGTATGATTGTCAGTTATATGTTAACTTTTGAAAATGTGAATCTTAGTTGAGTTTAGTAGCCTTTTTGGTCACATTGTGTCGGAGGCTGGTGTACAGATAAATACCCAGAAAAATCAAAACAGTGAAGACATAGCCTAAACCTACCACCCTGATCAAAGTACGCAGTCCCTGCGGTTAGCCGGGCACTGCAGAGGGTCTGTGGAAGGATTTTTCCACCTTAGCAGCACCTTTGACTAAATTGACACAGAAGGAAGCAAAGTTTCAGTAGACTGAGGTGTGTGAGCAGAACCTCCAAGAGTTAAAAGCCAGGTTAATATCAACTCCAGTGTTAGTATCGCCAGAAGGTACAGAGGGTTGGTGCAGCATGGTAAAGTAATAGTTTATGCTTTCAGGAAATTGAAGGGACGTGAAAGGAATTATCTTACCCATGACCTGGAGGTAGTTGCAGTAGTTTATGCCTTAAAAAGCGAGAATTTGGTATCACCCGGGAAGGGCTAATACGGTAGTAGATGCCCTTAGCCGTAGATCTATGAGGAGTTGGCATACTTGCCGTCTGAACAGCGGGAATAGACCCGAGAATTTTACTAGTTAGCCGGTTTAGCCGTTCACATAGCAGAAATAACGGATAACAGAACGATAATACGGAATGTCGCAGCATTGTCGTTAGTGGTGGAAGTAAAGGAACGGCAGTATAGGAACTCTAGCCAGGTTCAATTTAAACATAAGATTCAGTAAGGAGAGATGACATATTTTCAGATAACCGGGGATGAAGTGTGGCGATATAAAGGCCGCATTGCGCTCCAGATATTTTGGGGCATCGTCAGCAGTTTATGAGCGAGGCGCATTACGCCCGCTATTCTCTTCATCCCGATACGACAAAGAGGTACCATGACATTAAAGAGAACTACTGGTAGCCCAGTGTCCTAACTGCCAACAGTTGAAGGCAGAATATCAGAAACCAGGCAGGTTAATTTAGAACATAGCTGTGCCTCTTTGGGAATGAGAAGCAGTGAATATGGATTTTGTGGCAGGATTACCCTATACCAGACACGGAAATGATTCTATTTGAGTAACAAGTGACAGATTGACAAAATCAACTCATTTCTTTCCAGTAAGAACTATTTTCTCGGCCGAAGATTATGCTGAGTTGTATATCAGAAAGGTAGTCAGATTACATGGAATACCAGTATCCGTTATTTCAGACAGAGGAGCACAATTTACAGTTAGATTTTGGCAATCATTTCAGAAAGGTTTGGGCACGCAGATTAATTTAAGCACAACATTCTACCCTCAGACAGATGAGTAGGCTGAGCGCACAATTCAGACGCTCAAAGACATGTTGCGAGCGGGTGTGCTAGATTTCAGTAATAGTCAAAATGAGCAGTTACCATTAGTTGAATTTGCCTCCGGAATTAGAATCCATGTATCTAGTCTGTTATGTAGCTATGCTGAGGAAATGCATAGGGGACCCGTCCAGAGTAATCCCAGTCCAGAATATCCAGGTTACGAAGAAGCTGGCCTATGAAGAGGTCCCAGTAGCTATCCTAGACAGATAGATTCGCAGACTCCGCACTAAGGATATTACGTCTATCAAGATATGAGGATCAGACATCCTCGCTTATTACAGGCCTAGTCAGGTGATAGGTATGTCCGAATTATTACCTATGTAGTATCTTGTGGTTGTATGTCGGTAAATGATAAAGGAGAAGTGATATTTAGTTGTTCAGTGAATCTTAGAATATTGTGTGCAGTGCCTGTATTGGACTTTTCTGCATTTCAGGTTTTTTCTATAGTCCATGTTACAGGGGAAGCTCTGCCGAAGTTTTTCCAGAAAGTAAATTTTTCCATATTCCAGAGGATCCGAAAAGTCCTCTAGATAACAGTGTACATTCGAGGACGAATGTTCTTAAGGGGGGGAGAATGTTATACCCTGTAGAATCGCCGGCACTTAGATGACCTATTCCCATGTTGGTTAAGCATATTTGAAGGCCATACGTGTGGGAGAAAGGCCCGGGGAAAGATCGGACGAGAAGCCTGTCGAACCATCGCGGAAGGAGCCGAGGCAGAGCCCCTCCGCGATGGCAGCATGTCACGGAGGAGGAGCCTCCGCGTTGGCTCCGTGACACGTTGGCCTTGTCCAGGCCCAAGTATATAAAGCCCCACTTCGGTTTTAATTGATAAAAATCCTTTAAATTTCCAGAGAACAGAGGGCAACCGGCAGAGGGAGAAATGGAACGAAGAAAATTAAATAATTTTCGTCCGATTACACTGCCAAACGCTGCCCAAACTCAAATTAATCCCAGATACCGAAGTATTTAGCAGCAGAGGGCATTCCTACGGATTCAGTTTCGTAAAATACGGCCGACGAATCGTCGAGCCACTGAGCTAAGGTAAGTGGAATTGCTCTAAATTAGTGTCTATGTGTTCCTAGCTGAGAAGTGAATATTTCTCCCTTCTGGGCCGCTGAAAAATAGCGAGTTTCTGGCCGTCTTTCGATAAGCCTAAGTTTAGGCTATAAACTATATCGAAAGTGATGTTGCCTTTTGAAATAAAGTTGTATTTTGTGTTAATTGATATGTTTATGAATGCAGTTGGGAGAAAACAGTTGAAGTACCGGCCGAGTTCCGCCCGACAGACAAATAGCTCAGAGATAAGGTATGTAAAGTTAAGTTTCCTCGGCAAGTTGAGTAACCTCGAAGCAGTATAGTAATTTACAGACCAGTAGCATGTTTAGAAAGCGATTATCGTGTTATTTTGAATATTGGTGCAATATGAGAAGTTTTGGGTTGTAACGTGTACGATACCTATCCGTACGATATAGATTCGGGCGTAAGTGGTTAAGGTTGCCCAGTATATTCAGTATGTGATGTAATATGCCATGTTAAGATATTGTTGTGTTTAGCTGAAACCTCGCAAGGTAGTACAGTATCAGTAAAGCATTCCAGATATAGAATAGTAACTATATATGGTTTAGAAAGCATGTCAGAAATAGGAAATTATGTTAACACAGAAACTTAGTAAACAGTATAGTTTCCAGCAGAAACACCTCCTCGTATAACTTTACCCCAGTACAGTTTGACAGGAGGCTATATTTATATTTATACTTACCTGTCTCAGCATGTATCAGACACTTACAGATTACTATTATTAGCTCAGTATGTGATTTATACGGTACCTTACACCTATTAGTCCTAGCTTATGAGATACACAGACAGCATGATTAGTTGAGACCATTGTATTGATTGGGGTTGGATTACCTAGCATCCCTGACCGCCCAGGGTTAATAGCTATATCGACTCGTCCGCCAGAGGACGAGGATACGTCGCTCTACGGAGTGATATGCCGTCCCACAAGGGGACGAAGATGGGATGCCAGTTTCCCCATATTGTGCCTTGGTCGGCCCTTATACACCCCCGTCGAGCGGGTACGCCCGGGGTGTTGATTTAGAGTCCTTCGGACTCAGATACAGTTATAGTCAGGGGCTCAGCGAGCCCAAGTGCATACCCAGGGACCGGCAGGATGCTTACAGCCACTATAGGAGATGGGATAACCAGGGTAGGGGCATAGATTCTGTGTTGATTGTACCTCCCGGCTTATGGGGGCCGGGTAAGGTTTGTGTGTGCTATGTTATGTTATTTCATGTTATGCCATGTTATGTTAGATACAAGTAGATCAGCAGTAGCACGATACGTTTCCAGGTATGACTCTTATCCTTCCCAGTAAAGATTGAGAGAAGGTATGATTTACATTATCAGACAGTTAGTCTATTCTCTCTACTTCAGTTTCTTCAGTTATATTATTGTATTCAGATTTTGCTCAGTTATTGCTTTACATACTCAGTACCAGCGGTACTGACGCCCGGTGGGGTGCTGCATTACTTGCCTGCAGGTACTTATAGACGACCAGGTGACACTACGTGATTCCTGTCAGCGATCGAGTATTCAGCTCCTGTCATCCGGAGACTGAATTCCAGATGTGTATTTCAGTTCTTTTGTTATATAGTACGGGTAGGTCGGGGCCCTGTCCCGATCAGTTCTATTACCATTCCTAGAGGCTTGCAGTCTGTATATATTCCCTGTGGTCAGATGAGCTGGTAGTGTGGGGCCGTGCAGTTGTATAGTTGCCTTTACTCTTTCTTCCTTTTATGATGGCCGTGTGGGGCCATAGTTTGCCAGTAGTGGTGACCTTGCCGGTCACGTAGTTCTTTTCATGCGTTATGATTGAGTTGCAGATAACTAGATAGCATGGTGGCCTTGTCGGCCCGCATAGGTTCCTCTGAATTAGTATGTTCTGGTCAGCTGCTAGTACAGGTACAGAAGGCTATAGGCCAACGGGCCGGGGGCTTTATTTACAGCCGTTATATAGCCCTTTGTTTCCAGAAATATGAGTTAGAGCCAGCTAGGCACCAGATGTGCCCAGGCTTAACAGTCCAGCAGGTCAGGTCCTAGTAGGGCACCAGGTGCCAGTCATACCCCCCAAGGCGGGGTGTGACAGAATACTAGCATTAATCTGTATCTTTACCATATTCCCTGTGGGATCGAACCTAACCTTAGTTGGGTTCTTTATTGGAAGCGTCTACGTTATACTTCTTTAAGGGTGTAATTTAAGCATTATCAGTTTGCAACACCCTTCAACTAATAAGATGCGAGCTCAACACCCTATGTCTCACTGACATGCATGACCCAAAGAAATTTCTAAATCTCATCTATAAAGTCTTGAAGGTCCTCCTCTGCCCTGGACCCTATGAAAATCGGAGGGATCATACTGAGGAATTCCCAGATGCGGGAAGTGTTAGCCTAATTTTGGGTTCTAGTATGGGAAAGAGTTGGTTACGGTCTCTAGGATTGAGCTGTAGCTAGTCGGGTAAGCATCTGAATTGCTCCCCTAAACTCGGCGTATGAGGAGTGGGGCTGCTAAGTAGAGGATTCTAGATTTCCCACGGGGTCTACTATTGGGGAAGGAGATGATGGCCTAACTAGGTGGCCGACTGAATGTTCTTGGGACCTAGTTGTTATACCCCGTAGAATTTCCGGCACTCAGATGACCTATTCGCACGTTGGTTAAGCAGATTTGAAAGCCATACGTGCTAGGGAAAGGCCCGGGAAAAGATCGGACGAGAAACCCGTCGAACCATCGCAGGAGGAGACGAGGCAGAGCCCCTCCGCGATGGCAGCGTGTCACGGAGGGGAGGCCTCTGCGATGGCTCCGTGCCACGTTGCCCTTGTCCAGGCCCAAGTATATAAAGCCTCCACTTCGGTTGAAACTTATTAATCCTTATAAATTTTCCAGAATAGTGCAGAAGCAGAGAGAAAACGTAGGAAAATTAAATATTTTCATCCGATTACGCTGCCAAACGCTGCCCAAACCCAAATTAATCCTAGATACCAAGGTATTTAGCAGCAGAGAGCATTTCTACGGAATTAGTTTCACGAAATACGGCCGATGAATCGGCGACCCGCCGAACTAAAGTAAGTAGAATTGCTCTAAATTAATGTCTATGTGTTCCTAGTTGAGAAGTAAATATTTCTCCCTTATGGGCCGCTGAAAAATAGCGAGTTTTCGACCGTCTTTCGATAAGCCTAAGTTTAGGCTATAAACTATATCGAAATTGACGTTGCCTTTTGAAATAACGTTGTATTTAGTATTGATTGACGTATTTATGAATGCAGTTGGGAGAAAACAGTAGAAGTACCGACCGAGCCTCGTCCGACGGACGAATATTCAAAGAAAAGGTATGTAAAGTTAAGTTTCCTCGGCAAGTTAAGTAGCATTGAAGCAGTATAGTAATTTACAGACCAGTAGAATGTTCAGAAATCGATTATTGTGTTATTATGAATATGGGTGCAATATGAGTAGTTTTGGGTTGTAACGTGTACGATACCTATCCGTACGATATAGATTTGGGCGTAAGTGGTTAAGGTTGCCCAGTATATTCAGTATGTGATGTAATATGCCCTGCCAAGATATTGTTGTATTTAGCTGAAACCTCGCTAGGTAGTACAGCATCAGTAAAGCATTCCAGATATAGAATAGTAACAGTATATATAGTTTAAAAAGCATGTTAGAAATAGGAAATCATGTTAATACAGAAACCTAGTGAACAGCATAGCCTTCAGCAGAAACACCCGCTTGTATAGCCTTTGCCCCAGTACAGTTAGACAGGGAACTATATTCATATTTATACTTACCTGTCTCAGCATGTATCAGACACCAACAGATTGCTATTATTAGCCCAGTACATGATTTATATAATACCTTACGCCTATTAGTTTTTGCTTATAAGATACACAGACAGCATGACTAGTTGAGACCGTTGTATTGATTGGGGTTGGATTACCTAGCATCCCTGACCGCCCAGGGTTAATAGCTGTATCGACTGGTCCGCCAGAGGACGAGGATACGTCACTCTACAGAGTGATATGCCGTCCCGCAAGGGGACGAAGATGGGATGTCAGTTTCCCCATATTGTGCCTTGGTCGGCCCTTATACACCCCCGTCGAGCGGGTATGCCCGGGGTGTTGATTTAGAGTCCTTCGGACTCAGATACAGTTATAGTCAGGGGCTCAGCGAGCCCATGTGCATACCCAGGGACCGGCAGGATGCTTACAGCCACTATAGGAGATGGGATGACCGGGGTAGGGGCATAGATTCTGTGTTGATTGTACCTCCCGGCTTATGGGGGCCGGGTAAGGTTTGTATGTGCTGTGTTATGTTATGTATGCTATGCTATGTTATATTAGATGCGAGTGGGTTGGTAGTAGAATGATACGCCTCCAGGTACGATTCCTACTTCCTTCAGTATCAGTAAGAGCAGGTACGATCTACTTCATCAGACAGTTAAGTTATTCCTCCTACTTCTGCTTCATCAGTCATATTATTGCTTTCAGATGTTGTTTTCAGTTATATTATTTCAGTTGCTTTACATACTCAGTACCAGTGGTACTGACGCCCAGTGGGGCGCTGCATTACTTGCCTGCAGGTACTCCTAGACGAGCAGGCGATTCTACGTGACTCCCTGTCAGCGGTTGAGTATTCAGCTCCAGTCATCCGGAGGCTGAATTTCAGAGGTGTAGTTCAGTTCCTTTTGTTGTATATAGAATGCATAGGTCAGGGCCCTGTCCCGATCACTTCTATTACTATTCCTAGAGGCTTGCATTCTGTATGAAATCCCTGTGATTAGATGAGCCGGTCGTGTGGGGCCATGCAGTTGTATAGTTGTCTTTACTCTTTCTTACTTCTGTAATGGTCGTGTGAGGCCATAGTTGTCAGCAGTGGTGACCTCGCCGGTCACGTAGCTTCTTTTTGTGCTTTTGATTAAGCAGCAGATAACTAGACAGCATAGTGGCCTTGTCGGCCCGTATAGGCTTCCCTGAGTTACTATATTTCTGGTTAGCTGCCAAGACAGGTACAACAGGCGATAGGCCAATGGGCCAGGGGGCTATATTTACAGCCGTTATATAGCCCTTTGTTTCCAGAAATGTGAGTTAGAGCCAGCCAGGCGCCAGATGCGCCCAGGCTTAACAGTCTAGCAGGTTAGGTCTTAGTAGGGCACCAGGTGCCAGTCATGCCCCCCTCCCAAGGCGGGGTGTGACAAACTTGGTATCAGAGCAGGTCGTATCCCAGGGAGTCTGCAAGCCGTGCTAAGTAGAGTCCTGTCCATGGATGTGTTGTGCACCACATACTATGGGTAGGAGGCTGCAAGGCATGATAGGATGGTTGTCTTTTATTCTGATTCAGTCGTGCCATAGAGCGGTACAGTATAGGGTTGAATTCCTAAAATCTTACCATATTCTTTGGCTACGGATAATGTCAGACCAGCGCCATCTCGTCACAAGTCGGAGCTTAGACATTGCAGCAGGGGAAGGCACCAGCAGGATGCCTCCCCCTCATTTGGAGACAACCCGATCAGAGGGCCCTACAGAGGCTTCATGTCAGCCTCCTCAGCAGTCTCCACCACGTCAGGAGCCGTTTGGAGCGACAGTATCTTCAGCAGTCCCTATACCGATGCCTTCCGATCAGGAAGTTAGGAGTGCTGTAGTTATGATAGCACAGGTGATGGCTGCTCAGCGGTAGCAAATGCCATCCACAGTTGCAGAAGTATCAGGAGGGCCCGGTAGTTCGAGGGTCTGAGAGTTCTTAGCCTTGAATCCCCCATAGTTTACAGGCACGTACCGCACCGAGGACCCCCAGGATTTTCTGGATCAGATGCAGAGAATCTTCAGGGTTATGCATGCTACACCTACTGAGTCAGTTGAATTGGCCGCATTTCGGTTGCGAGATATTGCGGTGTTATGGTATGAAAGCTGGTAGAGGTCCCGAGGGAGAGATGTTCCCCCTCCTACCTGGTCCAGCTTTTCAGGAGCCTTTCTGGATCACTATTTGCCGCGGGAGATCCGACAGGCCCGGGTAGACCAGTTCCTACATCTGGAACAGGGGGCCATGAGTGTTCGGGAATATTCCTTGCGGTTTGATTCTTTGGATCGATATGCACCAGCTTTTGTTGATACCATGGCATCCAGAGTGCACCATTTTATTATGGGGTTGAACCCAGAGTATGTCGAGACTTGTATCACGGCCACACTGCGAGAAGATATGGATATTTCCTGAATCTAGGCATTTGCCCAGAATATTGAGCACATCAGACAGCGACATCGGGAAATCAGAAGGGTTAATTAGGAGCAGCGTCGCCGGGATAGGCCAGCTGAGTTACAAAGAGAGGCCCGGGGAGGACCCAGGCCACGATTGTCAGACAGGTCGCCCAGGCCCCTGCCTCCGCCACAGTCACAGGGAGGTAGATCCAACCGCAGGGGGCAGTTAGAGGCTGGTAGAGGTTCGCAGACGGCCGACTCACCGTCACAGAGGAGGGCGGAGCAGAGTAGGTATACCCTACCACTTTGTCCTATATGCAGTCGACGCCATTCTGGAGCATGCAGGTATGGTTCCACCGCATGCTATATTTGTGGCCAAGAAGGCCATTTGATGAGAGATTGCCCAGCCAGAGGTCGTGAGGACCGGGACAGACAGGATAGGGCATCAACAGGATCACGAGCTACAGCATCCTTGACTGGGCGTAGGCCCCCAGTTTCAGCAGGCAGGGGTCGAGGCAGATCAGGGGCCTCCAGTACAGGTGCGGGTCCAAGCCGCACATATGCCTTACCAGGGAGGCAAGATTCAGAGGCATCGCCTGATGTTGTGACAGGTATGCTAACTATCTGCTCGCACCCTGCTTATGTGCTAATTGATCCAGGGTCTACTTTGTCTTATATTACTCCATTTGTGGCATGGAAGTTTAGTATTGTACCAGAATCATTACAGCAGCCCTTCTTAGTATCTACGCCCGTCGGTGACTCTATCACAGCTAGCCAAATTTACCGCGGGTGTACAGTAGAGGTTGCTGATCGTCAGACCACAGTAGATCTGGTCGAGTTAGAGATGATAGATTTCGATGCCATAATGGGTATGGACTGGTTAGTACCATGTTTTGCTAATGTTGAATGTTGGACCAAAACGGTCTGATTCCACTTCCCGGGGGAGGCAGTACGGGAATGGAAGGGCAGCACCGTGACGCCAAAAGGTAGGTTTATTTCCTACCTTCGGGCGAGAAAGTTGATATCTAAGGGATGTATTTACCATCTTGTCAGAGTTCAGGATGTCCAAGCAGAATCTCCGACACTCCAGTCTGTTCCAGTGGTAAATGAATTCCCAGATGTATTTCCTGATGAGTTACCTGGTATTCCCCCAGAAAGGGAAATAGACTTTGCTATTGACTTGCTACCAGGAACTCAGCCAATATCAATACCTCCTTATCGTATGGCTCCTGCAGAACTCAGAGAATTAAAGGAGCAGTTGAAAGATTTGTTAGATAAAAGTTTTATCAGGCCGAGTACTTCCCCGTGGGGTGCGCCAGTCTTGTTCGTGAGAAAGAAAGATGGCTCGCTCCGAATGTGCATAGATTATCGGCAGTTAAACAAAGTTACAGTAAAGAACAAGTATCCGCTTCCCAGAATTGATGACTTATTTGATCAGTTGCAGGGAGCCAGATACTTTTCTAAGATTGACTTGCGGTCCGGATATCACCAGGTCCGAGTACGTGAGAGGGACATCCCTAAGATAGCATTCAGGACCCGATATGGACATTTTGAATTTCTGGTTATGTCCTTCGGACTAACAAATGCCCCAACAGTCTTTATGGACCTGATGAACAGTATTTTCAGACCCTTCCTGGACTTGTTCGTGATAGTATTCATTGATGATATTCTGGTGTATTCTCGCTCCGAAGCAGATCACCGGACTTATTTGCGGACAGTGCTCCAGATTCTCAGGGACCGCCAGTTGTACGCAAAATTTTCGAAGTGTGAATTCTGGCTTAACTCAGTAGCCTTTTTAGGGCATATTGTCTCAGATACTGGTATACAGGTAGACAAACAGAAGATAGAAGCAGTTAAGTCATGGCCTAGGCCTACCACCCCGACTTAAGTTCGTAGCTTTCTGGGGTTGGCAGGATACTATCGGAGGTTCGTTGAGGGATTCTCAACCATTGCAGCACCTTTAACAAAATTTACACAGAAAGCAGCAAAGTTTCAGTGGACGGAGGCATGTGAGAAGAGTTTCCAGGAACTGAAATATAGATTGACCTCCGCTCCCGTATTAGCACTGCCGAAAGGCACAGAAGGTTATTCAGTCTATTGCGACGCGTCAGGTGTCGGATTGGGATGTGTGTTGATGCAGCATGGTAGAGTAATTGCATATGCTTCCAGGCAGCTGAGGAAACATGAGAAGAATTACCCCACCCATGATCTAGAGTTGGCCGTAGTAATTCATGCCTTGAAGATGTGGAGGCATTATCTGTACGGCGTTCATGTTGATATTTATACAGATCATAAGAGTTTGCAGTACATTTTCACTCAGAGAGAGCTGAATCTGCGGCAACGCCGCTGGTTGGAGTTGTTAAAAGACTATGATGTGAATATTCTATACCACCCCGGAAAAGCTAATGTTGTAGCAGATGCCCTGAGCCGTAAGTCAATGGGGAGTTTAGCGTATTTGCGACCTGAGAAGCAGAAGTTAGCTAAAGAAATTCATCAGTTAGCTGGGCTAGCCGTTCGGGTAATGGAAACAGGAGATAATGGGGCCGTAATTCAGAATTCTGCAGTATCATCGTTAGTTGCAGAGGTAAAAGAACGACAGTATGAGGATCCCGATTTAGTCCAGCTCAGAAATAGAGTTCAGAAGGGTAAAGAGCTAGATTTTCAGACAACCGGGGATGATGTGCTATATTGTAAGGGCCACCTTTGTGTCCCGAATGTCTCAGGACTTCGCGGATAGATCATGCATGAGGTACATTATGCTCGCTATTCCCTTTACCCAGGGGCGATGAAAATGTACCACGACATCAGAGACATCTATTGGTGGCCAGGTATGAAAACTGAAATAGCCGAATTCGTATCTAGATGTGCTAATTGTGAGCAGGTGAAAGCAGAGCACCAGAAATCGTGTGGTTTGACTCAAGAGATATCAATACCTATGTGGAAATGGGAAGCAATAAATATGGATTTTGAGACAGGATTACCCCGTACGAGGCGCAGAAATGATTCCATTTGGGTAATAGTCGATAGGCTGACAAAATCAGCTCATTTCCTGCCAGTAAGGGCTACCTTCTCAGCTGAGGATTATGCCGAATTATATATCAGAGAAATAGTTAGATTACATGGAGTGCCGACATCTATCATTTCAGATAGAGGGGCACAGTTTACAGCTAGGTTCTGGCAGTCATTTCAGAAAGGTCTGGGAAGCAGATTAATCTGGGTACAGCATTCCATCCTCAGACAGACGGGCAAGCTGAACGTACAATTCAGACGCTCGAAGATATGCTACGAGCGTGTGTGTTAGATTTTGGGGGTAGCTGGGATGAACATCTTTCGTTAATCGAATTTGCTTATAATAACAGCTACCATTCAGCTATTCAGATGGCGCCTTTCGAGGCATTGTACGGGCGAAAATGTAGATCACCGGTGGGCTGGTTTGAAATAGGAGAATCAACATTAGTTGGCCCAGACATCGTTCGGCAGTCCGAGGAAAAGATAAAGCTTGTCCGGGAACGTTTACTGACCGCTCAGAGTCGTCAGAAGTCATACGCAGATAGACGACGCAGAAATCTAGAATTTTCGGTAAACGACTGGGTATATCTGAAAGTGTCCCCGATGAAAGGGGTAATGAGGTTTGGCAAGAAAGGCAAGCTTAGCCCAAGATTCATTGGGCCGTACCAAATTCGGCGAAGAATAGGCCGCGTGGCATATGAGTTAAACTTGCCTCCAGAATTAGCATCTGTTCATCCAGTATTCCACGTTTCCATGTTAAGAAAGTTCGTAGGGGACCCTTCTACAGTAGTTCCAGTCCAGGATGTTCAGATCACAGAGGGGTTAGCCTACGAAGAGGTTCCCGTAGCTATCCTAGACAGACAGATTCGCAGGCTGAGAACTAAAGATGTTGCATCTGTCAAGGTATTGTGGCGTAACAGAAATCGGGAAGAAATGACGTGGGAGGCTGAAGAAGATATGAAAACTAGATACCCTCACTTATTTCAGGCCTAGTCAGACGACAGGTATGTCCGTATTATTATTTACACAGTACTTTATGGTATGTATGTTGTAAATGATAAAGAAAGAAGTGGTATTCAGTTGTCCAGTGGATTGTAGAATATTGTGTGCAGTGCCTGTGTTTGACTTTTTCTGCGTTTCAGGGCGTTGCGATAGTCCATATTAAAGGGGAAACTCTGCCAAAATTTTCCCAGAAACTAGAGTGAACAGTTCTCTAGACAGCAGTATACATTCGGGGACGAATGTTCCTAAGGGGGGGAGAATGTTATACCCCGTAGAATTTCCGGCACTCAGATGACCTATTCGCACGTTGGTTAAGCATATTTGAAAGCCATACGTGCTAGGGAAAGGCCCGGGAAAAGATCGGACGAGAAACCCGTCGAACCATCGCGGGAGGAGCCGAGGCAGAGCCCCTCCGCGATGGCAGCGTGTCACAGAGGGGAGGCCTCCGCGATGGCTTCGTGCCACGTTGCCCTTGTCCAGGCCCAAGTATATAAAGCCCCCACTTCGGTTGAAACTTATTAATCCTTATAAATTTTCCAGAATAGCGCAGAAGCAGAGAGAAAACGTAGGAAAATTAAATATTTTCATCCGATTACGCTGCCAAATGCTGCCCAAACCCAAATTAATCCTAGATACCAAGGTATTTAGCAGCAGAGAGCATTTCTACGGAATTAGTTTCACGAAATACGGCCGACGAATCGGCGAGCCGCCGAACTAAAGTAAGTAGAATTGCTCTAAATTAATGTCTATGTGTTCCTAGTTGAGAAGTAAATATTTCTCCCTTTTGGGCCGCTGAAAAATAGCGAGTTTTCGACCGTCTTTCGATAAGCCTAAGTTTAGGCTATAAACTATATCGAAAGTGACGTTGCCTTTTGAAATAACGTTGTATTTAGTATTGATTGACGTATTTATGAATGCAGTTGGGAGAAAACAGTAGAAGTACCGGCCGAGCCTCGTCCGACGGACGAATATTCAAAGAAAAGGTATGTAAAGTTAAGTTTCCTCGGCAAGTTAAGTAGCATTGAAGCAGTATAGTAATTTACAGACTAGTAGAATGTTCGGAAATCGATTGTTGTGTTATTATGAATATGGGTGCAATATGAGCAGTTTTGGGTTGTAACGTGTACGATACCTATCCGTACGATATAGATTTGGGCGTAAGTGGTTAAGGTTGCCCAGTATATTCAGTATGTGATGTAATATGCCCTGCCAAGATATTGTTGTATTTAGCTGAAACCTCGCTAGGTAGTACAGCATCAGTAAAGCATTCCAGATATAGAATAGTAACTGTATATATAGTTTAGAAAGCATGTTAGAAATAGGAAATCATGTTAATACAGAAACCTAGTGAACAACATAGCCTTCAGCAGAAACACCCGCTTGTATAGCCTTTGCCCCAGTACAGTTAGACAGGGAACTATATTCATATTTATACTTACCTGTCTCAGCATGTATCAGACACCTACATATTGCTATTATTAGCCCAGTACATGATTTATATAATACCTTACGCCTATTAGTTTTGGCTTATGAGATACACAAACAACATGACTAGTTGAGACCATTGTATTGATTGGGGTTGGATTACCTAGCATCCCTGACCGCCCAGGGTTAATAGCTGTATCGACTCGTCCGCCAGAGGACGAGGATACGTCACTCTACGGAGTGATATGCCGTCCCGCAAGGGGACGAAGATGGGATGCCAGTTTCCCCATATTGTGCCTTGGTCGGCCTTTATACACCCCCGTCGAGCGGGTACGCCCGGGGTGTTGATTTAGAGTCCTTCGGACTCAGATACAGTTATAGTCAGGGGCTCAGCGAGCCCAAGTGCATACCCAGGGACCGGCAGGATGCTTACAGCCACTATAGGAGATGGGATGACCGGGGTAGGGGCATAGATTCTGTGTTGATTGTACCTCCCGGCTTATGGGGGCCGGGTAAGGTCGTATGTGCTGTGTTATGTTATGTATGCTATGCTATGTTATATTAGACGCGAGTGGGTTGGTAGTAGAATGATACGCTTCCAGGTACGATTCCTACTTCCTTCGGTATCAGTAAGAGCAGGTACGATCTACTTCATCAGACAGTTAAGTTATTCCTCCTACTTCTGCTTCATCAGTCATATTATTGCTTTCAGATGTTGTTTTCAGTTATATTATTTCAGTTGCTTTACATACTCAGTACCAGTGGTACTGACGCCCAGTGGGGCGCTGCATTACTTGCCTGCAGGTACTCCTAGACGAGCAGGCGATTCTACGTGACTCCCTGTCAGCGGTTGAGTATTCAGCTCCAGTCATCCGGAGGCTGAATTTCAGAGGGGTAGTTCAGTTCCTTTTGTTGTATATAGAATGGGTAGGTCGGGGCCCTGTCCCGATCAGTTCTATTACTATTCCTAGAGGCTTGCATTCTGTATGAAATCCCTGTGATTAGATGAGCCGGTCGTGTGGGGCCGTGCAGTTGTATAGTTGTCTTTACTCTTTCTTACTTCTGTAATGGTCGTGTGAGGCCATAGTTGTCAGCAGTGGTGACCTCGCCGGTCACGTAGCTTCTTTTTGTGCTTTTGATTAAGCAGCAGATAACTAGACAGCATAGTGGCCTTGTCGGCCCGTATAGGCTTCCCTGAGTTACTATATTTCTGGTTAGCTGCCAAGACAGGTACAACAGGCGATAGGCCAATGGGCCAGGGGGCTATATTTACAGCCGTTATATAGCCCTTTGTTTCCAGAAATGTGAGTTAGAGCCAGCCAGGCACCAGATGCGCCCAGGCTTAACAGTCTAGCAGGTTAGGTCTTAGTAGGGCACCAGGTGCCAGTCATGCCCCCCTCCCAAGGCGGGGTGTGACACTAGTCAACATTCCCTGGGCCTGAGGCAGCTAACTAGCCTCTATTTCTACTGATACATTGGCATTGGTATTGGCCCCCTGTCTGGCTATGGACTTTCTTTGTGCAGGCATTCTTAGATCGATAGGTGAAATTCATAATGACACACGAGTTATATTAAGGTCTTATAGCTCATTTTATAACATGATCTAGAGTAGAAGAGAAGAGTAGCATTTCATAAATGTCCTACAGCCTCTCAATTATAAGTATGGCGTACTACACACTCATAAGTAGGATTTTACCAGACACAACATCATAGACTCTCTAGGACAACACCAACCAAGGGATCTGATACCAAGTGTGCCTCACCCTGACCTAGGGCTTAAGTGGGACCAGCACCCAAAGACATCTCTAGCCCAAGCGTACCACTGAAACTGGAATGAAACTGAGAGCCAACATCTAAACATGAATAAAATACTGAACACATAATTAAATATTAAAGTTGAGCATGGGGAAAGATAGAATTTTGTATAATAAAATATTTTTTCATACAAAAAAGGACCCTTTGGTCAAAATAGAGTTTAAAAATTGGAGGACACTTCAACTATTCATCTAAGAAGCCTTTATTGACTAAAGTATTAGAATTGACAAGGACAAGGTTCCTGACATGGCCTATATCAAAACTAGACTTTCACTGAGAACCGCATAACCCAAGAGAGTGGATATGGCTCACCAAAAGCTAAACTGAGCTGGGCCTACTAGGCGGCATGTTTGAGTGTGTTTGTATCTGAGACTGTATTACAAAATAATGTAGCGCCCCCAGTAAGGAATGTCATTAGTACATGGAATCGTACCGTACATAAGATGAAAAAGTTAACTGAAACACAAGAAATTGAGGAGTAGAGAGATAAACTATGCATGGAAGATAATCATATTAAAACCATGTAAAGTATTCGGGAGGGTTCTAAAAAACACATGTAATTTCCCTTTTAAATATTGTAGCTAAAAATACTGATATTGTAGTACTGTATGAAAATAGTATAGATCTCGTGGCATAATTGATAGAGTACACTATGTAAACATGGAATCCGATTCCTATGACCGGACTAACTAAGTCACCACACTATCTTTCCAGATAGGGAGCCTGAACTAACTTTCTAGAAAGATTTCTTAAAACATCCTCTATGAGGGTATAAATTTGGGGAGGCGCTTGGCCCAACGGTACACTCCATTATTACATCGACAGATGTAGTTTATGACACTTTCCCTTGGAATATTCTTGCCATCTCAGTCAATTACTAATTCTACTTTTGAAAATAGTAATACTGTAATATAGTCCTTGGGCTCATAACCCGACTGAATACTATTCTGAAAGATTGGTCTTATCTAAAGGCTTCTAGTTTTGAAAGCATGCCTTTTCTTGAAGGCCTTTATTTAGACCTTGTGCTTAAAATATTTACACACACACACACATATATATGTGTGTGTGTGTGTGCATGCGCGCGTGTGTGTACGTGTGTGTCTATGTGTGTATGTATGTGTGTATGTGTACACACACACACACACACATAGATAGGTGCACTCTTTAAAATAAGAAGCTTAACAACTCATAAAATCATGCTTAAAATATCATGTGCTCAATTCAAGTAATCATAGGTATGGATTTGGCCAAAATATGACAATGATTCCTTCTTAAAATAGATATGGGTATTCTTGGCTAAATATATAATGATTATCTCAAACATTTCATAGAAATTTTGCACATTTAACTGATAATGGCGAAATAGTCATTGTTAGAATTTACATGAATATTCATGAAACTTTCTCAAATCCATACATGAGCTAGGTTTAAGATGAATCATGCTAAATATGTACTGTTTCCAAAGTTTTAGGTATAGAATCATGAAAATAAGGGACAATACTTCCAAACATCTAGTAGAACATCCATGAAAGTAGCAATAATAAATAGTGGGAAGAACATCATATCTCATATTTTTAGGGTTGCCTTACATACCTTAATACTCTTAGAAGCAAGAAGAATCACTAATGGAAACTTGAGAGGTCGGGTTTTCGCACGTGCTTGATCTAAAAAATGGGTTTTCTTGAAACCCTAGAGAAAGAGAAGCTAGGAATTCACAAAGCTGAGCTTGCATGCAATTAGAAATCATGAGAGAAGCTTAGAGATCTTACCTTGGACTAAGGAGGGCCTAGAGGAAAAAGAGAGCTATTCTACAAGTTGAAGGTGAAGAAAATGAGTATCCAGTCAAGTGGGTCTATTTATAGGCGGAGGGAGAAAATTACAACTTATGGTACCTAGGCCACAGACATGAACCATGGATTTGTAACACTCCAAAAGTTTCTACGATCAGACCCGAAGGTTAAACCAGAGAAAAGCAGGAAAATTTCACCAGAGTCACAGGACGACTCAAGGGATGATCGTTGTAGGGAACAATGACCCTTTGTGTCCCTCGTGGTAAGTCCCCAATTAGGATTCTCAGCAAACAACGAGCCTAGAAATGACTCCTTGAAGATCCAATGGGTCATCCTGGGTGGTCGTTGAATGAAGTTCAGAAAAGGCCTAGATCTAAGTCAGTGACAACAAAGAGTGCAATGACTCTTGGTGGCGAGTAACGACCTATGGTAATGGTCCGTTGGAAGGACATTAGAAGCTATGATAGGGTGGCCGAGGTAATGAAGAGAGGATATGATGAGTCATTGTTTAAAGTAATGACCCATCCTGTCTGTGCATTGGTTAGAGAATCGGAAGAGTAACATGATTACCCTTGGAAGCAACGGATGGAGTGACGAGTCATTGTTTTGTACGATGACTCATCCTGATCGATCGCTGGTCAGAATTTCAGTAGAGTACCCAAAGTGCTTCAGATACAATGGATGATTCAACGACCATCATATCCTACAACGACCTGTTGGAGTGGCTGTTGTAGCCAACAGACAGTTTTTTATATGAATTCTTAGGGATAGTTTCATAAATTGTTGAGCTCCCAATTACCTAATGACATCATTTTAAGCCTTGAAAGGAGTATTTTAAGAGGGTTTAGCCTATCCTAAGTCATTAGACTCTCATGCATGTAGTGTATCGAGATTCCCTCTCAAGATCAAGCTAAAATTCTCCCTAATTTGTTCCCCAATTCTCTTGTGCTTTCAAGGCTAGTCTGGAAATCAGTTTACCCAGATATGTAGGAATATGAATAGGGGATTTATTCCACCCTCATCCCTAAGCCTCTTCTCAAATTCATAAATTCAAGTTCTTAATCAAGTGTATTGATTCCTAAGGTTTAACCCTATTCTATGAAACTACCTATGCTATGTTTATGGGTCTAATCCCCTCATGTTCTAAAGTAGGTCTTAAGTCAAATGGGCAGGGTTTATCCTAAATTTGATTATAATTTATGATTTCAAGTTATTAGAAATTTATGTCCTATGATGCAAGTTTTGATGAAATTCAAGCTTATGATCCATGATTTCAGGTATGATGAGATACCTAGTATGCATGAATGTTTATGAACTCTCCACTTATAATTCCATGATTATGATTTATGAAGCCTATTTTAAATTGCATGGTTTTATGATCTAGGGAAATCCCATGCAAGTTTACTATGTTTTTATGATTTAGCCAAGACTAATAAGTTCAGCTTATCATATGATTTGGAGTCAAGACTCCTCATACAACTTATGATATGTTTGGAGCCAAGACTCATAATGTTTAGATTTCAAGTTACGTATGAGATTATGATTTCATCTTTGGCTGAAAAATGTTGTGAGCACTATGAATGTTTTTGGGCGTAATATCTAGCACTAAGTAGGCTTGGGGCTCGAGGGTCCCGGGTCACAGAACTACGCACCAACGTAGGTATGTACATATTTTTGGGACATCTCAAGAGAGTTCCCCCCTAAGGGGCTCAGCTTGATATTGATATCATGGTAGAGCGTCCTTAGCCCTGACAAGGTTTTGGATGGCTCTGCCTACTTGAATGTGATAGTTGGGGCATCACATAAGCTCTATTGTGATGGTGTCAGTTATGATGAGTCTCCGATTGTTCCTCATAATTTTAGTTACTTATATTCTGACTTATGATGTTATATTTTACTGCAGATTTGACCAAATGACCAGGTTATAAGCTTTTACTTACGATTTCAGTTATGACAAGTCATATGATTTCTATTTTTAAATGTTGGGTCATTATGTTCAGTTATGATAACCAGATTATGATTATGTATATCTCAAATACAACTTTTAGCATGTAGTCCTTATGTCAAGACACAAACATAGACCCCGATCAAGACACGAGACAAGAACCACGAGAGGCTCTAAGTCGACCCATGGCATGAACATAACATCTATGCTCAACATTTTAAATGCGGAAAACCAACATATAACATAGTGGAAGTATAAAAATATGATAACATCGAGTAACTAAATACATAAGACAAGTCTAAAGTTGAATATATACTATGTCTGATAAGCCTCTACTACTAACGAGTTGATGGGACAAGACCCCAACTAACTCACTAAAGTCTGAAACTGAAAATACTGAATATAACTGAGGGCCCTCGAAAGATGAGGACTCACTAACTCTGACTAGGAGGTGCTAACACTGAAGATTTGGCTAGCGGAGGGACTGAGCCTGAATGTCGGAGCGTGTATCATGAAACAATATAGCATAGAGCATGTGGTTAGTACGTGGAATGTACTGAGTATGCAAGGTAAGTGAAAGCGCTAAGTAAGTAAAATCAGAGATCATGCATATCATAAAACTTTTCATCATAAGAGTCTGAGAGTAGGGCTTGCATGCTATTATCTGAAAACATGACTTAAACATAACAGAATATCACCATTGATTCGAATGACCCAGAGCTGAACTGTTATTCATAAATAAAACTGAACATTGGGTCAAACTTGCTGAAAACATAATAACATGACTGATGAACATGCATATCTGAAATCACGGGGAATAATGGGAGCCTCGTCATATATATGACATTACCACGGTAGAGCTTACGTGGTCCCAACTATTATACTTAAGTGGGCAGAGTCGTCCAAAGCCTTTCCAGGGCTAAGGACACTACCATGATATCAATATCAAGTTAAAGGCCCCTTGGGGGAAAGGGAAGCTCACAAGGAAGGTCCCAAATAATCTGAACATACCTACATTGGCACGTAGTTTTGAGGCATAGGGTTGACTTACCCTTAGCCTACTCGATGCTAGAAATTACTCCCAAAAACATGCATATGCTCTCCATTGTTTTTCAACGAAGCTAACCATCGTCCAATGACGAAGATGAATCATAACATACATGCATAGTCTGAAATCATAACATGAGGAGCCTAGGGCTCAAATCATACCACAAACTGAAGAGAGTGGGAGTCTAGACTCCAAAACCATATGGTAAGGTAATAACATGAAACATATTGATCATATGGGCTTTCCCAATACTTATACATGCTTGAGATAGACTTGATCATTCGAAAACATGGATATAGAAATGGATAATTCGAAATCATACTTTCATCATAAACATCTCATCATAACTAGAAGCATAGATTATAATCTCATCTATTCATGAACTTCCATAGATAGGCATCTTATTTGTAAAACTTTAAAATCATAATTTGTAATTGAAAACATTATAAAACATGCCCATAAATCATAATTCAACATTATAAATATGCATATAGAATACCCATAATAGATACTTAGAAAATTCACAAGTTAGGTTAAAACCCCATAGATTCATCAACCTAGAAATCACATGAAATTTGAAGAGGGATTGGGCATGGGAGTAGATTGATACACCCATTCATAACCCTACATACCTGGGTGAATCTAATTACACAACCCTCCTGAATGCTTAAATGAATTTGGGGAAGAACTTGATGAATCTAAGCTTGATCACCCTTAGGAACTTCTAGGATTGCATGCATGGAGGGGAATAGGCTTAGACTGAGTTAAAACCTCTTAAAACACACCTATCTGAGCTTAAAATGATGTAGTTTAAGTCTTAGGAACTTAGGAATTATGAAAAAGCCCTTAATAATTTTGGATGAAAATACACACTGCCAGTCCAAACGAAGGACTGGACCATTCGTCCTCAACACCACGACTCATGGTCTACTTCTCGTGGACAACACTGAAATCATACCTCTGAGGGTCACCACGAGGGACATCACGACTTGTGGTGTACCTAACGACTCGTGGTGACCAAGTCGTGCCCCTCACTGCCCAAATTTCCACTTCATGTTGACCTTTGGACACGAGTGACTTGATGACTCGTGGCCTCACCCGTGGTCATCCCCAAATACAAAAATCCAACCAAGTCCACCCTCCTCCTAATGAGTCACTTAATGACTTGTGTGCACCTCACGAGTCACTGGACAACACATCCTATGACCTAGTGCAGAAAATTTTATATTCTCTGTTTCAACCCATGGGTCTGATCTTAGAGCTTTTTGAGTATTACAATATCTCCCCCTTGGGAACATTCATCCTCGAATATGGGTAAACATATTCAAAAACTGAGAAATGCAACTGCCATATCAATTTCTGAACATTTAAAGTTGAAAACTGACAGAGTGACTGACTTCGTACTAAATTACATGACTGAACAGTATTCATGAATCATACATACATGCATTAACATTAAAGAAATTGGGGCACATGAACTGAACATGAAATTGAATAAAGTACTGAGGAGGAAACTGATACCTCAAGCTAAAACTGATCTGGGAGGAAACAAATGTGGGTATTTTTCCATCATATCTGCATCGACTTTCCACGTAGCTCCTTCAATATGCTGGTTCCTCCATAAAACCTTTACTGAAGCTACTTCTTTTTTTCTTAGCTTTCGAACTTGACGATCAAGTATTTTCACTGGAACCTCCTCATAGCTAAAGCTATCCTTCACACCTAAACTCTCCACTAGAGAACTAAAGTTGGATCACCCATGCATTTCTTCAAAAGCGACACATAGAACACTAGATGAACTGAAGCTAATTTTGAGGTAAATTCTAACTCATATGCCACCTTGCCAACACATCTCATAATTCAGTATGGGCCAACATAATGGGGACTAAGTTTCCCTTTCTTTTAGAACCTCATCACTCCCTTCATGGGATATACCTTCAGAAACACCCAATCATCAACTTTAAACTCAAGTTCTCTCCTTCTCACATCCGTATAGGACTTTTGACGACTCTAAGCTATTTTCTACCTTTCCCTTATAAGCTGAACCTTCTCCATATCCTCATGAACTGAATCTGGTCCTTTCAACGCAGCTTCATCGACTTCAAATTATTTAATTGTAATGCTCCGAAAGCCCTAAGATCAGATCCGGGAGTTGAAGTGGAGAAAACTGGAAAACCTACACAGGTCACAGAATGAGTTGTTTTGTGACCCTTGGGGTGACCACGAGTCGTTAGGTGACTCATGGTGAGGAGTTGGCTTAAGTTCTAGAATTTGTGTTTTGAAAACACCACGGGCATAACCACGAGTTGTGGTCAGACCCCATGGCTCGTTGACTCAGCGTGGCCAAGGGAAATTGAAAGAAGAAGTAGTGTACCCTATGGTTGGACCCCACAAGTCATGGCCAGACACCACAATTTGTTAGGATGGTCGTGGTCAAGATTGGTCAAGGGATAATGAGGCAGTGGAGACCACGATAGGTGACCACCACTCGTGGTTAGCAACCACGATTCGTTAGGTCCCTCATGTGCACCCTTTGAGGAAAAATGGACAGTGCACACGGCGAATGATGCCACGACTCGTCTAGTCCCTCATTGGGACTGGCAGTCAATTTTTAACTGCGAATTTATTAAGGATCTTATCGTCATTCCTAATCCCTAAGGTCCTATACTACATCTTTTTAAGCTATTTTCAAGGTGTATTAAGATATATTAAGTCGTTCTAGCCTATTCAAAACTCACGCATGCAAAGTTCAAGGCTGTAGAGGGTGATCAAGCATAAAATGCCAAGGTTCTTCATCAATTGTTCTTCAATTCTTTTTGGGAAAATAAAGGAGTGATAGAATCCAAGTCTCTAAGGTATATAGGGTTATGATTGGGTGAATTCGTTCACACCCATGCCCAATCTCTCCTAATTCATGAAATTTTATTTGAAAATCTTATGGGGGTTTATCCCAAATTCTTATGAAATCCTAATGATCTATCTATGGGTTAATATCTCTCATGTATCACATCATATTTTACGAATCATGGGCATATTTTACAACTAATTTGATTATAAATTTATTGATTTAAATTTCTATAAAATTGTGCCCAATCATGCATGTTCTATGATAAATAGAGTTATGATTTTACTTGATTTTGATGTTCTTTAACCCATCATGATTTACGATTTATGATATGGATTTACTCAAATGCCCATCATGAATTTATGATTACTAAGTATATACATGTTTTTCAAGTATGCATGACCCTTATGATTTACGATTTATGATTATGGTTGGCTCACGAGCCTTATTTCATGGCTAGTTCACGTATTTACAAGCATTCTTATGATTATCATGATTTAACTAGCCTATGAAAATCATGTGTGTTATCCTATGAGCACTATATATGTTTTGGGAGTAGTATTTAATAACAATTAGGTTCGGGGCCAGGTTTTGCCCCGAACCTCAAAACTACGTGCCACCGTAGGTCATGATGGGACCTCCCTTGGGACTATCCCCTTTTGCCCCAAATGGGCCTTTCATGAGTGATATCACGCCTTTCATGGTTCTACCCTTGGCAAGGTATGAACACCCTCCCGACTAGGGGTTTATAAGTTGGGCTCCATGTATGCTCATATGGGGTATGTCGGTTATAAGAATCTCCCACTGTTCCTCATGATTTATGTATGATAATGATTATATACTTTGGCTAAAGTCATGTTTAATAAAGATTTTTTCTCGTGATTATGATTATGAATGATTTACGAATGTTTTGAAACCTTTAGCCTTATGTTACATTATGATATTTATCTTATGATCAAGTTGTCCTACTCTTATGAAAATTTTATGTATTTTAAACATCCGTTTTACTTACCTTGTATACTCGGTACATTCCACATACTGACCGCATACTCTATGCTGTATCATTTCATGATACAGACTCCGGTACTCAAATTCAGCCTCAACCCTAGCCAACTTTCGGAGTAGCATCAGCCTATGTTTGTGAGTCCTCATCTGTCGAGGGCCCCTCTTTATTTTAGTTATGTTGGTGTATTTTCAGTTTCAGTTTAGAGAATTGGGGTCTTGTCCCATCAACTCTTCTGCGATAAAGGCTTTCTTGAAAATAGTTTATATTCATCTTTAAATGCATGTGATGTATTTCAGATCTTATGCCATGTTGACTTCCGCTATATTATGTATGTTGAACCTTCCACTTTTATTGACTGAGTTAGTTGAATGTTCATGCCATGGGTAGACTCTGAGTCCCTTGGGGTTCCTTGTCCCGTGTTTTGATCCAGGCCTATGTTCGGGTCTTGACAAACTTGATATCAGAATAATAGGTTTGAAGTGTCCTAGGGTGTCCGAAAGTCGCGTTGAGTAGAGTCTTCTTCATGGTCGTGAAATGCAACATACTTATGATGAAGAGGCTATGAAACATTTAGGAAATATTCCCTTCTTTCATGATCTCATGTCGCGCGATGAAATGTCTATCTATCCTTCTAACTCATGCGATATACGTTTGCGGAATCATGCCTCCATGTTGACTAAACAGAAGGAGAAACGAAAATGGCCATGAGAACGACAACGGAGAAGGGCACCATCAAGCCCCACCAGCCCATGAGGATCATGCACCAGAGCCGACTGCCCACACTGAATTCAAGGCAGCCATACAGATACTAGCATAAGCCTTGACCGCCCAGGTCAATCAACAGGCGCTGGCGCATCTCCCTCAGAATGAGAATGCAACGACGGCTTGGGTCAGAGATTTTTTAAGAATGAACCCACCAGAGTTCCTTGGGTCAAAAGTAGATGAGGACCCACATGAATTCATTCAAGATATTCTGAAGATCACCCAGGTCATGGGGGTGGCAAATGTGAGTGCATTGTCTTGGCCACTTATCAGCTGAAAGGGGTTGCACATATCTGGTTCAAAAGTGGAAAGATAGTAGGGCAGTGGGAGTAGGCCCTATAAGTTGGGAAGAGTTTCATGCTGCCTTTCTAGATCGATTCTTTCCTCGTGAGATGAGGGAAGTGAAGGAGGTCGAGTTTGTAAATCTGAAGCAGGGTGACATGTCGGTTCAGCAGCACGCTCTGGAGTTCACTCGCTTATCCAAGTTTGCGCCAGAGTTAGTGGTAGATCAGAGGGCTCAGGTGAGCCGATTTGTACATGGAATGGCGGACTACCTAGATAAGGATTGTAGGATCGCCATGCTGCATCAGGACATGGATTTTCCCTACATAGTTTTACACTCCCAACAAATGGAGGCGGTGTATTAGAGGTAGAGAGAGGCCAAGAGGGACAGGACAGACAATTATGGGACTTCTTAGCCTAGATGGAGGCTGGACATCGCCAGTAGTCTTATCAATGGTCTTTTGCTCCAGCACCATCATCAGCTAGTGCACCATCTATACCACGAGGTGATCATAAGAGTAGGGCTTCAAATTCGAGGGGCTAGGGTAGAATGCAGATAGAGCGCACCTTCCTAGCCTGTGCAAAGTGTGGCAAGAATCACTCAGGGAGGTGTTTAGTTGGCTCAGATGCTTGTTTCGGGTGTGGCAAACCTGGACACAGACTCAGGGATTTCCCTTTAGCCAGATCAGGGGGTAGTGGAGCCCGTATACCAACCTCTAGCTCAGCAGCTCCAGCAGCATGTCCCTCCCAGTAGGGTGCTTCAACTTGTTCAACAGGCGGTCAGCGTCAGAATGGATTTTATGCCCTTACGTCCCGACAGGAGAAGGAGACTTCCCCCGATAAGGTAACTGGTATGTTTTAATTTTTCCATCTTGATGTATATTTTTTGTAAGATCCAAGGGCTACTTTGTTTTTTGTGACACCTTACATGGGTAGTAGTTTTGGAGTCAGTCACAAAATCTTGTCGGAACCCTTCTTAGTCTCTACTCTAGTGGGTGACACAATTGTAGCTAGACGGGTGTATAGAAGTTGCCCGGGCATAGTCCTTCAGAAAGTCACCTCAGCAAATTTAGTAGAGCTAGCCATGACTGATTTTAATGTTATCCTCGGCATGGATTGGCTATTTGCATGTTATGCCTCCATTAATTGTAGAACCTGTACGGTAGAATTCAGATTTCCAGGTGAGCCAGTCTTAGAATGGAAGGGTAGTTCAGTTGTGCGTGTAGGTCATTTCATTTCCTACCTTAAGGCCAGAAAGATGATTTATAAAGGTTGTGTGTACCATTTAGTTAGGGTTAAGGGTGCAATGTTTGAGGCCCCGACTATCCCGTCAATTCCAGTGGTATATGAGTATCTATAAGTGTTCCCAGATGATCTATTGGGTATTCCTCCTGAGGGGGAAATCGATTTTGGTATTGACCTCCTACTCGACACACATCCTATATCTATTCCTCCTTGCAGAATGGCTCCAGCTGAGCTAAAGGAGTTGAAAGATCAGTTGAAGGACCTACTAGACAAGGGTTTCATTAGACCTAGTAAGTCTCCATGGGGTGCACCAATTCTGTTTATCCTAAAGAAGGATGGTTCCCTTCGGATGTGCATTGACTATCAACAATTGAAGAAAGTCACCATCAAGAACAGGTATCCTCAACCCAAGGTTGATGATTTGTTTGACCAGCTTCAGGGTGCCAAGTGCTTTTTGAAGATAGACCTCAGGTCTGAATACCATCTGCTTAGGCTCCCGGAGAGTGGCATTTTGAGAACAGCCTTCAGAATTCGGAATGGTCACTATGAGTTTGTAGTTATGTCTTTTGGACTAACGAATGCTCCTGCAACTTTTATGGACCTGATGAATAGGGTCTTCAAGCCATATCTAGACATGTTCGTGATTGTGTTCATAGATGGCATCCTCATATACTCTTAGAGTGAGGAGGAGCATGCCGCTCATTTGAGGATGGTGTTGCAGACTTTGAAGGATCATCAATTATATGAAAAATTAAGTAAGTGTGAGTTTTGATTGAATTCTGTGGCATTCTTGGGTCATGTGGTGTCTAGTGAGGGTGTGCATGTAGACTCACAGAAGATAGAGGCGGTGAAGAATTGGCCTAGACTGGTGAATACTTCAGATATCAGAAGTTTCTTAGGCTCATCTAGCTACTATTGGAGGTTGGTTGAGGGGTTTTCATCTATCGCTGCACCGTTGACTAAACTAAAACATAAGAAGGTAAAGTTTCAATGGTCGGAGGCTTGTGAGAAGAGCTTCCAAGAGTTGAAGGCTCGACTCACCTCAGCACCAATGTTGATCCTACCCGAAGGTACCGAGGGGTTCGTGGTGTATTATGATGCTTCAAGGATCGGACTTGGGTGTGTATTAATTCAACATGGAAAAGTTATAGCTTACGCTTCTAGACAACTGAAAGTGCATGAAAAGAACTACCTAACTTGTTATCTCGAATTGGCTACGGTGGTATTCTCCTTGAGAATATGGAGACACTATTTGTATGGGGTCCACGTGGATGTATTTACTAACCATAAGAGTCTACAATATCTGTTTACCCAGAAGGATCTTAATCTTAGTCAAAAAAGGTGGTTGGAGCTACTTAAGGATTATGACATGAGTGTCCTTTACCATCCGAGAAAGGCTAATGTAGTAGCAGACGCACTTAGCAGACTCTCCATGAAAAGTGTGTCCCACGTAGATGAGGGAAGGAAGGAGCTGGTGAAGGACGTGCATCGACTTGCAAGGTTGGGAGTTTATTTGGTTGACTCGATCGATGGTAGTGTGATAGTTCAGAACCGATCAGAATCTTCCTTGGTGACTAATGTAAAAGTGAGACAAATGAGGACCCTATCTTGGTAATGTTAAAGGAGGCCGTTCAGAATCAAAAGGTAGAGGTCATCTCAAAGAGGGAGATGGTGTGCTTCGATACCAAGGTTGCTTATGTGTTCTAAATGTTGATTATTTGAGGAACCGGATATTGCACAAGGCTCATGGATCCAGGTATTCTATACATCCAAATGCCACCAAGATGTACCGTGACCTACGGGAAGTCTATTGGTGGAATGGCATGAAGAAGGACATAGCAGAATTTGTGGCTAAGTGGTCAAACTGTCAGCAAGTGAAAGACCCCGAGCTGTGCTCCAAGATATTAGCATTCCTACTTGGAAGTGGGAAGAGATCAATATGGACTTCATCACAGGGTTGCCTCGCACTCGTCGGCAATATGACTCCATTTGGGTTTTTGTAGACAGGTTGACAAAAGCCACTCATTTTCTACCTATCAAAACCATGGATTCAGTGGAGGATTATGCTTACATCCGAGAGCTAGCTCGGTCACATGGAGTGCCCTTGTCCATCATATCAGACAGAGGTACTTAGTTTACCTCTCAATTTTGGAAATCGTTTAAAAACAGACTGGATCAGGTTAAGCTCAACACAACATTTCACCCGCAAACGGATGGTCAAGCGGAGTGGACAATGCAGACTCTCGAGGACATATTGAGAGAATGCGTGATTGACTTCATCGGTAGTTGGGATGATCATTTGCCTATTATCGAGTTTGCATATAATAACAGCTACCATTCTAGTATTCAGATGGGTCCGTTCGAGGCTCTCTATGGTTGGAGATGTAAATCATCTATTGGATGGTTCGAAGTTGGTGAAGATGCAATGATAGGACCAGATTCAGTCCATGATGCCATGAGAAGGTTCAGCTCATACGGGACAGGTTGAAAATAGCTCAAAGTCGCTAAAAGTCCTATGCCGATCTGAGAAGGAGAAAGTTAGAGCTCAAACTGGATGATGGGTGTTTCTGAAGGTGTCTCCCATGAAGGAAGTGATGAGGTTTGGAAATAAAGGAAAACTTAGCCCTCGTTATGTTGGCCCCTACCGAATTATGAAACGGGTTGGCAAGGTGGCATATGAATTGGAGTTCCTCTCAGAATTAACTTCCGTTCATCCTGTTTTTCATGTATCGCTATTGAAGAAGTGTTTGGGTGATCCAACTTTGGTGGTTCCAGTGGAGAGTGTGGGTGTGATAGACATCCTTAGCTATGAGGAGATTTCGGTGGAGATATTGGATCGTCAGGTTGGGAGGCTAAGGAACAAGGAGGTATCTTCAGTCAAGGTGTTATAGAGGAATCAGCATGTTGAGGGAGCTACCTAGGAAGCCGAAGCGGGAATGATGGCTAGATACCCACACCTATTCCCTTCCTGCTCAGTTTCAGCTTGAGGTATCAGTTTTTTCCCTAGTACTCTATTTAGTTTTCCTGTTCAGTTCATGTGCCCAAGTTTCTTTTATGTCAAATTATGTATGTATGGTTCATGAATTCAGTTCATCCATGTAGTTTAGTTCGGAGGTAGTCATTCCATCAGTTTTCAGCTAAAATAATCAAAATTTGAATATGATGATTGCATTTCTCTGCTTTTCTGTATGCTTTTCAACATTCAAGGACGAATGTTCCCAAGGGGAGAGATATTGTAATGTCTCGGAAGCCCTAATATTAGACTTGAAAGTTGAAATGGAGAAAACTAGAAAATCTGCACCAGGTCACAGAACGAGTCGTGCTGTGATTCGTGGGGGTGGCCACGAGTTGTTAGGTGACTTATGGTGAGGAGTTGAAGACACCACGGGCATGAACACAAGTTGTGGTCAGACCCCATGACTCGTTGAGTCGGCCATGGCCAAGGAAAATTGAAAGGAGAAGTTTGAGTGGCAATGTACCCTACGGTTGGACCCCATGAGTCGTGGTCAGACACCACTATTCGTTGGGATGGTCATGGTCAAGATTTGTCAAGGGATAATGGTTTTTGGGTAGTGGATACCACAAGAGGTGACCACGAGTCGTGGTAACCAACCACGATTTGTTAGGTCCCTCGTGGAGACCCTTTAAGGAAAAATGGATAGCGCACATGAAGAATGATGCCACGGCTCGTGACCTTGGACGAAGACTCATTCAGTCCCTCGTTGGGACTGGTAGTTAGTTTTTAACTGTGAATTTATTAAGGATATTATTGTCATTCCTAAGCCCTAGGGTCCTATACTATGTCTTTTAAGCTATTTTCAGGGTGTATTAAGATAGGTTAAGTCATTCTAGCCTATTCAAAACTCATGCATGCAAAGTTCAAGGGTGTAGAGGGTGATCAAGCATAAAACCCCAAGGTTCTTCATCAATTGTTCTTCAATTCATCCTGGGCAAATAAGGGAGTGATAGAATCCAAGTCTCTTAGGTGTGTAGGGTTATGAGTGGGTGAATTCGTTCACACCCATGCCCAATCTCTCCTAATTCATGAAATTTTATTTGAAACTCTTGTGGGGTTTTATCCCAAATTCTTATGAAATCCTAATGATCTATCGATGGTTAATATCTCTCATGTATCACATCATATTTACAAATCATGGGCAGATTTTACAACTAATTCGACTATAAACTTATTGATTTAAATTTCTATAAAATTTTTCCCAATCATGCATGATCTATGATAAATAGAGTTATGATTTTACCTTGATTTTGATGTTCTTTAACCCATAATGATTTACGATTTATGATATGGATTTACTCAAATTCCCATCGTCAATTTCTGATTACTAAGTATATACATGTTTTGCAGGTATGCATGACCCTCATGATTTATGATTTATAATTATGGTCGACTCACGAGCCTTATTTCATGGCTAGTTCACGTATTTACAAGCATGCTTATGATTATCATGATTTAACTAGACTATGAATCTCATGTGTATTATCCTATGAGCACTACATATGTTTTGCGAGTAGTATTTAACACCGAGTAGGTTCGGGGTCCAGGTTTTTCTTTGAACCTCAGAACTATGTGACACCGTAGGTCATGATGGGACCTCCCTTGAGACTATCCCCTTTTTCCCCAAATGGGCCTTTCATGAGTGATATCACGCCTTTCATGGTTCTACTCTTGGCAAGGTACGAACACCCTCCCGCTAGGGGTTTACAAGTTGGGCTCCATGTAAGCTTATATGGGGTATGTCGGTTATAAGAATCTCCCATTGTTCCTCATGATTTATGTATGATTATGATTATATACTTTGGCTCAAGTTTAATAAAGCTTTTCTCTCGTGAGTATGATTATGAATGATTTACGAATGTTTTGAAACCTTGAGCCTTATGTTACATTATGATATTTATGTTATGATCAAGTTGTCCTACTCTTATGAAAATTTTATGTATTTTAAACGTCTGTTTTACTTACCTTGTATACTTGGTACATTCCATATACTGACTGCATACTCTATGTTGTATCGTTTCAAGATACAGGCTTTGGTACTCAGATTCAGCCTCGACCCTAGCCAGCTTTCAAAGTAGCATAAGCCTCTGTTGGTGAGTCCTCATCTGATGAGGGCCCCTCCTTATTTCAGTTATGTTGGTGTATTTTAAGTTTCAGTTTATAGAGTTAGTTGGGGCCTTGTCCCCTCAACTCTTTTGTGATAGAGGCTTTCTCGAACATAGTTAATATTCAACTTTAAACGCATGTGATGTATTTCAGATTTTATGCCATGTTTAGACTTCTGCTATATTATGTATGTTGAAACTTCTAGTTTTATTATAAGAGTTAGTTGAATGTTTATGCCATGGTTCGACTCGGATTCCCTCGAGTTTCCTTGTCCCGTGTCTCGATTCGAGCTTATGTTTGGGTCGTGATACCAATAGGCGATCTACATCTCCGCCCATAAAAAGCCTCAAATGGAGCCATCTGAATGCTGGAATGGTAACTGTTGTTATATGCAAACTCAGTGAGAGGTAAATGGTCATCTCAAATACCTTTGAATCAATCAGACACGCTTTCATCTTATCCTCAAAAGTCTAAATGGTCCGCTCGGCCTGACCATTTGTTAGCAGGTGAAATGCGGTGCTAAGCTTGACCTGAGTACCGAGTACCTTCTGAAATGATCTCTGAAACTTGGAGGTAAACTGAGTACCTCTATTTGATATGATGGACAAGGTTACTCCATGCAACCGAACTAACTCTCGAATGTACAACTTAGCATAATCCTCCGTTGAATAGGTAGTTTTGACCAGTAGAAAATGAGCTACTTTTGTCAACCTGTCTACAAAAACACAAATAGAGTCATACTATCGATGAGTATGAGGCAACCCTGTAATGAAGTCCATATTGATCTCCTCCAACTTCCAAGTAGGGATACTAATATCTTGGAGCACACCTCTAGGTCTTTGATGTTTCACTTTCACCTGTTGATGATTCAGACACTTAGCAACAAACTCTGCTATGTCCTTCTTCATGCCATTCCACCAATAGACGTCCTATATGTCACGGTACATCTTGGTGGCACCCGGATGTATAGTATATCTGGAACCATGAGCCTCATGCAACATCTGCTCCCTCGAGTGATCGACTCCCGATACACACAAATGACCTTGATATCGAAGCACACCATCTCCCCCTTGGGAGAAAACCTCCACTTTCTCATTCTGAACGGCTTGCTTCAACTTTACCAGGATAGGATCTGCGTCTTTCCTAGTGTAATACCCCAAAAGCCCTAAGATCAGGCCCGAGGGTTTAAACGGAGAAAACAAAATTTTCTGCACCAGGTCACAGGATTAGTCGTCCAGTGACCCATTGGGTGCACCACGAGTTTTTAAGTGACTCATGGGGATAAGGTTGGACTTGGTTGAGTTTTTGAGATTTGGGGGTGACCACAAGTGTGACCATGAGTGTGGTCAACACCACAATTCTTTGTGTTAGCCTTGGTCAAGTGTCGATGGTAGATTGAAGAATTTGCAGTGTTGGTAACGACTTGGTCACCATGAGTCATTGGGTACACCAAGAGTCATGGTGTCCCTCATGGTGACCCTTAGAAGAGAAATTTCAATGCTGATCATGAGAGGAAGACCACGAGTCATGGTATAGGACATGAGTCGTCCAGTCCCTCTTTAGGACTAACAGTGAGTATTTTCCTGCGAATTTATTAAGGGATTTTCCATAATTCCTAACTTCCTAAGGCCAATACTACATCGTTTTAATCTTATAAAAGGGTGTTTTAAGAGGTTTAAGTTCATTCTAAATCTATTCTCTTCCATATATGCAAGCCTAGGGGTTATAAGTGGTGATCAAGTTTAGGATTCATCTATTTCTTCCCCAAATTCCATTGGAAATTCAAGAGGGTTGGTGAAATCAGATTCTTCCAGGTATGTAGGGTTATGAGTGAGTGTAATTATCCACACCCATGCCCAATCCCTCTTCAATTCATGAAATTCTAATTGATGAATCTATGTGGTTTCAACCCAACACGTGAATTTCCTAAGTATCAATCATGGGTATGATCTAGGCATGTTTCTAATATTAAATTATGATTAATGGGCATATTTTAAAATGATTTCAATTATAAATCATGTTTTCAAATTTATAAATTATGATGTCCATCCATGAAAGTTCATCAAAAATTGAGATCTGTGATATACGTATTCTAGCATGATGAGATGGATATTATGAAAGTATGATTTCGAATTATGCATGTCCATGTTCATATTTTCAAATGATCAAGACTATGTCAAGCATGTTTAAGTATTGGGCAAGCCCATATGATCAAGTATGTTTCATGATTTATCTAAGCTTTATGTATTAGCTTACCACATGGATTTTGGAGTCTAGACTCCCACTATTTCAGCTTGTGGTATGGTCTGAGCCCAAGGATCCTCATGTTATGATTTCATATTTATACATTTATGTTATGAGTCAGCTTCGTCACTGGACGATGGTTCAGCTTCGTTGAGAAACTATGGAGAACATATGCATGTTTTGGGAGTAGTTTCTAGCACCAAGTAGGCTAAGGGTCAGACAACTCTATGCCTCAAAACTTCGTTCTAATGTAGGTATGTTCAGATTATTTTGGACCTCCCTTGTGAGCTTCCCTGCCCCCAAGGGGTCGTCAGCTTGATATCGATCATAGTAGCGTCCTTAGCCTTGGCAAGGCTTTGGATGGCTCTACCCACTTGAGTGTAATAGCCGGGACCACGTAATCTCTATCGTTGTAATGTCGGTTATATGACGAGTCTCCCATTGTTCCTCATGACTTCAGTTATGCATGTTCATCAGTCATGTTATTATGTTTTCAACAAGTTTGACCCAATGTTCAGTTTTACTTATGATTATCAGTTTTCATCTTTGGGTCATTCTATTCATTTATGATATTAAGTTATGTTCAGATCATGTTTTCAGATAATAACATGCAAGCCCTACTCTCAGACTCTTATGATGAAATGTTTTTATGTTATGCATAATTTCTAATTTTACTTACTTAGCGGTTTTACTTATCTTACATACTGGTACATTCCACGAACTGACTGCATACTCTTTGCTGTATCATTTCATGATACAGGCTCAGATATTCAGGCTCCGTTCCGCCATTAGCCAAACGCTCAGTGTTTGCATCTTCCAGTCTCAATTGGTGAGTCCTCATCTTTCAAGAGGCCTTTATCAGTTGTATGGAGTATTTTCTGTTTCAGACTATAGTGAGTTAGTTGGGGTCTTGTCCCATCAACTCGTTAGTGCTAGAGGCTTCTTAGACATAGCATGTATGCAGTTTCAGTCGGGTGTTATGTATTCAAATGTTATGATATTTCCAGACTTGCACTTTATTATACATGTTAGATTCCATTTAATTATGTTGATTTTAGATATCATGTTCATGCCATGCGTTGATATGGAGCCTCTTGAGGTTCTTTGTCCCGTGTCTGAATTCGGGCCTATGTTCGGGTCATGACAAACTTTGTATTAGAGCATTAGGTTTGAAGTGGCCTAGGGTGTCTGAAAGACACATTAAGTAGAGTTTTTTCATGGGTGTGAAGCGCACCACACTATGACGAAGAGGCTACGAGAAATGTTCCCTTCTTTCGTGATCTATGTCGTGCGATGAAATGTCTCTATCCTTCTAACTCGTGCTATACGCGTTTGCAGAATCATGCCTCCTCGTCGAGTGAACAAAAGAAGGAATAGAAATGGAAATGGCCACGAGAATGACAATGGGGATGGGCACCAGAAGGCCCCACCAGCCCATGAGGATATTGTACCTGAGTAGGTTGCCCACGTTGAGTTCAGGGTAGCCATTCAAATTCTAGCACAGGCTTTGATTCACCAAGTTAACCAACAGGCGGTAGCGCATGTCCCACAGAATGGGAATACAATGGCGGCAAGAGTTAGAGATTTCCTAAGGATGAACCCTCCGGTGTTTCTTGGGTCAAAGGTGGACGAGGATCCACATATGTTTATTGATGAGGATCTAAAGATCACACAGATCATAGGGGTGACGGGAGAGGAGTGCGCCGATCTAGCCTCATATTAGTTGAAAGGGGTTGCGCACACTTAGTTCAAGAAATGGAAGGATAGTAAGGTAGTTAGAACAGGCCCTATTGGTTGGGATGAGTTTCATGCGACATTTCTGGACTGGTTCTTCCCTCGTGAGCTGAGGCAGATTAAAGCAGCCGAGTTTATGAACCTGAAGCAAGGAAAGATGACAATTCAGGATTATGCCTTGGAGTTCACTCGCTTGTCCATGTATGCACCGGAGGTTGTAACATATCAGAGAGCCCGAGTGAGTCGGTTCATGCATGGGATAACAGACTACTTGGTCAAAGATTTCCAAACCGCGATGCTATATCAGGACATTGACTTTTCTCAAATAGTTCTGTACGCTTAGCATATGGAGGAGGTACAGGTGAGGGAGCGGGAGAGAGAGTACAAGAGAGCTAGGACTGATAGCTTTGAATTCTTCCAACAGAGACCTAGTGGGCAGCGTCAGCAATCCCACCAGAGGTCTTTAGCCTCGGGGCCATCGGCTATGAGTGTGCCTGTTCGGCGTCTGTGGTGACTACACGCAAGTGCACGTGGCCGAACAAGTAGTAAAGTGGCTTAAGTAAAGCCAAGTATCGATCCCACAGGGCCTGAGCTACGGTACTAATTAACTTAAGTGTTAATGAACTATATCTTTAAGAATGCAGACAACCAAATAAATAATATTTTGAGAGTTTGAGTTTACTAATTAATACGAATCTAAGGCAAAATTATTAAGTGTGTCTGAACAATAATAATGAGCAAGCTGAGGTTAAAACGAACATGCAGGGAATTAATTTATCAATACAATTCAATTAATCTTTACTTCGGTTGCTAGTCAAGAATAATTGCCTATGGATTGAAACTTTTGACTCCTATCAAACTTAAGAATCATGAGCCTTAATCTACATTTCTGTGATAAAAGGATTTCATGTTCTAGCCATACTTCCCGATTCTTTAATTGACTAATAAGACTTTCAGATATATTTCTATTCTGAATGTAAATCAATTCTCAATTTTCCAAACAAAGAAGAGATCATATCCTACCAATTCACATCTTTCCAATTTCTTTCCTTTTAAAAATCAAAATTGGATTTTTTTAGATATACATTAACATTGGCCAAACATTAATGCAGTAAGAACAAGAATTGATAGAACAACCATTGAATGAAAGGTGAAAACTAAAATGATTAACAATTACATTCCACTACAATTGTTCTTAACCTCAACAAGAAGTGAATTTAGCCACTCATTTATGGATTTAACATCATCAAATAAGTAGAATTTATACAAACAATTGAGATAAAAGAGAAAGAGATAGAGAAGAACCCTAGAACTTTCGTCCCCTCAACTGCCTGTAACCCACTTCTTGCTCAACCAAGTCAGAATGTTTAAAATAAAACCTAAGTGTGCTATTTATACTATTGAGAATTTTTTCCGGAATAACAAGCAACGTGGCACGGAGTGTATCGCGGAGCACTTACTCCGTGCCACGAAGGTATCGCGGACCTTCATTGGAAGTCGGCCCCCCAGGCAATTTAACCTCAACGTGCCACGACCTGCATCATGGAGCCTGGCCAACGTGACACAGTGCTATAGCCCACCTCCACTGGAAATTGCCAAATTTATTTCCTCTGAGGCAGAGTGCCTCCGTGATGGCAACGTGACACGGCTCCATCGCGGAGCCCTTGTTTTTGCTGATCTTCCATGTCCTTTTTCACTCTTTGTTTCCAAGTCCATTCCCGATTTTACCAACATGTATCTTAGCTTCCCAAAATTCCACTTTACCTGCAAAACAACACTAATCATGTTGGTTAGTATAAATTCACATTTAACTCCAAATCACATGAGAATGTACACAATAATGATATACAAACAAGTCGAAATGAAGCATTTTGAGTATCACTTGGGCATGAAATTCTTCCCAAGATCACTTACCCCACACTTAAACTCTTGTTCGTCCTCGAACAATATTCTCACATCTCATGCAATTGACACTCACGCATAGCTACTTTGTCTCAACAATTCAAGCTACGGCTATACCGATTATTTAATATAGAAAATCATCGAGAAAACATGCATAGTCTCATCACTACAATGAAGTACATCACATTAAGACCTCCTAAGCTCAAGAATCAATTCTCAATCTTGGCAAACTCGTGCAAATCAACTGATCAAGACATCCGACTCGAAAGTAATCTTTCGTCAAGCATGTGCCCTTACAAAACAAGAAAACTACCCCTTTGCTATCATATGATTTCCAAAGCACTACATGTCGGGGTATATGAATACAATTTCGCTCTCTCTCTCCCAAGGAATTCACATGCATCATGTTATGAACCATAGGCTTGCCTCTAGTGTATTACTCCACTAATATAAGGACGAGTGATGTAAGATCACGTAGGACTTAAACGGGTTCTAATGTAAGCTAATGAACTAGCAAATACTGGGCTAACCAATAATAGCAGCTAGCTTCCTTAAGTGCTTTTCAATACATCCCACCATCATTACGGTCATTTTTTTTCTTCCTCCATCCTCCCATTCTTGAAGAATTTTTTTCTTTGTTCTTGTTCCCGTTTCTTTAAGCACACTCGACTTACTAGCAAAGATTAGTTATACATCTTTAGTTTATTTAATTTCAGCAAGTGCACCTTTGACCTTTTCTTTAACTTTCACCGCTTCCGCTTTTCTTTCCTTTTCACAATTCTCACTCCTTTACTCTGTGGGAAAATTATTTTTCTTGAGCGCTTAAGGGTTTTGGATCAATTTCATGGCTAACGGAAAGAAGGGATTAAGCTCAGTTTGTACCTCTTCAAAGAAAGAAAAAAAGGCTAAAGGTTCAATGGGGCTAACTAGGATGTACATTCAAGGTAGGTATGATAATGGAGAAACTTTTGGTTTAATCAAAGAAACGCCTACATCCTTTCCTACAATACACATCCTTCATTTCGTTTCGTACACACACCAGGCAAGTTCTAGACACTTCACACTAGCATGGAATAATCGAACCCTCACCTCACACTCAATGCACATGCTCAACTCAAGACATATTCACAAACTCTTCAATCAGCTAATTACAAGAATTCTCTATTAAGCCTCGATCACACCGAATCGAACTCTATGGCCTAGGTATCTCAACATGTTTACACATTTGCATGCTTTCATACGAATAACATTTGCAACTTAATATCATGTACAACACATAACAAGAATTCCGAACCATGAAGTAGCGACACATTTAGGACACAAACAAAAGAAAGAACGAAAGAAAAAAACTACTCGTATCGACTACATTTCCCTTAAGACGGTTGTCATCCATACAACATAGGGAACAGTCACTATCTATGACTTCGGTTCAATGGACTATTCTCGGTAAAAGCACCGAAAACAAAGGCCGAGAAACCCAACATAAAAGAAATTTAACAAAAAAATTTTAAAAATTTCGATAATTTCGATAGAAAACAAAAATATTTACACAACAGCCAACAACTCATCACAACACACAACAACTTAACATTCATTACAACACCACTTAATTACAGAACACATAACACAAAGTCACAGAGTCACATTTTTCACAGGAACAACAACAAAACATAAACACAAACAAAAATGAAGCAGCTGGCACCTAACTACTCCCACCCCACACTTAAACCGAACACTGTCCCCAGTGTTCACAAAATTCAACATATCACAAAGGTGGGTGGTAAAACTCCCTGATCAATCGAAGTATTCAACTTCTTCATCAGGTGTCGTTGCCTCGTCTCCCATATAAGAATCGCCCCCGCTGTCCTCATCTGACTCAACATCTGAGTCCTCCCGTCGTATCTCCTTATCGGTGGGGACGTCATCATCTACAGGCTCCATAAATGCGGGCCCCACTCTGCATAGAGCTCGGGCATTCTCGCCGAATAGGTAATCCAACTCGAGCTGCCATAGCTCATCCTCTGTTGCAGGCCTCCCGCCAATGCGCAATTGCAACATCTGCATCCCGTACATGCGGGCCATATATTGATCATCCCGAGCATGTCGCTCGGCTAGTATGAGCACCGACCCATGAGTAGTGTCAGGTGTCTTGGTTTTGGTGACATCCAAGGCATGCCTGTCAATATGTGGGATGTAATCCAGGGCCTCCTCCTCGATATCATGGCCCCTCAGGAACGTGGTAAGCTAACCACCAAACCCGTATATGTTCCCCTGATGCAGTCGGGCTCTCTTCATGGCGGAGATGATCACCGCCCTAACATTTATTTCAAGCCCCTTAATCAAGGCATACACCAAGCAGACTCGGTCCCGGGTGACATCTGTCATGTGCACCCCCAGGATCAAGCATGAGCACACAATCTTAAGCCAGATCCTGGCTTCCCTGTTCATCTGCGAGTAGGCAGTGTCTGATGGTAGCCCCTCTCCTTGTGCCTACTCCACCTTGTTGTCGAACGTGCTCCACATAGAGTGCGTCTGATGTCCGCATAAGGTGGAGTGATGTTCAACTGCCGAAGGACATGGGCGTCTGTGTCCCCCGCCCCCAAGATAGCATTTAGGTGATGGGGCTCAAAAGTGACAACCTGCCCCCTAATCTTGACAGTGTGACTGCGGAGGGTTTGGTTCCAGTTGGCATAGAACTCTCAAATGAGATGGAGATTGCACTCCCTGGGCTTTTCGAAGATGAAGTTCAGCCCAGCTGTGTCAATCTGGTGTACGATCCGCGGGAATTCCTGTGCCAGCGGCTCCCTTGATATATGCTCTTCCGGGAAGTATTTGGTTTCTTTGTGTTTTGCATACCATTTCTTCCCTTCTTCAGTCACCCATCGATTTCCGTATTGTCGGCGTTGGCCTCTTGGAACCGCTGGTGCTACTGGAACTGCTGTTCCCAATCTTATTCTTTTTCTACCGGCGCCCGATGTGGATGTGCCCTTTCCCTTGTCTTGCCTGCTTGACATTGATCCTGTACAATCGAACATACAATCCCAACGTTATTCAAGTCACAATTAGCTTCAACTAAGGTTGGGTTTAATTAGGTCACCCCACACTTAGTCTTTAGCCACAATCAAAACAATTTCGACAAGACATTCATGATTTTTCTCATTCTTAACATTCAGCCAGCTTAGTGCATTCATATAAATCGATGGAACAATTACTATGTATTACTCAGACTTCATACAATGAATAAAATTATCGGCAACAATTCACTTCCACCATCATCGCACTTAGCCAAATTTTTGTTCTCAACACCCTATGCAATTTACCAATTTCATTCTCCCAAAAACCCCTTGTCTACGTAGCACATTCAACATTAATCACAACATAATTTGATTCACCCAACATGCACAACCCAATTTTGTTCAACATTTCAAACAATTTTAGTCTTCTTCATATTCAAATTCCAATCCTAGCTAACAATTTCGCAAAAATTCAATAACACATGCATTCATCAAGTTCATATACTCACAAAAATACTATGAACATCCATCAATCATAACTTAAATGAGTTCAAGCTTAATTTCCACTTAGGGCAAGTTTCAATCACTACACATGTTCAAGAATCGAAAATTCAAGCAAAAATGAGGTAAAGTTCAAGAACATACCTTTAATCCGATGAAATTGAAGAAAACTTGAAGAAAATCAATGCCTAGGTCCATGTCACGTTGGGGGAGAAGGGAATTTGGGGTGTTGGTCGCGGAGGAAAGGGAAAATAATGAAGAAATTGAGGGAAATCGGGGTTTTTTAAGTGATATTTCGCGTGGGTTACCCGGCAAACCGGTATGACCCGACGCGAAATAACACTCAACGTGTCACGGAGGGTAACGCGGAACACCCCCTCCGTGACACGGAGCCATCGCGTCAGTGTTCTGGATTTTTTAAAAAATCCGGAACACTCTTCAACGTGTCACGTAGGGTAACGCGGAGCACCCCCTTCGTGACACGGAGCCATCGCGTAGGCTCACTGTAATGTGTCAATTTTTATTTTTCTCACCTCGATTTTTTCCTTTGCGTTTCTTTGCATTTTGCCCTCCGTTCCGCCTGAAAATCACTTCACCACAAGAAATTGGTTAGAATTTGTAGGTTTCAACGCAACAAAATTTTTATTATATTTTTCTCTTTTTCTTTTTTTTTTCTCTTTTTTTTTCAAATATTTCTACTTATCTATTACAACAATTTCACGGGTTGCCTCCCGTGCAGTGCCTGATTTACTGTCGCAGCACGACGTCATTCAATGCTCAATCATCCTCTAGAGTGATGGATATTCTCTCGAATAACGTCCTCACCCCAATAATGCTTACATCGCTGCCCATTTACTAAGAACGTGGCACTTCTATCTTCTTGCCCAGACTCCACCACCCTATGTGGGGTCATTCTTACGACCTCAAACGGCCCTGACCATTTGGACCGCAATTTTCCTTGAAAAAGCCTCGATCTTGAATTGAATAGCAATACTTTCTGCCCCGGCACAAAGATCCGATGCACCAAATGCTTATCGTGCCACCTCTTTGTTTTCTCTTTGTAGCACTTGGCACTTTCATAAGCATGCCAATGAAACTCATCAAGTTTGCTTAGTTGCATCAGCGTCTTCTTACTAGCTAGCTCTAGATCCATGTTCAATTTCCTCACGACCCAGAAAGCTCGGTGTTCTAGCTCCATAGGCAGATGACACGCCTTTCCGTAGACCAATCTGTATGGAGAAGTCCCAATTGGTGTCTTGTATGCAGTTCTATAAGCCCACAATGCATCGTGGAGTTTGCTTGACCAATCACTACGTTGTGCATTCAATGTCTTCTGTAGAATCTGCTTTACTTCTCTGTTCAACACCTCCACTTGCCCACTAGTTTGGGGATATATGTTGTTGCTACCTTGTGGCGCACCCCATCATTAGCTAGCAAATTCTTGAAACTTGCATTTACGAAATGAGCCCCTCCATCACTGATAATGGCTCGGGGTGTCCCAAACCTGGTGAAAATGTGCTTTTTCACAAATTTTGTTACCACCTTGTTGTCATTCCTGGGGAAAGTTGTTGCTTCAACCCACTTTGATACATAATCAACGGCCACCAAGATGTAACGATTACCAAATGACGGTGGGAACGGGCCCATAAAATCTATACCCCATACATCACAGATCTCCACTTCTAATATCTGTTGCAGCGGCATTTCTTGCCTTCTACCAATTGTGCCTGTTCTTTGACATCTATCACACATTTTTACGTATGCCATAGAGTCTCTGAACAGTGTAGGCCAAAAGAAACCTGACTGTAGCACCTTGTGCGTTGTCCGCTCGCCTCCGTGGTGCCCTCCATACAATGAAGAGTGACAACTCCTCAACACTTCTGCAATCTGGTTCTCTGGAATGCATCTTCTCATCACCTGATCCGATCCCTCTTAAACAAGTACGGCTCATCCCAAATATAATACCTGCAATCATGTCTCAACCTCTTTCTCTGCTGAGCCATATCCTTCAGTGGATAGACTCCACCCAGTAGCAAAATCACAATGTCTGCATACCAAGGGATTTTAGCTTCCCTTATTGCCAAGAGCTGCTCATCTGGGAACTCTTCTTTGATGTTGTCACCTTCCTTCACATGTGACCGACTTTCCAATCGCGATAGGTGATCTGCCACTTGATTCTCGCTCCCTTTTCTGTCCTGAATCTCTAGGTCAAACTCTTGTAACAACAAGATCCATCTGAGCAACCTGGGCTTTGCATCCTTCTTGTTAAACAGATACTGAATCGCTGCATGATCGGTATACACCACTACTCTAGAACCCACCAAATTGGACCTGAATTTATCGAACGCGAACACCAATGCTAGCATCTCCTTTTCTGTGACTGTATAATTGACTTGGGCTGCATCCAGTGTTTTGCTTGCATAATGAATAGAATGAAAAATTCTATTTCTCCGCTGCCCCAATACAGCTCCTACCACCACATCGCTTGCATCACACATTAATTCAAACGATTGCTCCCAATTCGGAGAAATGAGGATAGGTGCTTCTATCAACTTCTGTTTCAACTCCTCAAAAATCATCCATAAATACCTCGACAGAAAAATCATCCATAAATACCTCGACGAAATCTTCCACCATATAGTGGAAGATCGCTATCATGCATCTCTGGAATGTGGCGGGTGCATTGCATAAACCAAATGGCATCCGCTGGAAAGCATATGTCCCATAAGGACATGTGAAAGTAGTCTTCTCCTGGTCCTCCGGTGCTATGGCTATCTGGTTATAGCCAGAATAGCCATCAAGGAAACAATAATATTCTTGACCAGCCAATTTGTCCAATATTTGATCAATAAATGGGATAGGATAGTGATCTTTCCTTGTGGCCTCATTGAGCTTTTTGTAGTCCATGCAAATTCACCAGCCTGTGACTGTGCGTGTAGAAATCAGCTCATTCTTCTCGTTGGTGACCACGGTCATCCCTCCTTTCCTTGGGACACACTGAACGGGACTGACCCATTCACTATCTGAAATGGGATAGACCACACCTGCATCAAGCCACTTGATCAGTTCCTTCCTAACCACATTCTACATCACCGGATTCAACCTCCACTGATGTTGTACAGTTTGCTTTGCTCCTTCCTCCATGAAAATTCTGTGTGTGCAAAAAGCTGGATTGCTACCCCGAATGTCTGACATTTGACAGCCCATTGCTTTCTTCCTCCTTTTGAGAAGCACCAATGCATCCTTTACCTATGCCTCCGTCAATTCTGCGGAGATGATAACTGGCAAGGTGTCATCTTTCCCCAAAAAGACGTATTTCAGATGTGGAGGCAATGTCTTCAACTCCAGTTTTGGTGCTTCCTCAATAGATGGTTTTGGCAATGGTTCCAGGGACCTCATCAACGGCTGAAAGTCTTGCTTCCTGAGATACCATTTTGATTCATTCAACATTTGCACCATCTCATAAGTATCTCTATCTCCGAAATGATCGGAGCTCATCAACGCTCTCTCCAATGGATCTTGAGAATCAACAATCTGAAGAATTTCTTCTTGGTTTAGCACATTGATTGCTGAAAGCTCCTCATAGATGGCCGGAAGCTTCATGGCCTTATACACATCAAATACCTCCACTTTGTCATGCGCTCGCATGTTTAGCTGACCTGCAGCTACATCAATCAAAGCTCTCCCAGTTGCCAAGAAAGGACGTCCCAAAATAAATGGGACTTCCGCATCCGGCTCAAAATCTAAGACAATAAAATCTACCGGGAAGATGAGGGAGCCCACTTGCACCAGCACGTCCTCCACAATGCCATCTTTTCTGGCCAAAGAACGATCCGCTAACTACAAGATCACTGTAGTTGGTCTAGGAATGCCCAGCCCCAACTTCTTGAACACCGAGGTCGGCATCAAGTTTATGCTTGCTCCCAAATCACATAGTCCGCGAGCTCGGATACTTTGCCCGATTATGATCTGAATTGTAAAGCTCCTAGGGTCCTTGAGCTTTGTTGGCAACCTGTTCTGAATATGGGAAGTGCACTCCTCAGTAAGCGCCACCGCAGCATACTCCGTCAATCTGCTTTTGTTAGCTACAATGTCCTTGATATACTTTGCATATTTAGGCACTCCCTGCAAAATATCAACCAAAGGTAAATTAATGTGTACCTGTTTAAGAACCTCCATGAACTTTTTAAAATAAGCTTCCTCCTTGTGTTTCTTTAATTTTGAGGGAACGGGGGTGGTGGTCTTTCTGCTTCAGCTGCCTTCTCCTTCCCCCTCTCATCATCATGTTCCCTATGTTTTTCCACTGCTCCAGCTAGTTGCCAAAATTGGTACTCCAATGCCTTTGTAGCTAACTGATTGTTCTTTACATCGGCTGCCAATTTCACATAGTCAGCCTGCAATTGAGCTTGGTTAGCTATCATCATTTTGAACATTTCCTCGATGCTGGGTGATGGTGGTGGAGGAGGTGCATTGTTGCTTCTGTATTGCAATTGATAGTTCTGCTGCCCTCCTTGATTTCTCTGTGCTCCCTGACTCGAACTCTGCCCTTGATGGCTGTTACTACTACAAGAGAAATTCGGGTGACTCCTCCAATTAGAGTTGTAGTTGTTGCCATATTATTGGTGATTATTTCTCTGTACATTACCAACAAAGTTCACTGAATCAGGATTCGCACCACAAAACTCAGTTGAGTGTTCATTACTGCCGCACACTTCACACCAAATCTGCTAGACTACATTCACTGGGGCTTGAGACTGATTCATGCTCATATTGCTGAAGTGGGTATTGAGGTTATTCTGTAACGTAGCTATCTGTGCAGCGATAGCTGTAAAACCATCCACTTCCAAGACTCCTGCCGCTTTCCTTGTTCCTTCTCTAGAAGAGTCCGCATTCCACTCTGGATTTCCCTGCGAAATACGGTTTAACAAAGTATACAGCTCCTCATAAGTTTTTTCCAACGCTTGTCCCCCAGCTGTTGAGTCTAGCAAGATTTTTGTGTGGGGTTCCAAACCCTCTATGAATGTATGCCACAGCACATCATTGGATTGGTGATGATGAGGACAATCCCGCAACATAGAATTGAATCGTTCCCAAGCTTGATATAGATTCTCCCCTATCTTTGTTTAAAACTTAGAATTTGACTTCTAAGTCTTGCTGTTTTACCAGATGGAAAGAACCGTATCAAGAATTTCTTTGCAAGATCATCCCAAGTAGTGATGGAATTAGGTGGCTCAGCTTTCAGCCATCTCTTTGCTTCTCCCAAAAGTGAAAATGGGAACAATGTAAGCCTGACATAATCGGATGACACTCCAGCGGTGATGTAAGTGTCACTTATCTCCAAAAAGTTTTGGAGATGTTGTTGTGGATCCTCGTGCGGGAGACCTGTGATTTGCCCGTTGGTGTGCAGCAATTGCACCATATTCTATTTAAGCTCGAACCTCCCTCCTGGCTCAGGTTTGCGAATGCTAGATGTAACGTTGTTGGCATGTGGGATTTCCACTTCGCGAACCGGCCTAGCTGCCATTTCCTCGGGCACTAACACTTCCCTTACAAGTGGTGGATTCTGTTGTTGCTCCAGGATTGTTTGTCTGAGCAACTGCAGCTTTCTCTCTAGAGCTTCTCTCCTTTGACGATGGAATTGTCTTTCCGGCTCTAAGTGTGAATCCACCAACTCCTTGTCTCTTGCCAGTGTTCAACAGAATTCAATATCTGCAAAAGACAGGCTAAGACCAAGTTGTCAGCACTAATAAGAAATTGTAAACTAACACTTAAGAAAACAATTTTCACCAATTGCCAGTCCCCGGCAATGGCGCCAAAAACTTGTTCGGTGGTTTGGAATGCCTACACGCAAGTGCACGTGGTCGAACAAGTAGTAAAATGGCTAGAGTAGCCAAGTATCGATCCCACAGGGACTGGACCAAGGTAATAATCGAATCAAGTGTTAGTAAACTCTAACTCTAATAATGCAGACAACAGTTTCAAGAAGATTTTGGGCGTTTGTTTCCTAATTTATACTAATCTAAAACAAATGTACAAATTGAGTTTGAACTATAGTAATGAGCGTGCTGAGGCTAAAACGAGCATGCTGAGGCTAAAACGAACATGCCGGGAAGCAATTTATTGATACAAATTGGTTAATCTTTCCTTCGGTTGCTAGTCAAGAATTATTTCCTATGGATTAAAACTCTCGTATTTAACCCAACTTAAGAATCATGAACCTTCCACCTATATTTCTGTGATAAGAAGAAAATCATGTTCTAGCCATACGAAACCGATTCCTTAATTGACTAATACGAGTTTCAGATATATTTCTATTCTAAAGGTAAATCAATTCTTAATTTTCTCAAACCAAGAAGAGATCATATCCTATCAATTCACAACTTTGCAGTTTCTTTCTCTTTCGAGCGCAAACCGGATTTTTTAGATATACATTAATATATGCCAAACTTCAATGCAGTAAGAACGAGAATTAATAGAACAACCATAGAAGAAAAGATGAAAAACCAAAATGATCAATAATTACATTCCACTACAAATGTTCTTAACCTCAGCAAGAAGTGAATTTAGCCACTCATTTGTGGATTAAACATCATGAAATAAGTGTAAATCATACAAATAATTGAAATAAGGAAGAAAGAGATAGAGAAAAACCCTAAGAATTTCGTCCCCTCAACTGCCTGTGACCCACGCTTTTGCTTAACCAAGTCAGAATTATTAAAAATAAACCTAAGTGTGCTATTTATACTAGTGGAAATTTTTCCCTGAATAACAAGCAACGTGTCACGGAGTGCATCGTGGAGCACTGCCTCAATGACACGCCACAAACGCGGACCCTCACTGGAATCCGATCGTCCAGTTAATTACGCCCAACGTGCCACGGCGTGCAACGCGTGGCTTAGCCAACATGCCACAGCACCAACGCGCACCTTCATTGGAACTTGGCCTATTTTAATCATCCGGGGCAGAATGCCTCCACGATGGCAGCGTGACACGGCTCCATCGCGGAGCCCCTTAATTTGCTGCATCCTTGGCCTTTTCCACTGCTCGCTTCCGAGTCCATTCCCGATTTCTCCCAACATGCATCTTAGCTTCCTAAAATTACATTTTTCCTGCAAAACAACACTAATCACGTTGGTTAGTATAAATTCACCTTTTAACTACAAATCACATGAAAATGTACAAATATCAATGGATAAACAAGACGAAATGAAGCATTTGAGTATCACTTGGGCATATAATTCTGCCCAAGATCACTTACCCCACACTTAAAAACCTTGTTCGTCCTCGAACAAAAATCTCACATCTCATGCAATTGACACCCAATCATAGCTACTTTGGCTCGACAATTCAAGCAACGGTTATACCAATTATTTACATAGAAAATCATGAAGAAAACATGCATAGCCCCATCAATACACTGACATTCAACACATTAAGACCTCCTAGACTCAAGAGTCGACTCTCGATCTCGGAAAACTCATGCAAATCAGCTGATCAAGACATCCGAGACGAAATTAAATCTCTCGTCAAGCATGTGCCCTCATAACAGAAGAGTATTTCCCCCTTTTCAATCATATGATCTCAAAAACATTATATGCAAGGGCATATGAATGCGATTTCGCTCTCTCTCCCAAAGAATTCACATGCATCATGTCATGACCCATAAGCTTGCCTCTAGTGTATTACTCCACTAATATAAGGACGAGTGATGTAAGATCACGTAGGACTTAACGGGTTGTAATGTAAGCTAAGGAACTAGTACATAGTGGGCTAACCAATAATAGCAACTAGCACCCTTAAGCGCTTTTCAATACATCCCACCACATTATGGGCATTGTTTCTTCCTTCATCCTCCCCTTTCTTGAAGCCTTTCTTTATTTTTGTTCCCATTTCTTTAAGCACACTCGACTTAATAACAAAGATTAGTTATACATCTTCATTTCATTAAATTCGGCAAGTGCACCTTTGACCTTTTCTTTACTTTCACCACTTCCGCTTTTCCTTTCTTTTTCACACTTTTCACTCCTTGACACTGTCAAAAAATTATTTTTCTTGAGCGCTTAGGAGTTTTGGATCAAATTCAGGGATAATGAAAAGAAGGGGTTAAGCTCGGTTTGTACCTTTTTGACAAAAGAAAAAAAATAGGCTAAAGGCTCAATGGGCTAACTAGGATGTACATTCAAGGTAGGTACAATAATGGAAAAAAAACTTTTGGTTAAATCAAAGAAATGCCTACATCCTTTCCTACAATACACATCCTTCATTTCATTTTGTACACACAGCAGGCAAGTTCTAGACACTTCACAATAGCATGGAAGAATCGAAACCTCACCACACACTCATTGCACATGCTCAACTCAAGACATATTCACATACTCTTCAATCAGCTAATTACAAGAATTCAAACATTAAGCCTCAATCACACCGAATCGAACTCTATGGCCTAGGTATCTCCACATGTTTACAAAGTTGCATGCTTTCATATGAATCACCTTTGCACTCTAAATATCATGTACAACACGCAACAAGAATTCCGAACCATAAAGTAATGACACGTTTGGGATACAAACAAACAAAAGAAAAAAATTAAAAAAGAACAAAGAATCTAGTCCTATAGACTACATTTCCCTTAAGACGGTCGTCATCCATCCATCATAGGGAACGATCACTATTTGCGACTTTGGTTCAATGGGACTATTTTCGGTAAAAGCACTGAAAACAAACGCCGAGAAACCCAATAATAAAAATATTTCAACGAAAAACTTTAAAAATATTGATAATTTCGATAAAACAAAAGTATTTACACAACCAGCTAACAACAACTCCATACAACACACAACAGATTCACATTAATTATAACACCGAATTACAATACAAAACATAAACACCAAAATCACAGGGTCACAATTTTTTTCAGGCATCACAACAAAACATAAACATCAACAAAACAACCAGCACCTAACTACTCCCACCCCACACTTAAATTGAACACTGTCCCCAGTGTTCACAAAATTCAGCATAGCACAAGAGTAGGTGGTGAAACTCCCTGATTAATCAAAGTATTCCATTTCTTCGTCAGGTGCGGTTGCCTCGTCCCCCATATCTGAATCACCCCCGCTATCCTCATCTGACTCAACACCTGAGTCATCACGGCATGTCTCCTCATCTGTGGGGACATCATCATCAACGGGCTCCACAAAAGCTGGCCCCACTCAGAATAGAGCCCTGGCATTTTCGCCGAAGGGGTAGTCCAACTCGAGCTGCCACAGCTCATCTTCTGTTGATGGCCTCCCGCCTATGCACAACTGTAGCATCTGCATCCCGAACATGCGGGCCATATACTGATCATCCCGAGCATGTCGCTCGGCTAATGTGAGAACTGGCCCGTGAGTGGTGTCGGGTGCCTTAGTTTTGGTGACGTCCAAGGCACACCTCTCCATCCGCGGGATGTAGTCCAGGGCCTCTTCCTCAATATCCAGGCCCCTCAGGAATGTGGTCAGCAAGCCACCAAACCCGTACATGTGCCCTTGATGCAAACGGGCTCTCTCCATAGCGGAGATAATCACCGCCCCAACATTAATCTCCAGCCCTTTCATCAGGGCGTAGACCAAGCACACACGATCTCGGGTGACATCTGTCATATGCACCCCCGGGATCAGGCAGGAACACACGATTTTAAGCCAAATTCTTGCTTCCCTGTTCATTTGAGAGTAGGGCAACGTCTGATGGTAGCCCCTCTCCTTATGCCTGCTCCACCGTGCTGTAGAACGGGCTCCACACAGAGTGTGTCTGATATCCGCATATGGTGGAGTGATGTTCAGCTGCCGGAGTACATAGGCGTCTGTGTCCCGCGCCCCCAAAATGGAATTAAGGTGATGGGGCTCAAAGGTGACTACCTTCTCCCTTATCTTGACGGTGTAACTGCGGAGTGTCGGGTTCTAGTTGGCGTAGAACTCCCAAATCAGGTGGAGATTGCACTACTTGGGCTCTTCAAAGATGAAGTTCAGCCCGACAGCGTCAATCCGGTGTACAATTCTGGGGAATTCCTGTGCCAACGGCTCCCTTGCAATGTGCTCCTCGGGGAAGTATTTGTTCTCCTTATGCTTTGTGTACCATTTCTTCCCTTCGTCTGTCACCCATCGGGTTCCGTATTGACGGCATTGGCCGCGCGGAACCGCTGGTGCTACTGGGACTGCTGTTCCCAGTCTAATTCTTTTCCTTTCGGCACCCGATGTAGATGCGCCCTTTCCTTTGTCTTGCCTGCTTGCCATTGTTCCTGTCAAATCACATAGACAATCCCAATGTTATTCAAATCAAAATTAGCTTCGACTAAGGTTGGGTTAAGCTAGGCCACCCCACACTTAGTCTTTAGCCACAATTATGACATTCCGGCAAGACAATTCTCACTTTCCAATTTAAAAAAAAGACAACAAAATGCCTCGTGCATTCAGAGAATTCGATGGAATAAATTCTACGTACTACTCAGATTTCATACAACTAATCAAAATATCACCATCGATACCATTTCATCACATAGCACTTAGCAAAAACTTCTCTCAACACAACCTATGCAAGTCACCAATTTCTATGCAATTCAATAATTTCATTCTCCCGAAAACCCATCGTTTATTTAGCATATTCACGTCAAGAACAACACAATTCACCTTACCCAACATGCCAAACCCATAATTTCCACATTTTCAATCACATTTAGTTTCTTCGCAATCAAATTCTAACCCTAGCTACATATTTCACCAAAATTCGATCAAGCATGTATTTATCGAGTTGATACAATCAAAATGATACTACGAACATCAATCAACAATAACTTAAATGAATTCAAGCTCAATTTAAAATTAGGGCAAGTTTTACTCACTTCACATGCTCAAAATCGAAAAATTCGACAAGAATTGAGATGAAGTTAAAGAACATACCTTTAATTCGATGAAATCGAAGAAAAGTTGAAGAAAACTTGTGCCTAGGTCCGTGTCACATTGGGTAAGGGGGAGTTTTTGGGTGTCTGTCGCGGAGGGGATGAGAAATAAGGGAAAATGAGGGAAATCGGGGTTAAAAAGGGGGATTTTCGCGCGGGTCACCCGGTGACATGGTGTGACCCGTCGCGATTAACGCCTCAACGTGTCACAGAGGGTAATGCGGAGGCCCTCCTCAATGACACGGAGCCAACACGGAGGTATTCTGGAATTTTAAAAATTCCAAAATTACACCTCAACGTGTCACGGAGGTCAACGCGGAGGCCCTCCTCCGTGACACGGAGCCAACGCGGAGGTGTTCTGGAATTTTAAAAATTCCAGAATTGCACCTCAATGTGTCACAGAGGTCAACGCGGAGGCCCTCCTCCATGACACGGAGCCATCGTGCAAGCTCACTATTTTACCACTTTTTATTATTTTTCTCACCTCGATTTTTCCTTTGCGATCCTTTGCATTTTTGCCCTCTGTTCAACCTGAAATTCATCTCACAACAAGAAATTGGTTAGAATTCATAGGTTTCAACATAAAACACAATTTTTTTTGTTTTTATTTTTATTTTTCTATGTTTCTATTTTTGTTCTTTCTTTTCTACTAATTCTACTCAATTATTAGAACAATTTCATGGGTTGCCTCCCGTGCAGTGCCTGGCTTACCATCGCGGCTCGACGTCATTGAAGCTTAGTCATCCTCTAGGGTGACAGATGTCTTCTCTCGACTACCGTCCTCACCCCAATAATGCTTACATCACTGCCCATTGACTAAGAACGTGGCACTTCGATCTTCTTGCCACGATTCTAATTTTGGGGGGTCCTTCACTGGTGGTTTTCACACTGGCTCTCGCAAATCAACACTTTGAGCAATATTCGCTCGATCAAGCACATTGCTCACTGAGAGTTCCTCATACATGGCCGGAAGCTTCGTGGCCTTGTACACATCAAATACCTCCACCTTGTCGTGTACCCGCATGGTTAGCTGCCTTGCAGCTACATCAATCAGTGCTTTCCCGGTTGCCAAGAAAGGACGTCCCAAAATAAATAGGACTTCCTCATCCGGCTCAAAATCCAGCACAATGAAGTCTACCAGGAAGATAAAGGAGCCCAGTTGCACTATCACGTCCTCCACAATGCCATCTGGTCTGGCCAAAGAACGATCCGCTAGTTGCAAGATCACTGTCGTTGGTCTAGGACTACCTAACCCCAATTTCTTGAATACCGATATCAGCATCAAGTTAATGCTCGCTCCCAAATCACATAATCCACGAGCTCGGATACTCTGCCCGATTGTGAGTTGAATTGTAAAGCTCCCAGGGTCTTTGAGCTTTGTTGGCAACCTATTTTGTATCAGGGAAGTGCACTCCTCCGTAAGTGCCACCGTAGCATACTCCGGCAACCTACTTTTGTTCATCACGATGTCCTTGATATATTTTGCGTACTTCGGCACTCCCTGCAAAATATCAACAAGAGGTAAATTAATGTGTACCTATTTAAGCACCTCCATGAACTTTTTGAAATATGTTTCCTCCTTGTGTTGCTTTAATCTTTGAGGGAACGGGGGTGGTGGTCTTTCTGGTTCAGCTTCCTTCTCCTCCCCCCTATCATCATTGTGTTCCCTCTCATTCTCCATTGCTCCCGACTGCTGTGGTGGTCTTACTGGTTCCACCTCCTTGAGTTGTGAACCACTCTTTGTGGTCACGACATTCACTTGCTTGGGGTTGGGGTCAAAGTCACTCGGAAGTCCTCCTCTTGGCCTGGTGTTCTGAGCTCCAGCTAGTTGCCCAAACTGGTACTCCAATGCCTTTGTAGCTAACTGATTGTTCTTTACATCGGCTGCCAATTTCACATAGTCAGCCTGCAATTGAGCTTGGTTAGCTATCATCATTTTGAACATTTCCTCGATGCTGCGTGATGGTGGTGGAGGAGGTGCATTGTTGCTTCTGTATTACAACTGATAGTTCTGCTGCCCTCCTTGATTTCTCTGCGCTCCCTGACTCGAACTCTGCCCTTGATGGCTGTTACTACCCCAAGAGAAATTTGGGTGACTCCTCCAATTAGAGTTGTAGTTGTTGCCATACTGTTGGTAATTATTTCTCTGTACATTACCAACAAAGTTCACTGAATCAGGATTCGCACCACAAAACTCAGCTGAGTGTTCATTACTGCCGCACACTTCACACCAAATCTGTTGCACTACATTCACTGGGGCTTGAGACTGATTCATGCTCATATTGCTGAAGTGGGTATTGAGTTGATTCTGTAACGCAGCCATCTGTGCAGCGATAGCTGTAAAACCATCCACTTCCAAGACTCCTGCCGCTTTCCTTGTTCCTCCTCTAGAAGAGTCCGCATTCCACTCTGGATTTCCCTGCGAAATACAGTTTAACAAAGTATACAGCTCCTCATAAGTTTTTTCTAATGCTTGTCCCCCAGCTGCTGAGTCTAGCAAGATTTTTGTGTGGGGTTCCAAACCTTCTATGAAAGTATGCACCAGCACATCATTGGATTGGTGATGATGAGGACAATCCCGCAACATAGATTTTGAATCGTTCCCAAGCTTGATACAAATTCTCCCCCTCTCTTTGTTTAAAACTTAGAATTTGACTTCTAAGTCTTGCTTTTTTACCAGATGGAAAGAACCGTATCAAGAATTTCTTTGCAAGATCATCCCAAGTAGTGATGGAATTAGGTGGCTCAGCTTTAAGCCATCTCTTTGCTTCTCCCAAAAGTGAAAATGGGAACAATGTAAGCCTGACATAATCAGATGACACTCCAGCGGGGATGTAAGTGTCACTTATCTCCAAAACGTTTTGGAGATGTTGTTGTGGATCCTCGTGAGGGAGACCTATGAATTGCTCGCTGGTTTGCAGCAATTGCACCATATTGTGTTTAAGCTCGAACCTCCCTCCTGGATCAGGTTTGCGAATGCTAGATGTAACGTTGTTGGCATGTGGGATTGCCACTTCGCGAACCGGCCTAGCTGTCATTTCCTTGGGTACTAACACTGCCCTTACAAGTGGTGAATTCTGTTGTTGCTCCAGGATTGTTTGTCTGAGCAATTGCAGCTTTCTCTCTAGAGCTTCTCTCCTTCGACAATGGAATTGTCGTTCTGGCTCTAAGTGTGAATCCACCAGCTCCTTGTCTCTTGCCAGTGTTCAACAGAATTCAATATCTGCAAAAGACAGGCTAAGACCAAGTTGTCAGCACTAATAAGAAATTGTAAACTAACACTTAAGAAAACAATTTTCACCAATTGCCAGTCCCCGGCAACGGCGCCAAAAACTTGTTCGGTGGTTTGGAATGCCTACACACAAGTGCACGTGGTTGAACAAGTAGTAAAATGGCTAGAGTAGCCAAGTATCGATCCCACAGGGACTGGACCAAGGTAATAATCAAATCAAGTGTTAATAAACTCTAACTCTAATAATGCAGACAACAGTTTCAAGAAGATTTTGGGAGTTTGTTTCCTAATTTATACTAATCTAAAACAAATGTACAAATTGAGTCTGAACTATAGTAATGAGCATGCTGAGGTTAAAACGAACATGTAGGGAAGCAATTTATTGATACAAATTGGTTAATCTTTCCTTCGGTTGCTAGTCAAGAATTATTTCCTATGGATTAAAACTCTCGTATTTAACCCAACTTAAGAATCATGAACCTTCCACCTACATTTCTGTGATAAGAAGAAATTCATGTTCTATCCATACGAAACCGATTCCTTAATTGACTAATACGAATTTCAGATATATTTTAATTCTGAAGGTAAATCAATTCTTAATTTTCCCAAACCAAGAAGAGATCATATCCTATCAATTCACAACTTTCCAATTTCTTTCTCTTTCGAGCGCAAACCAGATTTTTTAGATATACATTAATATTGGCGAAACATCAATGTAGTAAGAACAAGAATTAATAGAACAACATAGAAGAAAATATGAAAAACCAAAATGATCAATAATTACATTCCACTACAAATGTTCTTAACCTCAGCAAGAAGTGAATTTAGCCACTCATTTGTGGATTAAACATCGTTAAATGAGTGTAAATCATGCAAATAATTGAAATAAGGAAGAAAGAGATAGAGAAGAACCCTAAGAATTTCGTCCCCTCAACTGCCTGTAACCCACGTTCTTGCTCAACCAAGTCAGAATTATTAAAAATAAACCTAAGGGTGCTATTTATACTAGTGGAAATTTTGTTCGGAATAACAAGCAACGTGTCACGGAGTGCATCGCGGAGCACTCCCTCCGTGACACGCCATAAACATGGACCCTCACTGGAATCCGGTCGTCCAGTTAATTACTCCCAACGTGCCACGTCGTGCAACGTGTGGCTTAGCCAACGTGCCACGACACCAATGCACACCTTCACTGGAACTTGGCCTATTTTAATCATCCGGGGCAGAATGCCTCCACGATGGCAGTGTGACACGGCTCCATCGCGGAGCCCCTTAATTTGCTGCAATTCCTTGGCCTTTTCCACTGCCCGCTTCCGAGTCCATTCCTGATTTCTCCCAACATGCATCTTAGCTTCCTAAAATTACATTTTTCTGCAAAACAACACTAATCATGTTGGTTAGTATAAATTAACCTTTTAACTACAAATCACATGAAAATGTACAAATATCAATGGATAAACAAGACGAAATGAAGCATTTGAGTATCACTTGGGCATATAATTCTGCCCAAGATCACCGCTAATTTCACATAATCAGCCTGCATTTGAGCTTGGTTAGCTATCATTGTTTTGAACATTTCCTCAATGTTGTTGGTTGATGGAGGAGGTATATTGTTTCCTCTGTACTGAGATTGATAATTCTGCTGCCCCCCTTGATTTCTCTGCATACCTTGATTCGAACTCTGCCCTTGATGGCTGTTACTACCCCAAGAGAAATTCAGATGATTCCTCCAGTTTGAGTTGTAATTATTGCCATACTGCTGCTAGTGATTATTTCTCTGGATGTTCCCAACAAAGTTCACTGAATCTGGATTTGCACCACAACACTCAGCTGAGTGTTCATTACTACCGCATACTTCACACCAAACTTGCTGCACTACATTAACTGGGGCTTGTGGTTGATTCAAGCTCATACTACTGAAGTGGGTGTTGAGTTGATTTTGCAATGCAGCTATCTGTGCAGCGATAGCTGTAAAACCATCCACCTCAAAGACTCCTGCCATTTTCCTTGTTCCTCCTCTTGAAGAGTCCGCATCCCACTCTGGATTTCCCTATGAAATACGATTTAACAAGGTATACAGCTCCTCATAAGTCTTTTCTAATGCTTGTCCTCCAGCTGCTTATTCTAGCAAAATTTTTGTGTGGGGTTCCAAACCCTCTATGAAAGTATGCACCAGCACATCATTGGAGTGGTGATGGTGAGGACAATCCCTTAGCAATGATTTGAACCTTTCCCAAGCTTGATACAGATTCTCCCCCTCTCTTTGTTTGAAACTTAGAATCTAATTTCTAAGTCTTGCTATTTTCCCGGATGGAAAGAATCTTATCAAAAACTTTCTTGCAAGATCATCCCAAGTGGTGATAGAGTTAGGTGGTTCAGCTTTCAACCACCTCTTTGCTTCCCCCAATAATGAAAATGGGAATAATGCAAGACTCACGTAGTCGGATGATACTCCAGCAGGAATGTAAGTGTCACTTATCTCCAAAAAAGTTTGGAGATGTTGTTGTGGATCTTCATGAGGGAGACCTACGAATTGCCGGCTGGTGTGCAACAATTGCACCATGTTCTGTTTAAGCTCAAACCTCCCTACTGGCTCTGGTTTGTGAATACTTGATGTAACATTGTTAGAATGTGGGATTGCCACTTCGCGAACCGGCCTAGCTGCATTTCCTCAGGCACTAACACTGCCCTCACAAGTGGTGGATTCTGTTGTTGCTCCAGAATTGCCTGTCTGAGCAACTGCTGCTTTTTCTCTAGAGCTTCCCTTCTTTGACGATGAAATTGTCTTTCCGGCTCTATGTATGAATCCACCAACTCCTTGTCTCTTGCCAGTGTTCAGAAGAATTCAATATCTTCAAGAGAAAGGCTAAGATCAAGTTGTCAACACTTAAATAGAATTGGTAAACTAACACTAAGAAAATAATTTTACCAATTGCCAATCCCCGGCAACGGCGCCAAAAACTTGTTCGGCTTCTGTGGTGACTACATGCAAGTGCACGTGGTCGAACAAGTTGTAAAGTGGCTTAAGTAAAGCCAAGTATCGATCCCACAGGGACTGAGCTACGGTACTAATTAACTTAAGTGTTAATGAACTATATCTTTAAGAATGCAGACAACCAAATAAATAATATTTTGAGAGTTTGAGTTTACTAATTAATACGAATCTAAGGCAAAATTATAAAGTGAGTCTGAACAATAGTAATGAGCAAGCTGAGGTGAAAACGAACATGCAGAGAATTAATTTATCAATACAATTCAATTAATCTTTCCTCGGTAGCTAGTCAAGAATAATTGCCTATGGATTGGAACTTTCGACTCCTATCCAACTTAATATTCATGAGCCTTAATCTACATTTCTGTGATAAAAGGATTTCATGTTCTAGCCATACATTCCCGATTCCTTAATTGACTAATAAGACTTTCATATATATTTCTATTCTGAATGTAAATCAATTCTCAATTTTCCAAACTAAGAAGAGATCATATCCTACCAATTCACATCTTTCCAATTTTCTTTCCTTTTCAAAATCAAAATTGGATTTTTTTAGATATACATTAATATTGGCCAAATATTAATGCAGTAAGAACAAGAATTGATAGAACAACCATTGAATAAAAGATGAAAACTGAAATGATTAACAATAAAATTCCACTACAATTGTTCTTAACCTCAGCAAGAAGTGAATTTAGCCACTCATTTGTGGATTTAACATCATCAAATAAGCAGAATTTATACAAACAATTGAGATAAAAGAGAAAGAGATAGAGAAGAACCCTAGAACTTTCGTCCCTTCAACTGCCTGTAATCCACGTTCTTGCTTAACCAAGTCAGAATGTTTAAAATAAAACCTAAGTGTGCTGATTATACTATTGAGAATTTTTCCCGGAATAACAAGCAACGTGGTGCGGAGTGTATCGCAGAGCACTCCCTCCGTGCCACGGAGGTATCGCGCACCTTCACTGGAAGTAGGCCCCCCAGGCAATTTAACCTCAATGTGCCACAGCCAGCATCGCGGAGCCTGGCCAACGTGACACGGTGCTATCGTGCACCTCCACTGGAAATTGCCAAATTTATGTTCTCTGAGGCAGAGTCCCTCCGCGATGGCAACGTCACATGGCTCCATTGCGGAGCCCTTGTTTTTGCTGATCTTCCATGTCCTTTTTCACTCCTTGTTTCCAAGTTCATTCCCGATTTTACCAACATGTATCTTAGCTTCCTAAAATTTCACTTTACCTGCAAAACAACACTAATCATGTTGGTTAGTATAAAATCACATTTAACTACAAATCACATGAGAATGTACACAATAATGATATACAAACAAGTCGAAATGAAGCATTTGAGTATCACTTGGGCATGAAATTCAGCCCAAGATCAGTGCCTTTCAAATCTAGGTGCGACCAGAGGGGATGAGCATTAGGTTCTAGAGGTCAGGGTAGCAGACCTGCAGAGTCCAGCATTCTAGAGTGTAGCAGGTGTGGCCGGAGACACACGGGTCAGTGCTTAGCAGGTTCAGGTTCTTGTGTTGTGTGTGGGAAGCCCGGACATATGCTTAGAGATTTCCCAGCAGCCTGATAGGGCCATGATAGGGGCCAAGACCTATCCTCCAATTCAGCAGCTCCGCCAACATGCCCAACTCATCAGGGGGCATCTACTAGTGCGGGTGGTGGTCAGTGCCAGAACAGATTCTACACCCTAGCATCTCGTTAGGAGCAGGAGGTCTCCCCAGATGTAGTCACCAGTATGTTATGAGTTTTCCACCTTGATGTATATGCATTGTTAGACCCAGAGGCTACTTTATCTTTTGTGATGCCCTATGTCGCTAGTCGTTTTGAAGTCAATCCTGAAATACTATCAGAACCCTTCTCAGTCCCTATTCCAGTCGGTGATTCAATTATAGCTTAATGGGTATGTAGAAATTGCCCTGTCACAGTTCTTCAGAAAGTCACCTCAGCAGATTTAGTAGAGCTATCCATGATAGATTTTGAAGTTGTCTTTGGCATGGATTGGCTACACGCATGCCATGCCTCAGTCAATTGTAGAACCCTTGTAGTAGATTTCATATTTCTGGGTGAGCTAGTCCTAGAGTGGAAGCGTAGTTCAGCTGTGCCCGTAGGTCGCTTCATTTCCTACCTTGAGGCTAGAAAGATTATTTCTAAAGGTTGCGTGTACCATCTAGTTAGGGTTAAGGATGGTACATTCGAAACCCTGACTATTCAGTCAGTTTCTGTTGTGTGTGAGTATCCAGAAGTGTTCCTTAATTATTTACCGAGAATCCCTCCCCAGCGGGAGATCGATTTTGATATTGACCTACTTCGTGATACACAACCTATATCTGTTCCTCCTTATAGCATGGCTCTAGCTGAGCTAAAGGAGTTGAAGGAGCAGTTGAAAGACCTCTTAGACAAGGGTTTCATCAGATCTAGCAATTCCCAACAGGGTGCACCAATTCTCTTTGTCCGAAAAAAGGATGGTTCCCTTCAGATTGATTATTGGAAATTGCACAAAGTTACCATCAAGAACAGGTTTCCTCTCCCCATGATTGATGACTTGTTTGACAAACTCTAGGGTTCCAAGTCTTTCTCAAAGATAGACCTCAGATCCGGATTCCATCAGCTCAGGGTTTGGGAGAGTGACATTCCGAAGACAGCCTTCAGGACTCGGTGTAGTCACTATGAGTTTGTAGTTATATCTTTTGGACTAACAAATGTTCCTGAAGCTATTATGGATTTGATGAACAGGTTTTTCAATCCATACTTGGATATGTTCATGATCATGTTCATAGATGACATCCTTATATGCTCTCGGAGCGAAGAGAAGCATGCTGCTCATTTGAGGGTGGTGCTACAGACTCTCAAGAATCGCCAGTTGCATGCTAAATTCAGTAAATATGAGTTTTGGTTGAACTAAGTGGCATTTCTAGGTCATGTGGTGTCAAGTGAGGGTATACAGGTAGACTCTCAAAAGATATAAGCGGTGAAGAATTGGCCTAGACCGGTGAATCCTTTGGATATTAGGAGTTTCTTGGGTTTAGCTGGTTATTATTGGAGATTTTTTGAGGGGTTTTCATCCATTGCATCCCCATTGACTAGATTGACCTAGAAAAGTGAAGTTTCAATGGTCGAAGGCTTGTGAGAAGAGCTTCCAAGAGTTGAAGACTCGACTCACCTCAACACCGGTGTTGACCCTACCCAAGCGTACCGATGGGTTTGTGGTATTTTGTGATGCTTCGAGAATCGTCCTTGGTTGTGTATTGATGTAGCACGGTAGAGTTATAGCCTATTCTTCTAGGAAGATGTAGGTCCATGAAAAGAATTACCCAACTCACGACCTCGAGTTGGCGGCGGTAGTATTTGCCTTGAAGATTTGGAGACACTACCTATATAGGGTCTATGTGGATGTGTTTACGGACCACAAAAACCTACAATAGGTGTTTACCCAGAAGGATCTAAATCTACGTCAGATGAGGTAGTTGGAACTTCTTAAAGATTATGATATGAGTGTCCTCTATCAATCAGGAAAGGCTAATCTGGTGGCAGACGCTCTTAGCAGGTTTTCTATGGAGAGTGTGTCCCATGTAGATGAGGAAAGGAAGGAATTTATCAAGGATGTACATCGGTTTGCACGACTAGGAGTCCGTCTTGTTGACTTGATAGATGGTGGTGTCATTTTTCAGAATGATTCAGAATTATCCTTAGTGATCGAAGTTAAAGCTACGCAAGATGAGGATCCTATTTTGGTAAAGTTGAAAGAGGCCATTCAGAATAAGAAGGTGGAGGTTTTCTCCAAAGGTGGAGATGGTGTGCTTCGATATCAGAGTCACTTGTATATTTCGGTTGATGATTTGAGAGATCAAATGTTGCGCGAGGCTCATGGTTCCAGATACTCTATACATCCAGGTGCCATCAAGATGTACCATGACCTACGGGAAGTCTATTGGTGGAGGGGCATGAAGAAGGACATAGAAGGATTTGTGGCTAAGTGTCCGAATTGTCAACATGTGAAAGTGGATCATCAAAGACCTAGAGGTGTGCTTCAAGACATTAGCATCCCTACTTGGAAGTGGAAGGAGATCAATATGGACTTCATAATAGGGTTGTCTCGTACTCGTCGCTAGTATGACTCTATTTGGGTGGTTGTAGACAGGTTGACTAAGGTATCTCATTTTCTACCGGTCAAGACTACTGATTTAGCGGAGGATTATTCTAAGTTGTACATTCGGGAGTTAGTTCGGTTGCATGGTGTCATAACCCGAATGGAGGCCCGAATTGCAACACGGGACAAGGAGCCCCGAGAGACCCCAAGTTGACCCACGACATAAGAATACATCTAACTCAATCAAGAAACTGAATAATCAGTAATATACTCATAGTGGAAGTCTAACTTGAACATAACAACAGAATATGAAATCCGAAGCTGAATACATACATATGTCTGAAAAGCCTCTAAACATGATGAGTTGATGGGCCAAGACCTCAACTAAGTCAACAAGCTGAAACTAAATACATAAAGAAAAGCTGAATAGTCCAGTCCTTGGGAGATGAGGACTCACCCGCAACAAGAATGCTAACTCTGATAAGCTGACTATGAGCGAGGCTGAACCTGAGAGCCGAATCCTGTATCATGAAACGATACAACATAGAGTATGAGGTTAGTACATGGAATGTACCGAGTATGCAGGACAAGTAAAACTGCTAAGTAAGTAAATTCATTTAAAGACAACGCATTAAGTAAAACATAAACTTCAATAATCTGAGAGTAGGGCTTGCACGCATTCTTTCTGAAATCATGATCTCTTCATAACATAACATAACATAACTTTCTAACATCATAACTGGATCGATTGAGTCAAAGCTGAATTCTAACATTTATAGGTAAAGCTGAACATTGAGTCAAACCTGCTTTAGAACATGCATCTTCATAAATCTCATGAGTAATGAATATGCATATCTGAAATCATCAGGAACAATGGGAGACTCGTCTTTTAACCGACATACCACAATAGAGCTTACGTGGTGCCAACTATTACACTCAAGTGGGTAGAGCCTTCCAATGCCTTGCGGCAAGGGATTATACCATGATATCGATATCAAGCTCATGGGTCATTAGGGTTGAGGATAGCTCACAAGAGAGATCCCAAGAAATATATAATAGTATCATCCTACATTGGCACGTAGTTCTAAGGCATAGGGTTATGTCACGACCCGAATGGAGGCCTAGATAAGCAACACGAGACAAGGAGCCCCGAGAGAACCCAAGTTGACCCATGACATAAGCATACATCTAACGTAATCAAGAAACTGAATAATTAGTAATATACTCATAGTGGAAGTCTAACTTGAACATAACATCAAAATATGAAATCTGAAGCTGAATACATATATATGTCTGAAAAGCCTCTAAACCTGACGAGTTGATTGGACAAGACCTAACTAACTCAACAAGCTCAAACTGAATACATAAAGAAAAGCTGAATAGTCTAGTCCTCGAGAGATAAGGACTCACCCACAACAAGAATGCTAATTCTGATAAGCTGACTATGAGCGGGGCTGAACCTAAGAGCCGGGTCCTATATCATGAAATGATACAACATAGAGTATGCAGTCAGTACGTGAAATATACCGAGTATGCAGGGTAAGCAAAACTGCTAAAGTAAGTAAATTCGTTTATAGACAAAGCATTAAGTAAAACATAAACTTCAATAATCTGAGAGTAGAGCTTTCATGCATTCTTTTTGAAATCATGATCTCTTCATAAAATAATATAACATAACTTCATAACATCATAACTGAATCGATTGACTCAAAGCTGAATTCTAACATTTATAGGTAAAGATGAACATTGAGTCAAACCTGCTTTAGAACATGCATCTACATAAATCTCATTAGTAATGAATATGTATATCTAAAATCACGAGGAACAAAGGGAGCCTCATCTTTTAACCGACATACCACGATAGAGCTTATGTGCTCCCAACTATCACACTCAAGTGGGTAAAGCCATCCAAAGCCTTGCCAGAGCTAGGGGCAATACCATGATATCGATATCAAGCTCATGGACCATTAGGGCCGGGGATAGCTCACAAGGGAGGTCCCAAGTACTATATAATAGTATCATCCTACATTGGCGCGTAGTTCAGAGGCATAGGGAGATTGACCCTTAGCCTATTCGGTGCTAGACACTACTCCCAAAAACATGCATATGCTCTACATCATTTTATAACGAAGCTCAACATTGTCTATTAAGGAAGCTCAATAATCAAATCCATCTCAAATATGAAATCATGCATATGAGAATCTTTACTTCAAAACATACCACAAGCTAAAAATATAATTGGGAGCCTTCGCTCCAAAACCATGTGGTAAGCTATGCATAGGAAGACTTAACTCAAAACATACCACAAGCTAAGAATATAATTTGGAGTCTTCGCTCCAAAACAATGTGATAAGATTAATTCTGGAAAATCATCATTCACACTTAACATGTGGGCATTTCCCAAAGCTTTATCATACTTAGAAATACTCAATTCTCATTGAAAACATAATTATAAACATGGCTACCTTCAAATAATGATTTTCATCATAATATCTCATCATCATCATATATTCATCACAAATCTCATCTTTTATGAACATCTCATCAATGATCTTTTAAATTCATAAAGCTAGAAACATGATTTTAAATTAAAAACATTATAAAAATTGCCCATGCTTCATAATTCGATAATAGAATCATAATCAAATCATACCCATGTATAGAAATAGAAGATTCATGCATTTGGGTTAAAACCCCAGAGATTAGACATAGGAATTTCACACTATAGAGAGGGATTGGACATGGGTGTGAAAGAAATCACCCATTCATAACCCTACGTACCTGTTGGTAGCTGATGCTAACACTTCTTTAAATGCCCAAGAGAAAATTGAAAAAAATTTGATGAATCCTAAGCTTGATCACCCTATCAAGTCTTCTACCTTGCATGCATGATTGAATATGGCCTAAAATGAAGTTAAACCCCTTTAAAAGTTACTATTCATAACCCAAAATGTCATAGTGCAGGCCTTAGGAACTTAGGAATTACGGAAAAACCCTTGCTAAATTCGCAGAAAATAACTGCTAGGTGGTCCTAACGGAGGACCTAACGACTCATTGCTGAGGGTCACGACTCGTGGAGTCTTCCGTTAAGTGCACTGCTTGTCTGATCTCCTGGGCTCGTCACGAGAAACCTCAAAACTTGTTACTGGTGACCACGAGTTGTGGTCACCACCTGTGATGTACACTGCCTTGGCCTTAACAAAAATCTTCTATCAAGTCCACTGCCCCCTTTTTCTTTTCTTTTCTTATTACCCTCCCCAAGGCTAACATGACGACTCGTGGGGCCTGACCACGACCGGAGGTGTCACTTCTAGAGTTTTCAATTTCCTTTGCAGGCCTTCCCCATGAATCATATCACGGCTCATGGGTTGACCGCACGAGTCTCCCAATGACTTGTCCTGAGTCTGCTGTAAAATTTCAACTTTCTCTATGTTTCAACTCCTGAGTCTGATCTTTGGCTCCTGGGTATAGTAGTATCTCCCCCTTGGGAACATTCATCCCCGAATGTTGGGAAAACACATAGGAAAATAGAGATATGCAAATATCATATTCAAATACTGATCATCTAAATTGAAAACTGACGGAATGACTACCTCCGATTCAAACTACATGGCTGAAGTAAATTCACGAATCATACATACATCCACATATATAAAAGAAACTTGCACACATGAACTGAACATGACCTAAATAGAGTTTTAGGTCAAAACTGATACCTTAAGCTGAAACTTAGTCGATAGAGAATAAAAGTGGGTATCTAGCCATCATATCCGCTTCGGCCTCCCACGTATCTCCTTCAGCATGTTGATTCCTCCATAACACTTTAATTGAGGCTACTTCCTTGTTCGTTAGACTTTGAACCTGTCGATCCAATATTTCCACCAGAACCTCCTCATTGCTAAGGATGTCTTTTATGCCAAAACAATCCACCGGGACACCTAGAGCTAGACCACCCAAACACTTCTTCAAAAGCGATACATGAAACATAGGATGCATGGATGATAACTCTGAGGGAAACTCCAATTCATACGCTACCTTGCCAACTCTTCTCACAATCTAGTATGGGCCAACATAGTGGGGACTAAGTTTTCCTTTATTTCGAAGCCGCATTACTCCTTTCAAGGGAGATACCTTCAAAAACACCCAATCATCTACCTCAAACTCATGTTCTCTCCTCCTTACATCGACATAGGAATTTTGGAAACTCTGAATAATATTCAACCTGTCTTTTATCAACTGAACCTTCTCTATTGGTTCATGAACCAAATTTTTCCCAATCATCGCCGCCTCACCAACCTTGGATCAACCGATGGGCGACCTACATCTCCCCCAATAGAGAGCCTCGAACGGTGCAATCTGGATGCTAGAGTGATAGTTGTGATTGTACACAAACTCGATCAGGGGAAAGTTATCATCTCAGCCACCTTTGAAGTCAATCACGCATGCCCTTAACATGTCTTCGAGAGTCTGGATTGTCCACATCGCTTGACCATCCGTTTATGGGTGGAATGCTGTGCTGAGTTTAACCTGAGTACCAAGCCCTTTTTGGAATGATCTCCAAAACTGAGAGGTAAATTGAGTACCTCGATCTGAAATGATGGATAAGGGCACCCCATGTAATTGGACCAACTCCCCGATATATATTTTGGCATAACCCTCCGCTGAGTCCGTGGTTCTAACTGGTAGAAAATGAGCGGCATTGGTCAACCTGTCTACCACAACCCAAATAGAATCATATTGTCGACGAGTATGAGGCAGACCTGTGATGAAGTCCATATTAATTTCTTCCCACTTCCAAGTAGGAATGCTGATATGCGAAAGTATGCCTCCCGGTCGCTGATGTTCAACCTTTACTTGCTGACAGTTCCGACACTTGGCTACGAAATCTGCAATATCCTTTTTCATACCATCCCACCAATAGATTTCCCATAAGTCATGGTACATCTTGGTGGCACCCGTATGGATAGAATACCTGGATCTATGAGCCTCGTGCAATATCCGACTCCTCAAATCATTGACATTCAGAATACATAGGCTACCCTGGTACCAAAGCACCCCATCTCCCCCTTGGGTGAAGACCTCCACCTTCTGACTTTGAACGACTTCCTTAAACTTTGCCTAAATCGGGTCCTCATCTTGTCTATCTTTCACATCAGTCACCAAGGATGATCCTGATCCATCCTGCACAACAACACCGCCATCGGTCGAGTCGACCAATCTAACTCCCAACCTTATGAGTCGATGCACTTCTTTCACCAGCTCCTTTTTCCCTTCATCCACATGGAACACTCTCCATAGAGAGTCTACTAAGCGTGTTCTCTACCATATTAGCCTTACCCGTATGGTAAAGGAAACTCATATCATAGTCCTTGAGTAGCTCCAACCGCTTTCTTTGCCGAAGATTGAGATCTTTATGCGTAAACACATATTGTAATCTCTTGTGGTCCATAAATACATCCACGTGGACCCCATAAAAATAATGTCTCCATATCTTCAAGGCGAATACCACAGCGGCCAATTCGAGATCATGGGTTGGTTATTCTTCTCATGGGCCTTCAATTGTCTAGAGGCATATGATATCACTTTCCCATGTTGCATCAACACACACCCAAGTTCGACCCTTGAAGCATCAAAATACACCACGAACCCATTGGTACCCTCGGTTAGAGTCAACACCAGTGCTGAAGTAAGTCAAGTCTTCGACTCTTGGAAGCTCTTCTCACAAGCCTCTGACCATTGGAATTTCACCTTCTTCTGAGTCAACATGTTCAAAGTTGCTAAAATAGATGAGAAACCCTCAAAAAACCTCCAATAGTAGCCAGCTAAACCCAAGAAACTCTGAATATCTGAAGGATTCACCAAGCTAGGCCTATTTTTCATCGCCTCGATTTTCTTACAATCAACCTTTATGCCCTCACTTGATACCACATGGCCCAAAAATGCTACGGAGTTCAACCAAAACTCTCACTTGCTGAATTTGGCATATGATTGATGATCCTTGAGAGTCTGAAGCGCTACTCTCAAATGAGTGGCATGCTCCTCCTCGCTCCTAGAGTATATAAGGATGTCATCAATGAACATGATCATGAACATATCCAGGTATGGTTTGAACACCTTGTTCATCAAGTCCATAAAAGCTGCAGGAGCATTCCTTAGTCTAAAAGACATAACTATGAACTCATAATGACCATACCGCATAGTGAAGGTTGTCTTCGGGATATCACACTCCCGAACCCTGAGCTGATGATACCCGGATCTAAGATCTATCTTCGAGAAACACTTGGCACCCTGAAGCTGGTCAAATAAATCATCAATCCTGGGTAGAGGATACCTGTTCTTGACGGTGACCTTGTTCAATTGCTGATAATTGATACACATGCGAAAAGAACCATCTTTCTTTCGGACAAAGAGAACTGGTGCACCCCATGGGGACTTGATCGGTCTAATGAAACCCTTATCCAAAAAATCCTTCAACTTCTCTTTCAACTCTTTTAGCTCGGCTGGAGCCATTCTATAGGGAGGAATAGATATAGGCTTCGTGTCAGGTAGAAGGTCAATACCAAAATCAATCTCCCGCTTGGGAGGGACACTTGGCAAATCATTAGGAAAGACCTCTGGATATTCATGTACTATTGGAACTGACTGGATAGATGGGGTCTCAGACTCAACATCCTTAACCCTAACTAGATGGTACACACAACCCTTAGAAATCATCTTCCTAGCCTTAAGGTAGGAAATGAAACGACCTATAGGCACAACTGAACTACCCTTCACTCTAAGATTGGCTCACCCAAAAATCTGAACTCTACTGCCCGGATTCCACAATTAACTAAAGCATAGAATGAAAATATCCTATCCATGTCGAGAATAACATCAAAATTTGTCATGGCTAACTTTATCAAATCTACTGAGGTGACCTTATGAAGGACTGAGACTGGCAACCTCTATACACCCGTCTAGCTATAATTGAGTAACCTACTGGAGTAGAAACTGAGAAGGGTTCTGACAAGACTTTGGGACTGACTCTGAAGCTACTAGCCACATAAGGTGTTACAAAAGATAAGGTAGCCCCCAGATCTAACAAAGCATAAACATCAATATGGAAAACTCGTAACATACCAGTGACCACATCTGGGAAAACCTCCTACTCCTCACGGGATGCTAAGGCATAGAATATCTTTTAGCGCTAACTGCTAGTTGTGCTAGTAGATACCCCTGATATGCTGAGCGTGCGGGAGGGGCTGCTAAACTAAAAGCTGAGCGTTGGCCGCCAACCTGATCATGTCTTGTTGTTGGAAAATCTCTAAGCATGTGTTTGGATTGCCCACACCCAAAACAAGCACCCGAACCTGCCAAGCACTGGCCTATGTTCCCCCGACCACATCTACGACAAGCTGGGATACTAGAATCTGCAGGTCTACATCTCTGACCCCTCGAGCCTGATGCTCGCCCTTTCTGATCATGTCTAGGCCTGGATGGCACACTCAATGCCAAATATGCCGGGGCTGATGATCTCTGGTGGGTCAGTTGTCGGTGCGCACCACCTGACCTCTACTTTGAGAATCTATGATCATCAGTCCTGGTTTTCTTGGCCTCCTTCTCTCTCGGATGTGCCGCCTCCATCCGCTGGCATACAACACCATCCATGGGAAATCCATATCCTGATGGAGTATAGTGGTCCTACAATCCTTGTCTAAATAGCCCGCTACTCTATGGACGAATCTACTCACTCGCGCCCTATGATCGGCTACCAACTGTTACACCCCGTACGTTTATAATGTTTAGTCAGCCTATTCGTATGTAGGTTGATACTTTTAGAATGCCATAGTAGGAGGAAAGGGCCCGGGGAAAGGCCGTATGAGTGCAAAGTTGGGATTTCATGGGAGGAGGCCGAACCAAGTTGCTCAGAGGGGCAAAGTGGCACGGAGCAGCCCTCTCTGTGTTACCCAAAGTGGCACGGAGCAGAATTGGCACGACCGGTAGAGTGCCACGTTGCCTTGTCTACCGCCTCAAGTATACAAAGGCCTTACACTTAGAAGTTATGTTCTTTTCCAAATAACCTCGGCCAACAAAGGTAAGAACGAGGGAAAACTATTGAAAATCATCTGATTACGCCGCTAAACGCCGTCCAAATATAAATTAACTCTTGATAGTGAAGTATAAGGTTGTAGAGAGCATCGTTGCAGAGTTATTTTTGTAAAATATGTGTTACACCCCGTAGAATTCCCGGCACTTAGATGACCTATTTCCACGTTGGTTAAGCATATTTGAAGGCCATACATGTTGGAGAAAGGCACGGGAAAAGATCGGACGAGAAGCCTGTCGAACCATCGCGGAAGGAGCTGAGGCAGAGCCCCTCCGCGATGGCGGCGTGTCACGGAGGAGGAGCCTCCGCGTTGGCTCCGTGATACGTTGGCCTTGTCCAGGCCCAAGCATATAAAGCCCCACTTCGGTTTTAAATGATTATATCCTTAAAAATTTCAAGAGAAACAGAGGGCAACGTAGAGGAAAGGAAAGGAATGAAGGAAATTATATATTTTCGTCCGATTACGCTGCCAAACGCTGCCCAAACTCAAATTAATCCCAGATACCGAAGTATTTAGCAGCAGAGAGCATTCCTACGGATTCAGTTTCGTAAAATACGGCCGACGAATCGTCGAGCCACCGAGCCAAGGTAAGTGGAATTGCTCTAAATTAGTGTCTATGTGTTCCTAGCTGGGAAGTGAATATTTCTCCCTTCTGGGCCGCTGAAAAATAGCAAGTTTCTGGCCGTCTTTCGATAAGCCTAAGTTTAGGCTATACACTATATCGAAAGTGACGTTGCCTTTTGAAATAAAGTTGTATTTAGTGTTAATTGATATGTTTATGAATGCTGTTGGGAGAAAATAGTTGAAGTACCGGCCGAGCCTCGTCCGACAGACGAATAAGTCAAGGATAAGGTATGTAAAGCTAATTCCTTCGGCAAGTTAGTAATCCAGTACGATAGATAGCGTGATGTACAGAAGAAAGAACTTATAAGTCAAGCACTAAGTCCAGTTTGAATTTAGTAAGCGTGTTTTTATGATATTATGATATACATATACTCAGAATCAAAGTTAGTAAAGCAACATCAGATAGTCAGATGATATCTCAGTTACAGTATAGGCAGACAGTCAGATAATATCTCAGATACAGTATAGTTCAGTATTGCGTTATTATGAACATTGGTACAACATGAGAAGCATTGGGCTGTAACGTGTACGAGACCTATCAATATGTGATGTAATATGCTACGTTAAGATATTGTTGTGTTCAGCTGAAACCCCGCGGCGTAGTATAGTATCCGTAAAGCATTTCCGACATAGAATAGTAGACTAAAATAAACTTTAGAAAGTATGTCAGGAATAGTAACTCATGTTACTATAGAAAATCAGTATACAACATAGTTTCAGCAGGAAGTCTATATCATGTTCAGCATTAGCCTCAGTATAGTCTGGCAGAAGACTATATTCGTACATACATATATATTACTTCCAGCCTCAGCATGTATTAAGTATGTACACATTTCTATTACTAGTCCAGCATATAGTGTATACAGAAACTTAGTAAACAACAGAGTTTTCAGCAGAAACATTGTCTTATATAGCATTTGCTCCAGTACAGCCCGACAGGAGACTATACTCATATTTATACGTCTTTACCTGCCTTAGCACGTATTAAATACATACAGATTTCTATCATTAGCTCAGCATGTAATATATATGATACTTCACCCCTATTAGCCTCAGCATGTGAGATACCCAGACAGTATTACCAGTTGAGACCGTTGTGTTGTTTGGGGTTGGATTACCTAGCATCCATGACCGCCCAGGGTTAATAGCTGTGTCGACTCGTCCACCGGAGGACGAGGATGCGTCACTCTACGGAGTGGCATGCCGTCCCGCCAGGGGACGAAGATGGGATGCCAGTTTTTCCCCATATTTGTGCCTTGATCGGCCCTTACACACCCCAGTCGAGTGGATACGCCCGGGTGCAGATTCAGGAGTCCTTCGGACTTAGATACGGTTATAGTCAGGGGCTCAGCGAACCCAAGTGCATACCCTGGGACCGGCAGGATGCTTACAGCCACTATAGGAGATGGGATGACCAGGGTAGGGGTATAGATTCTGTGCTGGCTGTACCTCCCGGCTTATGGGGGCCGGGTAAGGTTTGTGTGTGCTATGTTATGTTATTTCATGTTATGCCATGTTATGTTAGATACAAGTAGATCAGCAGTAGCACGATACGTTTCCAAGTATGACTCTTACCCTTCCCAGTAAAGATTGAGAGAAGGTATGATTTACATTATCCGACAGTTAGTCTATTCTCTCTACTTCAGTTTCTTCAGTTATATTATTGTATTCAGATTTTGCTTTTAGTTATTACTTTTCATACTCAGTACCAGCGGTACTGACGCCCGGTGGGGCGCTGGATTACTTGCTTGCAGGTACTTATAGACGAGCAGGTGACACCACGTGATTCCTGTCAGCGATCGAGTATTCAGCTTCTGTCATCCGGAGACTGAATTCCAGAGGTGTACTTCAGTTCTTTTGTTTTATGGTACGGGTAGGTCGGGGCCCTGTCCCGACCAGTTCTATTGCTATTCTTAGAGGCTTGCAGTCTATATATTCCCTGTGGTCAGATGAGCCGGTCGTGTGAGGCCGTGCAGTTGTTTGGTTGTCAGTATTCTTGCTTTCTTTTACTTTGGCCGTGTGGGGCCATAGCTTGCCAGTAGTGGTGACCTTGCCGGTCACGTAGTTTCCTTTTGTGCTTTATGATTGAGTTACAGATAACTAGACAGCATGGTGCCCTTGTCGGCCCGCATAGGTTTCCCTGAGATAATATGTTTCTGGTCAGCTGCTAGTACAGATATAGAAGGCTATAGGCCAACAGGCCGAGGGCTGTATTTACAGCCGTTATATAGCCCTTTGTTTCCAGAAATATGAGTTAGAGCCAGCCAGGCACCAGATGTGCCCAGGCTTAACAGTCCAGCAGGTCAGGTCCTAGTAGGGCACCAGGTGCCAGTCATACCCCCCAAGGCGGGGTGTGACAAACTTGGTATCAGAGCAGGTCATATCCCAGGGAGTCTGCAAGCCGTGCTAAGTAGAGTCTTGTCTATGGATGTGTTGTGCACCACATACTATAGGCAGGAGGCTGCGAGGCATGATATGATGGTTACCCTTCTTTCACAGTCAGTCGTGCTTTAGAGCGGTACAGTATAGGGTTGAGTCCTGAGAACTCACCATATTCTTGATTTCAGGTACAAAGGCAGATCAGCATTATCCTATCACAGGTAGAAGATCAGAAATAGCAACGGAAGAGAGCATCAGTCAGTAACATGATAACTACAGCAGCAGGAGGAGGTATCAGAGACCTCCCAGCGTGATACCTTTATTAGCATTATTCCTAGTATACGTTGATAACGTCAGAATAGGGAGTCAGAAGTATAATATACATATGAGTGGATTTACTTATTAGTTATATAAGATCTGATTATGATTACAGATGAGGTCAGACCACCAGGTAAGTATAAGAAAGAGAAAAAAAAATGCAGGAATCCCAAATACATCTTTTTGGGTGTGGTACAGTTGAATGCTTTTATTGTTGCAATACGAAAAGGGTTGATTGATCCTAGTAACTAGTAGAAAATATAGAGAGACCTTATGATTACGTAAGCTATGCAGACCCTTATGATAACAAGCCAGTAAAGAAAGTAAGACTGTTAGCTTACCCGAAGTAGGGGTAACAGACCTGCTAGGGATGAATGTCTAATAATAGTCAAGTTTGAGTCAGAAAAAGGCCAAGTCTGCCATGTACGCTTACAGATAGTAAGACATACCTGTAAGATTATAGTTATGGTCTAGTTGTGACCTCGAAAGATATAGAGGTCAGGTGAATCAGATGGGCTTGAATATATGCCAGAAGGAGTATAGGCCAAGGCTGGATCAGTAATCTCATTAGCAATGAAAGGCAGGTACCTTGAACCCTAGAGTTCAGTTTAAGCAAGATGAGAGGAAGAAGCAGGAATGTCAGATCTTGTGGGAAAATTAGAACTACCCCGGATTGATAAAGTATTGTATTAAGGATTAAGCTTCGCGCTGACAGTAAGATCGCGGTTCAGAATACCGCAGTATGTCCGCTATGGAAAAGTTAAGAAGTTACCGATACAACAATTCTAATCTAGTGTGGCCTAGAGATAAGGCCCAGCAGATAGACATGGGCTCTCAATATATGCCTAGTAAGGCTACAGGATTCGAACGTTGACCCCCACATCGCAAGAGTGGCGGAATTTCAAACAGCAGACAATAACTAGAATGTTTATGATGTTACTTTCAGAATGGGGTAACAATGCAATGAAATGATAAGTCGGGGCAAGAGATGGTATTAGGCCGTAGAAGCAATGTATCATGTACGATGTGAGACTCAGCAGAACCTGTCAGAGATTATGAACTATCGCAGAAATCAGTACATATTGTACGTGGCTAGTGATATATATGTATACAGATCATAGATATGTTGTGAGTGGCTGCCTATAAGGGCCACAATCACATATGCTGATTAATAATAGAAAGCCTATACAGATTGCATTACAGGACATCCCCCCCCCCCCCCCCCGCCAAAAAAAAAAAGAGAAGAAAGAAAAGAAGAAGAGAAAGGGCGGATTAAGTGTGAGTTATGTATGAAGTCATAGAAACTATCTCAGTTCTCAGTTATTAAGTTGATAGATTCATGTGTTGTTGTCAGATTTAGGCTCTAGGAGCTTACCAGAGTTATTGACCTAAGATAGATGGCTAGATGATAAGGGCGCAGTTAGACAGTCTACCGACCAGCTGTCGCCTGCATCAGCAGGGAGGCATCCCTGAAGATCGGTAACAGTAGTGCATTTGCCGGAACCAGGATTAGAGACCGAATAGGCAAATTTCAGAGATTAGCAATACCGGAATTGTTCTAGCATGCTAAGTGGTCATACGTCGTTTTCCCAGCCTCGTGGGCGACAGTCGGCCTTAGCCAACCTAGCAGTTGTTATGTAGAACACCTCATAAGTCAGCCGGCCGTCCCAGTCAGAATACCCGTGGGTACCCCAAGGAAGGGTCCACATCCGCAGTCAGCGATAGACTAGTATTTCACCTAGTTTTCGTAAGGTATTTAGATACAGAGCCCTAGCAGAGGGCCAGTATTTATAGAATAGCTCATAAGACCGAGAATTCCCTAGAATAGTAGTATAAATCCAAGTGGATACACACGAGGCGTAAGAAATTAACGGTACCCTGCTAGCATAGTGTTTATTAAGACCAGGGGATCAGTAGACTCCCCGTGGAGATCCAGAGACTGATCGCCTGGGAGTAAGTTGATTAAGTCCAGCCTTACAGTGGTTTAAGCAAAATAACAGAGCAATTAGATGCCCACGAGTTGGCGTTGATGCATGAACTATAAGTACTCAAGTAGTACAGTTAGAGCATTACTAGACTACTGTCACATTCGAGTCAGTCAACCCGACTATTCAGTCATTTAAGGTTATGTAGCCAGATCATTAGAGATCATGGTCAGTATTAGGACCCTCTGATCAGATAAAGGCACAAGGTGCGCAGACAGTCGTTCAGGTTATCCCAGCAACAAGTAGCCTTAGCATGCGGCCAGAAGGCCAGATAAGCTCTAACTATACCGGTAGACTACTTGTCAGATTCTCCGGTATAATAAACCAGTATGACCGTCAGTTATATGTCAAATTTTGTAAATGTAAATTTTGATTGAGTTTAGTAGTTTTTTTTGGTCATATTGTGTCGAAGGTTGGTGTACATACAGATACACAGAAAATCGAAATAGTGAAGACATAGCCAGACCTACCACTCTGACCAAAGTACGCAGTCCCTGCGGTTAGCCGAATACCGCAGAGGGTCTGTGGAAGGATTTTCCACCTTAAACAACACCTCTCACTAAGTTGACACAGAAGACCGCAAAGTTCCAGTAGACTGAGGCGTGTGAGCAGAACTTCTAAGAGTTAAAAGCCAGGTTAACATCAACTCCAGTGTTAGTATCGCCAGAAGGTACAGAGGGTTGGTGCAGCATGGTAAAGTAACAGTTTATGCTTTCAGGCAATTGAAGGGACGTGAAAAGAATTATCTTACCCATGACCTGGAGGTAGTTGCAGTAGTTTATGCCTTTAAAAGCGAGAATTTGGTATCACACGAGAAGGGCTGATACGGTAGTAGATGCCCTTAGCCATAGATCTATGAGGAGTTGGCATACTTGCCGTCTGAACAGCAGGAGTAGACTCGAGAATTTTACTAGTTAGCCGGTCTAGCCGTTCGTATAGCAGAAATAAAGGATAACAGAACGATAGTACAGAATATCGCAGTATTGCGGTTAAAGGTGGAAGTAAAGGAACGGCTGTATAGAAACCCTAGCCAGGTTTAACTTGAACACAAGATTCAGTAAGGAGAGATGACATATTTTCAGATACCCGGGGATGAAGTGTGGCGATATAAAGGCCGCATTTGTACTCCAGATATTTTGGGGCATCGCCAACAGTTTATGAGCGAGGTACATTACGCCCGCTATTCCCTTCATCCCGATACGACAAAGAGGTACCATGACATTAAAAAGAACTACTGGTAGCCCAGTGTCCTAACTGCCAACAGTTGAAGGCAGAATATCAGAAACCAGGCAGGTTAGTTTAGAACATAGCTGTGCCTCTTTGGAAATGAGAAGCGATGAATATGAATTTTATAGCAAGATTACCCCGTACTAAACACAGACATGACTCTATATGAGTGATAAGTGACAGATTGACAAAAATCAGCTCAGTTCTTGCCAGTAAGAGCTACTTTCTCGGCCGAAGATTATGCTGAGTTGTATATCAGAAAGGTAGTCAGATTACATGGAATACCAGTATCCATTATTTCAGACGAAGGAGCACAATTTACAGCTAGATTCTGTCAATCATTTCAGAAAGGTTTGGGCACGCAGATTAATTTAAGTACAGCGTTCTATTCTCAGACAGATGAGCAGGCTGAGCGCCCAATTCAGACGCTCGAAGACATGTGCTAGATTTCGGTAATAGCCAAAATGAGCATTTACCATTAATTGAATTTGCCTCCAGAATTAGAACCCATTTATCCGGTCTGTTATGTAACTATGCTGAGGAAATGCATAGGAGACCCATCCAGAATAGTCCCAGTCCAGAATATCCAGGTTACGAAAAAGTTGGCCTACAAAGAGATTCCAGTAGCTAGCCTAGACAAACAGATTCACAGATATGAGGACCAGATATCCTCATCCATTTAGGCGACAGGTATGTCCATATTATTGCTATATAGTATCTTATGGTCCTGTATGTATAAGTGAGACAGATTGATATTTAACTATCCAGTGGATCGTGCAGTGCCTGTATTGGACTTTTCTGCATTTCAGGTTCTTGGTATAGTCCATATTACAGGGGAAACTCTGCCAGAATTTTTCTAAACAAGTAAGTTAAGTAATCCTCTACATGGCAGTATACATTCGAGGACGAATGTTCTTAAGGGGGGGGAGAATGTTACACCCCGTAGAATTCCCGGCACTTAGATGACCTATTTCCACGTTGGTTAAGCATATTTGAAGGCCATACGTGTTGGAGAAAGGCCCGGGAAAAGATCGGACGAGAAGCCTGTCGAACCATCGCGGAAGGAGCTGAGGCAGAGCCCCTCCGCGATGGCGGCGTGTCACGGAGGAGGAGCCTCCGCGTTGGCTCCGTGACACGTTGGACTTGTCCGGGCCCATGTATATAAAGCCCCACTTCGGTTTTAAATGATTATATCCTTAAAAATTTCCAGAGAAACAGAGGGCAACGTAGAGGAAAGGAAAGGAACGAAGGAAATTATATATTTTCGTCCGATTACGTTGCCAAACGCTGCCCAAACTCAAATTAATCCCAGATACCGAAGTATTTAGCAGCAGAGAGCATTCCTACGGATTCAGTTTCGTAAAATATGGCCGACGAATCGTCGAGCCACCGAGCCAAGGTAAGTGGAATTGCTCTAAATTAGTGTCTATGTGTTCCTAGCTGGGAAGTGAATATTTCTCCCTTTTGGGCCGCTGAAAAATAGCGAGTTTCTGGCCGTCTTTCGATAAGCCTAAGTTTAGGCTATAAACTATATCGAAAGTGACGTTGCCTTTTGAAATAAAGTTGTATTTAATGTTAATTGATATGTTTATGAATGCAGTTGGGAGAAAACAGTTGAAGTACCGGCCGAGCCTCGTCCGACAGACGAATAAGTCAAGGATAAGGTATGTAAAGCTAATTCCTTCGGCAAGTTAGTAATCCAGTACGATAGATAGCGTGATGTACAGAAGAAAGAACTTATAAGTCAAACACTAAGTCCAGTTTGAATTTAGTAAGCATGTTTTTATGATATTATGATATACATATACTCAGAATCAAAGTTAGTAAAGCAACATCAGATAGTCAGATGATATCTCAGTTACAGTATAGGCAGACAGTCAGATATAATCTCAGATACAGTATAGTTCAGTATTGCGTTATTATGAACATTGGTACAACATGAGAAGCATTGGGCTGTAACGTGTACGAGACCTATCAGTATGTGATGTAATATGCTACGTTAAGATATTGTTGTGTTCAGCTGAAACCCCGCGGCGTAGTATAGTATCCGTAAAGCATTTCCGACATAGAATAGTAGACTAAAATAAAGTTTAGAAAGTATGTCAGGAATAGTAACTCATGTTACTATAGAAAATCAGTATACAGCATAGTTTCAGCAGGAAGTCTATATCATGTTCAGCATTAGCCTCAGTATAGTCTGGCAGAAGACTATATTCGTACATACATATATATTACTTCCAGCCTCAGCATGTATTAAGTATGTACACATTTCTATTACTAGTCCAGCATATAGTGTATACAGAAACTTAGTAAACAGCAGAGTTTTCAGCAGAAACATTGTCTTATATAGCATTTGCTCCAGTACAGCCCGGCAAGAGACTATACTCATATTTATACGTCTTTACCTGCCTTAGCACGTATTAAATACGTACAGATTACTATAATTAGGTCAGCATGTAATATATATGATACTTCACCCTTATTAGCCTCAGCATGTGAGATACCCAGACAGTATTACCAGTTGAGACCGTTGTGTTGTTTGGGGTTGGATTACCTAGCATCCATGACCGCCCAGGGTTAATAGCTATGTCGACTCGTCCGCCAGAGGGCGAGGATACGTCACTCTACGGAGTGGCATGCCGTCCCGCCAGGGGACGAAATTGGGATGCCAGTTTTTCCCCATATTTGTGCCTTGATCGGCCCTTACACACCCCAGTCGAGCGGATACGCCCGGGTGCAGATTCAGGAGTCCTTCGGACTCAGATACGGTTATAGTCAGGGGCTCAGCGCACCCAAGTGCATACCCTGGGACCGGCAGGATGCTTACAGCCACTATAGGAGATGGGATGACCAGGGTAGGGGTATAGATTCTGTGCTGGCTGTACCTCCCGGCTTATGGGGGCCGGGTAAGGTTTGTGTGTGCTATGTTATGTTATTTCATGTTATGCCATGTTATGTTAGATACAAGTAGATCAGCAGTAGCACGATACGTTTCCAGGTATGACTCTTACCCTTCCTAGTAAAGATTGAGAGAAGGTATGATTTACATTATCAGACAGTTAGTCTATTCTCTCTACTTCAGTTTCTTCAGTTATATTATTGTATTCAGATTTTGCTTTCAGTTATTACTTTACATACTCAGTACCAGCGGTACTGACGCCTGGTGGGGCGCTGCATTACTTGCTTGCAGGTACTTATAGAAGAGCAGGTGACACCACGTGATTCCTGTCAGCGATCGAGTATTCAGCTCCTATCATCCGGAGACTGAATTCCAGAGGTGTACTTCAGTTCTTTTGTTTTATGGTACGGGTAGGTCGGGGCCCTGTCCCGACCAGTTCTATTGCTATTCTTAGAGGCTTGCAGTCAATATATTCCCTGTGGTCAGATGAGCCGGTCGTGTGAGGCCGTGCAGTTGTTTGGTTGTCAGTATTCTTGTTTTCTTTTACTTTGGCCGTGTGGGGCCATAGCTTGCCAGTAGTGGTGACCTTGCCGGTCACGTAGTTTCCTTTTGTGCTTTATGATTGAGTTGCAGATAACTAGATAGCATGGTGGCCTTGTCGGCCCGCATAGGTTTCCCTGAGATAATATGTTTCTGGTCAGCTGCTAGTACAGATACAGAAGGCTATAGGCCAACAGGCCGGGGGCTGTATTTACAGCCGTTATATAGCCCTTTGTTTCCAGAAATATGAGTTAGAGCCAGCCAGGCACCAGATGTGCCCAGGCTTAACAGTCCAGCAGGTCAGGTCCTAGTAGGGCACCAGGTGCCAGTCATACCCCCCAAGGCGGGGTGTGACAATATGCCTAGCAAATCATCATCCAGCCGAGCCAGAGTTGGTGGAATTGCTTCAAACTAGTGTCAATACAATCACAGACTTAAAGTAAGCATTTCTCCCTTCTAGACTCCCGAGAAATTACAAGTTTTCAATCATCTTTTGATAGGTTGAAATATAATTACTATATATATAAAGTTATTGTTTTCCTCGAATTCAGTAATGAAGTTGTTCCACTTATTCCATTAATATGATTACAGTTGGGAATGGAAGTTGAATATGAGTTGATACTCATCAGGTAGTCAGAAAACGGCGAACGAGGTATATAAGACTTAACTCTCGGAAAGTATCCTTGTCGTACAGTGTTACGACTTATGTTCCCGAATAGAAATAAAGATCTCAGATACTGCAGATAGTTGCTACCATTAGATTGTAATTAGATATATTGTAATTAGCTGTTATTGATATACATATATAAATATCAGATATGTTGCAAGTAGCTGCTAATAGGGATACGGTTACATAAATTCTGGTTAGCTGCTAGAAAACATATATAGATCGTACTGCAGGACCCCTCGCTGAAAGAGAATAGGTTAAATGTTATTCGGTGTTATCAACACTATAGAAACTCTTTTAGTTCTCAATTTATTGTGATGGTAGACTTATATGTTTGTTGCCAGGCCTAGACTTCAGAAGCTTGTAAGAGTTATTGGCCTGAATCAGTTGGTTAAACTGTATGGGCGCAGTTAGGCGGTCTAACGACCAGTATGCTCCTGTATTGGCAGGAAAGCATCCCTAGAGGTCATTGACGTTATCGCACGTTCTAGAACAAGAAATAGAGACAGAATAGGTATATTCTAGAGTTAGCGACACCAGGGTTCTCCAGTGTATTGAGTGATCGTCCACCATCCCTTTAGCCTTATTAGTGATTGTCAGTCTTAGTCGACTTAACAGTTACCACGTAGGATGCCCAACAAGCCAGCCCAGTCGTCCTAGTCAGATAAACCCGTGGGTAGCCCAAGGAGGGGTCCACATTAGTAGTCAGTGACCGGGTCAACACCCTAGCCGGTTCTTGTAAGGTATTCAGGTACAGAGTGCAGGAGAGGGCTAGTCTATATAGAATTGCCTATAAGATTGGGAATTGCCCAGAACAGTAATATAGATCCGAGTGGATTCATATAAGGCCTAAGGAGTTAGTAGTACTCTGCTAGTACAATGTTAACCACAAGTTAAGGAAATTGTCAAGCTGCCTATGGAGGACCAGGGACTGATCGCGTAGAAGCAAGTTCGACCAAGCCTAGCCCTATAGTTGTTTAATTAGATGAATAAAGTAGTTAGCTATCCATAGCCCCAGAGTTATTCATGAGTTATAGATGTCCGAGTGAGACATTCAGAGTATTGTTAGGCCACTTCAGACCTTGCTCTATTCAGCCCAGACTATTAGAGATCATGATCACTATCAGGATCCTCTGATCAAATACGGGCGCATGGCGTGCCTGCAGACAGCCATACAGATTATCCCATAAGCGAGTAGCATTAGCGTTAGGCCCATAAGGCTAGATACGCTCTCTTTATATAGATAGATTGAGGTGTCAATATAGAACCTGGGTTGGCGTTGCCCTTAGTTAGAAGCCTTCCATGACCGCCCTAGGGTTAATAGTTGTGTCATCGCCCTCCAGGGGAGAGATTATGTCGCTCTACGGAGCAGTATGCCGTCCGTAAGGGACGAAGATAGGGATCTAGATCCTCATATGCCGTGGTTGGCCTTATACACACCCCCGCCGAGCGTTCTGCCTAGGGTATAGATATCAGGCGTCCACCGGACTCATTCATAGCTACAGTTCAGGGGCCAGTTGTAGACCTCGGGGACTGGTAGGTTGGCTATAGTACTAGTAGAGTTGTAAAACTTGGGGTAGGGGTATATAGATTAATATGTGATCGCCAGGACTTATGGGGGCCTGAACGAGTTATTTTATGCTGATTGTACCTCCCGGCTTATGGGGGCTAGGCGGGGTTCTTGTGTGAATTCTTGTCTACTAGCTATAGTGTATAAATGTGTAAGTATGAAGTCTTAGCTTATGTACATGTAGTGTCAGTTAGATATAGATGACGAATCAACAGGCGTACAGGTTAATCTTTTGGCCCTTCTTTCTATTTACTTCCAGTCCCATTCAGCTTATCTATTGCCTTACATATTTGGTATATATTGTACTGACGCCCTTCCCGGGGCGCTGCATTACTTGATTGCAAATTTAGACAGACATGGTTCAGGATCTGCAGTAGCAGTTGCTCAGAGTTCACCGTTGGGCCAGTTCCCTTTATTCGGAGCTTCCAGGTTGCAAAGAGGTCTGTATTTTAGTTGAATAGCATTTTGGGTAGGTCGGGGCCTTGTTCTGACTACTATTTGTATCTTAGTGGCTTGCAGAATATAGTTTTCAGCTGGTTAGTTGTATGTTGGCCACGTGGGGCCTTAATCAGTTATGCTTCGTGTGTTGGCCGTGTGAGGCCTAGTATAGTAGCTCGTCCTCATTTCAGCTATAACTAGACAGCATGGTGGCCTTGTCGGCCCACATAGGTCCCTTCTATTGCCTGTTGCGGGTTAGCTATTTTCATGTATTGGTGGCTATAAGGCCTCATCGGGCGGGGGCTGTGTTTACAGCGGAGATATAGCCCATTGTTTTCTTGAATTGAGTCGCAGGCTGGCATCAGACGTGCATACACCTAGCTAGATCAGTCAGTTTCCAGTGGGGCACTAGGTGCCAGTCATGCCTCCCAAGGTGCGGCGTGACAAACTTGGTACCAGAGCAGTTCATTTCCTAGGGAGTCTTCAAGCTATGTCTAGTAGAGTCTTATTTATAAATGTGTTGTGCATCACATTCTATAAACAGGAGGCTCCGAGGCATGATAATATGGTTACCCCTCCTTCTTCTCAGATCGTGCTATAGAGAAAAGTTGTATAGGGTTAAGTCCCTAAGTTTTCCTTGTTATGTCTATCTAGGGTAATGTTTAATATAAGATAGACACCAGCCAGTTGCAAGATAACTACAGCAACCGGAGGAGGTATCATTAAGACGCCACAATTGGGAGATAGTCAGCCTAAGGGTGGGAGCGGACGTCGTTGATCTCCCTAATACTCTCCCGAGGTTCCATGAACGTCACAATGTGATACATCTACCAGCACTGTCTCCAGTTCCTTTTTATAAACTCAGGGTAGGAAGTCAGGAGTATAGAGTATATACGAGTCGACTTATCTATTATATATACAAGATCTAGTCAAGACGACTATTAATATTAGATTACCTGATGGATGTGAAAAAGAGAGGGAAATGCAGGATTCCCACCTTCATCCTTTTGAATGTTGTACAGTTCCATATTTCTGTTTCATTGCGGTAAGAAAAGGCTACTCCTACCTCCTAGTTTTGTTTCCAGTATAACAAAGGGTGTAAGAATCGAGGTGATGTTTCCCAGAGTAAATAGTAAGCGAAGGTTGGATTTGTTGACTCCAGAAAGTGTTAGGAAATAGTGGGGACCTCCAATGTTTATGTAAGTTGTCCAGACCTTCACGGTAATAAGTCAGGAGCGGGTAAGATTACCAAATTACTGGAAGTGTGTGTAAGAATCCATTAGTGATAAATTCCGAGTAATAGTCAAGTTAAAGTCAAAAAAAGGCTGAATCTGCCGTAGCATGTTAATGACGATAGGATATGCCTGCAAGATAATGGTTATGATCTTAGTTTGTGATATCGAAAGACAGGGGGGTCATATGAATGAAATGGGTCCGACTCCAAGCTAGAAGAAGTATAGGCCGAGACCTGGCCAGTAACCTTATTGACAGTGTAAGGCAGGAACCATGAACCCCAGAGATCAGTCTAAGGAAGGTAAGTGGAAAAGCATGAATGCCAAACTTTGGGGGAAATCAGAATCACCTACAGGTTGATAGAACATCGCATATTGAGGACTAAGCCTCAGGCTAACAGTTAAGAAACATTAAGGTTGTAGCCTAGAATGTTGCGGTATGCCCGCCTAAGGGGAAGGTAAGAGAGTGCCGACACGGAGACTCCAATCTAGTGCAGCCTGGAACCAAGGCCCAATGGACAGTTATGGGCCTTCAATATAACAACAAGCAAGGTCACAAGGTCCAAATGTTGACCTCACGTTCCAAGGGTGGCGAAACTTCAAATAGCAGACCATAGCTAAGGTGCATGTGTTCGTTGCTCCCAGAATTTAACGAAAATGCAATGAGATGGTATGAGAGGACAGGAGATATCATTAAATCATAGAAGCAAAGCCCCAGTGACAGGCCAGAAAAGGTGAAATAGCAAGAACCGAGCTGTCCAATATAAGAGATGGTCGTGTCTACAAGGGAGTGGAGAGTAATTAATATGAATATAGTCACAGGGTTATCTCACACCAGGTGTAGCCTGACCTTATTTGAGTCAGTATAATAAGACCAATGAAGTAATTCGTGCCTCGCTATATGAAATTATTGCGCCACTAAGACTTATGCCATGTTAAATACCCTAGAAGTTGTGGAGCCCCAGTGTTTGATAAACTCCGACAGAGGGGCGCAATCTATGACTAAATTTTAGGAAAGGATGTTAGAACAGATGGTGACACATGTTAACTTAAGCACGGTTCCTCGTACCCCAACTGGTGGCTAAGTAGAATATACAACTCAGACTCTCGAGGCCCACTATAAATGGAAGTGGAAGCCTTATGGATGATAACTTCAGGAAGATAGAGCAAACCTGGGCATGTTAAAATGGCCAAAAGGAAAAGGTAAAGCTTATTAGGGAACGTCTGCTGACTGCTCAAAGCCGCCAGAAATCTTATGTTGATGTGCGGCGGAGAAACCTAGAGTTTAATGTGGGTGACTGGGTATTCCTGAAGGTTTCATTGATGAAGGGCGAGACGAGATTTGGTAAGAAAGGCAAGCTCAACCCGAGGTTTATTGGGCCTTATCAAATTCACCGAAGGATAGGCCAGGTGGATTATGAATTGGATTTACCTCCAGAATTAGAATCTGTTCACCCAGTTTTCCTTGTATCAATGCTGAGGAAATGCATAGGAGATCCCTCCCGGATTGTTCCAATCAAAGACATCCAAATCACTGAGGAGTTAGCTTATAAAGAAGCTCCAGTAGCCATACTAGATCGACAGATCCTCAGACTAAGAACTAAAGATGTTGCTTCCGTTAAAGTATAATGGATGAATAAGAACCGAGAGGAGATGACTTGGGAGGCAAAAAGACGATATGAAAACCAGATATCCTCAGTTATTTCAGACATAGTTAGATTATGCAACTAGAGGTATATTGTTGTTGTTGTTTCATAAGTTGCATTATATACATGTATATGTGAGATGATTGACTTCAGTCTATTGTGAAGTGAATGCCATAGTATTGTGTGAAGTACCTGTATTGGACTTTTCTACGTTTCAGGGTTTTTGAATAGTCCATATTACCGGGGAGACTCTGTCAAAATTTTTCCAGAATAAGTAATTGCAAGGTTAAGGTTCTTGCAAGCAGAAGTTAACGTTCGAGAACGAATGTTCTTAAGGGGGAAGGATGTTACACCCCGTAAGTTTCTAATGTTTCGTCGGCCTATTCGTATGTTGGTTGAGAGTTTTAGAGTGCCATACGTACGACGAAAGGGCTCGGGGAAAGGCCGTATGAGTGCAAAGTTGGGATTTCGTGGGAGGAGGCCGAACTAAGTTGCCCAAAGGGGCAAAGTGGCACGGAGCAGCCCCCTCCACGTTACCTAAAGTGGCACGGAGCATAATTGGCGCGACCTGTAGAGTGCGACGTTGCCTTGTCTTCTGCCTCAAGTATATAAAGGCCTCACACTTAGATGTTATGTTATTTTCCAAATAACCTTGGCCAGCAGAGGTAAGAACAAGGGAAAACTATTGAAAATCATCCGATTAAGCTGCTAAACGCTGTCCAAATCTAAATTAACTCTGGGTTGTGAAGTATAAGGCTGCAGAGAGCATCGCTGCAGAGTTATTTTCATAAAATATGCCCGGTAAATCATCGCCCCCGCCGAGCCAGAGTTGGTGGAATTGCTTCAAACTAGTATCAATACGATCAAAGACTTAAAGTAAGCATTATCCCTTCTAGACTCCCGAGAAATTACAAGTTTTCAATCATCTTTCGATAGGTTGAAATATAGTTACTATATATATATAAAGTTATTATTTTCTTTGAATTCAGTAACGAAGTTGTCCCTATTCTTCCATTAATATGATTACAGTTGAGAAGGGTAGTTGAATACGAGCTGATACTCATTAGTTAGTTAGAAAACGGCGAACTCGGTATGGAAGGCTTAACTCTCGGCAAGTATCCTTGTTATACAGTGTTACGACTTATGTTTTCGAATAGAAATAATGACCTCAGATGTTGTAGATAGTTGCTACCATTAGATTGTAATTCGATATGTTGTAATTAGCTGTTATTGATATACATATATAAATATCAGATATGTTGCGAGTAGCTGCTAATAGGGATTACAATTACATAAATCCTGGTTAGCTCCTAGAAAACGTATACAGATCGTACTGCAGGACACCTCGCTGAAAGGGAGTAGGTTAAATGTGATTCGCGTTATGAACACTATAGAAACTCTTTTAGTTCTCAGTTTATTGTGATGGTAGACTTATATGTTTTTTGCTAGGCCTAGACTTCAGAAGCTCGTAAGTATTATTGGCCTGAATCAGTTGGTTAAACTGTATGGGCGCAGTTAGGCGGTCTAATGACCAGTTGGCACCTGTATTGGCAGGAAAGAATCCCTAGAGGTCATTGAAGTTATCGCACGTTCCAGAACCAGAAATAGAGACAAAATAGGTATATTCTAGAGTTAGCGACACCAGGGTTCTCCAGTGTATTGAGTGATCGTCCGCCATCCCTTTAGCCTTATTAGTGATTGTCAGTCTTAGTCGACTTAGCAGTTACCACGTAGGATTCCCAGCAAGCCAGCCCAGTCGTCCGAGTCAGATAAACTCATGGGTACCCCAAGCAGGGGTCAACATCAGTAGTTAGTGACCGGGCCAGTACCCTAGCCGGTTCTTGTAAGGTATTCAGGTACAGAGTGCCAGAAGAGGGCCAGTCTATATAGAATTGCCTATATGATTGGGAATTGCCCAGAACAATAATATAGATCCGAGTGGATTCAGATAAGGTCTAAGGAGTCAGTAGTACTATGCTAGTACAATGTTAACCCCATGTTAAGGAGATCGGTAAGCTCTCTATGGAGGAACAGGAACCGATTGCGTAGAAGCAAGTTCAACCAAGCCTAGCCCTATAGTTGTTTAATTAGAAGAATAAAGTAGTTAGCTATCCGCAACCCCACATTTGTTCATGAGTTATAGATGTTCGAATAGGACATTAAGAGTATTGTTAGGCCACTTCAGACCTCGCTCTATTCAGCCCCGACTATTAGACATCATGATCACTATCAGGATCCTTTGATCAAATACGAGCGCATGGTGGGCCTGCAGACAACCATACAGATTATTCCAGAAGCGAGTAGCATTAGCGTTAGGCCCAGAAGGCCAAATACTCTCTCTTTATAAAGATAGATTGATGTGTCAGTATAGCACCTGGGTTGGGGTTGCCCTTAGTTAGAAGCCTTCCATGACCTCCCCAGGGTTAATAGCTGTGTCGTCGCCCGCCAGGGGCGAGATTACGTCTCTCTACGAAGCGGTATGCCATCCGCAAGGGACGAAGATGGGGATCCAGATCCTTATATGCTATGGTTGGCCTTATACACACCCCTGCCGAGCGTTTTGCCCAGCGTGTAGATATCAGGAATCCACCAGACTCAAACATAGCTACAGTTCAGGGGCCAAGCGGGCCCAGTTGTAGACCTAGGGGACTGGTAGGTTGGCTACAGTACTAGTAGAGTTGTAGACACTGGGGTAGGGGTATATAGATTTAGATGTGCTCGCTAGGACTTATGGGGCCCTGAACGAGTTATTCTATGCTGATTGTACCTCCCGGCTTATGGGGGCCAGGTGGGATTCTTGTATGAATTCTTGTCTACTAGATGTAGTGTATAAATGTGTAAGTATGAAGTCTTAGCTTATGTACATGTAGTGTCAGTTAGATACAGGTTAGGAATAAGCAGGCGTACAGGTTAATCTTTTGGCCCTTCTTTCTATTTACTTCCAGTCCCATTCAACTTATCTATTACCTTACATATTTAGTATATATTGTACTGATGCCCTTCCCGGGGCGTTGCATTACTTGCCTGCAGATTTAGACAGACAGGGTTCAGTAGCAGTTGCTTAGAGTTCACCGTAGGGCCAGTTCCCTTCATTCGGAGCTGCCAGGTTGCAAAAAGGTTTGTATTTTAGTTGTATAGCATTTTGGGGTAGGCCGAGACCCTGTCCCAACCACTATTTGTACTCTTAGTGGCTTGCAGACTACAGTTGTCAGCTGGTTAGTTATATGTTGGCCGTGTGGGTTCTTAATCAGTTATGCTTCATGTGTTGGCCGTGTGAGGCCTAGTATAGTAGCTCGTCCTTATTTCAGCTATAACTAGATAGCATGGTGGCCTTGTCAGCCCGCATAGGTCCTTTCTATTTCCTGTTGCGGGTTAGCTGTTTTCATGTGCAGGTGGCTATAAGGCTTCGTCGGTGGGGGGTTGTATTTACAATTGAGATATAGCTCATTTTTTTCTTGAATTGAATCGCAGGATGGCACCAGACATGCATAAGCCTAGCCAGATTAGTTAGTTGCCAGTGGGGCACTAGGTGCCAGTCATGCCTCCCAAGGTGGGGCGTGACACCAACTCTGGGGCATATTTTGATAGGCGAGTGAACTCAAGGGCATACTCTTCTACAGTCATTCTCCCTTTCTTCAAATTCATGAACTCAGCTACCTTCAACTCCCTCATCTCACGAGGGAAGAACCGGTCTAGAAATGCAACATGGAACTCTTCCCAAGTGACAGGACCTACTCCAGCACCCTGCTATCCTTCCATTGGCGAAATCAGATATGCATGACCCCTTTCAACTGGTAAGAGGCCAACTCTTCGCACTCAACCCCATTCACCCCATGACTTGGGTAATCTTGACAATCTCATCTATGAACTCATGCTCCTCATCTACCTTGGACCCAAGGAACTCCAGAGGGTTCAACCTCAAGAAGTCTCTGACTCGAGCCGCTACTGCATTACCATTTTACGGAACATGCACAACGGCCTGCTTATTGATCTGAGCGGTCAAGGCCTGCGAAAGCATCTGAATAGCGGCTTGGAACTCAGTATGAGCGACTGGCTACGATGCTGGTGCCCATTACCATTGCCATCCTCGTGGCCTTTACCATTCCTATTTCTCCTACCATTCATTCATCGAGCAACCATGATTCTACAATTGCGAATAACATGAATTGGAAGGATAGAAAGACTTTTCATCACATGACATATATCATGAAAGAAGAGAACATTTCCTAAACATCTCATAGTCTCTTTATCATAAGTGTGGCACACTTCACACCCATGAAAAAGACTCTACTTAACGTGGCTTTCTGACACCATAGTACACTTCAAACCTATTTCTCTGATACAAAGTTTGTCACGACCCGAACAGAAGATCGAATTGCAACACGGGACAAGGAGCCCTGAAAGAGCCCAAGTCGACCCATGGCATAAGAATACATGTAAGTCAATCAATAAAATAGAGAAATCAACAATATAATCCTAGAGGAAGTCTAAATCTACCATAACATTAGAATACACCATCTGAAGCTGAATACATACATATGTCTGAAAAGCCTCTGAACATGATGAGTTGATGGGACAAGACCTGAACTAACTCAACAAAACTGAAACTAAAATACATATAGGAGATCTGAATAGTCTTGCCCTCAGGAGATGAGGACTCACCAATAATGTATGATGTTATCTCAAAAGGCGGACTACGATCGGGGCTGAACCTGAGAGTCGGGTCCTGTATCATGAAACGATACAACATAGAGTATGCGGTCAGTATGTGAAATGTACCGAGTATGTAAGGTAAGTAAAACCACTTAAGTAAAGAAATCATTTAAAGAGAATGACATAATATAAACATAAACATTATGAATCTAAGAATAGGGCTTGCATGAATTCTTTCTAAAATCATGATCTCTTCATAAGTGGACACATAACTTCATAACATCATAACTAAATTGATTGAATCAAAGCTAAATTCTGACATTTATAAGTAAAGCTGAACATTGAGAAAAACATGCTTTAGAACATGCATGTATATATAAATCTCATGAGTAATGAATATGCATATCTAAAATCATGAGGAACAATGGGAGACTCTTCTTGTAACTAATATACCACGATAGAGCTTACGTGGTCCCAACTATCACACTCAAGTGGGTAGAGCCGTCCAAAGCCTTGTCGGGGCTAGGGACGATACAAAAATATTGATATCAATCTTATGGGCCATTAGGGCCGGGGATAGCTCACAAGGGAGGTTCCAAGTAATATATAATAGTATCATCCTATGTTGGCGTGTAGTTCTGAGGTATAGGGTGATTGACCCTTAGCCTACTCGGTGCTAGACACTACTCCCAAAAACATGCATATGCTCTACATCATTTTATAACGAAGCTCAACATCGTCTATTGATGAAGCTCAATAATCAAATACATCTCAAATATGAAATCATGCATATGAGAAGCTTTAGTTCAAAACATACCACAAGCTGAAAATATAATTGGGAGCCTTCGCTCCAAAACTATGTGGTAAGCTATACATAGAAAGACTTAACTCAAAATATACCACAAGATAAGAATATAATTGGGAGTTTTCGCTCCAAAACAATATGGTAAGCTTAATTCGGGAAAATCATCATTCACACTTAACATGTGGGCATTGCCCAAAGCTTTATCATACTTAGATATACTTAATTCTCATCGAAAACATAATTATAAACATGGGTAGCTTCAAATCATGCTTTTCATCATAATATCTCCTCATCATCATATATTCATCACAAATCTCATCTTTTATGAATATCTCATCAATGGGCTTTTAAATTCATAAAGCTAAAAACATGATTTTAAATTTAAAACATTATAAAAATTGCCCATGTTTCATAATTTGATAATATAATCATAATCAAATCATACCCATGTATAGAAATAAAAGATTCATCATTTGGGTTAAAACCCCATAGATTAGACATATGAATTTCACACTTCAGAGAGGGATTGGGCATGGGTGTGAAAGAAATCACCTATTCATAACCATACATACCTGTTGGTAGCTGATACTAATAGTTCCTTGAATTCCAAAGATAAAATTGAAAAGAAATTGATGAATGCTATGCTTGATCAATGTAACATCCCAAAAGTTTCCTAGGTCAGACCCGAGGGTTAGAATAGAAAACAACAACAAAATAGTACTAGAACTAAACAAAAAACCTCATTATGGTTTGTTGTAGGGTCCAACGGGTCATTGGAAGTGCTCATTGTTTCATGACCAGAGAGCTGTCAAAAATTTGCCAGAACCCACGAGGGAATTGTATGGATAGTAGCTTTATTGAACTGATCATTATTTGTGAAGTAGATTAAGAGAATTTGGAAGGAAGAATGGGGGAAACCAATGGACAGAACAACGGTCTGTTGTTTGTTAAAATGTCCCATTGATAGGTCATTGGCTCTGCTAGTTTGTTGAAATTCTCGAGCTAAGTTTGGAACCCTTCTAGGTACATGGATAGACCTGATGCTAGTGAATTTATGGAAACAATATGTTAAGATAAATTCCTAAGTATAAGAAGTGCATTTATGCAAATTAAGGTCATAAGGAACCTCTAGCACAAAGTTGAGTTGAGAGCCTCCTTACCAATTGAGTGTTCATACAAGTTATGATTTCATTATGATCTCGATCTAATTATCCCAATTATGATTTATGCTTTATGATATGATTTATCTCAAGTACTTATAATGGATTTATGAAATATCAAGTTTATACATGTTTACAAGTATGCATAGATTTCATGATTTATCAATTTATGACATTGGCCGATTCATGGCTAAACATGTATGTAAATGGGGATCAATGATGTTAATGTTTTTTTTGGCCATGAATCTCATGAATGATATTTATGTTTTACATACGAGCCCAATGTGCATGTTTTTGGAAGTAGTGTCTAGCACCGAGTAGCCCGATGTTCAAAGAATTACGTCAGTGTCTAAAAACTACGTGCCACCGTGTCTAGATATAGGCTGCGTGTCGGAAGAAGGTCAATACCAAAATTGATCTCCTGCTGGGGAGGGATTCCCGATAAATCATCTGGAAAGACCTCTGGATACTCATGCACTACTGGGACTGACTGGATAGTCGAGGTCTCAAACTCAACATCCTTAACCCTAACTAGATTTTACACACACCCCTTAGAAATCATCTTTCTGGTCTTAAGGTAGGAAATGAAATGACCTACAGGCACAGCTGAACTAACCTTCCATTCTAAGACTGGCTCACCCGAAAAACTGAACTCTACTACCTGGGTTCTACAATTAGCTGAAGCATAGCATGAAAACAGCAATCCATGTCAAGAATAACATCAAAATGGGTCATGGCTAACTCTATCAAATCTGCTGAGGTAACTTTCTGAAGGAGTGAGATCGGGAAACCTCTACACACCCGTCTAGCTACAACTTAGTCACTTACTGGAGTAGAAACTGAGAAGGGTTCTGACAAGACTTCAGGACTGACTCCGAAACTATTGGCCACATAAGGTATCACAAAAGACAAGGTAGCCCCTGGATCTAAAAAAGCATAAACATCAATATGGAAAACTCATAACATACCAATGACCACTTCCATGGAGACCTCCTGCTCCTAGAGGGATGCTAAGGCATAGAATCTGTTTTGGCACTGACCACCACCTACATTGGTAGGTGCCCCCTGATATGTTGAGCGTGTGGGAGGAATGCTAAACTAGAAGTTGGGCCTCGACCCCCATCCTGATCCTCCCTCGCTGTTGGGCAATATCTAAGTATATGTACGGGCTTCCTATACCTAAAACAAACACTTGAACCTGCCAAGAACTGGCCTGTGTGCCCCCCACCACATCTGCGACAAGCTGGGATTCTAGAATCTGCATGTCTGCTGCTCTGACCCTTCAAGCCTAATGTTCATCCCCTCTAATCGTGCCTCGATTTGGATGGCACACTTAATGCTGAAAATGTTGGGGCTGGTGATCTCTGGTGGGTTTTCTATCAATGTCCACCACCTAATCTTAGCTGGGAGAATCTGTGGTCATTGGTCCTGGCCCATTTGGCCTCCCTCTCTATTAAATATGCCACCTCCATCTGTTGGGCGTACAAAACCATCCGGGGAAAGTTCATGTCCTGGTGGAGCATAGCGGTCCTACAATCTTTATCCAAATAAGCAATTACTCCATGCACGAACCTGCTCAACCGCGCCCTCTGATCAGCTACTAACTCTGGGACATATTTCGACAGGCGAGTGAACTCAAGGGCATACTATTGCACTGTCATTCACCCTTGTTTTAGATTTATGAACTCAGCTGCCTTTAGCTCCCTCATCTCATAAGGGAAGAACCGATCCAAGAATGCAACATGAAACTCTTCCCAGGTGACACAACCTACTCTGGTGACCCTGCTATCCTTCCATTTGTGAAATCAGATATGTGAGACCCCTTTCAACTGGTATGAGGCCAACTCCGTGCACTCAACTCCATTCACCTTCATGACATGGGTGATCTTGACAATCTCATCTATGAACTCATGTGGGTCCTCATCTACTTTTAACTTGAGGAACTCCGGCAGGTTCATTCTCAAGAAGTCTCTAACTCAAGTGACCGCTGCATTACCATTTTGCGGAACGTGCACAACAACCTGCTAATTTACCTGAGCAGTCAAGGCCTGTGCAAGCATCTAAACAGCTGCCCAAAACTCAGTTGGGCAACTTGCTCAAGTGCCTGGTTCTCCTGAACTGGTGGGGCCTGCTGGTGCCAATTTCCATTGCCATCCTCATGGCCTTCACCATTCCCATTCCTTCTACAATTCATTCTTTGAGGATCCACGATTCTGCCATCGCGAATAGAAAGAATTAGAAGGATAGGGAGACATTTCATCGAACGACATAAATCATGAAAGAATGGAACATTTCCTAAACGTCTCATAGCTTCTTCGTCATAAGTGTGTGGCGTGCTTCACACCCATGAAAAAAGCAGCTGGGAGAATCTGTGGTCATTGGCCCTGGCCCATTTGCCTCCCTCTCTCCCAAATATGCCGCATCCATCTGTTGGGCGTACAAAACCATCCGAGGAAAGTCCATGTCCTGGTGGAGCATAACGGTCCTACAATCTTTATCCAAATAAGCCATTACTCCATGCACGAACCTTCTCAACCGCGCCCTCTGATCAGCTACTAACTCTGGGGCATATTTCAACAGGCGAGTGAACTCAAGGGCATACTATTGCACTGTAATTCACCCTTGTTTTAGATTTATGAACTCAGCTTCCTTTAGCTCCCTCATCTCATAAGGAAAGAACCGATCCAAGAATGCAACATGAAACTCTTCCCAAGTGGCATGACCTACTCTGGTGACCCTGTTATCCTTCCATTTGCGAAACCAGATATGTGAGACCCCTTTCAATTGGTATGAGGACAACTCCGTGCACTAAACTCCATTCACCTTCATGACATGGGTGATCTTGACAATCTCATCTACGAACTCATGTGGGTCCTCATCTACTTTTAACTTGAGGAACTCCGGCGGGTTCATTCTCAAGAAGTCTCTAACTCGAGTGACCGCTGCATTACCATTTTGCGGAACGTGCAACACAGCCTGCTAATTTACCTGAGCAGTCAAGGCCTGTGCAAGCATCTAAACAGCTGCCCAAAACACAGTTGGGCAACTTGCTCAAGTGCCTGGTTCTCCTGAACTGGTGGGGCCTGTTGGTGCCAATTTCCATTGCAATCCTCATGGCCTTCACCATTCCCATTCCCTCTACAATTCATTCTTTGAGGAGCCATGATTCTGCCATCGTGAATAGAAAGAATTAGAAGGATAGGGAGACATTTCATCGAACGACATAAATCATGAAAGAATGGAACATTTCCTAAATGTCTCGTAGCTTCTTCATCATAAGTGTGTGGCGTGCTTCACACCCATGAAAAAGACTACTTAACGCAACTTTCAGACACCCTAGGACACTTCAAACCTATGGCTCTGATACCAAGTTTGTCACGATCCGAAAGGAGGCTCGGATCTCAACATGGGAAAAGGAGCCCTAAGAGACCCTAAGTCGACCCATGGCATGAGCATACATCTAACTCGATCAATAAAACTGACAAATCAACAAGATATTCATAGAAGAAGTCTAAATCAACCACAACATCAGAATACACCATCCAAAGATTAATACATACATATGTCTGAAAAGTCTCTAAACATGACAAGTTGATAGGACAAGACCCTAACTAACTCAACAAAACTGAAGTTGAAATACATATGGGAAATTGAATAGTCTATCCCTCGGGAGATGAGGACTCACCAACAACGTATGATTCTATCTCAGAAGGAAGACTAAGAGTGGGGCTTAACCTGAGAGTCGGGTCCTGTATCAATAAACAATACAGCATAGAGTATGCGGTAAGTACGTGGAATGTACCGAGTATGTAAGGTAAGTATAACTACTTAAGTAAAGAAAATCATTTAAAGACAATGCATAATATAAACATAAATATTAAGAATCTTAGAATAGGGCTTGCATGCATTCTTTTTGAAATCATGATCTCTTCATAACAGGACATAACATAACTTCATAACATTATAACTGAATCGATTGACTCAAAGCTAAATTATGATATTTATAAGTAAAGGTGAATATTGAGTCAAACCTACTTTAGAATATGCATGTATATATATATCTCATTAGTAATGAATATGCATATCTAAAATCATGAGGAACAATGGGAGACTCGTCTTTTAATCTAAATACCACGATAGAGCTTACGTGGTCCCAACTATCACACTCAAGTGGGTAAAGCCATCCAAAGCCTTGCCGGGGCTAGGGACGATACCATGATATCGATATCAAGCTCGTGGGCCAATAGGGCCGGGGATAGCTCACAAGCGAGGTCACAAAGTAATATATATAATAGTATCAACCCACATTGGCACATAGTTCTGAGGTATAGAGTGATTGACCCTTAACCTTCTCGGTGCTAGCTACTCCCAAAAATATGAATATGCTCTAGATCATTTTATAACGAAGCTAAACATCATCTATCGACGAAGCTAAATAATCAAATACATCTCAAATATGAAATCATGCATATGAGAAGCTTTAGCTCAAAGCATACCACAAGCTAAAAATATAATTGGGAGTCTGCGCTCCAAAACCATGTGGTAAGCTTAGTTCAGGAAATCATACTTCATACTTAGACATGTGGGCATTACCCAAAGCTTTATAATTCTTAGAAACACTCAATTCACATCAAGAACATAATTGTAAATATGGGTAGCTTTAAAACATGATTTTCATCATAATATCTCATCATCATCATACATTCATCACAAATCTCATCTTTCATGAACATCTCATCAATGGGCTTTTAATTCATAAAACTAGAAACATGATTTTTTTAATTGAAAATATTATAAAAATTTCCCATGCTTCATAATTCAATAGTAGAATCAAAGCTAAATCATACCCATGTAGAGAAGTAGGAGATTCATGTCTTTGGGTTAAAAACCCATAGATTAGACATAGAATTCTCATGATTTAGAGAGAGATTAGGCATGAGTGTGAAAGAAATCATACATTCATAACCCTACATACCTCAGGAAAATCAATTCTCACCACTCTTTGAAAGCCCAAAGGAAATTAATTAGGAAAACCTTGAAGACAAGCTTGATCACCCTTCTCAATCTTCTAACTTTGCTTGCATGAGAATGAATAAGCCTAGAGAGGGTTTTACCCTTATTAAACACTGATTTTCGAGCCTCAAATGATGTAGTTTAGGACCGTAGGACTTAGGAATGATGAATATGCCCTTAATGTAAAACCCTAAAAAATCTGCATTGGCAAACTAACGGATGGACTAACGGGTCATTGGAGGATACCACGACTCATTATATATCTGTCGTCTGCCCTATTAAAATTCCTGATCTCAGATTTGACCCCACAACTCGATAGGACGTCATCCTTTCAGGTCGTTACATCGTCCATTATTTCCTCCTTCAGGTCCTGCACTGATCCTTCCAAAGAGCCTCACCATGACTCGTTACATCCTCCAATGGGTCATGGTTGCCTTTCGTGAGGTAGACTAGAAAAATATTGATATCCCAAATGACTGGTGACCACGACCCATTACTTTCTCTCGACGGATCGTGGGATGACCCGTTACTTCCCTTAGTGCTGAAGCCCAGTCCTCACCACGACTCCTAACAATAGCTTGTGGTATTAAACGACAGGTCGTTACTTTCCTTATTGTTACCTACTGTTGCCAGATCATCACTTCCCATGACTGCTTCCCACGGGTCATTGGTTGGACCAACGATCTGTTGGGTCGTCCGTCTTGTGATATTTATCCCAGTTTTAGCCAACTTTCAATTTTAAATCTCGGGTCTAATCTTAGGAACTTCCGAGGTATTACAAGTTGGGATGATCATTTACCTCTCATTGAGTTTGCATATAACAATCGCTACCATTCAAGCATTTAGATGGCTCCGTTTGAGGCTTTTTATAGGCGAAGGTGTAGATCACCTATTGGTTGGTTTGAGGTCGGTGAAGCTACATTGATAGGTCCAAACTCGGTTCATGAGGCCATGGAGAAGGTTCAGCTTATAAGAGAAAGGTTGAAAATAGCTCAGAGTCGTCAAAAGTCCTATGCGGATGTGAGGAGGAGAGAACTTGAGTTTGAGGTTCATGATTGGGTGTTTCTAAAGGTTTCTCCTCTGAAGGGAGTGATGAGGTTCAAAAATAAGGGAAACTCAGTCCCCGTTATGTTGGTCCATACTAATTTGTGAAACGGGTTGGCAAGGTAGCATATGAGTTGGAGTTACCCTCAGAATTAACTTTAGTTCATCCAGTTTTCCATATATCGCTCTTAAGGAGGTGTTTGGGTGATCCAGCTCTTATTTTCTTGGTGGACAGTGCGGGTGTGAAAGATATCCTTAGTTATGAAGAGGTTCTGGTGGAAATACTTGACCATTAGGTTTGAAAGATAAGAAACAAAGAAGTAGCCTCAATCAAGGTTTTTTGGAGGAACCAGCATGTTGAGGGAGCTACATGGGAAGCCGAAGTAGATATGATGACTAAATACCCGCATTTATTTCCTCCCGACTCAGTTCTAGCTTAAGGTATCAGTTTTCTCCCTAGTACTCTATTCAGTTGCATGATCAGGTCATGTGTCTAGTTTCTTTCATGACAATATATGTATGTATGATTTAGGAATTCAGTTCAGTCATGTCATTCAGTTCGGAGTCAGTCACTCCGTCAGTTTTCATCTTATATGTTTAGTATTTGAGTATGATAATTGCATTTCTCAGCTTTTTAGTATGATTTTCCCACATTCGAGGATGAATATTCCTAAAGGGGAGATATTGTAATAACGCGAAAGCCCTAAGATCATACCCAAGGGTTTTAACGGAGAAAATAGAATTTTCTACTCCAGGGCACAGGACGGGTCGTCCAGTGACCCATTTGGGTGCACCACGAGTCGTTAAGTACCTCGTGGGGAGGAGGTTGGGCTTGGTTGAGTTTTTGAGATTTGGGGGTGACCACGAGTCGAGGTCAACACCATGATTCGTTGTGTTACTGTGGTCAAGTGTTGATGGTAGATTGAAGAATTTAGACAGTGTTGTTAACGACTTGGTCACCGCGAGTCGTTGGGTACACCACGAGTCATGGTGACCCTCGGAGGAGAAATTTCAGTGCTGATCACGAGAGGAAGACCACGAGTCGTGGTATAGGGAATGAGTCGTCCAGTCCATCATTGGGACTGACAGTGAGTATTTTCATGCAAATTTTTGAGGGATTTTCCATAATTTTTAAGTTCCTAAGGCCTATACTACATCATTTTAAGCTCAGAAAAGGGTGTTTTAAGAGGGTCATTCTAAACCTATTCTCTTCCATGCATGCAAGCCTAGGGGTTCCAAGGGGTTATCAAGCTTAGGATTCAACAAGTTCTTTCCCAAATTCCATTAGACCTTTAGGAGGGTTGGTGCAATCAGATTCTTCCAGGTATGCAGGGTTATGAATGGGTGTAATCATCCACACCCATGCCCAATCCCTCTTCAATTCATGAAATTCTAGTTGATGAATCTATGGGGTTTTAACCCAAAATGTGAATTTCCTAAGTATCAATCATGGATATGATCTAGTCATATTTCTAATGTTGAATTATGATTAATGGGCATATTTTACTATGTTTTCAATTATAAATCATGTTTTCAAGTTTTATAAATTATGATGCCCATCCATGAAAGTTCATGAAAGTTGAGGTCTATGATATATGTATTTTAGCATGATGAAATGTATATTATGAAAGTATAATTTCGAATTACCCATGTCCATGTTCATGTTTTCGAATGATCAAGACTATGTCAAGCATGTTTATGTATTGGGCAAGCCCATATGATCATGTATGTTTCATGATTTATCTAAACTTCATGTATTAGCTTACCATATGGATTATGGAGTCTAGATTCCCACTATTTTAGCTTGTAGTATGGTTTGAGCCCAAGGCTCCTCATGTTATGATTTCAGACTTATACATGTATGTTATGAGTCAGCTTCGTCACTAGATGATGGTTCAGCTTTGTTGAAAAATGATGGAGAGAATATGCATGGTTTTGGGAGTAGTGCCTAGCACCGAGTAGGCTAAGGGTCAGTCAAATCTATGCCTCAAAACTACATTTCAACGTAGGTATGTTCAGATTATTTGGGACCTCCCTTGTAAACTTCTACGCCCCTAAGGTGCCTTCAACTTGATATCGATATCATGGTAGCGTACTTAGCCCTAGCAAGGCTTTGGACAACTCTACCCACTTGAGTGTAATAGCCAGGACCACGTCAGCTATATTGTGGTAATGTCGATTATATGACGAGTCTCCCATTGTCCCTCATGATTTCAGTTATTCATGTTCATTAGTCATGTTATTATGTTTTCAACAAGTTTGACTCAATATTTAGTTTTACTTATGATTATCAGTTTTCAGCTTTGGGTCACTCCATTCAGTTTTGATATTTAGTTATGTTCAGATCATGTTTTCAGATAATAGCATACAAGCCCTACTTCAGACTCTTGTGATGAAATGTTTTTATGTTATACATAATTTCTAATTTTACTTACTTAGCAGTTTTAGTTACCTTACATACTCGGTACATTGCACGTACTAACCGCATACTCTATTTTGTATCATTTCATGATACAGGCTCAGATATTCAGGCTCGGTCCCACTATTAGCCTAACTCTCAGTGTTTGCATCTTCCAGTCTCAGTTGGTGAGTCCTTATCTTCCAAGGAACCTTTATCATTGTATGGAGTATTTTCAGTTTCAGACTATAGTGAGTTAGTTGGGGTCTTGTCCCATCAACTCGTCAGTGGTAGCGGCTTCTCAGACATAGCATGTAGTAGTTTCAGCCGTGTACTATGTATTTAGATGTTATGATATTTCCAGACTTCCTCTTTATTATACATGCTATACTTCTGCTTAATTATGATGATTTTAGATATCATGTTCATGCCATAGGTCTACTTGGAGTCTCTCGGGGTTCTTTGTCCTATGTCTCGATCTGGGCCTATGTTCGGGTCGTGAAAAACTTGGTATAAGAGCATTAGGTTTGAAGTGTCCTAGGATGTTTGAAAGTCACGTTAAGTAGAGTCATTTTCATAGGTGTGAAGCGCGCCACACTTATGACGAAGAGGCTACGAGACGTTTAGGAAATATTCCCTTCTTTAATGATCTTGTCGTGCGATGAAATGTCTCTATCCTTCTATCACGTGCTATACACGTTTGGAGAATCATGCCTCCTTGTCGAGTTAACGGAAGAAGGAATGGAAATGGAAATGGGAATGAGAATGGCAATGGGGATGGGCACCAGCAGGCCCTACCATCCCATGAGGATCATGTACCCGAGTAGGTTGCCCGTGTTGAGTTTAGGGCAGCCATTTAGATGCTAGCTTAGGCTTTGACCACCCAAGTTAACCAACAGGAAGTAGCACATGTCCCACAGAATGGGAATACAACAGAGGCAAGAGTTAGAGATTTCCTGAGGATGAACCCTTCAGAGTTTCTTGGGTCAAAGGTGGACGAGGATCCACATGAGTTTATTGATGAGGTTCTGAAGATCACCCAGATCATAGGGGTGACGGGAGAGAAGTGTGCAGATCTAGCCTCGTATCAGTTGAAAGGGGTTGCACACATTTGGTTCAAGCACTGGAAGGATAGTAGTGCAGTTGGAGTAGGCCCTATTGGTTGGGATAAGTTTCCTGCCGCATTTCTGGACGGTTCTTCCCTCGTGAGCTGAGGGAGATTAAAGCAGCCGAGTTTGTGAACCTGAAGCATGGAAATATGACAGTTCAGGAGTATGCCTTGGAGTTCACTCACCTGTCCAAGTATGCTCCTGAGATGGTGATAGATCAGAGAGCCCGGGTGAGTCGGTTCGTGCATGGGATAGCAGACTACTTGATCAAAGATTGTCGAACTGTGGTGCGCATCAGGACATTGACTTTCCCTGGATAGTTCTGTACACCCAGCAGATGGAGGTGGTACAGGTAAGGGAGCGAGAGAGAGAGGCCAAGAGGGCCAGGACTGATAGCTTCGCATTCTCCCAATAGAGACGTGGGCACTGTCAGTGATCCCACCAGAGGTCTTCAACTCAGGTGCCGTCGGCTATGAGTTTGCCTTCTAGATCCAGGCATGACCATAGGGGACGAGCATCAGGCTCTAGAGGTCAGGGTAGCAGACCCATGGAGTCCAACATTCCAGAGTGTAGTAGGTGTGCCCGGAGACACACGAGTTAGTGCTTAGCAGGTTTAGGTGCTTGTTTTGTGTGTGGGAAGCCCGGACATATGCTTAGATATTGCCCAATAGACCGACAGGGCCATGCTAGGGGCTGAGACCCAGTGTCAAGTTCAATAGCTCCACCAGCACACCCAGCTCATCAGGGGGTATCTACTAGTGTAGATGGTGGGAAGCGCCAAAATAGATTCTACACCCTAACATCTTGTCAAGAGCAGGAGGTCTCCCTAGATGTAGTCACCGGTATGTTACGATTTTTCCACCTTGATGTATATGCATTGTTAGACCTGGGGGCTACTTTATCTTTTGTGATGCCCTATGTTTCTAGTAGTTTTGGAGTCAGTTGGGAAATTCTATCAAAACCATTATTGCTCGACTAGTATATAGAAATTTCCCTATCATAGTTCTTTAGAAAGTCACCTTAGCAGATTTAGTAGAGCTAGCCATGACAGATTTTGATGTAATCATTGGCATAGATTGGCTACATGCATGCTATGCCTCAGTCAATTGTAGAACCTATGCAGTAGAGTTCAGATTTTCGGGTGAGCCAGTCCTAGAATGGAAGGATAGTTCAGCTGTGCCTGTAGGTCGCTTCATTTCCTACCTTAAGGCTAGAAAGGTAATTTCTAAAGGTTGCGTGTACCATCTAGTTAGGGTTAAGGATAGTACATCTGAAAACCCGACTATCTGGTTAGTTCCTGTTATGTGTGAGTATCTAGAAATGTTCTCTGATGATTTACCGAGAATCCCTCCCGAGCGGGAGATCGACTTTGGTATTGACCTACTTCATGATATGAAACCTATATCTATTCCTCCTTACATAGTGGCTCCATCTGAGCTAATGGAGTTAAAGGATCAATTGAATGACCTCTTAGAAAAGGTGTAATACCCCGAAAGTGTGTAGGAGTAGACCCGAGAGTGAAAAGTTGAAAACTGCAGAAAATTGGGAAAAACTCTCTTAGGACGGGCTAAGGTATGACTTGTGGTATCAAACCACGAGTTGTTGTAACAAGTCATTGGCTACGATTAGGATGGGTGACAGTTTATATAAAGGGAGACATGATGACTCATTGTGGTAAACAACGAGTCGTTGTTAGCCGTCATTAAAAGTAGTTGGGTTCTTCAGGTGGGCCATAACGGGTCTCCCAACGACCCGTCAGGAGAAACAATGAGTCGTTGGTTGTGGTTGTTGTTGGAGGATAAGATTTCTAGTGGGCTTGACGGAAGGGAAAGACCGACTCTTCGTTAGTTGTGACGAGTCGTGGTGTGCCCCATTAGAATATAAGATGCCAAGGTCCATGAGAAAAACACGAACGAAGTAATGGACCATTGGTTGGTCAGATGAGTCGTCCTGTCCGTCCGTTGGTTGATTTTGGAAGTAGGCCTTCAGTAGTGCATACGACGAGGGACATGACGGGTCGTCGTTTGTTCCAACTACCCGTTAGCGCCGTCCATTGGATCCATCCGGCCAGATTTTAGGGCAGGTTCATTAAGGGTAATTTTTACTTTTTCACGATATGAGTCCCTAAACTATGTCGTTTTGTCTTGGGAGAGCTGGGTTTTTAAGAGAATGACCTATTCTAAACTCTCATTCATGCATGCAAGGATATTGCAAGGTGATCTAAGGGGATTTTAAGCTTTTCTATTCAATTCTTCCAATTACATTCTTGGGCTTCTAAGGAGAGTTAGAATTTGATAATCCCAGGTATGTAAGGCTATCAATGGGTGAATTCTTCCACACCCATGCCCCTACTCTATGATTTTACTAAAAAATTATCAAAAAGCCTCATGGGGTTTTGTAATTTATTTATAAAAATTAAATGATTTAATTATGGGTTTTGTGATTTTGAAATATTATGATAATCAATGGATTTTGATCATCTTTTGAGATTTAAATTGATTATAATATTGTTGATTTTTATTTCTATGTAATTAAGCTTAATTATGCATGTACCATGATGAATCGATTTATGATCTATTTTCCCATTGATGTTCTTTACAAGCCGATCATGAATTATGTTTTAAATTATGAATTTATTATGTTGTCTATTATGATTTTATGAAATTCAAGCTATATGCATGATCTACAAGTATGTATGAATCTTATTAATCATGAATTATGTTTTTAGTCGACTCATGGGGCTCATGTCATGGCTAGATCACATATTTTCAAGCATGTGTACAATTATCATGATTTAACTAACCCATGAACTCATGTATGTATTATTATGAGCACTATATATATTTTGGAAGTAGTATCGAACACCGAGTAGGTTAAGGGCTTAGGTTAAGCCCCGGATCTCGTGAACTACGTGCCACCGTAGGTATGTTGGGACTCCTTTCATGTCAATCCTTAGACCAAATGACCCTTTTCATGGTGATATCACACTTTAATAGTTCTACCCTTGGCGAGTTATGGACACCCTCTCAACTAGGGTTACAATTCGAGCTTAATGTGTGCTCATATGGGATATGTCGATTAATAGAATCTCCCACTGTTCCTCAGAATTTATGCATGTTATAATTATGTATGTTGGCTCAAGTAATTTTACGTACAGCTCTTATCTTATGATTTATCATCATGTTTATGTTATGAATGTTTTGAAAATCTTGAGTCGTATGATATGTTATGGTGATTTACGATGCAAGCATGATGCCCTACTCTTATGATCATTTATGAATTTTATACACGTTTTAAATGTCCATTTTACTTACCTAGCATACTAAGTACATTCCACGTACTGACCTCATACTTTCTATGTTGTATCGTTTAATGATACAGGTCCTAGTTCTCAGGCTCATCCTCACCCGTAGATAGTTTCAGATTTGCTCTCAGCGCACTTGGTGAGTCCTCATGTTTCGAGGACTGTATATTCATACTCTATATTGTTCTTTCAGTTTCTGGGTGTTGGGTTAGTTGGGGAGTTGTCCCATCAACCCGTCCTTCATGTTTAGAGGCTTATCAGATTACAAGTTGTATTCAGCCGTATTGTACGAGTCTTGTAATGCTTTTCTTTATCTCATGTTATGATTGCGTTATTTTATGTTAAGTCTTCCACTCATATGATTGAATTAAATGTATGCTCATGCCATGGGTCAACTTGTGGTCTCCCGGGGCTCCTTGTCCTGTGTCTACGATCTGGATGTACGTTTGGGTTGTGACAAACTTGGTATCAGAGCCATAGGTTGATGTGTCCTAGAAAGTCTGAAAGCCGCGTTAAGTAGAGTCTTTTTCATAGGTGTGAAGCATGCCACACTTATGACGAAGGGGCTACTATACATTTAGGAAATGTTCCCTTCTTTCATGATCTATGTCGTGAGATGAACGTCCTTTACTCTTCTAATTCGTACTATTCACGTTTGTAGAATCATGCCTCCATGTCGAGTAAACTCTAGGAGAAATGGGAATGGTAGTGATAATGAGGGTGCCCATGATTGTGAGCATCAGCCGGCTCCACCTATTCACGAAGAGCACGTACTAGAGCCAGCAGCCACGCTGAGTTTAGGGCGGCGATTCAGATGCTGGCATAGGCCATGAAAGCTCAGGCTCAGAATCAGACTCTGACACATTATTCGCAGAATGGGAATGCGACAGTAGTAAGGGTGAGGGATTTCTTGAGGATGTGCCCTCCGGAGTTCACGAGGTCGAAGGTAGACGAGGACCCACATGATTTTATTGAGGAGATTTTGAAGATCACCTAGGTTATGGGGGTGAACAATGGGGAATGCATTGACTTGACCTCCTATCAGCTAAAGGGGGTAGCACATATATGGTTTAAGCAATGGAGAGATTCCAGGGTGGCGGGTTACAGGCTCGATAGGTTGGGATGAGTTTCACACTGCATTCATGGATCGGTTCTTCACCCGGGAGATGAGGGAGCTCAAGTTGGCCGAGTTTGTTAATCTAAAGTAGGGTAACATATTTGTCCAGGATTATGCATTAGAGTTCACCCGGTTATCTAAATATGCTCCAGAGTTGGTGGTGGATCAGGGGGCTCGGGTTAGCCGTTTTGTGCATGGAGTAGTAGATTACTCGGACAAGGATTGTCGAATCGCCATGCATCACCGAGACAATGATTTTCCTTGTATTGTATTGCATGCATAGTAGATGGATTCAGTCTACATGAGGCACAGAGAGGCCAAGAGGGCCAGGACCAACAGCTACGGGGTTTCTCAGGCCAGGTCAGGGGTTGGACCACGTCAGCAGACCCAACACAGGTCCATTACTCCAACTCCATTATCGGCCAGCACGCTATCCAGGTTCAGGGCAGACAAGAGGAACAGGGCTACAGGATCGAGGGATCATGGTAGCATGCAGGTGGAGCGCACTTTTCTAGTTTGCGCAAAGTACGACAAGAATCATTCCGGGAGGTGCTTGGTCGGTGCGGATGCTTGTTTCGGGTGTGGAAAACTTGGGCACAAGATCAGAGATTGCCCTACATCTAGTTTTGCCACTCCAACAGCACGACCCCCTCAGCAGGGTGCCTCTGCTAGTTCAGTAGGCGGTCAACACCAAAACCAATTTTATGCCCTAGTACCCCGCCAGGAGCAAGAGGCGTCGCCTGATGTGGTCATGAGTATGTTGCAAGTCTTCCATATTGATGCTTATGCTTTTTTAGATCCAAGAGTTACTTTGTATTTTGTGACCCCTTACATTGCTAGTAGTTTTGGAGTTAGCCCTGAAATTCTATTAGAACAATTATCCGTATCTACTTCAGTCAGTGAATTAGTAGTAGCTAGGCCGGTATATAGAGGGGTCCCATCACAGTGTTGCATAAGGTTACCTTCGCAGACTTAGTAGAGGTGTCCATGACGGACTTTGATATCATCTTGGGTATGGATTGGTTGTTTGCATGTTATGCTTTGATTAATTGTAGGACCCGTGCGGTGGAATTCCAATTTTCGAGTGAGTCAGTTTTGGAATGGAAAGGTAATTCCGCTATACTAGCCGGTCGGTTTATTTCCTATCTTAAGGCCAGGAAAATGATCTCTAAGGGTTGCATGTACCACCTAGTTAGGGTTAAGGAGGTGGAGTCCGAGACCCCGACTATTCAGTCAGTTCCGTTGGTGTGCGAGTATCAGGAGGTTTTTCCCGATGATTTGCTAGGTGTTCCTCCAAAGAGGGAAATTGATTTCGATATTGATCTATTGTCTGATATGCAACCTATCTCCATTCCTCCTTACAGGATGGCTCCAGCCGAGCTAAAAGAGTTAAAAGAACAGTTGAAGGAATTGTCAGATAAGGGTTTCATTAGACCGAGCAAGTCTCCATGTAGTGCACCGGTTCTATTGTTTGAAAGAAGGATGGATCCCTTCGGATGTGCATTGATTATCGGCAGTTGAATAAGGTCACCGTCAAGAACAGGTACCCCTTGCCCAGGATTGATGATTTATTTGACCAACTCTAGGGTGCTAGGTGTTTCTCAAAGATAGATCTCAAGTACGGGTATCACCAGCTCAGAGTTTGAGAGTGTGGACTAACCAATGCTCCTGCAACTTTTATGGACCTGATGAACAGGGTGTTCAAGCAATATCTGGACATGTTCGTGATCTTGTTCATCGATGACATTCTTATATACTCCCGGAGCGAGGAGGAGCATGCCGCTCATTTGAGGATAGTGCTGCAGACTCTCAAGGATCGTCAGTTGTATGCAAAGTTTAGCAAGTGCGAATTTTGGCTAGACTCGGTGGCATTTCTGGGTCATGTGGTATCTAGTGAGGGCATAAAGGTAGATTCTCAGAAAATCGAATGGTGAAGAATTGGCCAAGACCGGTGAATCCTTCAGAAACTCGAAGTTTCATGGGTCTAGCAGGCTACTACCGAAGATTTTTTGAAGGCTTTTCATCAATTGCATCCCCATTGACCAGGTTGACTCAGAAAAAGATAAAGATCCAATGGTCAGATGCTTGTGAGAAAAGCTTCCAGGAATTGAAGACTCGACTCACTTCAGCACCAGTGTTGACTTTACTCGAGAGTATTGATGGATTTTTGTATATTATGATTCTTCACTGGGATGTGTGTTGAAGCAGCATAGGAAAGTAATAGCATATGCCTCTCCACAGTTAAAGGTTCATGAAAAGAATTATCCGACTCATGATCTTGAGTTGGCTGCGGTGGTGTTTGCATTGAAGTTATGGCGGCATTACTTGTATGCGGTCCACGCGGACATGTTCACGGATCAGAAGAGCTTGCAATATGTGTTCACGTAGAAGGATCTCAATCTTCAGCAAAGGAGGTGGATGGAGTTACTAAAGGACTACAATATGAGTGTTCTTTACCACCCGGGCAAGGCTAACGTGGTTGCGGATGCACTTAGTAGGCTCTCTATTGAGAGTGTGTCCCACATGGATGAGGGGAAGAAGGAGTTGGTTAAAGATGTGCACCGACTTGCAAGATTGGGAGTTAGATTAATCGACTCGATCTATGGCGGCGTTATTGTGTAGAATGGGTCAGAATCATCCTTGGTGGTTGATGTCAAATCTAAGAAAGATGAGGATCCGATTTTGAGGAAGTTGAAGGAAGCGGTGCAGAGACAAAAGGTGGAGGTTTTCTCCCAAGAGCGATATGGTGTGCTACGATATCAGGGTCGACTATGTGTCCCGGACGTTGATAATTTGAGAGTTCGGAGATTGCATGAGGCACATGGTACCAGGTACTCTATCCATCCGGGACTGGTGAGAAATCTATTGGTGGGATGGTATGAAGAAGGATATTATGGAGTTCATAGCCAAATGTCCAAATTGTCAACAAGTGAAAGTCGAGCATCAAAGGCCGGGAGGAGTACTTTAAGATATTAGCGTTCCCACATGGAAGTTGGAAGATATTAATATGGATTTCATTATAGGCCTACCTCGTACTCGACGACACTATGATTCCATCTGGGTGGTGGTAGACAGGTTAACCAAGGCTGCACACTTTCTACCGGTCAAGAACACGAATTCAGTGGATGATTATGCCAAATTGTATATTTGGGACTTGGTTCGGCTTCATGGAGTTCCCTTGTCTATTATTTCAGACTGAGGTACTTAGTTTATCTCCTAGTTCTAGCGGTCTTTTCAGAAGGGACTTGGAACTCAAGTCAAGCTCAGCACAACCTTTCATCCGCAAATAGATGGCCAAGCCGAATGAACAATCCAGACTCTTGAGGACATATTGAGGGCATGTGTTATGGATTTTAAAGGTATTTGGGATGATCATTTTCCCTTGATCGAGTTTGCTTATAATAACAGTTATCACTCTAGTATCCAGATGGCATCGTTCGAGGTTCTTTACAGGTGAAGGTGTAGATCGCCCATTCGATTGGTGAGGCATCCATGATAGGACCTAATTCGGTTCATGAGGCTGTGGTGAAGGTCCAATTGATAATGGACCGGTTTAAAATCGCTCAGAGTTGACAGAAATTGTATGCCAATGTGAGGAGAAGGGATCTAGAGTTTGATGTGGACGACTGGGTATTTCTCAAGGTATCTCCCATGAAGGGAGTCATGCGGTTTGGAAAGAAAGGGAAACTCAGTCCCCAATATGTTGGCCCCTACCGAGTGGTGAGAAGAGTTGGTAAGGTGGCGTATGAGTTGGATTTTCCATTAGAGTTATCTTCAGTACATCTCGTGTTTCATGTGTCCCTTTTGATGAAATGTTTGGGAGATCCAGCTCTAGTAGTTCCGGTGGACATCGTCAGTATGAATGACAACCTCAACTATGAAGAAGTTCCGGTGAAAATGTTAGATCGTTAGGTCCGTAAGCTAAGGAACAAGGAAGTAGCCTCGGTTAAGGTTTTATGGAGAAATCAGCATGTTTAGGGAGCTATGTGGGAAGCCGAAGCAGATATGATGGCGAAATACCCACATTTATTCTCTACCGGCTTAGCTTCGACCTAAAGTATCAGTGTTACTCTATGATTCTATTTAGTTTCCATGTTCAGTTCATGTGTTCAAGTTTCTTTTATGTGTATGAATGTGTATGTGAAGCATAAAATCTGTTCAACTATGTGTACGAATCGGATATAGTTATTCCGTAAAAAGTTCGGTTAAAATGATCAATGTTTGCATATGATAATTGCATGTCTCTATTTCCCGCTTGTTTCTAACATTCGAGGACGAATGTTCCCAAGGGGGAGATATTGTAATACCTAAAAGTGCATAGGAGTAGACTCAGAAGTGAAAAGTTGAAAACTACAGAAAATTGGGAAAAAATCTCTCAGGACGAGCCAAGGCTGGGTGACAGTGCAGACAACGGGCGACATGACGACTCGTTGTGAGAAACAACGAGTCGTTGTTATCTGTAGTTGGAAGTAGTTGAGTTCTTCAGGTGGGCCATAACGGGTCTCCCAACGACCTGTTAGGAGAAACAACGAGTCGTTGGTTTTGGTCGTTGTTGGAGGATAAGATTTCCAATGGGCTTGACAGAAGGGAAATAATGACTCGTCATTAGTTGTGACGAGTAGTGGTGTGCCCCGTTAGAAAATAAGATGCCAAGGTCCATGATCAAACCACATATGAAGTAATGGACCGTTGGTTGGTAGGACGAGTCGTCCTATCCATTTGTTAGTTGATTCCGGAAGTAGGCCTTCAGCAGTGCATACGACGAGGGACATGACCAGTCATCGTTTGTTTCAACGACTCGTTAGCACCGTCCATTGGTTCCATCCAGCCAGATTCAGGGCGGGTTCATTAAGGGTAATTTCGAATTTTTCACGATATGAGGCCCTAAACTACGTTGTTTTGTCTTGGGCGAGCTGGGTTTCTACTAAAATGACCTATTCTAAATTCTCATTCATGCATGCAAGGAAATTGAAAGGTGATCTAAGGGGATTTTAAGCTTTTCTCTTCAATTCTTCCAATTTCATTCTTGGGCTTCTAACGAGACTTAGAATTTGATAACCCCAGGTATGTAAGACTATCAATGGGTTAATTCTCCCACACCCATGCCCCTAATCTATGATTTTACTTAAAATTTATAAAAAAAAAGTCATGGGATTTTGTAATTTATTTATTAAAATCAAATGATTTAATTATGGGTTTTGTGATTTTGAAATATTATCATAATCCATGGATTTTGATCATCTTTTGAGATTTAAATTGATTATAATATTGTTGAGTTTGATTTATAAGCAACTAAGCTTAATTATGCATGCCCCATGATGAATCGATTTATGATCTATTTTCCCATTGATGTTCTTTACAAGCCCAACATGAATTATGTTTTAAATTATGAATTTATTATGTTATCCATTATGACTTTATGAAATTCAAGCTATATGCATGATCTACAAGTATGTATGAATCTTATTAATCATGAATTATGTTTTTGGCCGACTCACGGGCCTTATGTCATGGCTAGATCACATATGTTAAAGCATGTTTATGATTATCATGATCTAACTAGCCCATGCACTCATTTATGTATTATTATGAGCACTATATATGTTTTGGGAGTAGTATCAAACACCGAGTAGATTCGTGGCTCAGGTTAAGCCCTGGATCTCATGAACTATGTGCCATCGTAGGTATGTTCGGACACCTTTCATGTTAGTCCCTGGACCAAATGGCCCTTTTCATGGTGATATCACACGTTCATGGTTCTACCCTTGGCAAGGTACGGACACCCTCCCGACTAGGGTTACAAGTCGAGCTTCATGTGTGCTCATATGGGGTATGTCGTCTAAGAGAATCTCCCACTGTTCCTTACAATTTATGCATGTTATGATTATGTATGTTGGCTCAAGTCATGTTAAGTAAAGATCTTCTATTATGATTTATGATTATGTTTATGTTATGAATGTTTTTAAAACCTTGAGCCTTGTGATATGTTGTGGTGATTTACGATGCAAGCATGATGCCCTACTCTTATGATCATTTATGAATTTTATACATATTTTAAATGTCCATTTTAACTACCTTGTATACTTAGTACATTCCACGTATTGACCTCATACTTTCTTTTCTGTATCATTTCATCATACAGGTCCTAGTTCTCAGGCTCATCCTCACTTGTAGATAGTTTTAGATTTGCTCTCAGCGCACTTGGTGAGTCCTCATTTTTTGAGGAATATATATTCATACTCTATATTGTTCTTTCAGTTTCTGGGTGTTGGGTTAGTTGGGGAGTTATCCCATCAACCCGTCCTTTATGTTTAGAGGCTTATCAGACTATAACTTATATTCAACCGTATCGTACGAGTCCTGTATTGTTGTTCTTTATCTCATGTTATGATTACATTCTTTTATGTTAAGTATTCCGCTCATGTGATTGAATTAGATGTATGCTCATGCCATGGGTCGACTTGGGGTCTCTCGGGGCTCCAAGTCCCGTGTCTATGATCCAGGTGTACGTTTGGGTCGTGACACAAGGGTTTCATCATACCTAGCAAATCCCTATGAGGTGCACCAGTTCTCTTTGTTTGAAAGAAGAATGATTCCGTTCGGATGTGCATTGATTATCGAAAATTGAACAAAGTTACCATCAAGAACAGGTGTCGTCTCCCCAGGATATGACTTGTTTGACCAGTTTCAAGGTGCCAAGTGTTTCTCAAAGATAGACCTCAGATCTGGATACCAGCAGCTTAGGGTTCGGAAGAGTGACATCTCGAAGGTAGCCTTTAGGACTCAGTATGGTCACTATGAGTTTGTAGTCATGTCTTTTGGAATAGCAAATGCTCTTGCAGCTTTTATCGATTTGATGAACAGGGTGTTCAAGACATACTTGGATATGTTCGTGATCGTGTTCATAAATAACATCTTTATATGGTCTCGGAGCGAAGAGGAGCATGCCACTTATTTGAGGGTGGTGCTACAGACTCTTAAGGATCGCCAGTTGCATGCTAAATTCAGTAAATGCGAGTTTTGGTTGAACTCAGTGGCATTTTTGGGTCATGTGGTGTCAAGTGAGGGTGTACAGGTGGACTCTTAAAAGATAAAAGCGATGAAGAGTTGGCCTAGACCAATGAATCCTTCGAATATCAGGAGTTTCTTGGGTTTAGCTAGTTATTATCGGAGATTTGTTGAGGGTTTTTCATCCATTGCATCCCCGTTGACTAGATTTACCCAGAAAAATGTGAAGTTTCAGTGGTCGGAGGCTTGTTAGAAGAGTTTCCAAGAGTTGAAGACTCGACTCACCTCAGCACAGGTGTTGACCCTACCCTAGGGTACCGATGGGTTTGTGGTATATTGTGATGCTTCGAGGTTCGGCCTTGGTTTTGTATTGATGCAGCATGGTAGAGTTATAGCCTATGCTTCCAGGCAGGTGAAGGTCCATGAAAAGAATTACCCGATTCACGACCTCGAGTTGGCGGCAATAGTATTTACTTTGAAGATTTTGAGATGCTACCTGTACAGGGTCCATGTGGATGAGTTTACAGGACGCAAAGCCTACAATATGAGTTTACCAAAAAGGATCTAAATGTACATAAGAGGAGGTGGTTGGAGCTTCTTAGAGACAACGATATGAGTGTCCTTTATCATCCGGGCAAGGCTAATGGGTGGCAGACGCTCTTAGCAGGCTTTCTATGGAGAGTGTGTCACATATAGATGAGGAAAGGAAGAAATTAGTGAAGGATGTACATCGGCTTGCACGACTAGGAGTCCATCTTGTTGACTAGACAGATGGTTGTGTCATTGGACGACTCTGCCCACTTGAGTGTAATAGTCGGGACCACATAAGCTCTTTTGTGGTAATGTCAGTTACATGACGAGTCTCTTATTATTCCTCATGATTTTAGTTACGCACGCTCATCAGTCATGTTATCATGTTTTCAGCAGGTTTGACCCAATGTTCAGTTTTACTTATGATTATCAGTTTTCAGCTTTGGTCATTTGATTTATTTATGATATTTAGTTATGTTCAGATCATGTTTTCAGATAATAGCATGCAAGCCCTACTCTCAGACTCTTATGATGAAATGTTTTTATGTTATGCATAATTTTTTATTTTACTTACTTAGCAATTTTACTTACCTTACATACTTGTTACGTTCCGCGTACTGACCATATATTCTATGTTGTATTATTTCATGATACAGGCTCTGATATTTGCACACTACAGGAATTGACTAGATAGTCGGGGTTTTGGATGTAGCATCCTTAACCCTCACTATATGGAACACACAACCTTTAGAAATCATCTTTCTGGCCTTAAGGTATGAAATGAAGCAACCTACAGGCACAACTGAACTACCCTTCCACTCTAAGACTGATTCACCCCAGAAATCGAAACTCTACCGCACGGGTTCTAAAATTTGCTGAGGCATAACATGCATGTAGCCAATTCATGCCAAAGATAACATCAAAATCTATCATGGCTAGCTTTACTAAATTTTCTGAGGTGACTTTTTAAAGGACTGTGATAGGGCAATTTCTATATACCCATCGAGCTATAACTGAATCACCTACTGGAGTAGAGACTGAGAAGGGTTCTGATAGGATTTCAGGATTGACTCCGATACTATTAGCAGCATAGGGCGTCATAAAAGATAAAGTAGCCCTTGGATCTAATAATGCATATACATCAAGGTGAAATACACGTAACATACCACTGACTACATCTGGGGAGAGCTCCTGCTCCTGATGAGATGCTAGGATGTAGAATCTGTTCTGGCGCTGATCACCACCTGTACTAGTGGATGCACCCTACTGAGTTGAACGTGCTGGTGGGGCTGCTGAACTAATGGCTGGGTCTCAACCTCTACCATGGTCTTTTCTGGCTGCTGGGCAATCTCTGAGCATGTGTTTGGGCTTCCTACACTCGAAACAAGCACCTGAACCAGCTAAACACTGACTGGTGTGTCTCCAGCCACACCTACCATACTCTGGGATGCTGGACTCTGAGTTTGCTACCATGACCTCTAGATCATGATGCTCATCCCCTCTGGTTTAGCCTAGATGTGGATGGCACACTTATAGCTGATGGTGCTGGGGCTAAGATCTCTGGTGGGACTACTGACGGTGCCCACCACCAGGTCTCTACTGGGTGAATCCAAAGTTCTCGGTCCTGGCCCTCTTGGCCTCTCTCTCCCACTCACTCACCTGTACCACCTCTATCTGCTGGGCATATAGGACTATCCGAGGAAAGTGAATGTCCTGATAAAGCATCGCGGTCCAGCAATTTTTGAACAAATAGTCTGCTATCCCATGGACGAACCGACTCACTCGAGCTCTCCGATCTGCCACTATCTCAGGTGCATACTTGTACAAGAGAGTGAATTCCAAAGTGTACTCCTAGACTATCATCTTGCCTTGTTTCAGGTTCACAAACTCAGCTGCTTTAATCCCCTCATCTCACGAGGGAAGAACTAATCTAGAAATGTGGTATGGAATGCATCCCAACCAATGGGGCCTGTTTCAATTGTCCTGCTATCCTTCCATTGCCTGAACCAAATATGTGCAACCCCTTTCAACTGATACGAGGCTAAATTAGTGCATTCCTCCCCTGTCACCCCCATGATTTGGGTGATGTTCAGAACTTCATCAATAAACTCATGTGGATCCTCGTCCATCTTTGACCCAAGGAACTCCAGAGGGTTCATCCTCAGAAAATCTCTAACTCTCATTGCTGCCGTGTTTCCATTCTGAGGGACATGCATTACTGCCTGTTGGTTGACCTAGGCGGTCAAAACCTGAGCTAGCATCAGTATGGCTGTCCTAAACTCTGTGTGGGCAACTTGTTCGGGTACATGTTCCTCGGGGGCTGGGGGCCTATTGGTGCCCATCCCCATTGTCATTCTCAAGGGTATTTCCATTTCCATTCTTCTTCTGTTAACTTGGCGAGGAGGCATGATTCTGCAAATACATATAGCACGAGTTAGAAGGATAGAGAGACATTTCATTGCACAACATAGATCATAAAAGAAGGGAACATTTCCTAAAACGTTTCGCAGCCTCTTCATCATAAGTGTGGCACGCTTCACACCCATGAAAAAAGACTCTACTTAATGCAACTTTCAGACGTCGTAGGACACTCAAAACCCAAGGCTCTGATACCAAGTTTGTCACAACCCAAATATAGGCCCGGATCGAGACACGGGACAAAGAACCTCGAGAGGCTCCAAGTCGACCCATGGCATGAACATAACATTTGTGTTTCAACATTTAAAATGCAGAAAACTAACATATAATATAGCGAAAGTCTGAAAATTTGATAACATCAAATATTGAATACATAACACAAGTCTAAAGCTGAATATATACTATGTATGATAAGCCTCTACTACTGATGAGTTGATGGGACAAGACCCCAACAAACTCACTAAAGTCTGAAACTGAAAATACTGAATATAACTGATAAGAAGGCCCCTCGAAAGATGAGGACACACCATCTCTCACTGGGAGGTGCTAACGTTGGAGATCTGGCTAGCGGTAGGACTGGGCCTGAATGTCAGAGCCTGTATCATGAAACCATACAACATAGAATGTGAGATTATTACGTGGAATGTACTGAGTATGTAAGGTAAGTAAAACCGCTAATTAAGTAAAATCAGAGATCATGCATATCATAAAACTTTTCATCATAAGAGTCTGAGAGTTGGTCTTGCATGCTATTGTCTGAAAACATGACTTAAACATAACAAAATACCACCCCTGAAATGAATGACCCAAAGCTGAAAACTATTATTTATAAGTAAAACTAAAACTTGGTCAAACCTACTGAAAACATAATAACATGACTGATGAACATGCATATTTGAAATCATGAGAAACAATGGGAGACTAGTCATATAACCGACATTACCACAATAGAGCTTACGTGGTCCCGACTATTACACTCAAGTGGGCAGAGCCGTCCAAAGCCTTGCCAGGGCTAAGGAAGCTACCATGATGTCAATATCAAGATGAAGGCCCCTTAGCGGTAGGGGAAGCTCACAAGGGAGGTCCCAAATAATCTGAACATACCTATGTTGACACGTAATTCTGAGGCATAGGTTGACTGACCCTTAGCTTACTCAATGCTAGACACTACTCCCAAAAACATGCATATTCTCTCCATTATTTTTCAACGAAGCTGACCATCGTCTAGTGACGAAGCTGAATCATAACATACATGCATTATCGGGAATCATAATATGAGGAGCCTAGGGCTTAGATCATACCAAAAGCTGAAGAGAGTGGGTGTCTAGACTCCAAAACAATGTGGTAAGCTAATAACATGAAATTTAGATAAATCATGAAACGTATTTGATCATATGGGCTTTCCCAATACTTATACATGCTTGAGATAGAGTTGATCATTCAAAATCATGGATATAGACATGGGTAATTCAAAATCATACATTCATCATAAACATCTCATCATAACTAGAAGCATAGATGATAATCTCATCTTTTCATGAACTTCCACAGATGGGCATCTTATTTGTAAAACTTTAAGATCATAATTTGTAATTGAAAATATTATAAAACATGCCCATAAATTATAATTCAACATTAGAAACATGCATAGACAATACCCATGATAGATACTTAGAGAATTAATAAGTTAGGTTAAAACCCCATAGCTTCATCAACTTAGAAATAACATGAAATTTGAAGAGGGATTGGGCATGGGAGTGGATGGATACACACATTCATAACCCTAAGTACGTGGGTGAATCTGATTACACAACCCTCTTGAATGCCCAATGGAATTGGGGAAGAACTTGATGAATCTAATCTTGATCACCCTTAGGAACTTTTAGGATTGCATGCATGGAGGGTAATAGGCTTAGAAGGATTTAATCCCTCTTAAAACGCACCTATCTGAGCTCATAGGAACATAGGAATTATGGAAAATCCCTTAATAATTTTGCAGGAAAATACACACTGCCAGTCCCGACAACGGACTGGACGATTCTTCCTCAACACCACTACTCATGGTCTATTTCTCATGGACAACACTGAAATCATACCTCTGAGGGCCACCACGAGGGACACCATGACTCGTGGTGTACCCAATAACTCATGGTGACAAAGTCATGCCCCACACTGCCTAAATTTTCCACTTCATGCTAACCTCTGGCCACGAGTCACTTGACGACTCATGGTACTGACCATGACTCATGGCCTAAGCCGTGGTCAACCCCAAATCCAAAAATCCAACCAAGTCCACCCTTCTCCCCACAAGTCACTTAACAACTCATGGTGCACCTCATGGGTCAATGGGTGACTCGTCCTGTGACCTGGTGCAGAAAACTTTATTTTCTCCATTTCAACCCTCGAGTCTGATCTTAGGGCTTTTGGGGTATTACACCTTACTCTCATGATCTTTTGATTTATATTTATGTTCTCAACTAATCATTTATTAAGCATGTTTTACTTAACTTACATACTCAGTACATTCCAAGTACTGACCTCATACTTTATGTTATATCGTCTCATGATATGGGTTTGGGTGATCCCGCTCAGTCTCTCTAATAGCTCGCTTCCTATTTAGTCCAGTTCAACCTCTACTTTGGGTGAGTCCTTATTATTTGATGAAATCTATCAATTTAGATTTGTTAGGTCAGTATTGTTCCAGACTTTGAGATAGTTGGGGACTTGTCCCAGTATCTCATCAGTTAGTAGAGGATTTCTCAAACATAGACTAGCATGATTAGCTTTGAGATTCAACATTGTGATGTATTTTCTTGGTTTATGTTCTATGTCATTCAGTCTTCCACTTATTCATGATTCATGTCATTTTTCTATTTGATTACGTTATTAAGTCATGGTATATATGTACCATGGGTTAGCTTGGAGCCATTCGTGGCTCTAGGTCCCGTGTCTTGATCCGGAGTCCCAACTCGGGTCGTGATAGGATTCAACCTGTAGTCCACAATGCAAGTCATATGTTGATTTGAGGAATCTACACTCCTCTTATTCTTATTTAAAGGGGTCAGATATAGATCGTAGGTCCAAGATACGGCCTATACATTCTACCGTATTCCTATCTAATAGCCAAAAATATCTTAATCTCCATTTACGATGGAAGGTATGGCTCGCACTTTGGATTCATGGTTCATATTTGAACCGTGCTCTAATCCAGTGACTTGGGATTCCTGATTCCAAGATGCGATGGATTTTATGGCCTGTAGGTTCAATCTGTGATACCTACATAGTGATTTCTCTGAAACACTTCGCTTTGGTATTTCAATTCTTGGTTATTTTTATACTTGGAAAAGAGGCTTCACCCACCAAGTTCACCCTATGAAACTTCTACAAGGAGTTGGGAATTACTTTCAAGGGTACGGGGTGTTACAATACCTACACAGGTCAATGAAACCTTTACTAGAATCTAACAACTGAAAGCTTGCCAGGATAGAGCTCTGACTACCTATACTGTACATATACATGAAAAGTTGTCTAGACTCATCTTGGCTCCAATTAGAAATGGAGCTCACCAATTAATGACTAATTTCTAAGCAAATGCCTAACATGGTGGTCTACTACCCTGTGCATCTAAACCTACATTGTCAAACGCAATGCCATCAGGAAAAAGTGACTTGAGTAGATAACAAGAGTACTCATATATAAAGCAGACTGAATAAAAGGTAATAAATAGGAATCTCATTAAAGAGAGATATAAAATGTAGTCTACTGAAGGTAATTGAAAGTTAATGATAGAATAAGAATCATTCTATCATAACATCTGAATAGTTTATCAGACTTAGTTCTGTTGATTCTGTATCTTTAGCTTATTTTGAATCTTAGTACTTATCTGATTGTTTAGCCTATGAAAGTATAGAACGTGTTATCTTTCAAGAACTATTTCCAACGTCATAAACATCCGAATCTCATAACAAACATGCTGGAAATTATTGTACTTGTGAAATATAAGACGTATGGTTGGTGAATAACTTTGGGGTCATTATGCTAGTTCTTGTAAATATGAAACCCTTAGCTTAGTTTAGATACTTATGTTTAAATTCTTGCTATTGTTACACCTTGTAAGTCATTATCTTGTAATCTATTCTGAGTAATTTGGCTTAGTTCTTTTTGGGTCTGCATCCTTAATTAATTTGGACTTTATTCTTACTTGCTTCTGTAATCTTTGAGAATAGTAATTTAATAATACTATAGCCACTTCTGGGGGCTTTTTATTTACATTCCACAAATAATGTAAATGAGCCAAACAAGACATATAGGATGTGACTGATTATTAATATCTCTGGAATATCTTATCTTATCTGCAGAATACAATAGATATGACTTGTTATGCTCGTTACACTGGAAACAAGTTCTTTAATAATCTAATGTATTTATCTCACTATACAGAAACTAGACGTCTCATAGTAGAGGAATGTTACCTATTAGTGATCATGAAAAGCTCAACTTCATGGGGGCAGCAAAAACTAGGCAGTTATGTATCATGAACAACATGTGATCCATAAATACATGTAACACATCAGAAAATGAACAAGGGAAGAATATGATATGTATTGAAGTTTAAGTGAAGGCAATATAATGCATGATCAAATGAGGCATTTGGAAACTAGGAACCATTCTATAGAATCACCACACACAATATTTTACTGTTCTTAGTGTGTTTTCATGTGTCTTTGGGTCGGTTCATTAGAACTTGGGCATATGTATTATTAAACTTGTATTACTATATATTAAATTTCTTCTCTTATCCTTCGAGAGAAATTAATCCACACGAATAAATTAGGAAGAGAGCCATGAGGGCCATATATCAAATGAGTCATAAATTTGTGTAACAACTGAGCAATTGATCATTATACCTAGAAAGTGATTCACTCAAGACACATGATGTCACCCCTGAATCTAGACCCAAGGCATAGACTAGCACTCTGACCACTTTCGTGATCTAAGCAAACCCTTAACCTGGCTTACTATTAGTTTAGATCTCAATAAACAATGCGGAAGCTAAAATAATATAATTAAAGAGAATTTATTCTATAACTAAAATAAATGTTAAGAAGTAACATTATTGATTCAACATCTAAATCTATCTATGAAGCCTCTATTACTGTAGAAGTGGTGTGGGGACAAAGCTCCTACAACTACCTTAAGATCTAAAAATAAAATGACTCAATCAAAACTGTGACACTCTAAATATAGGAGGCCTCACCAAATAGCTGGATGAAGTTAACCCTAGCGAAGCCTCCCTTGCTATTCCTGTGTACCTGATTCGGTATCATAATACAATAAAGCGTCAAAAAAGACGTCAGTACATAGAATGTAAGTATGTAAAATAGCTGAATGAAACAATGTTAGCAAGAGTATCTCAATAAAAGGACATAAATGGAATCAATAAACTTGATACATACTTGAAAACTCAATATGATGCATAGGACACAATATGATCATGTTTAAAATAGTTTATGCAATAAAACTGATGCATCAAAATCATCTCTATAAATACTTATGCAATTAAAGCATATCAATAGTTGGGAGTTTATTATAAATGAAAACTATCATGTATGAGCGCATGAGGATCCCACGTCTTATCCACGTGGAGGAGAGCCATCCGAATCCTTGCCAAGGCTGGGGACAAAAACTTAACTTTGGATCTATAACTGAGTCCTTACTAGGGGCTATCTTGAGGAGTCTCCTAAACCAACAACAAGATGCTATCCTATGTTGGCTAAGTTGTTTTGGGACTTAAGGGTTCTTGAACCTATTCACGGACCTCAGTGCTAAATAATCCTCCTAAAATATATACTCATATAACTAGGCCCTCAATGAGGCAATAAAAGAAAATATCATTATAAAGCACTTTAGCTATAACATATAATGAATGTTTAAAATCTTTTGTGGAGCTTTTTCTCAAAAATCATCTTCAAATTTTCTTACGAGCCTCTCACTCAAAACATAGTTTAAAACATCTTTATAATGTCATGAAGAACCTTATTCAAAATAATCTTTAAACATCAATATGGAGCCTTCACTCAAAACATCTCGTGACTTTCAAATAAGACTTTACTTATGCTTTTTGAAAGTTATGATAAAAATCATCTCTTTATACTTAAAATTTCTTCATACATACTCTGTTGAAAACATGCTCAATCTTTATAAAAATAATATATTTACATTAAAAATATATTCTTTCAAAATTATGTTTCTTTAAAATCATGCTTTTATGCAACTAGGGTTCATAGGATAAGAGACATGAACTCACCTCAACAATCAAGAATCAGCAATTAAGAGAGTATGATTGTTACACCCTGGAAAATGTTTGTGATTATTTAATGTTTGTATGCTATGCTAAGGGAAGTACGAGTAGTATATTGGTCGTAAGTGAGGAGGAAAATATGTACGAATGGAATGGCGAAGAATAAGAGAAGTTCATAAGATCTCTCAAATTAAAGGTACTTGAGTCTAGTTTTCACAACATCAAACCGCTTGTCAATTGGAGTTCGAAATAAAAATTTATAGGTATTTTACATTGGCATATGGAGCTGTGAAGTGACCACCGCCCTAAAATGCTTCCACCACCTTAACTTTTTAAAAATCTAATGTGTTGCTTAAATTTTACTTTAACACTAATCCAGATTTGAGGTGCTTTCTTATAACCCAAAATTCTCTCAAATTCCAGAATACAAGAAAGGTGAATTGAAGAAGAAATATCAAGATAAAATTCCATCAAACACAAGAAAACTTGAGAGTTAGTTTCCAAGTGTACAAGATGAGTTAGGGTCTGTTTTGGAGCTCATTTTAGCAGTGATTTAGAGGTGATTTGCTGCGTTTGAAAAGCTGTTTGTACTACTTATATGTCCCTCTTTGAAAAAGTATTGAAGAAAATAGGAAGGTAAGAATTTTACCCTCTTTAAACCCCTCAACTTGCAAGCGAAAAGCTGGAATTCGGCAGCTAAAGTGAGCTGCCATTTGACTGTTTTTGAGCTGAGTTCCTGCTCAATTTTTATAGGATTTTTGGTAGTTTCTTTGGCTGGAAATATGATTCAATTTTAGGGTAAGGATTACAGTAGAATATAGGTAATTTTTCCCTTCTTAGACTCTCTCTCAAAATCTTGTGAAAATAGTAAAGAAAATGGCTATAGCTGTTGGTATTGTCGTGAGTTATTGTTTTTGTTGTTACTGCTATTTGGTGAATTGTTTTGATTTCATTTTTTTATACAGATTAAGCTTATTGTTGACCTATGAATTCAAGAAATTAAAAATTTTAAAGGCTGGTCATTGAAGTAGGAAATCGGCTAAGAAACGGTCGTTGGAAAAAGGTATTTAAGGCATCCCGTCCGTTGTTCTTTCAAGCCCGATTCGTGCATTGTGAGTTGAATGATATAGAAAACTTCTTATATGTATTTAGGAAGTAAGTCAAGATATATTTTAGGTTTAAGTTCCATGCTTGATTGAAGCTAAATATTGAGATTATGGGTAGCCCAAAGAGGCATTTAAAGTGTGATATCATGTCGATTGTTGTTGTAGTTGTACATTGAGTTGGAGACCCCTCAGTGTGGGCATTGTTAGCTGATACTTTAAATTATGTTATATATGTTATGTTGATCATGTATGAGGTTCTATTCACCTTATAAAATAAAAACTTAAAGCTATGATGGTGATGTAAGGATAACGTACGGTAAGAACCAATGTCAAGTGAGTAAGAGTAAACGAGAGTACCAACGCAGTGATTACTTGATATGGTCACCTAGATTTATGTCTATATGTTTTAAAGTTCTTAAGGCTTAAAATAAATTCTATAACTCCTATTCCTTAAGTTATTGACAAGTTATCGAGTTTCCAGGTGCTAAAGTAGTAAACGTGGAGTTCAAGTTGAGTCTAAGCTTTTTAAATTGAATCCAACTATTCATGTGTAGTCCAAGTATTCTAGAGTTGGGTCTAAGTATCCAAACTTGGTTATAGATACTCATAAACGAGGTCTAGTATCATATTCCTCGAGTCTTATGTTCATATTAAGCTTTCAAGTTAATTATGTTTTATGTCCCCTCTGTCAGGTGCTAGGGGAGTTATGTTCAGTTGGTCCTCTGAGTTGGACCCATTATCTGAGTTAGTTACCTTGCATTATTCGGTTGGTCCTCCAAGTTGGACCCATTAGCTGAGTCAGATATATTGGATTATTCAATTGCTGGTTTAAGTATCAGTTTGCTCATTTGTATGATTTGCATTATTTACCGCACACCCTCTCTAGTCCGACTATCAGATGACTGATAGTTCCATGTTCTATGCCATCTCTGGTCCAAGTATCAGATGGCTGAATGTGCGAAGAAATATGTATGAAAATCCTAGTCCAAGTATCAGGTAGCCACTGAGTTGATTCTCATAAACTTCGGTCCAAGTATCGGATGTATTGGCATATGAGTTAGTTATGTTATACTCATGCACAGAGTCTACATATAGGGTAGTCATTTGAAGAGTTATAGAGTTTCTCTCTCTACCCTACCTTCTAATTTATGTTCAGCTATTGTTTGCCATTGTTTATGTTGATAGGTTCCAAACTGTCAGGTTGTTGTTATTGCCTTCTCTGATTTAATTATCTTTAACATTACCTTATTTACAGATTTCAGTCTTACATAAAAGTGCATTTCTTTGTACTGACATCCCTTCGCCTGGGGACCCCTATCAACATGTTGCAGGTGCAGATAAGAGCTTGGATCGACCATTACAATAGGAGCCCAGATCCAGTGAAGAGTTGGTATGCTCCTTTCTTTCAGGAGTCCTATGTTTGGTTTGGTTCTTTTGAGTTTTGATGTACATATGGGTAAGCGGGGCCCTATCCCATGCATTCAATTTTATTTACTCCTTTAGAGGCTTTTGTGCACTAGTTGTACAGTTGTTCAGTTTTAGTGTAGTTTTTGGTCTAGCTGGCCTTCCGTAGTTCTTTTCAGTTGTGATCACGTCCTTGTTGGCATTCTACCTTGTCATGTTTGTTGAGACCTGGCCGGTCCATTTCCATGTTAAAGTAGACTATGACAGGTGACTCAAATTGCCTAAGGGTTACAGTTCAGATGCTATATAGCCAGCTTCTTGATCTCTTCGGAATCGAGTGCCAGTCGCGCCCTACCCCAGTTTTGGGGCGTGAAAATGATCAACAACCAGTAGAATAGAATTGCAATCAATAAATTTCAATATACAACTCAATATGAAGAATTCAATAATGGCAATTCGACATATATAGATATAGAAGGAGACATTTCAAAAATTGGGTAAAAACCCTAGCTTTAATATAAATGAATTTTCGCATAGATGTAGGGCATAAGGATGCAGAGGAATCCCTAATTAGGTTAGCCTTATATACCTGAAAAAATAGAACCTTAGACTCAAGTTTGAAGTATCCTAATTTGGAGAAGAAGACTTCCTAGCTTCTTGAAAAACTTAAGAGCTTTGATCCTTGCATTCTACATTGTAATGGAAGAACTAGGTGTGTAGGATTTAACAGTACTTAAATAATACCTTTATCAGTCTCAAACATCTGCATTTAGGAAATTAAACCATGGGAATTCCCTAAAATAAATTTAAGATCATTTTTGGTAACTTCACTTGTTTGTGAATTTTACCCATCCCGTGACGACGTGCACTTGACAGTGCTCCACTGAAATGCTCATAACTTTTTATTCAAACACCGATTTGTGCATGGGTTTGATGAATTGGAAAGAATACTCAAAGGGATTGAATTTGATGGGTTGAATAACTAAAAAGTACTTCAAAAATTGGGAGGTATGATCATTTGAAGTTGACCCTTGTAAGAACTTGTACGAAAACTCAATCAGTAAAAAGGCTCTCAACTCAACTTTGTGCTAGAGGTTCCTTATGACCTTAATTTGTATCCACTTCACTTCTCACACTTAAAAATTGATCTTAACACTTAGTTTCCATAAAATTCATCAGGTTCGGGTCTATCAACATACCTAGAATGGTTTTAAACTTAGCTCAAAAGTCTGAGGCATTGCAATATCTCCCCCTGGAATCATTCATCTTTAAAAAAAGGTCATAGACATAGATAGGATCTAACCCTGAAACTTTCTAAATATTTTGGTAGAGTTCCTTCATTAGTGGGACTAACTCAATCGCTAAATTTCTTTTAGTAGACTAGGAACACTATCACGAGTCTCACTGGATATTGAAAGGGGTAATGACGTAGAAAACTACATGGGAACATGGCTTTGGCTCTTATTAGCCTCTTAAAGCATGGAGTAAGGATAGGACTTGTTTTTCCTTAAGTGATACGACTAACATCCTTTAAGTTGAGAAATAACTTTTACACTACCCCAACTTCTTTGAATGCCACACTTGTCTTTTACGACTTATAATTCTCACCTGTGCTCATATTGATACTAAAGGAAAACTCTAACAACAGGTTTCCACCACGTTCAAGCCTAACTCGACTAAATCTCTTTGCACCTCAAGTTATCCCCCAAGAATACTACTTCTTATTCTTATCATGAAAATAACCCAATCTCGAGCTCTAATCAAGGAGTAACTAGTCACACAATGCAATGGTCAACATTTATATCATCACAATGATCTTGGGCAGATTTATATGCCCAAGTGATACTCCAACGTATTATTTTCGCCTTGTTTGTGTGCAATATGTATATATTCTCATGTAATTGGTAATAAAATGTGAATTTATACTAACCAACATGATTAGCATTTGTTTTTTTGCAGGAAAATATGATTTTTAGGAGCTAAAATGCATGTTGGAACTATATCGGAGTTGGACTTGGATACGAGCGTGGAAAAGACATTGGAATGCACTAATTATAGGGGCTCCGCGATGGAGCCGTGCCACGCTACCATCGCGGAGGCACACTGCCTGGAGAGGAAATTAAATGGCAAATTCCAGTGAGGCCTCGCGACAGCTCCGTGGCACGGAGATAGGCCTCCGCGTTGGCCTCCGTGCCACGTTGAGGCTATTTTACCGGACCCTGGATTTCCAGTGAAGGTCCGCGTCCACGCCGTGTCACGGAGGCAGTGCTCCGCGTTGACCTCCGTGACACGTCGCTTGTTATTCCGGGAAAAATTTCCCTCTAGTATAAATAGCACACTTAGGTTTATTTTAATTAGTTCAGACTTGGTGGAGCTAGGACGTGGGTTAGCAGCAGTTGAGGGACGAAAAAGCTAAGGGATTTCTTCTCTTCCTTTCTTCTTTCAATCAATTGTATGTATGATTTACACTTGTTTTAGGATGATCAATCCACAAATGAGTGGCTAATTCTCTTCCTTGCTAAGGTTTTGAACATGTGTAGTGAATTTTGATTGTAAATGATATGGTTTTCTTCTTCTTCTTTCATGTTGTTCTATTAATTCTTGTTCTTACTGCATTAGTGCTTGGCCGACATTAATGTACATCTAAAAAGTCCAATTTCACTCGAGAGAGCAAGAAATTGGAAAGTTGTGAATTAATAGGGTATTGTTCTTAACTTGATTTGGGAAAATTGGGTTTTGATGTGCTTTCCTGATAGAAATATACTTGAAAGCCGTATTAGTCAGTTTAGGAACCGAAATTGTATTGCTAGGTCATAAATTGCATTTGATCACAGAAATGTAGACGAATGGTTTATGATTCCAAAGTGAAATTGAATACGAGAGTTTTAATTTCTAGGCTACTGTTCTTGGCTAGCAACATGAAGAAGAGATTAACCGAATTATTATTATAATCGAATTCATTACTTGTCCTTAACCTTGGCATGCTCATATCCATAGTTTAAATTCACAGTAAATAATTGTTGATAGTTTTAGTATATATATATTTTATAAACAAAACTTATTTAACTGTTGGTTACGCTGTTGTTAGCATAATTAGAAGTAAGATAAGAATATAGTATACTTAGGCAAATTTTACATATCCTGAGCCTCCTTGGATCGATACTTGGCTTACTTAGCCACTTTATTACTTGTTTGACCACGTGCACTTGCGTGTCGGTTTATAATATATAATACCAACCGAAACAGCCGGACAAGTTTTTGGCGCCGTTGCAGGGGAGGCTAGGCAAAGTTGTGAAATTGTGTTTAGTGTAAATTTACTGTATTTTTATTTTTATTTTCTTAAGTGTTAACAACTTGGTCTTAGCCTGTATTTTACAGACTTGATTTCTGTGAACACTGGCAAGGGACAAAGAGCTGGTGGAATCTTACTTAGAGCCTGAACGTGAATTTCATAGTCAACGTAGAGAAGCTCTACAAAAGAAGCTGCAGTTGCTCAGACAATCTATTATGGAGCAACAACATCCACCAGTTGTAAGGGTAGTGTTAGTGCACGATGAAGCAGCAGCAAGGCCGGTTCGCGAGGTGGCAATCCCACATGCCAACAATGTACATTCTAGCATCCGCAAACCAGAGCCTGGAGGGAGGTTTGAATTAAAGCAGAATATGGTGCAACTCTTGCACACAAGCGGGCAATTTACCGGTCTCCCTCATGAAGATCCACAACAACATCTCCAAAACTTTTTGGAGATAAGTGACACTTATATACCCACTGGAGTGTCACCTGATTATGTTCGGCTCACCTTATTTCCGTTTTCCTTACTTGGTGAAGCCAAGAGGTGGTTAAAAGCTGAACCACCCAATTCTATATCAACGTGGGATGATCTTGCACGGAAGTTTTTGATTAGATTTTTCCCTTCTGGTAAAACAGCTAGACTTAGAAGTCAAATTCTAAGTTTTAAACAGAGGGAGGGAGAAAATCTATATCAAGCCTGGGAAAGATTTAAATCCATGTTGCGGGACTGTCCTCATCATCATCAGTCCAATGAGGTGTTGGTACACACATTTATTGAGGGTTTGGAACCCCACACTAAAATTCTGTTAGATTCAACAGCTGGAGGGCAAGCGCTGGAAAAGACCTATGAGGAGCTGTACACTTTGCTCAACCGAATTTCCCAAGGCAATCCAGAATGGAATGCAGATTCATCTCGAGGTGGAGCAAGAAAAGCAGTGGGAGTGCTTGAAGTGGATGGATTCACAACTATCGCTGCACAGATAGCTGCCTTGCAAAATCAGTTAAATAACCACTTCAGCAATATGAACTTGAACCAGCCTTCAACTTCAATCAATGCGGTCCAACAGATGTGGTGTGAAGTGTGTGGTAGTAGTGAGCATTCAGCCGAGTGCTGTGGTGAAAATCCTAATTCTGTTAACTTTGTGGGCAATGCACAGAGAAATCAGCAGCAGTTTGGTAGTGGCTACAACTCAAATTGGAGGAACCATCCAAATTTTTCGTGGGGTAGCAACAACCAACATGGCCAAGGTTCTGGTCAGGGTATGCAGAGAAATCAAGGAGGGCAACAAAACTTTCAAGCTCAATTCAGAAATCACAATGCCCCTCCTCCACCACCATCACCTACCATTGAGTAGATGTTCAAGACCATGATCGCTAATCAGGCACAATTGCAGGCTGACTATGTTAAATTGGCAGCCGAGGTGAAGAATAATCAATTGGCAACCAAGGCTCTTGAATATCAGTTTGGGCAATTTGCTAGTGCCCAAAATACAAGACCCAGAGGAGGACTACCTAGCGACACGGATCCTAATCCGAAGCAGGTTAATGCGGTGACCACGAGGAGTGGCTTATAGTTGAAGGAGGTGGAACCGGAAAGACCGCCTCAAAAGTCAGGAGCAACAGATGTTGAGGAGGAACAAAGTTCTGATAGGGGGAAGACTAAAGAAGCAGAATCAGAAAGGCCTCCACCCCCGTTCCCTCAACGACTTAAGAAACACAAGGAGGAGGCGTGTTTCAAGAAATTCATGGAGGTGCTTAAACAGGTACATGTTAACTTACCTCTTGTTGATGTCTTGCAGGGAGTGCCAAAGTATGCAAAATATATTAAGGACATCGTGGCTAACAAAAGTCGTTTGACTGAGTATGCCACGGTGGCTTTGACGGAGGAATGCACTTCCCGTATTCAGAATAGACTGCCCACGAAACTGAAAGACCCTGGAAGTTTTACTATCCAGCTGACTATTGGGCAAAGTATCCGAGCTCGTGGATTATGCGACTAGGGGGCAAGTATAAATCTGATGCCATCTTCGGTATTCAGAAAGTTAGGTCTAGGGAGTCCTAGACCTACAACGGTAATCTTGCAGCTAGCGGACAGGTCCTTAGCTAAGCCGGATGGCATTGTTGAGGATGTGTTAGTGCAAGTGGGCTCCCTCATTTTTCCGGTCGATTTTATTGTTCTGGACTTTGAACCAGATGCTGAAGTCCCATTTATTTTGGGACGACCCTTTTTGGCAACCGGAAAAGCATTAATTGATGTAGCTGTGGGTCAACTTACAATGCGGGCACATGACAAGATAGAAGTGTTTGACGTGTACAAAGCACCCAAGCTCCCGATTGTAAATGAGGAACTCTCGGTGATCAATGTGATTGATCATGGGAAGGCTAATATAATGAATGATTCCCGAGAGTTAACAGGAAGGCCACCAGATAAGGTTGAGAACTACTGGGGGGAGGACAACGATTGTGACAAATCGTCCATCACCCTAGTAGATAATTGAGCATAAAGGACGTCGAGCCGCGACGGTAAACCAGGCGCTGCACGGGAGGCAACCCGTGAAAAGAAAAATATTCTATTTTTCTTCTTTTAGTAGATTGTAATTAATTTGTATTTTTATTTTATTTTTCTTTTTCTTGATTTCGTACAAATTTTTCATTTTAGTTAGCATTTTTTTTTCTCATTTTAGTTAGGGAAATCTATTAATCTAACCAATTTCGTTTAGGGAAGTGATTTTCAGGTCAAACGGAGAAAAATATGCATGGAAGCGGGAAAAATAAGGCAAGGTATGAAAAAATAATTTTATTGAAGAAACAGTGCACTGGGGCGTTGGCTCCGTGTCACGGAGGGAGGGCTCCGCGTTACCCTCCGTGACACGTTGAAGGCAAAATCCGGATTTTTAAAATTTCCAGAGAGCCATCGCGTTGGCTCCGTGTCACGGAGGAGGGGCTCCGTGTTACCCTCCGTGACACGTTACCTTATATTTGGTGCCGGGTCACACCGGGTTTCCGGGTGACCCGCGTGTTTTTCTTTAAATTAACCCTAATTTTGCCCAATTTTTCCCCATTTCTTGTACTCTCCGCGACCAAAACACCCAAATCCCCCTCCCCAACCAACATGCCACGTTACTAGGCAAGGAATACGTCAAGTTTCTTCGGTTCTTCAACTCAAAGGTACGTTTTCCTCGTTTCTCTCAAATTTTTGGCGATTTTAGTCTAATTTGGGCATGTGAGGTGAGATATATCACCCCAAGTAGCAATTTAACATGATGTTGAGTTATTTGTGATTGATGAATGTTCGGATTGTTGTAATTAGCGTTTGAACTTATCGATTACGTAAATAATTCGAATTTGATTGTAGAATTGTATTCTAGGGCATAGGTTGTTGAATTTGACTTGGGTGACTTGATAATTCGGTAAATTAGATGCCGGGGTGTGTTTGTAAATAGAGTTAAGTCGTTGTAAATATTTTATGAATGTTAAGACGACGAATTCTCGAATTGTTGGGGAAAATGCGAAAATTGTGCAAATTGGTTTGATTATTTGGATTCGTTTGTATATAGAATGTTTTGTCTTTTTTTTTATTTGTTGTTTTTGTTGCTAAGTGCGATGGTTGAATTGTTAGCGATAGTAGGATTGGAATTAGTTGTATGAAGTCTGAGTAGTACGCTAAGAGTTATGCTGTCGAAATTTTTTTGAACGCACTAAGCATAAATTGTATAGTTGTTGTCTTTGGTGTAAGTAGAGTTATCCTTGCCGTAGTTTTGTAAAAGTAGCTAAGGCCTAAGTGTGGGGTAAACGTTGTGTAACCCGACCTTAGCCTAAGTTAACATCTTTATAGCTTAACTTTGTGCTTGTTAATTTATATGGACAGGTACAATGGCTAGCAGACAGGATAAGGGCAAGGGTGCTTCTACCTCAGGCACCAGCAGAAAAAGAATGAGATTGGGCACCGCAGTCCCAGCTGCACCAGCTGTTCCGCGCGGCCAACGCCGCCAATACGGAACAAGGTGGGTAACCTAGGAAGGAAAGAAATGGTATGCTAAGCATAAGGAGAGCAAGTACTTCCCGGAGGAACATATTGCATGGGAACCACTAGCACAGGAGTTCCCCCGTATTGTGCAAAGGATTGAAGCAGCTGGGCTCAGCTTTATCTTTCAGGAGCCCAAGGAGTGCAACCTTCATTTGGTCCGAGAGTTCTACGCAAATTGGAACCCGGACATCAGAAGCCACACAATAAAAATCAGAGGGCAGATTGTCACTCTGGAACCCCAGCAATTTAATGCCATCGTTGGAGCGCGGGACACAGACGCCCACGTTCTCCGCCAGCTAAACATCACCCCACCATACGCCGACATCAGACGTACGTTGTGTGGGGCTCGATCCACAGCCCGATGGAGTAGACATAAGGAGAGGGGTTACCACCAGACTCTGCCTTATTCGCAGATGAACAGGGAGGCCAGAATATGGCTGAAAATTGTATGTTCTTGCTTGATCCTAGGAGTTCACATGACGGATATGACTCGGGACCGTGTCTGCTTGGTGTATGCCCTTATGAAAGGGCTTGAGATTAATGTTGGGGCGGTCATTATATCCGCCATGAAGAGAGCCAGACTACACCAGGGCCACAGATACGGGTTTGGCGGACTCATCACCACCTTCCTCCGAGGCCTCGATGTCGAGGAAGAAGCCTTGGATTACATCCCGCAGTTGGAGCGGAGGGCCCTCGATGTGACAAAAACTAAGGCCCCCGACACCACACATGGGTCAGTGCTGACTTTGGGCTAGCGACATGCTCGTGACGATCAGTACATGGCACGTATGTTCGGCATGCAGATGCTTCAGCTACTGATTGGTGGGAGACCAACCACCGAGGAAGAATTATAGCAGCTGGAGCTGGATTACCCATTTGGTGAGAATGCCAAAGCCTTATGCCGAGTGGAACTAGCCTTCGTGGAGCCGACTGATGACGATGTCCCTACTGATGAGGAGACACGTCGGGAGGACTCCGATGTGGAGTCCGATGACGACGATGGAGCTGACTCAGATATGGGCGACGAGGCAGCAACACCGGATGAAGAAGTCGAATATTTCAACTGAGCAGGGAGTTCCACCACCCAAAAATTTGTGCTTTGTATTTTTGTGAACACTGGGGACAGTGTTCGATTTAAGTGTGGGGTGGGGAGTAGCTAGGTGCTGGGACTTGGGCCCTAATATGCTGTATGCTTTTTCCTTGGTTTGTATGTATGTTTGTGCTTTCCCTGTTATGAACTGATTTGTGTTGTATCTGTATATATTTGTTTTTGTGGATAATGATGTGTGTTATGAAAAGATATGGTTGCCAGTGTAAATATTTTGTAAATATTTTTTTTTCTATCGAGATGATCGATATTTTTCAAAAATTTTCGCGAAAATATTTTGCACTTGTAAATATTTTCTTTCGATCGAAATGATCGATGTGTTGCAAAAATTTTCGGTTTTTATTTTGGGTTTCTCGGAGTTTGTTTTCGGTTCTTTTACCGAGAATAGTCCCATTGAACCGATGTCATAGTTAGTGACCGTTCCCTATGATGGATGGATGACGACCGTCTTAAGGGAAATGTAGTCGGTAGGAGTAGGATTTTAATTTGTTTTCAGTTTTTCTTTGGTGGATTGCATCAATGAACTGTAGTTGCTGTATGGTTGCAAAATTTCGTTGCGTGTTGTAACTGATGTTCAAAATGTAAAAGTGATTCATTTGAAAGCATGCAATTTTGTAAATATGTTGAGTTACCTAGGCTGTAGAATTTGATTCGGTGTGATTGAGGCTTAATTTTTGAATTCATGTAATTGGTTAATTCAAGAGTCTGTGAATACATCTTGATTCGAGCATGTGCATGAAGTGTGTGAAGTGAGGTATTGTTATTCCATGCTATTGTGAAATGTCTAGAACTTGCCTGGTGTGTGTACAAAACGAAATGGAGGAGGTGTAGTGTTGGAAAGGATGTAGGCATTTCTTTGTTTTAACCGAGAGTTTCTATTTTTTTCTTGTCATACTCTACCTTTTTATGTGATTGTATACCCTAGTCAGCCCGTTGAGCCTTTAGCCGATTATTTCTTTCTTTTGTCCAAAATTGGATAAACTAAGCTTTATTCCTTCTTTTCATTAGCCGTAGAGTCTATACAAAACTCTTAAGCGCTTAAGAAGAAAAGAAAAAATTTCCCGAAGTGTCAAAGAGTGAGAAGAGTGGAAAGAAAAGAAAAGCAGAGTGAAGAAAGAAAAGAAGCGGTTGAAGAGGCACTTGGTATAATGAAATGATAATAAAGGTGCATGAAAACCCTTTGTTGTTGTGTCCCGTGTGTTTGAGAAAATGGGCCATACAAAAGTAAACAAGCATGAATGGGATGATGAAAAAGAGAAAAAGAAGAACAATATCCATGAGTCGATGGGAATGTGTTGAAAAGGCGCTTAATGATGCTAGTGACTATTATTGGCTAATCCAATATATATACTAGTTCCATAGCCCCATTACAACCCATTAAAGTCCTATGTGATCCTACATTGCATTTCTTTGTATTAGTGGAGTAATACACTAAGGGCAAGCCTATGGGTCACGACATGATGCATGTGAATTCTTTTGAGAGAGAGAGTGAAATTAATTTTTTTATGCCCCTACTTGCATGTTTGTGTGTTGCATGAACAAAAAGGGGAAGATTCTCTTGAGTTGTGAGGCCACATGCTTGATGAAAGATTGATTTTCGTGTCGGATTTCTTGATTAGCTGATTTGCATGAGTTTGCCGATATCAAGAATCAATTCTTAAAGTCTAGGAAGTCTTGATGTATGAAAGGTCATTGCATTGCAAGACCATGCATGTTTTCTTGATGATTTGCAAAAATTGAATAATCGGTATGACCGTAGCGTAAATGGTCGCACCATAGTGATGAAGGTTGGGATGTAATTTGCATGAGTTGTGTATGTGTTGTTCGAGGACGAACAAGGATTTAAGTGTGGGGTAAGTGATCTTGGGCAGATTTATATGCCGAAGTGATACTCCAACGTATTATTTTCGCCTTGTTTGTGTGCAATATGTATATATTCTCATGTACTTGGTAATAAAATGTGAATTTATACCAACCAACATGATTAGCATTTGTTTTGCAGGAAAATATGATTTTTAGGAGCTAAAATGCATGTTGGAACTACATCGGAGTTGGACTTGGATACGAGCGTGGAAAAGACATTGGAATGCACAAATTATAGGGGCTCCGCGATGGAGCCGTGCCACGCTACCATCGCGGAGGCACACTGCCTGGAGAGGAAATTAAATGGCAAATTCCAGTGAGGCCTCGCGACAGCTCCGTGGTATGGAGATAGGCCTCCGCGTTGGCCTCCGTGCCACGTTGAGGCTATTTTACCGGACCCTGGATTTCCAGTGAAGGTCCGCGTCCACGCCGTGTCACGGAGGCAGTGCTCGCGTTGACCTCCGTGACACGTCGCTTGTTATTTCGGGAAAAGTTTCCCTCTAGTATAAATAGCACACTTAGGTTTATTTTAATTAGTTCAGACTTGGTGGAGCTAGGACGTGGGTTAGCAACAGTTGAGGGACGAAAAAGCTAAGGGATTTCTTCTCTTCCTTTCTTCTTTCAATCAATTGTATGTATGATTTACACTTGTTTTAGGATGATCAATCCACAAATGAGTGGCTAATTCTCTTCCTTGCTAAGGTTTTGAACATGTGTAGTGAATTTTGATTGTAAATGATATGGTTTTCTTCTTCTTCTTTCATGTTGTTCTATTAATTCTTGTTCTTACTGCATTAGTGCTTGGCCGACATTAATGTACATCTAAAAAGTCCAATTTCACTCGAGAAAGCAGGAAATTGGAAAGTTGTGAATTAATAGGGTATTGTTCTTAACTTGATTTGGGAAAATTGGGTTTTGATATGCTTTCCTGATAGAAATATACTTGAAAGCCGTATTAGTCAGTTTAGGAACTGGAATTGTATTGCTAGGTCATAAATTGCATTTGATCACAGAAATGTAGACAGATGGTTTATGATTCTAAAGTTAAATTAAATACGAGAGTTTTAATTTCTAGGCTACTGTTCTTGGCTAGCAACATGAAGAAGAGATTAACCGAATTATTATTATAATTGAATTCATTACTTGTCCTTAACCTTGGCATGCTCATATCCATAGTTTAAATTCACAGTAAATAATTGTTGATAGTTTTAGTATATATATATTTTATAAACAAAACTTATTTAACTGTTGGTTACGCTGTTGTTAGCATAATTAGAAGTAAGATAAGAATATAGTATACTTAGGCAAATTTTACATATCCTAAGCCTCCTTGGATCGATACTTGGCTTACTTAGCCACTTTATTACTTGTTTGACCACGTGCACTTGCGTGTCGGTTTATAATATCTAATACCAACCGAAACAGCCGGACACACAACATTCAAGTTTATCACTCTAATCATCTTATGGCTCCTTCATAGATTACATTTTCTAAGAATTCTCCCATCTTCCCTAGCATATCTAATAACTGCAACTCATTATATTCTATAAAGAGTGTCATTAAAAAAGTTCTTCAACTACTACACATGAACAATTCTTACATCGCACTTCTTCCACACTTATAATCCAAGATGGAACTAGTACACTGCAATTGTCATCAAAGAAGTATCTTCTTTCTCCTATCCTTCCCTTACCTAGCTTCTTTTACTATTATGTATCAAGTCAAAAGGAGGATCATTGAAAGAATAGAGTATGATCATTAGGAATACAACGGATACAACTCAATCATGACTTATACTTAGCATGACTTTGTCATTTGAGGTGAGGTCTGAGGAATCAAGTGCAATGGGCGCGAGTACTTCACATACTGGCAATATAAGGCATGAATAGAAGGGTTATTCTGAGCATACATATTATAACCACCATTACCATTATGGGTGCATGTACATAGGACATAGAGTAAGAAAATCAGAACAATGAATCGTTCAAGAAATTTAATCTAAGCATATACATGATGTAGCATGATTTTACTATCCATTAAGGCGCATCTTGAGGACTGAGTTCATAGAACTAAGCATATTATAAGATTTGAATTTATATATATATATTGAGTCTTATATCATAAATCTAGATTTTATGGAATCATGGAGTGAGATTGGAATCGCAGTCTGAAGCGGTTGCTTCTCATTCAAGGAATCTAAGTATGGGCATGGGTATGAATAGATGTAACAGCCCAAAGTTTCCTAGGAGTAGAATCGGGATTTGAAATTCGATCAATAGAAAATTTTGAAGAATTTCTCAAAACGACTCTTCATACGAGTCGTGGTTTGGAGTCATGGGTTATAGGAGCAATCGTTGTATACAACAATTTCTCCTAGTCCAGTAATGATGGCTCATGGTATAAGTCGTAGGAGGCAGTAACGATTCAAGGTATGATCCATTATAGGAAACAGTTAGTTGTGGTAGGCTGTCATGGTTTGGGTCTGCTAAGGGAAGGTCCGAGGTCATGAGTCATGGTACGACTTGTAGTAGAAAATAATGAGTTGTTGTAGGAAGTCGTGGGGTGTAAGTGCAAAAGATGGGACCCCTAACCATGAGACATGGTATGACTTATTTTAGGGGACAAGAGTCGTGGTGATGTACGTGGTTGGAGAACTAGAGAACCAGAAATTTTGACTGGAAAGCAATGGAAGGAAACCACGAGTCGTGGTCAGGAGATACGACTCGTGGTACCTGGCAGTCAACTTTTTAATTATGTTTTCCTAGGGGTATTTTTGTAACATTCTAAGCTTCTAACCCCTAACTGATGTCGTTTTGGATTTCTTAAAGAGGGTACTAAGGGTTTTAACCTAGCCTAAGTCCTTATGCTTTCATAATAAAAGTAGATTTGAAATCCTCTCTCAAGATCAAGGCTAGGGTTATTCATCAAATCTCTTCCAATTTCCTTTGGGTATTCAAGACAAGCTTAGAAATCCTTCAACCAAGGTATGTAAGGCCATGAATGGGGGATTTCTTCCAACCCTCATGCCCTTTTCAAGTTGAATTCATGATTTCCACCTCCCATGCCCAAATTATCAAATTATAGGGTTTTGTACAATTGTGGTTGAATTATTTCATGTTCTCTTTGAAATAAGTCCTCCCATGATTTAATTTACGTTTCTATTATTATTATTACATGTCCTTTATCAATTCCCTCATGAATATATAAACTTCAAATCTCAAGTATGATGTTATGAACTTCTAGGGTTTGACTCAAATTGCATAAAATTCCATGATTCTCTTATGATTTCAAGCCTCTTAAGATTCAAGCTATGAATTATGATTATAATGCATGTTTTATATTAGAATTTCTCCATGAACTCATGAATTACAAGATGTGATGATTTTACCCTATTATGCATGATTTTTACAAAATTCAAGTCTATGTATCATGGTCTATCTTCAGCATTATTTCATAGCTAGCTCACGTATATTTACATGTTATGAATTTCATGATTTAAACTAGCCATGAAAAACCCAAGTTTCATGATTATGATATGAGCACTATGTATGTTTTGAAAGTAGTATTTAGCACTGAGTAGGCCGGGGTTCCAGCGAACTCAGGTCCTAAAATTACGTGCCTGCCAATTTACAATGATGGGGTCCTCCACGAGAGTGTCTCCCATGCCCAAATGGGCCACACTTGAGTGATATCATGCCTTTTCATGGTCCTACCCTTGGCAAGGTATAGACACCCTCCCGACTAGGGTTTTACAAGCCGGGCTCCATGTATGCTCATGTGGGGTATGTTGGTTATAAGAATCTCCCATTGTTCCTTAATTTCTATATATTATTGTGTTCATTCCTTATGATATTACGACTTATGGTATTTTGGATGAAAACATGATTTACAAGATTTTACTTGTGAAAATAGTCACATTCAGTTTTATGTTATAGTTTTTGAAGCTTTTAGCCCTCATGTTCATTTTATGATAAACATCTTATGTTTTATACTATCTTACAATCATGATCTCTTTATTTGGGTTCTACTAGCATGTTTTACTTACCTTTCATACTTGATACATTCAAAGTACTGACCGCGTACCCCATGTTATATCATCTCATGATATAGGTTTGGGTGATCAATCTCAACTCCGATGTTAGCTTGCTCCCACTCAGTCCAGCTCTATCCCAATCTTGGTGAGTCCTCATCTTCTGAGGATGTTTATTACCTAATGCTTTATGTCTATGAATTTTAGTTTCAGACTTAGCGAGCTAGTCAGGGGTGTTTTCCCATTAGCTCATCTTACGTTTAAAGGATTTCAGACAGTTATGTAGTAGATGATTAGTGTTGTTGACTGTTAGTCTTTTCTCATGTTTTTATGCTATACATTCCATTCTTCCGCTTATCATATTTCATGCGTTAATTCCACTTAGCTATGCTCTTAATCTTTCTATGTATTTGCAATGGGTTACCTTGGATCCATTTATGGTTCTATGTCCCGTGTCTCGGTCTGGGGTCCCAGCTCGGGTCATGACAAACTTGGTATCATAGAATTAGTTTTTAATGTATCATAGGGTGTCTGAAAGATGCGTTTAAAGTAGTGTCTTTTTCATGGGTGTAAAGTCCACAATGCTTACGACAAAGAGGCTACAAGATATTTTAGAAAACTTCCCTTCTCTCATGATTCTACCTCATTATATGAGTCCAGCTTTCTCTATTCCTCTAAATCAAGCTCACATTTGTAGAATTATGTCTTATCACCGAGTTAATGGTAGAAGAAATGAAAATGGCAATGACAATAGGGACGAGCATCAGCCAGCCCCACCACCTCCAGTGGATCCCTTGCTCGAGAAGGTTACTCATGCTGAGTTTAGGGCCGCTTTTTAGATTTTTGGTCTGATATTGATAGCCTAGGTCAACCAGCAGGCAGTGGCCCATGTCAACCATAATTGGAATGCGGCGGTGGTGAGAGTGCAAGATTTCATAAGGATGAACCCACCGCAATTCCAAGGCTCGAAGGTGGATGAGGAACCACTAGAGTTGACAGAGGAGGTTCAGAAGATCACCCAAATTATGGGGGTGACTAAAGAGGAGAGGGCATACTTAGCATCCTATCAGCTGAAGAGGATTGCTCATATATGGTTCTGATAATGGAATGAGAGCATAGGAGTTGGTGTGGTTCCTGTTGGTTGGGATGAGTTTGTTACTGCTTTTTTGGATAGATTCTTTCCTAGAGAGTTGAGAGAGGAAAAGGCAGCCGAGTTTGTCAATCAGAAGTAGAACAACATGACTGTCAAGGAGTATGCATTGGAGTTTATCCAATTGTCCAACTATGCACCAGCGATGGTGGCCGATTCGAGGGCTCATATAAGCAATTTCATAAATGGGGTTGTAGATTCATTGGTCTAGACATGTAGGACCGCCATATTGAACAGTGACATGGACATCTCTCGCTTGGTGGTACATGCTCAGTAGATAAAGAAGGAGCAAATGAAGGAGCAAGAGAGAGAGAAAGGTCAAAAGGGCCAGGACAGGGAGTTATGGTCATTTCCAGTAGAGGTCAGGGGGAGGACGTTTCCTAAAGTCTCACTAGAGGTCATCAGCTCCAGCTCCATCATCAGCCAATGTTCCTTCTAGTCCTAGACGTGGCCAGAGGGGTAGAGCATCAAGCTCTATAGGATAGGGGAGCATGGCAGGGGAGCGCACTTTTCCAACCTACGCGAAGTGTGGTAAGAACCACCCTAGGCGATGCTTAGTTGGCTTAGATGCTTGTTTTGGGTGTGGTAAACCTGGATACAGGATCAAGGATTGCCTTTCAGCCAGGCAGGGTGATGGTGGGGTTCGCAACCCAACCACCAGTTCAGTAGCTCCCGCAACCCACCTATTTCAATATGTCACTTTCTACTGTAGGTGGCAACTAGTCCCAAAATAGGTTCTATGCACTATCATCTCAACAGGAGCAGGAGGTCTCACCTGCTATGTTCACGGGTATGTTAGGAGTATTCCATCTTGATTGTTTATGCATTGTTAGATTCAAGGGCTACATTATCCTTTGTGACTCCTTATATTGCTATTAGTTTTTGTATCAGTCCTAAATTCTTTTCTGAACACTTCTCAGTCTGTACACTTGTTAGTGAGTCTGTTGTAGCTCGATGGGTATATGGAAATTGTCTATTGATGATTCTTTAGAAAGTCTCTTTAGACGACTTAGTGGAGTTAGATATGACCGATTTTGATGTTATCTTTGGTATGGATTGGTTACATGCTTGTTATGCTTCAGTCAATTGTAGAACCGGTAAGGCACAATTTCAGTTTCCGGGTGAATCCGTCCTAGAATAGAAGGGTAGTTCATCTGTGCCTGTAGGTCTCTTTATTTCCTACCTTAAAGCCAGAAAGATAATCTCTACGGGTCATGTGTATCATTTAGTTTGGTTCAAGGATTCTACATTCAGATCCCGACTCTTCAGTTAGTTCCTGATGTATGTGAGTATCCATAGGTGCTCCCAGATGATCTACTAGGGGTTCCTCCCGAGTGAGACATTGACTTTAATTTTGATCTTCTCCCTGATACGCAGCCCATATCCACTCCTCCTTACCGAATAACTCCAGATGACCTAAACGAGTTGAAAGTGTAGTTGAAGGATCTCCTATATAAGGGTTTTATCAAGCCTGGTAATTCCTAATGGGGTGCTCTAGTTCTCTTTGTTCAGAAGAAGGATAGTTCCCTTAGGATGTGCGTTGACTATCAGCAGTTAAGCAAGGTCACCATCAAGAATATGTATCCCCTCCCTAGGATTGACGACCTGTTTGACCAGCTTCAGGGTGCTAAGTGCTTTTCAGTGATAGACCTCAGATCCGACTATCACCAGCTTAGAGTTAGGGAGAGTGACATTCTAAAGATAACCTTCAGGACCTGGTATAGTCTACAATATGAACCTGATAAATAGGGTGTTTAAGCAGTATTTGGATATGTTCTTGATTTTCTTCATAGATGATATTCTCATATACTCTTAGAGAAAGGAGGAGCATGCCGCTCATTTGAGGATTGTGTTGCGGACTCTCAAGGATTGGTAGCTGCTTGTTATATTCAGTGAGTGTGAGTTTTGGTTGGACTCAGTTGCATTCTTTGGTCATGTGGTGTCTAGTGAGGATGTATAGGTGGACTCTCAAAATATAGAGGCAGTGAAGAATTGTCCTAGACCTGTCAGTCCTATAGATATTAGGAGCTTTTTGGGTTTATCTGGCTACTACAAGTGGAATTTCATCCATTGCAACACTTTTGATTAAATTGACCCAGAAGAAAGTCAAATTTCAGTGGTCTGATGCTTGTGAGAAGAATTTTTAAGAGTTAAAGACTCGACTCACTTTAGCTCCATTATTGAACCTACTGGAGGGAACAAATGGCTTTGCTGTTTATTGTGATGCCTCTAGGTTGGTTTTTGTTATGTGTTGATGCAGCATGGTAAGGTCATTAATTATTCCTCTAGACAGCTTAAGACTCATGAGAAGAATTATCCGACGCATGACCTAGAATTGGTAGCTATGGTGTTTTCCTTAAAGATTTGTAAGCACTACTTATATGGGGTGCATGTGGATGTGTTCATGGACCATGAGAGCCTTCGGTGCGTGTTTACTCAAAAGAATCTGAAATTGCGACAAAGAAAATGGCTAGAACATCTTAGGGACTATGACATGAGTGTTCTTTATCACCCGGGCAAGGCCATTGTAGTGGCGGACACTCTTAGTAGGCTGTCCATAGAGAGTGTGTCCCATGTTGAGGATGGGAGAAAGGAGTTGGTGAAGGATGTCTATAGGTTTTTCTTTTTTAGGAATTTGCCTTACCGATTTGTTGGATGGCAGTGTTATTATTCAAAATGGATTGTAGTCTTCATTGTTGACAGAAGTTAAAGCAAGGCAAGATGAGGATCCTATCCTAGTGATGTTGAAAGAAGCGGTCAGAATAAGAAGGTGGAGGTTTTCTCCCAAGATGGTGTACTATGATATTAGGATCGATTATGTGTACCGGCTGTGGAGGACTTGAGAGAGAGGTTGTTGAGCAAGGCTCATGGTTCTCGATACTCTATATATCCAGGTGCCACCAAGATATAACTTGATCTACTAGAAGTCTATTGGTGGAATGGAATGAAGAGGACATAGTGGAATTTGTGGCTAAGTTATCGAATTTCTAGTAGGTAAAGGTCGAGCATCAGAGACCTGGAGGTATGCTTCAGGACATTAGCATTCCTACTTGGAAGAGGGAAGAGATCAATATGGACTTCATTACAGGGCTACCTTGTACTCGCCGACAGTATGAATCTATATGGATGATTGTGGATAGGTTGACCAAATCAGCTCACTTCCTACCAGTCAAAACTAATGATTCAACCGAGGATTATGCTAGGATTTACATTTGGGAGTTGGTTCAATTGCATGGAGCCCCTTTTTCCATCATATCAGATAGGGGTACTCACTTCACCTATTCGTTTTGGAGATCGTTTTAGAAGGGACTTGGTACATAGGTGAAGCTTAGAACAACTTTTCAGTCATAGACGGATGGTTAGGCCAAGGGGACCATTCAGACTCTTGAGGACATGTTGAGAGAATTGTGACTCATTTCAGGGGCAGTTGGGATGATCACCTACCTCTCATTGAGTTTGCCTACAATAAAAGTTATCACTCTAATATTCAGATGGATCCATTTGAGGCTCTCTATGGGTGGAGGTGTAGATCACCTATTGGTTGGTTCGAGGTAGGTGAGACTATGTTGATAAGTCCAGACTCAGTTCATGAGGCTATGGAGTAGGTTTAGCTGATTAGAGATGGGCTGAAAATAGCTAAGAGTTGGCAGAAATCCTATGTTGATTTTAGGAGAAGATTTGGAGTTTGTCGTTGATGATTGGGTGTTTCTGAAGGTGTCTACCATGAAGGGGGTTGATGTCACCCTAGCACACTCAAGCGCACTTCGTCATCAAGTAATATAGGACTGGAAGTCCCGATTATCGATCCCTTAGAGATTTATAAGTTTAATTGCTTAAGGTTACTTCTTTATTTCGCTATTCTATCAAACAGTTGAAATGGGGAATGGTTTGGAGAATTAAACTACTAAAAAACTTTAAATACAAAATTAACTAAAGGCTGTTGCAAACTTAGTTTTACTTCAGATGATGATGAAAATCTAGGGAAATGACATTTTTGCTTCAAGTAATGTTTGCAAGACGTGAGTACGTTATAACGATTCTGCCTGTGGTTGCTAATTGCAAGTTACTATCCCATTCCTTTCCACTCTCCCAAGCATCCAAGAACTATCTAATGAACCCAAACTCCTATATCCCTATGGTAGCAGGAGAAACATGAAGTGACAGTTATGCTTACTTGTATTTCAACTAAACAGGGTTTAAGAGTATATCCCTATCCTCACAACAACTTCTATCCTCTCACCAATAGGTTGAAGGGTCTTTGAATTCTGGTTTTATATTTAGCTTTAACCCTTTTGGTTCCCTTTTCCAAGTTCAATCGAAAGCCAACTGATTTACTTACAAGGTGATCAGTCTATTAAATGAGAAATAATAATAACTAAATATAAACAACCATTAAAGAAGAATTGAAACTAGCATAAATCAGTCTTTCAAACTTCAACCATCCACCATGGCCAAAAACCTAGAGTATGAGTTTAGCCAGTTATAGATAAGTGGAAAAACACAGACTTAATCATCATCATTAAAAGTAAAGTGATAAAGAAAAGAAGAAACCTAAGTAGAAACTTGTCTCTCATTCCAAGCTGCGTTATAACCATCAACAAATGAGATACGTAATGTAAAATTGATCTAAAGATTGCTAACAAATGGCATAGAGGCTATACTTATAGTTGAGCCTTGAAATAACACTTCTACCCTCAAGTACTTGGCTTTAAAATCAGCAACTTTCATCCTAAAATGGATCTAGCGCACCGCACCCTCCATAGCCCCAAGTTGGGCTCAAGTTTCCTCTAAAGTTTAGTTCCGGGTGCACATCCCCATCCATAGCACCAAGGAGTTAGCAAATTTCAAAACTTTTGGATCATCCGGATGCCTCACGCCACTCATATCTCCTGAGTGTTGGTCAAATTTCTTGGCTCTAGAACCTCTCTGGCGCCCAGCCCCATCTATAGCACTAGAATTTTGGAAAATTTCTCTAAGTCTGGAATGCTTCTGGGACTCCGCACCTCTCATCTCGCCATGGTGTTGAATGAAACATCTTCTGAAGTTAAGGACCTGGCACCTAGTGCTAACCATAGCCCTTGTTTTGGTGCAAATCATTCTAAATTTTGGGACCTGGCGCCCAGCGCCAGCCATAGCCCCAAGTCCTTCTTCTCACACTCTCAAATCTTCACACCTTGGGCTAATTTGGGTCCTTTTTCCTTGGTTTTCTGCTCAAAACATCTCAAATCATTTTTTATAAAACACACAAACATATGAATATATTCATTTCCTAAGGATTACAAACTCAAAAAAAAGTAGAAGATGGGAAAAACATGGCAAATAGGTATAGAAATATGTCCAACATTAGGGGTTATGAGGCTCCAGAAGGAAGGGAAGCAGTCTCCGATATGTTTGTCACGACCCGAGTTCACACCCTGGACGCGACACGATACTTAAAGTCATAAGTGACCCAAAGAAAACCTTGGTAGAGTATAATCTACTAAAAAATGATCTGTTGAGTATTATCATACATGAGTGGAAGCTGATAAAAATTTACTACTACTAAATAAAATAACAAAATCTGAAGATAAATCTGAAAATCTAGCAGTATCTATAACTGTTGTCTGAATTCCTTCTAAAATGTACTGATGAGTTGCTGGGACACGCCCCTAGTTAACCCTAAAGTCTGAAATTAAAATTTGAAATGAAAAATACGAAAGAATTAAAACTATAATCCTCAGAAGATAAGGACTCACCAATTTTGTACTGTTGAGCTGAACCTGAAGGAGAACTAACCACGTTGTTGTATCTAAGAACCTGAAACTATGTCATAAAATGATATATCATAGGAGGTATGCATTAGTACTTTGAATGTACTGAGTATGCGAGAAGGAACAAAAACATAATATACTGAGTAATAGAAAACTGCACTGAAATACTATAAAAATAAACTGAAATCTGAAGAAGCTGTACTGAACTGACTAAAAACCATAACTGAACTGAACTGATGGATCTGGAGACTATAACTGGACTGAGATGTACTGTGGGAGAGATTGTAACTAACATTTAACTACATGATCTAAACGTGGAGTCCGATGTATACCCCCAATCGGAGAAGGCCCACTATACATTGCTAAGGTATAGTAGTTGAACTGAGTGATCACTGTCTGAAGAACATTCGGGATAATAACCTACGGTGGCCATGTTGTTCTAGGAACCTGGGGGCGCTGAATTCTAGCCCGCTCAGTGCTAAGTACTACTCCCAGGGAAAGTCCGAATTGTGTCTAACTGTGCTGATTGCTCAAAATTAATTCCTTAAGACATAAGTCAGAACAACTTATTCAGAAGTGTTCTGAAAGTCTAAAGACCTGAAATTAACTATGTTCTAAGACTCGTCAGAGCTGCTTTATTTGAAAGCATCGTAACAGACTAAAGAACAACTAACAAACTGATAAACTAATTCTACTGAGTTTCTCAAAAGACTGATAATAGTCAAACTGATCAGTTGACATTTTTGGAGAATGCTAAGCATATTGACTATTGATTGGAACTCTAAGACCGAATATACAAAAGATTAGCTTCTATTCAAGTTTTTGTACTAATCATTCAAGATTCGAATAGAATTTACTATAAACAAATAACATTTCTGTCGGATTCAAATTCATGCAAGTTTTATTTGAATTTATGCTAAAAATTAAAACCAAGAAATCAAATTGCACAAATAAACTAAGGCATGAATTTCAACTAGTGATACTCATACAAAGTAAGGTAATTAACCAGATTAAGGAGTTCCTTTATAACTGAAAACCCTAGCTTTAACTATTTCGCATGTCTAGGATTTAGAAGGTTTTTCTGAAATTAAATTTGGACATAGGGGAGAAAGAAAACCCTTGCTGAATTCCCAGATACCTGGAGAAGATTCCCCATAAGAAAATCCTTGAGAGTTTGAGAAGAAACTGAAACCCTAGATGTTGCCTAGCACTTTTTGTCTGAGCTTTCACAGAGGAATTCTAAGAGTGCAAGGTGAGAATTAGGGAGGAATCTCATGTATCTCTCTACATCCATGAGATATAAACCCAAAAAGACATAGTTTAGGCATTAAATGGAGGAAATTTACAAAAATTCCCCTAAGGAAAAGTCTGGAAACTACCCGTCGGGACCCAATGGGTCACACAATGAGTCATTGGTTAAGACCACCACTTGTTGTGACTAGTCGTTTCTCCTAGGTTTCAAAATCCCAGTCACTAGAACTGGACAAATGGATGGGAACAATGACCCGTTAGGTGAACCAGTGAGTCATTGGTTCCACTTTTTTTCTCTATGAAGAAATTCCATGACTTTTTGACCACAACTTAACGGGTCCCTACACGAGTCATCATGAAACTAACGACTTATTCCACTAACCGTTAAGTCTCTCTAAGCTTTAGGTTGTCATCCCTGCATCACACCAAACAAGTCACCTAACGTGTCGTTAGGTGACACAATGACCCGTCACCTTGACTCATCGTCGCCACTAGAAATTTCCCATCTGACCACCATTCCATGAAAATGACTCACTTGATGGGTCGTAATGTGACACCACGGCTTGTCCCCCAAGTCATTTAGCCCACAGGAAAACCCAACATTTTACCAACTGATGCACACATGATGGGTCACTTAGTAGTTCGTTGAGTCACACAACGAGTCACTCCACGACTAATTTTGTGACCTAGTGCAGCTTTTCCTGATTTCTTTATTTTGGTTCTTAGGTTTGATATTAGGGACTTTTGGGGTGTTACAACATCTCCCCTTTGGGAAAATTCATCCTCGACCATAGGATAAGCATACTCGGAGGTTGGGAAGAGAACTAAGATCTCAACACTAAACAACTATAGTTGAAAACTGACAGAGTGACTTACCTTGGACTGGGATATAGGACAGTATTGAGATAGACATACTAACTGAAATTACGCAATTAGGGTGGAATATTTGAACAAGGATAGGACTGATAGGTATGGAACTAAAATAGAGTACTAAGGATGAATTTAGTACTTGATGTTGAAGCTGAGTTGGAAGGTAAAAGGTGAGGGTATTTGTCCATCATGTCTGCTTCTACTTCCCAAGTATCTCCCTCAACAAGTTGGTTCCTCCATAAGACCTTTACTGAGGCGAGCTCCTAATTTCTCAGCTTACAAAACTAACGATCTAGGATCTGGACTTGAACTTCTTTGCAAGAGAGACCTTCCTTTAAACCAATACTCTCCATAGATATGTAATACCCCGAAAAACCTAAGATCAGACCCCGGAGTTGAAATAGAGAAAACTAAATTTTCTGTACCAGGTCATAGGACGAGTCGTGCCATGACTCGTAGGGTGCACCACCAGTTGTGGAGTGACTCGTGGGGAGGGGGGTTCAGTCTTGGTTGAAATTTTAGTTTTGGGGTGACCACAGATGTGACCACGAGTCATGGCCAGCATCACGACTCATTCTGTCAGTTGTGGCCAAGGGATGCTCGATAGATGAGAAGTTCTAGCAGTGGTGGTAACGGGTTGGAAGACAAGAGTCGTTGGGTTCACCACGAGTCGTGGTATCCCTCATGGTGATTCTCAGATGAAAAGTGGCAACATTGATCATGACAAGCAGATGATGAGTTTTCCCCCAAACAACCTTTCATCTAGTCCCTCGTTGGGACTGGCAGTATGTATTTTTCTGCGAATTTATTAAGGGCTATTCTGTAATTACTAAGTTTCTAAGGCCTAGACTAAATTGTTTTAAGATTATAATAGTGTGTTTTAAGAAGGGTTAAGTCATTCTAAGCCTATTCTAATTCATGCATGCAATCTTAGAGGTTTAAGAGGTGATCAAGCCTAGTCTCTTCAAAGTTCTTCCTCCATTTCCATTGAGCAATCAAGGAAGTTGTGAAATCAGATCTTTTTAGGTATGTAAGGCTATGAATAGGTGCAATAGTCCACACCTTCCCAATTCTCTCTTAATTCATGAAAATTCTAATTGATGAATCTATGGGGTTTTTACCCAATGTGTGAATTCTGTATGTTTCAATCATGGGTACGATCTACACATATTTCTAATGTTGAATTATGATAAATGGGAAGGTTTTACAATGTTTTCAAGTATAAATTATGTTTTCAAGGTTTATAAATTATGATGCCGATCCATGAAATATGTATTCAATCATGATGAGATGTTTATGAAGAAAGTATGATTTAGATGTACCCATGTTTATGTTCATGTTTTCAATGATCGAGTCCATGTAAAGCATGTTTAAGTATTGGGCAAGCCCATATGATCAAGTATGTTTCATGATTTATCTAAATTTCATGTATTAGTTTACCACATGGATTTTGGAGTCTAGACTCCCACTATTTTCAGCTTGTGGTGTAGTTTGACCCAAGACTCCTCATGTTATAATTTCAGATTTATGTATGTATGTTATGAGTCAGCTTCGTTGAAAAATGATGGAGAGCATATGAATATTTTTGGGAGTAGTGTCTAGAACCAAGTTGGCTAAGGGTCAGTCAACTCTATGCCTCAGAACTACGCACCAACGTAGGTATGTTCAGATTATTGGGACCTCCCTTGTGAGCTTCCCCTGCCCCCAAGGGGCCTTCAACTTAATATCGATATCATGATAGCTCCTTAGCCCTGTCAAAGATTTAGACGGCTCTGTTTACTTGAGTGTGATAATTGGGACCGCATAAGCCCTATTGTGGTAATGTCGATTATATTACGAGTCTCCTATTGTTCCTCATGATTTCAGTTATGCATGTTCATCAGTCATGATATTATGTTTTCAATAGGTTTGATCCAATGTTCAGTTTTACTTATGATTATCAGTTTTTAGCTTTGGGTTATTCGATTCAGTTATGATATTCAATTATGTCTAGATCATGATTTCCAAAAATAGCATGCAAGCCCTACTCTCATAATCTTATATTGGTTATGTTTTATAATATGCATGATTTATGATTTTACTTAGCGGTTTTACTTACCTTGCATACTAGGCACATTCCACGTACTGACCACATTCTCTATGCTATATCATTCATGATATATGCTCCGATATCCAGACTCAGTCCTGCCGCTATGATATATTATTTCCTGCTTTAGTACTTCCTGATCAGAGTTGGTGAGTCCTCATCTTTCGAGGGCCTGTCTTATCAGATATGTTTCGTATTTTCAGTTTTCAGACTATAGTGAGTTAGTTGGGGTCTTGTCCCATCAACTTGTCAGCATTAGAGGCTTTACAGACATAGTATATATTCAACTTCAGACATATGTGTGTATCTAGATGTTATGTTATGTTCTGACTTCCACTATGTTAATTATGTTGATCTTCCATTTATTTGAATGAGTTAGATGTTATGTTCATACCATGGGTCGACTTGGAGCCTGTCAAGGTTCTTTGTCTCGTGTCTCGATCCGAGCATATATTTGGGTAGTGACAATCTTGGTATTAGAGCATTTGGTTTTGAAGTGTCCTAGGATGTCTGAAAACCGCGTTAAGTAGAGTCTTTTTCATGGGTGTGAAATGCGCAACACTTATGACGAAGAGGCTACGAAACGTTTAGGAAACAATCCCTTCTTTCATGAATCCCTTCTTTCATGATCTATGTCATGCAATGAAGTGTCTTTCTGACCTTCTAACTCGTGCCATTCGGATTTGCAAAATCATGCCTCCTCGTTGAGTTAACAGATGAAGAAATGGAAATGGAAATGGCCACGAGAAGGGCAATGGAGATGGGCACCAACAGGCTCCACCAGTCTATGAGGAGCATGTACCAGAGCAGGTTGCCCACGCTGAGTTTAGGGCAACCATTCAGATGTTAGCCCAGGCCTTGACCACCCAGGTCAATCAATAGGCGGTAGCATATGTCCCTCAAAATGGGAATGCGGCGGCGACAAGATTTAGAGATTCTCTAAGGATGAACCCTCCGGAGTTTATTGGATCGAAGGTGGACGAGGATCCACATGAGTTCATTGATGAGGTTCTGAAGATCACCCGGATCATGGGGTGACTAGAGAGGAGTCCATTGATCTAGCCTCGTATAAGTTGAAAGGGGTTGCGCACATATGGTTCAAGCAGTGGAAGGATAGCAGGGTAGCAGGAGCAGGCCCTATTGGTTTGGGATGAGTTTCATGGCACTTTTATGGATTAGTTCTTCCCTCGTAAGATGAGGGAGATCAAAGTATCCAAGTTTGTGAACCTAAGGCAAGGGAATATGACTATTTAGGAGTATGCTTTGGACTTCACTCGCTTGTCCAAGTACGCACCTGAGATGGTTGCATATCAGAGAGCCCGAGTGAGCCGGTTCGTGCTTAGTGTAGTAGAATACATAATCAAGGATTGTCGGACCATGATGCTTCACCAAGACATTGACTTTGCTCGGATAGTCCTGTACGCTCAGGAGATTGAGACGATACAGATGAGTGAGCGGGAGACAGAGGCCAAGAGGGCCAGGACTGACAACTTCGGATTCTCCCAGCACAAATCTAGTAGGCACCGCCATCAGTCCCATCAGAGATCTTCAGCCCAGCGCCTTTGGTTATGAGTGTGCCATCCATGTCCAGGCCCGATCAAAGGGGATGAGCATCAAGCTCTAGTGGCCAGAGTAGTAGACTCGTGAAGACAAACCCTCTTGAGTGTAGCAGATGTGGCTGGATACACGAGGTCCAGTGCTTAGTAGGTTTAGGTGCTTGTTTCAGGTGTGGGAAGCCCAGACATATGCTTAGAAATTGCCCAGCTGCCAGAAAGGGTCATGATAGGGGCCAATGTCCGACCTCCAGTTCAGTAGCTCCACCAGCACACCCATCTCAGCAGGGGGCATCTACTAGTGCGGGTGGTGGACAACGCCAAAATAGATTTTATGCCCTAGCATCACGTCAGGAGTAGGAGGTCTCCCAGATGTACTCACTAGTATGTTATGAGTATTCCACCTTGACGTATATGCATTGTTAGATCCAGGGGCTACTTTATCTTCTGTGACGCCCTATGTTGCTAGTAGTTTCGGAGTCAGGCTTGAAATCTTATCAGAACCCTTCTTAGTCTCTACTCCAATTGGTGATTCAGTTATTTATAGACGGGTGTATAGAAATTTCCCTGTCACAGTCCTTCAGAAAGTCACCTTAGCAGATTTAATAGAGTTAGCCATGACAAATTTTGATTTTATACTTGGCATGGATTGGTTATATGCATGTTATGCCTTAGTCAATTGTAGAACTCGTGTAGTAGAGTTTAGATTTCTGAGTGAGCCAGTCCTAGAGTGGAAGGTTAGTTCACTTGTGCCTGTAGGTCGCTTCATTTCCTACCTTAAGGCCAGAAAGATGATTTCTAAGGGTTGCATGTACCATCTAGTTAGGCTTAAGGATTCTACGTTCAAAACCCTAACTATCCAGTTAGTTCCCATAGTGTGTGAGTATCCAGAGGTGTTTCCAGATGACTTACTAGGAATCCCTCCCAAGCGGGAGATTGATTTGGGTATTCACCTTCTTCCCGATTCACAACCTTTATATATTTCTCCTTACAGAATGGCTCCAACTGAGCTAAAAGAGTTGAAGGAGCAGTTGAAAGACTTGTTAGACAAGGGTTTCATCAGACCTAGCAAATCCCAATGGGGTGCACCAGTTCTCTTTGTCCGCAAAAAGGATGGTTCTCTTCGTATGTGCATTGAATATCGACAATTGAATAAGGTCATCATCAAGAATAGGTATCCTCTCTCCAGGACTGATGATTTGTCTGACCAGCCTCGAGGTGCTAAGTTCTTTTTGAATATAGACCTCAGGTCTGGATACCATCAGCTTAGGGTTCGGGAGAGTGACATCCTGAAGATGGCCTTCAGGACTCGGTATGGTCACTATGAGTTTGTAGTTATATCTTTTGGACTAACGAATGCTCCTGCAGCTTTTATGGATTTGATGAACAGGGTGTTCAATCCATATTTGGATATGTTTGTGCTTGTGTTCATAGATGTCATCCTTATATGCTAAATTTAGTAATGTGAGTTTTGGTTGAACTCAGTGCCATTTTTGGGTCATGTGGTGTCAAGTGAGGGTGTTCAGGTGGACTCGTCAAAAGATAGTGGCAGTGAAGAATTGGCCTAAACTAGTGAGTCCTTCAGACATCAGGAGTTTCTTGGGGTTAGCTGGTTACTTTCGAAGGTTTGTTGAGGGGTTTTCATCCATTGCAGCCCCATTGACTATATTGACCCATAAGAAAGTAAAATTTCAATGGTCAGAGGCTTGTGAGAAGAGCTTTCAAGAGTTGAAGACTCGACTCACCTTAGCACCGGTGTTGACCTTACCTGAGGATACCAATGGGTTTTTGGTATATTGTGATGCCTGAGAGTATTGACCCTTTTTGTGTATTGATGCATCGTAGTAAAGTTATAGCCTATGCTTCTAGGCAACTAAAAGTCCATGAAAAGAACTACCCGACTCATGATCTCGAATTAGCGGCGGTAGTATTTACCTTGAAGATTTTGAGACACTATGTGTATGGGGCCCATGTAGATGTGTTTATGAACCACAAAAGCCAACAGTACGTGTTCACCCAAAAGGATTTGAATCTACGACAAAGAAGGTGGTTAGAGCTTTTGAAGGATTATGATATGAGTGTTCTCTACCATCTAGGCAAGAGGAATGTGGTGGCGTATGCTCTTAGCAGGATTTCCATGGAGAGTGTGTCCCATATAGACGAGGAAAAGAGGGAGTCAATGAAGGACGTACATCGGCTTGCACGAGTAGGAGTCCATCTTGTTGACTTGACATATGGTGGTGTCATTGTTTAGAATGGGTCAGAATCATCCTTAGTGACCGAAGTAAAATCTAGACAAGATGAGGATCCTATTTTGGTAAAGTTGAAGGAATCCATTCAGAATCAGAAGGTAGAGGTCTTCTCCAAAGGGGGAGATTGGGTGCTTCGATATTAGGTCGCTTGTGTGTTTTGTGTGTTGATGATTTAAGAGAGCGGATATTGCATGAAGCTCATGGTTCCAGATACTCTATACATCCAGGTGACACCAAAATGTACTACGACCTACGAGAAGTCTATTAGTGGAATGGCATGAAGAAGGACATAGTAGAGTTTGTGGCTAAGTGGTCGAATTGTCAACAGGTGAAGGTTGAGTATAAAAATCCTGGAGGTGTTCTTCAAGATATATGCATTCCTACTTGGAAGTGGGAGGAAATCAACATGGACTTCATTATAGGGTTGCCTCGCACTCGTCGAGAGTATGACTCTATTTGGGTGGTTGTTGACAGGTTGACTAAGGTAGCTCATTTCCTATCGGTCAAAACTACCGATTCAGCAGAGGACAATGCTATGGTGTACATTCAGGAGTTAGTTTAGTTTCATGGAGTTCCCTTTTCCATTGTATCAGAGGTATTTAGTTTACCTCCCAGTTTTGGAGATCGTTTCAGAAGGGACTTGGTACTCAGGTCAAGCTTAGCACAACATTTCACTGGTAGATGGATGGTTAGGCTGAGTAGACCATTTAGACTCTTGATGATATGTTGAGAGCATGTGTGATTGATTTCAAGGGTAGTTGGGATGATCATTTGCCTCTCATTGAGTTTGCATATAACAATAGCTACCATTCCAACATTCAGTTGGCTCCGTTTGAGGCTCTTTATGGGAGGAGATGTAGATCACTTATTCGTTGGTTCGAGGTCAGTGAAGCTGCAATGATAGGACCAGATTCAGTTCATGAGGCTATGGAGAAAGTTCAGCTTATAAGGTACAGGTTGGAAATGGCTCAGAGTCGCCAAAAGTCCTATGCGGATGTGAGGAGGAGAGAACTTGAGTTTGAAGTCTATGATTGGGTGTTTCTAAAGGTGTCTCCCATGAAGGGAGTGATGAGGTTTTGAAAGAAAGGGAAACTCAGTCTCCGTTATGTTGGTCCATACTAGATTGTGAAATGGGATGGCAAAGTAGCATATGAGTTGGAGTTGCCCTCAGAATTAGCTTCAGTTCATCCAGTTTTTCATGCATCTCTCTTAAGGAAGTGCATGGGTGACCCGACTCTAGTTTTTCCGATGGAAAGCATAGGTCTGAAGGACAGCCTTAGTAATGAGGAGGTTCCAGTGAAAATACTATATCGTCAGGTTTGAAGGTTAAGAAACAAAGAAGTAGCCTCAGTCAAGGTTTTATGGAGGAATCAGCATGTTTAGGGAGCTACCTGGGAAGCCGAAGCAAATATGATGGCTCAATATCGGCATCTATTTTATTCTAACTCAATTTCAGCTTGAGTTATCAGTTTCCTCTTTAGTACTCCAATCAGTTTTATGTTCAGCTCATGTGCCCCAGTTTCTTTCATGTCAATGAATGTATGTGTGATTCAAGAATTCAGTTCAGTCATGTAGTTCAAATCGGAGTAAGTCACTTTGTTAGTTTTCAACATGTATGTTTAGTATTTGAGTATGAAGATTGCATTTCTCTTCTATTAGTATGATTTTCAACATTCGAGGACAAATGTTCCCAAGGGGAAGATATTGTAATACCCTAAAAATCCTAAGATTAGACCCGGGAGTTGAAATGGAGAAATCTGAATTTTATGCACAAGGTCATAGGACGAGTCGTCCCATGACCCATGGGGTGCACCCCGAGTCGTGGAGTGAGTCTTGGAAGGGGGTTCAGTCTTGGTTGAAATTTTTGGTTCAGGTGACCACGGATGTGACCACGAGTCGTGGTCAACATCACGACTCATTGTGTCAGCCCTGGCCAAGGGATGCTCAAAAGATGAGAAGCTCCGACAGTGGTAATAACAGGTTGGTCACCATGAGTCTTTGGGTACACTATGAGTCGTTGGGAACACCACGAGTAGTGGTGTCCCTCGTGGTGACCCTCAGATGAAAAATGGTAGTGTTGATCGTGACAGGCAGATGACGAGTCATCCACCAGACAATGATTTGTCCAGTCCCTCATTGGGACAGGCAGTGTGTATTTTTCTGCAAATTTATTAAGGGCTTTTCGGTAATTCCTAAGTTCTTACGGCCTAAACTACGTTGTTTTAAGCTCAGAGTAGTGTGTTTTAAGAAGGGTTAAGTCATTCTAAGACTATTCTAAGTCATGCATGCAAGCTTAGAGGTTTAAGAAGTGATCAAGCCTAGTCTCTTCAAAGTTCTTTCTCAATTTCCTCTGGGCAATCAAGGAATTTGTGAAATCAAATCTTTTCAGGTATGTAGGCTATTAATGGGTGCAATTGTCCACACCATGCCCAATTCTCTCTCAATTCATGAAAATTCTAATTGATAAATCTATGGGGTTTTTACCCAATGTGTGAATTCTCTAAGTTTCAATTATGGGTATGATCTAAGCATGTTTCTAATGTTGAATTATGATAAATGGGAAAATTATGTTTTCAAGTTTTATAAATTATGATGCCCATACATGAGAGTTCATGAAAGTTGAGATCTATGAAATATGTATTCAAGCATGATAAGATGTTTATGAAGAAAGTATGATTTCGATGTACCCATGCTTATGTTCATGTTTTCAATGGTCTAGTCCATGTCAATCATGTTTAAGTATTGGGCAAGCCCATATGATCAAGTATGTTTCATGGTTTATCTAAATTTCATGTATTAGCTTACCACATGGATTTTGGAGTCTAGACCCCCATTATTTTAAGCTTGTGGTAGGGTTTAAGCCAAAGCTCCTCATGTTATGATTTCAGATTTATATATGTATGTTATGAGTCAACTTCATCACTAGACAATGGTTCAGCTTCTTTGAAAAACAATGGAGAGCATATGCATGTTTTTGGGAGTAGTTTCTAGCACCGAGTAGGCTAAGGGTCAGTCAAATCTATGCCTCAGAACTACGCGCCAACATAGGTATGTTCAGATTATTTGGACCTCCCTTATGAGCTTCCCCTGCCCCCAAGGGGCCTTCAATTTGATATCAATATCATGGTAGCGTACTTAGCCCTAGCAAAACTTTGGAGGGCTCTGCCCACTTGAGTGTGATAGTCGAGATCACGTAAGCTCTATCGTGGTAATTTAAGTTATATGATGAGTCTCCTATCGTTCCTTATGATTTCAGTTATACATGTTCATCAGTCATGAAATTATGTTTTCAGCAGGTTTGACCCAATGTTCAGTTTTACTTATGATTATCAGTTTTTAGCATTGGGTCATTCGATTCAGTTATGATATTCAGTTATGTCCAGATCATGATTTCAGAAAATAGCATGCAAGCCCTACTCTCAGAATCTTATCTTGGATATGTTTTATAATATGCATGATTTATGATTTTACTTATTTAGCGGTTTCACTTACCTTGCATACTCGACACATTCCACATACTGGCCGCATACTCTATGCTGTATCATTTTATGATACAGGCTACGATATCTAGACTCAGTCCTGCCACTAGCCGGATTTCCAACATTAGTACTTCCCCATCAGAGTTGGTAAGTCATCATCTTTCAAGGGCCTCTCTTATTAGATATGTTTTCAATTTTTAGACTATGGTGAGTTAGTTGGGGTCTTTTCCCATCAACTCGTCAGCATTAGAGGCTTTACAGATATAGTATGTTTCAACTTCAGACTTATGTTTGTGTCCAGATGTTATGTTATGTTCAGACTTCTGCTATGTTAAATATGTTGATCTTCTGTTTATTTGAATGAGTTAGATGTTATGTTCATGTCATGGGTCGACTTGGAGCATCTCGGGGTTCTTTGTCCCTTATCTCGATCCGGGCCTATGTTTGGGTCATGAGGTACTATTGATGTCGGGTCACAAATGCATTTCTTCATCAAGGACGCATAGAAGACTAGGTGCACCAATGCTAACTCAACAGGAAACTCTAGCTCGTAAGCCATATTGGCAATGCGTCTGAGGATTCTTTAAGGGCCAATATACCTAGGAATGAGCTTTCCTTTCTTCCTGAATCTCATCACTCCTTTCATAGGTAAAATTTTTAGGTATACCCCATCATCCATAGCAAACTCCAACTCTCTTCTTCTTACATTTGCATACTATTTCTGTCGTCTTTGTGCTATTTCCAGTTGTTCCCTGATGAGTTGAACCTTTTGCATGGCCTCATGTATTGAATTAGGTCCTATCAAGAAGCTTTACCAACCTCAAACCACCCTATAGGAGATCTGCACCTCCTACCGTATAATGCCTCGATTGGGTCCATCTGAATGCTGGAGTGGTAGCTGTTGTTGTATGCAAACTCGACGAGAGGTAGGTGATCATCCCAACTGCCTTTCAAATCGATCATGCAATCACTCAACATATCCTCCAGCGTCTGAATGGTTCGCTTAGCCTGGCCATTTATTTATGGGTGAAATGCTATGCTGAGCTTGACTTGAGTACCAAGTCCCTTCTGAAATGACTTCCATAAGTGTGAGGTGAACTGAGTACCTCTATCAGAAATGATGGACAATGGAATTACGTGTAATCTGACTAACTCCAAGATGTACAGTCTAGCATAATCCTCTACTGAGTTTGTGGTCTTAACTGGTAGGAAATGCGCTAACTTAGTCATCTAGTCAACAACCACCCAAATTGAGTCATCCTATCAACGAGTACGAGGTAAGCTTGTGATGATGTCCATATTGACTTCTTCCCACTTCCATGTAGAAATGCTAATATCCTGAGTCACACCCATAGGTCTCTAATGTTCAACCTTGACCTGCTTGTAATTTGGACACTTGGCCACGAATTCTACAATGTCTTTCTTCATGCCATTCCACCAATAAAATTCCCGTAGATCACGATACATCTTTGTGGCACCAGGGTGGATGGAGTACCTGGTGCTGTGAGCTTCCATTAGTATCCGATGCCTCAAATAACCTACATCTGGAACACACAACCTGCATTAGTAATGAAGTATACCATTTCCACCTTTGGAGAATGCTTCCACCTCTTTTCTTAAAACTTCTTCCTTCAACTTGAGCAAAATTAGGTCTTCATCCTGCTCTGGCTTAATCTCCACCACCAAATAGGATTTTGACCCACTATGAACTACAAGTCCACCATCTGCTGAGGAAACCAACAGGACCCTCAACCGAGCTAGTGTGTGAATATATCTAACCAACTCTTTCTTACCATCCTCAACATGAACAACACTCCCCATTGACAATCTACTGAGGGAATCAACCACTATGTTGGCCTTACCCAGATGGTACAAAAAGCTCATGTCATAGTAATTCAACAACTCTAACCACTTTTTTTGACGCAGATTCAGGTTTTTCTGGTTGAATACATATTGTAAACTTTTATGATTAATATAAACATCCACATGACCCCATATAGATAGCGTCTCCAAAATTTCAATGCGAATACCGCCACCACCAATTCAATTTCATGAGTCGGATGGTTCCTCTCATGAACTTTGAGCTATCTGTAGGGTACTCTATGACAATTCCATGCTGCATCAAAAAACAACCGAGGCCAACTCATGAGGCATCACACTACATTACAAACCCGTCTAAACCTTCTAGCAGAGTCAAGACCGGCGCTGTAGTGAGTCGAGTCTTAAGCTCCTGAAAGCTCTTCTCACATGCATCTGACCACTAAAATTTCACTTTCTTCTGAGTTAGTTTGGTCAAAGAGGAGGCAATGGAGGATAACCCTTCAACGAACCATTTGTAATAACTGGCTAAACCTAAAAAGATCCTAATATATGATGGAGAAGTGTGTCTTGGCCAGTCCGTCATTGCTGCTATCATCTGAGGATCCACTTGAATACCCTCTCTGGAGACCACATGGCAAAGGAAGGCAACTGATTTTAGCTAGAATTCAAATTTTCTGAATTTGATGAATAAAAGGTGGTCCCTAAGAGTTTGCAAAAACTATTCTCAAATGGTTTGCATGCTCCTCCTTTGTTCTAGAGTAAACCATAATATCATTTATAAAGATAATGATGGTCATGTTTAGATACAACTTGAATACCTTGTTCATCAAATTCATAAAAGCTTGAGGAGTATTGGTTAGTCCAAAAGACATGACTACAAATTCGTAGTGACCATATCGAGTTTTGAAGGCTATTTTTGGAATGTCATATTCTTTGACCCTAAGTTGGTGGTGTCCTGATCAAAGATCAATTTTGGAAAAACAACTAGCTCCCTGAAGCTGATCGAACAAGTCGTCAATCCTGGGACAGGATACCTATTCTTGACTGTAACATTGTTTAGCTAATGGTAGTTGATGCTTATTCGGAGTATACCATCTTTCTTTCGCATGAAAAGGGACTAGGGCACCCCAAGGAGAGATATTAGGTCTGATGAAACCCTTATCTAAAAGGTTTTTTAGTTGTTCCTTCAACTTCTTAAGCTCAGTCGGAGCCATTTTGTAAGGAGGAATAGAGATGGGCTGGATATCTAAAAGAAGTTCTATGCCAAAGTCTGTCTCCCGCTTGGGAGGGACCCTAGGAAGAACTTCGAGAACTACATCAGGAAACTCACTTACAATCGAAACTAACTGAAGTGTCAGGGTTTTGGAACTAGAATATTTGAACCTAACTAGGTGGTAGATGTACCACTTAGAGATCATCTTTCTAGCCTTGAGGTATGAAATAAAATGACCCTTAGGTGCTGAAGTACTACCCTTCCACTCTTGGACTAGTTCGTTAGGAAACTGAAACCTGATGACCCTGGTTCTGCAATCAACTGAAGCATAATAAGAATGTAGCCAATCTATGCAAAGGATGAGGTCGAAGTCGACCATATCTAGCTCTATTAGATCAATTGAGGTGACTTTACTCAGCACCGTGACCTGACAATTTCTATACACTCGGCTAGCTCTAACTGACTCACTAATCAGAGTAGAAATTAAAAATGACTACGAGAGGATTATTGGACTAATATTGAACTGGATTGCAATGCAAGGAGTCATGAAGGAAAGTGCGGCTCCTAGAGGTAGTAAAGCATACACATCAATGTGGAAGAGGCGTAACATCCCAATAACCATACTAGGTGAGTTCTCCTGATCCTTCTGGGAAAATAAAGCATAGAAATGGTTTTGGCACTAACCGCCAGCTGTACCTGAGGTGGTGCCCTTCTTAGCTGGACGTCCTGGAGGAGCTGCTGATATGGTGGAATGGGCCCTCCCTCATCTTGCTGATGGGTAATTCAATCTGTGACCCAGCTAGCTACACCCAAAACAACCATCCCTGCCTAGACGACACTCCCCTGAATGATTCTTGCCGCACTTAGGACATGCTAGAAAAGTGCAGCTGCTAGAGACATGGCTCTGGGACTGGGAGTCTGATGTCCCACCCTTTTTATTTTTAAGGGGCCTAGAAGATAGAGCACTGGTTGAAGAGGGTGCTAGAGGCCTTTATTGCTACTGCTAGAGGTGATTACCACTGCCTAACCTATGTTAGGAGTATTGAAACTTCTCGTTTCAGGCCCCTTTACTCTCACTCTCTATCTCCTTCAACTTTTCTACCTCTATCTACTGTGCATGAATGATGAGACTATAGAGATTATGTCCTTAATAAGCACGACAGTCTTGCACTCCTTGACCACTGATGTGCTGTGAGTTTACAGTACTTTCGACACATAAAATTGAGAAAATAACATGGACTTGGTATGTTTATATGGATATGAGGTACTTTTACTTTTTTTCAGGAAAAATAGGTGTTTGAGCCAAAATGTGCAAAAGAGGCATAAAAGTGCAGAAAATCAGCCAAGTACAACTGTTAGTATGAGTTGTACCTTGATTGTACGAGTCGTACTGAGAATCGTGCTGAAAATCAGAAGGCTGGAATAAAAGGAAGGCAAAGTACGACTCTCAGTACGAGCCATACTAAGATGGTACAAGCCGTAACTGGAGTCGTATAAAGCTTTAGAGAAATTTGCACAAGGAACTCTCTTGATAAGGGTGAAACCTATGAATCGTAACAACCACTTACCACTCGTACCATGAGTGGTGGTGAGCTTTAGTGATTCTTCAAGACTTGGAAGAAATCCATATTCAACAAACAAGTACAAGTCGTAGGAGAAAGGTACGAGGCGTACCACAAAACTCATGGAAAACTTCAGAAGATGTTAGACTTCTTAGGGCCAAGCCATAGATGCATTGTACGACTCGTAGGACTATGGTATGAGTCATACCAGTGGCCAACACTTAGAAAATTTTGCAGTAGCCAAGGATGTATGAGAGGCAGGTACGACTCATACAATCATGTTACGTGTGGTAGGTTCAGTCGTAAGACAAGTGGGCGCCAAATATCGAAAATTCCCTGTTAGCTTAGGAACAGGTTTCTAATATCCGTATGAATACCTTTTATATTTTATTTTAGTATAGCAAGCTAGAAAGGAAGTAATAGAGACGTGTGAAAAGTAATATTTGTGTATTTTTATCATGTTTTGGAGAGCAATTTTTAGAATCAACACTTGATTTCATCAATTGTTCTTGAGATTGTTCATTGATATTCAAAGAGGTTTCTTTCAAAGATTGTTGTACGTATTTAATTATGTGTTTGTCTATGAATGCTAAGTATAATTTACAATCATGAGAGGCTAAAACCTCCACAACTAGGATTGTAGGAATCATGATGGATTAACAATATAGGTTTACACAAAAGTCATTCAAAAGCAATGCTAAATGCGTGTATTGTATTCTCTTCATCTTTAAACATTTCTTAACGGTGTACAATGTTAGGACTTACGCGAATTCTTTACTTGCTTTAACCTAGAGATGTAGAGATTAGGAAAAGAAAATTACAACAAAGCGTTGGTCTTTATGATCATTATATTAACATAAGCAGTAGTCGCTGGGTAGTTAAATTTGGGACAAATTGATAATAGTTAGAAATAAATCGCTCGTGAGAGCTGATCCGGTGATTGAGTATAGTCATCAAATAGGGACGAACAAGTCATTTGGATGAACCCTAGTTATCAGTTCTACAAGTAAGCATTGGGATTGATCACATGTGTATACCCGAATTAGTTATGTATCCATGGGGAGCACTTACCCTAGTTATTTGCAAATATTGATATCAATCACAATTATAATTTTTTTGTATTATTGTTTTTCTTTGAAACCCCCCAATTTGGAGATAACTTACCAAAAAGTTTAAGTACCAACATTAGTGTAATACCCCAGAAGTGCCTAAGAGTAGACCTGGGAATTTAAAATTTCAAACTGCTAAAAGTTGGGGAAAAGTTGTAGAACGAGAGGTACAATGACTTGTGGTAAACGAGCAATCGTGGAAAGGGGCCAGGCCTGGTGGCAGTGTAAACAACGAGCGTTAGAATGACTCGTTGCTAGTACTAACAATCCGTTGTCTGGATTCGTGGTAAGGAAGTGAAATTTTACGGTAGACTTGACAAACAGATACCACGACCCGTTAGAGGATACAACGAGCCATGGTGAGGCTCGTTGTGAAGGAGTTCAGAAAATTCAGAAGAGGAGACAACGACCGAAGGGACGAACCGTTGGACCAAAGGATGAGCCATCCTGTCTATTCATGGTTTGAATCTGCGAGAAGGCTTGAGCAGTGTATAGCACGGACGGATACCACGGGTCTTGGTATCCACCAATGACTCGTTGGATCATCCATTGTTTCCCCAGTGAAAAAATGTGCTGCGTAATTAGTAAGGGTATTTCTATCATTATTTCACCCTACGACCCTATACTACATCGTTTAAGGCTCATTTTGATGGGTTTTGAGAGTGGAAAAGCCTTTTCTAAGTTAATTCATTCAAGCAGGCAAGTTTGAGAGGTTGAAGAGGTGATTTAGAGCAAGTTCTCAAGGTTTCCTTTGGAATATCATCTTGGACAATAAGGAAGTGTTGGAATCCATCTTCTCCAGTTATGTAGGATTGTGAGTGGCTGTCTCCTTCTGCACCCATGCCCAAATTCTATCTAATTATGAAAATCCCCTACGATCATGTATGGGGTTTTACTCAATTGCATAATTCATCAATTTTCTTTCATGGGTATGAAGTGATTATGATTTTAATATCATATTGTGAAGCATGGGCTGATTTACAATGATTTTAAATAAATACATGTTTTTAGCTTTTATGAATGCTGAAGCCCATTGGTGATCTAATCATGAAAAGTGTGAATTTCGAAATAACTATAATATTGATGAGATATTTTGAGGAAAAGCACGAATTGAAGCTACCCATGTCTATAATTACGATTTCAATGAGAATTGAGCATCTCTATGTATAGTAGAGCTTTGGGCAATGCCCACATGTTGATTTCGAATGATGATTTTCCCGAAATAAACTTACCACATTGTTTGAAGCAAATTCTCCCAACTTTCATATTTTAGCTTGTGGTATGTTTTTAAATAAAGCATCACACATGCATGATTTCATTAGTGAACTTTGTCAATAGACAATTTTTAGCTTCATTTTCACATGATGTCGAGTCTATGCATGACTTCATTATTGAGCTTTGTCAATAGATAATGTTGATCTTCTTTTTCATACGATATTGAATTTTTCATAATTTCATCTTGAGCTTCATCAATAGACGATGTTGAGCTTTGTTATATATGATTTAGGGTGCTGCATGTTTTTGGGAGAAAAGTCTAGCACCAAGCGGGTTAAGGGTCGATCACCCTACGCCCCAGAACTACGCGCCAACATAGGTTGATACTACTATATTACTTTGGGACCTCCCTTGTGAGCTATCCCCTACCCCGATTGGGCCCTAATCTTGATATCGATATCATGGTATCGTCCATAGCCCTGGCAAGGTTATGGACGGCTCTACCCACTTGAGTGTGATAGTCAGGACCACGTAAGCTCTATCGTGGTATGTCGGTTAAGTGACAACTCTCCTACTATCTTATATAACTCTAGATTCATATACTCATTGCTCATGGTTTCAATTGCATACATGCATGTTATCAAAGTGAGATTTGACACATGTTCAGCTTTTAAATAAATGTTCTGTTTCAGCTATGAGTAAATAGAAACAGTTGGTGTTTTAGAGTTAAGAGTCGTCGTGTTATGAAAAGATCATGAGTTTTGAAATGATGCATGCAAGCACTACTCTTAGCATACTAATAACATGTTTAATGTATGCATTGTGTTTAAATAACTTTATTTTACTTACATTAGCAATTTTACTTACTTTGCATACTCGGTACGTTCCACATACTGACCGCAAACTTTCTATGTTGTATCGTTTCATGATACAGGACTGACTCGCAGCTTCAACCCCGATCTTAGTCAGCTTTTTGAAGTTCATATCTGCTCAGGATTGGTGAGTCCTCATCTTGCGAGGAATAGACTTTCAGGTTCTTTTATGTACTTCAGTTTCAGTATTGTTGAGTTAGTTGGGGTTTTGTCCCATCAACTCGTCCAGATTAGAGGCTTTCAGACTTATGTATGTGCTAGTATTGGATGTTATTTTCATGATTGATATTGTATTAGGCTCCCGATGAGGTTATATTTATGATTTCTTCAGTTTATTGAATGAGTTAGTGGTATTCTTATGCCATGGGTTGACTTGGGGTCTCTCGGGATCCCTTTTCCAGTGTCTGCGATCTAGGCCTCAGTTCAGGTCATAAAAAAATTGGTATCAGAGCAATAGGTTTGATGCATCCTAAGGAGTTTGAAAGCCTCGTTAAGTAGAGTCTTTTTCATGGGTGTGAAGCGCGTCACACACATGATGAAGACGCTACAAGATGTTTAGGAAATGTTCCCTTCTTTCATGATCTATGTCATGCGATGAAGAGTCTCCCTAACCTTATAACTCGCTTTATACGTGTGTGCAGAAACATGTTGTCTCAAAACAACAACGGGAGTCCGCCAGCCCCACCAACCCCAAGGAGTCATATGTTCGGGCAGGTTACAGATGAAGAACTCGGGGCCGCAATCCAAGTGTTGATACGGGCCATGATCACCCAGCCTACCCAACAAGCCATTGCACCTACGAACACTATCAGGGAGGCGGTGACTGCTAAGGTTCAAGAATATTCGAAGGGGAGCCCCCTCATGTGTGATGATTCGATTTTGGGTGGAAAGCACAAGGGAGAAAGGAGAAGGAGCAAAAGGCCCAGGACCGAGGGCTTGGAGAGCTCCCAGCAAGGGCCGAGTACTGGGAGTCACCCTCAACCCCGTCAGAGGTCACCAACTCAAGTTCGAGGCTACAAGCCTCAGGTGAGGAAGGTAACTTATCCACTTTGTAGGCGTTGCAAGAAGCACCACCTAGGAAGGTGTCTGGTGGGTTTAGATAAATGTTTCAATTGTGGTTAATCCGGGCATGAGCATAAGGATTGCCCTGCGGCCAGGCAGGATGGCAGGAGAAGCCATGTCCCAATTCCCCCTCTGGCAGTTCTAACTAGTCAGTTATCATGCCCAAAATGTGGTAGGACACACATCGAATAGTGTTTGGAAGGTTCCAACGTTTGCTATATGTGGAGGGAGACTGGGCACATGTGCTGGGATTGCCCTATGATCAAGCAGGATGAGGGAAGAGCCGGTGTGCCAATTGCCAGACCATCAGCTCCAGCATGTCGCTCACCCCAGCAGTACAGGATACCAAGAGCCGGTGGCAGTCATCCCCAGATGTAGTCCCGGGTATGTTATAAATTCCCCTATCAAATCTATCATGATTATTAGTTCCAAGAACTGTTGTAAGAGGTACCATTCCATTGGTGTATTTTAAGATGAGATCTATTCCGTGGAAGGTAAGGAAGTGGAAATTGAAGGGCCCAGTCATGTCTTGGGCCTTCTAGTAAGGAGGTCTTATAGATAGCCTTTGGGGGTGTTCCATCATTTCTCCTTTAGATGTTCCCTTATGTATCGCTCAATGCCACACTCGGCTCATGCTTATATTCAGAAACCCGAATGATAGGTAACCCCGTTCGTCATCAATCCCCGTGCTACCTGTTTAACCTTATATCAAGACCCTCGTAATGAATGTGATCAGCTCATAAGATCATGTTATATCAGGAATATACCCAACTTATACTTCCTAAACGATTCGAGCGTATTATGTGGTTAGCATGACCTTAAGCATAAAGGAGGGGAATTTAGAGGTTTGGGACTTTAAAACACTTTTAGCAGGCATTTGTGGGGTTGTTCGGGGGTTGCTTCAACCAGTGGTGGTGCCATAGATTAAGAAGGCACCGGATCGTCTTCAGTGACTCAGGTAAAAGTTAGCCAAGGTGAAGGTTCTTGAGTGGCTAGGGTAGAGGGAGTGGTTCTGGAACAATAGGGTGGAGATTTTCTCCCAAGGGGGAGATGGTGTGCTTCGGTACCAGGGTCTTCTGTGTGTTCCAGACATTGATGATTTGAAGAGCCGGATATTGCATGAGGCTCATGGTACCAGTTATTTTATCCATCCGGGGTCCACGAAGGTGCACAGTTATTTACGAGAAATTTATCAGAGGGATGGCATAAAGAAGGCCATTTCGGAGTTTATAGTCAGGTGCTCGATCTGTCAAAAAGTAAAGGTTGAAAATCAGCGGCCGGGAGGAGTACTTTAGGATATTAGCATTCCTACTTGGAAGTGGGAAGAGATCAATATGGATTTCATAACAGGCCTACCTCGTACTCGCTGACAATATGACTCCATTTGGGTGGTAGTCAACAGGTTGACCAAAGCGGCACATTTCCTACCATTCAAATCCACAAATTCAGCGGATGATTATGCTAAATTGTATATTCGGGAGTTGGTTCAACTTCATGAAGTTTCCTTGTCTATTATTTCAGACTGAGGTACTCAGTTTACCTCCCAGTTCTGGCGGTCTTTTTAGGAGGGGCTTGGGACTCAGGTTAAGCTCAGTACAACCTTTCATCTACAAATAGATGGCCAGGAAGAACGAATAATCCAAACTCTTGAGGACATGTTGAGAGCATGTGTGATGTACTTCAAAGGTAATTAGGATGATCACTTGTTCTTGATCGAGTTTGCTTATAATAACAGCTATCATTCTAGCATCCAGATGACACCGTTTGAGGCTTTTTATGGATTGAGGTGTAGATCGCCCATCGGATGGTTTGAGGTTGGTGAAGCAGCTATGATAGGGCCTAATTTGGTTCTTGAGGCCATGGTAAAGGTTCAGTTGATAAGGGATAGGTAGATTCATCAGAATCATATGATGATGTGAGGAGAACGGATCTGGAGTTTGAGGTGGATGATTGGGTATTTCTAAAGGTATCTCCCATGAAGGGAGTTATGCGGTTCGGAAAGAAAGAGAAACTCAATCCCCGCTATGTTGTTTCCTACCGGGTTATGAGAAGAGTTGGTAAGGTGGCGTATGAGTTGGACTTTCCCTCAAAGTTATCTTCAGTACATCCCATGTCTCATGTGTCGCTTTTAAAGAAGTTTCGGGTGATCCAGCTCCAGTAGTACCGGCGGACAGTGTCAGTGTAAAAGACAGCCTCAGTTATAAAGAAGTTCCTGTTGAAATCTTGGATCGTCAGGTTCGAAAGTTGAGGAACAAAGAGGAAGCTTCAGTTAAAGTCTTATGGAGAAACCAGCATGTTGAAGGAGCCACGTGGAAAGCCGAAGTGGATATGATGGCTAAATACCCACATTTATTCTCTACCATCTTAGTGACTTGACGTAGTAGTTTTTCTCTATCACTCTATTTAATTTATGTGTCCAGATCATATTTTCAAGTTTCTTTTATGAGTATGGATGTGTATGTGAATCATGAGATCAGTTCAGCTATGTGTTATGAATCGGAGGTAGTCATTTCGTAGAAATTTTGGTTTAAGTGATCAGTATTTGATTATGGTAATTGCATGTTTTTGTTTTCTGCTTGTTTCCTACATTCGAAGACGAATGTTCCCAAGGGGGAGATATTGTAATACCCCAGAAGTGCCTAAGAGTAGACCTGGGAGTTTAAAATTTCAAACTGCTGAAAGTTGGGGAAAAATTGCTAAATGAGAGGTACAAGGACTCGTGGTATGTAACCATGAGCTGTTGTGAGCAATCGTGGCAAAGGGTCAGGCCTAGTGGCAGTGTAAACAACAAGCATTAGAATGACTCATTGCTAGTACTAACGATCCGTTGTCTAGAGTCGTGGTAAGGAAGTGAACTTTTACAGTAGACTCGACGAATGGATACCACGACCCATTGGAGAATACAACGAGTCGCGGTGAGGCTCGTTGTGAAGGAGTTCAGAAAATTCAGAAGAGGAGACAATGACCGAAGGAATGACCTATTTGACCTATGGACGAGTTGTCCTGTCTAACCGTGGTCCGAATCTGAGAGAAGACTTGAGTAGTGCATAGCAAGGACGGATACCACAGGTCATGGTATCCACCAACGACCTGTTGGATCGTCCGTTGTTTGCCCAGTGAGCAAATTTTCTGTGTAATCAATAAGGGTATTTTAGTCATTCCTTCTCCCTAAGGCCCTATACTACGTCGTTTAAGGCTCATTTTGATGAGTTTTGAGAGGGGAAAAGCCTATTCTAAGTTAATTCATTCAAGCATGCAAGTTTGAGAGGTTGAAGAGGTGATTTAGAGCAAGTTATCAAGGTTTCCTTTGGAATCTCATCTTGGGCAATCAGGAAGTATTGGAATCCACCTTTTCTAGGTATGTAGGGTTATGAGTGGGTGTCTCCTTCCACACCTATGCCCAAATTCTATCGAATTATTAAAATCACCTATGATCATGTATGGGGTTTTACTCAATTGCATAATTCTTCAATTTTCTTACATGGGTATGAAGTGATTATGATTTTAATATCAAATTGTGAAGCATGGGCTGATTTACAATGATTTCAAATAAATACATGTTTTTAGCTTTTATAAATGTTGAAGCCCATTGGTGATCTAATCATGAAAAGTGTGAATTTTGAAATAACTATAATATTGATGAGAGATTTTGAGGAAAAGCACGAATTGAAACTACCCCTGTCTATGATTATGATTTCAATTAGAATTGAGCATCTCTAAGTATAGTAAAGCTTTGGGCAATGCCCACATGTTGATTTCGAATGATGATTTTCCCAAAATAAGCTTACCACATAGTTTGAAGAAAATTCTCCCAACTTTCATATTTTAGCTTGTGGAATGTTTTGAAATAAAGCATCACATATGAATGATTTCATTAGTGAGCTTTTTCAAAAGACAATGTTGAGCTTTATTTTCACATGATTTCGAGTCTATGCATGATTTCATTATTGAGCTTTGTCAATAGACAATGTTGAGCTTCCTTTTCATATGATGTTGAATTTTTCATAATTTCATCCTGAGCTTCGTCAATAAACGATGTTGAGCTTCGTTATATACGATGTAGAGCACTGCATGTTTTTTAGAGAAGAGTCTTTCACTGAGCGGGTTAAGGGTTGATCACCTTGTGCCCCAAAACCACGCGCCAATGTAGGTTAATACTATTATATTACTTTGGGACCTTCCTCGTGATCTATCCCCTGCCCCAATTGGGCCCTAATCTTGATATCGATATCATGGTATCATACATAGCCCTGGCAAGGTTATGGATGGCTCTACCCACTTGAGTGTGATAGTCGGGAGCAGTAAGCTCTATCGTGGTATGTTCGTTAAATGACGAGTCTCCTACTGTCTTATATAACTCTGGATTCAAATACTCATTGCTCATGGTTTCAATTGCATACATGCATGTTCTAAAAGTGAGGTTTGACACATATTCAGCTTTTCAATAAATGTTCTGTTTCAGCTATGAGTCATTCGAGACATTTGGTGTTTTAGAGTTAAGAGTCGTCATGTTATGAAATGATCATGATTTTTGAAATGATGCATGCAAGCAATACTCTTAGCATACTGATAACATGTTTAATGTACGCATTGTATTTACATAATTTATTTTACTTACATCAATGGTTTTACTTACCTTGCATACTCGGTACATCCACATGCTGACCGCATACTTTCTATGCTGTATCATTTCATGATACAGGATTAGCTCGCAGCTTCAGCCCCGATCATAGTCAGCTTTCCAAAGTTCATATCTGCGCAGGATTGGTGAGTCCTCATCTTTTGAGGACTAGACTTTCAATTTCTTTTATGTACTTCAGTTTCAGTATTGTTGAGTTAGTTGGGGTCTTGTCCCATCAACTCGTCCAGATTAAAGGCGTTCAGACTTATGTATGCGTTAGTTTCAGAAGTTATTTTCATGATTGATGTTGTATTAGACTCCCACTGAGGTTATATTTATGATTTCTTTAGTTTATTGAATGAGTTAGTTGTATGCTTATGCCATGGGTCGACTTGAGGTCTCTCAAGATCGGTTGTCCCATGTCCACGATCCGAGCATTAGTTTGGGTCATGACAATTAGTCTAGATCTTACCTTATTCCCTGTGGGTTCGACCCCAACCTCTTTGCTGGGTTCTTTATCGACAACGTCCGCTTCATACTTTTCCAGGAAGTGTGAGTTTTAGCATTATCAACCACTAAGTTTGAAGCATGCGAGCCCTCGACTCAGCAACCATTTATGGAGCGTATCTTGATAGTTGAGTGAACTTCAATGCATATTCCTATTTTTCTACCTCAAGTTTGTAAATTCAGCAGCCTTAGCTTCCCTCAACCCCCGGGGAAAGAACTTGTCAAGGAATGCCGTAACAAACTCATCCCATTCCACTGGACCGACACCATTTTGTCTTCCTTCTTTCCATTGCTTGTACCAAATTTGAGCCACCACTTTCAACTGGTAGGCAGCCAGATCAACACTTTCTATAGCGGTATCACCTATGATTTTGGTGATCTTCTGCACCTCATCAATGAATTCCTGGGGGTCTTCATCGACCTTAGACCCGCAAAATACTGGGGGATTCATCCGTGTGAAATCCCGAACTCTAGCAGCAGCTGCAGACCCATTTGTGTTGACTGGTACAATGACCTATTGATTGACCTAGTTGGTCATTGCCTGAGCCAACATCTGAATAGCGGCTCAAAATTCTACGTGGGGCACATGGGTCGTTCTGGGGTGCTGCTGAAGCTGGTGGGGCTGGCCGGTTAGCATTTTTAGTCCTCTTTCAATTTCCTCTTTTAGGAGGCATCATTATCTAAAAAGGGTAGAGCACGAGTTAGGAGGATGTATTGGAGTCTAAAATTCTACGCATGATAAGAATCATGAATAAATGGAATTTTTCTAAGCCTCGTAGCCTCCTCCTTATAAGTGCGGTGCACTTCACACCCATGAAAAGGACTTTACTTGACTCGACTTTCAAACATCCTAGGATACTCTGAACCTGATACTCCGATACCAAGTTTGAAACCAATCAAGTTCACATCCTGGTCATGAAACAATACATAAAGTCACAAGTGACCCTAAGCAAACCCTGGTAGAGTATATTCTACTAAAAATTGATCTGTTGAAAATTATCATACTGAGCAGAAGCTGATAAAAATTTATTGCAACTGAATAAAATGACAAAATCTCAAGATAAATATGAAAATCGAGCTAAATCTATAATTGTTGTCTGAAAGCCTTCTAAAATGAACTGATGAGTTGCTGGGACAAGCCCCCAGCTAATCCTAAAGTCTGAAAATACAACTTAAAATGAAAAATACTGAAGAATTAAAACTATGGTTCTCGGAAGATGAGGAATCACCAAGTCTATACTGCTGAGCTAAACCTGAAGGAGAACTAACCCCCTTTTATGTTTGAGAACCTGAACCTATATCATAAAATAACATAGCATAAGAGGTATGCGTTAGTACTTTGAATATACTGAGCATGTGAGAAGGAATTAAAACATACATATACTAAATAAGAGCAAACTATAATGAAATAGTGTAAAAATAAACTAAAAACTGAAGAAACTCTACTGAACTAATCCGGAGAATGTGACTATACTGGACTAAGATGTACTGTGGGAGAGACTATAACCGACATGTAACCACATGAGCTAAACTTGGAGTCCGATGTATATGCCCCCATAGGAGAAGGCCCACTATACCCTTCTAGGGTATAGCAGCTGAACTGGGTGATGACTGTTTCAAGCCTATTCGGGCTAATAACCTACAGTGGCAACATAGTTCTGGGAACCTAGGTGCGCTGAACCTCGACCCGCTCAGTGCTAAGAACTACTCCCACTAGAAGTCCTAAATGTGTCTAACTGTGCTGATTGCTCGAAATTGATGCCCTAAGACTTAAGTCAGAACTACTTATCTTGAAGTGTTTTAAGATTCAAAGGACCTGAAAGAAACTACATTCTATGACTCGTCAGAGCTGCTTTATCTGAAAGCGTCGTAACGGTCTAAAAAACAATTAACAAACTGATAAATTGATTCTACTGAGTTTATTTTATTTCTTAAAAGACTGATAATAGTCAAACAGATTAGTTGACATTTCTAAAGATGTTAAGTATACAAAGTATTGACTGGAACTCTAAGACTAAATATACAAAAGATTAGCTTCTATTTAAGTGTTTGTACTAATCATTCAAGATTCGAGTAAAATTTACTATAAACAAATAACATTTCTGTCTGAATCTAACTCATGCTAGTTTTACTCGAATTTATGCTATAAATTAAAACCTAGAAAGAAATCCTAGGGCATGAATTTCAACTAGGGATCTCATACAAACTAAGGAAATTAACCAGATTAAGGAGTTCCTTTATAACTAAACATCCTAGCTTTAACTATTCTGTAGGGCTAGAATTTAGAAGGTTTTTCTAAAACTGAATTAGGGCACAAGGGGGAAAGGAAAGCCTTATTGAACTCCCACTAACCTGGAAAAGATTCCCGTAAGAAAATCCTTGAGAATCTGAGAAGAAACTGAAACTTTTGATCTTGCCTGACACTTTTTTGCCTGAGCTTTCACAGAGGAATTCTATGAGTGTGAGGTGAGAATGGGGGAGGAAGGTCATGCATCCCTCTAAATCCGTGAAATACAAAACCCAAAAATGACATATTTAAGCATTAAAATAGAGGGAATTTATGAAAATACCCCTGAGAAAAAGTCTAGAAAACTACCCGTCGGGACCCAACGGTCGCACAACGAGTCGTTGGTTGAGACCACGACTCATTGTGACTAGTCTTTAGTCCTAGATGTCAAGATCCCAATCAGTTGAACTGGACAACGGACGGGAAAAATGACCTGTTAGGTTAACCAACGAGTTGTTGGTTCCACTCATTGTCTCTAGGAAGAAATTCCAAGATTTTTAGACCTCTAGATAATGGGTCCCCAAACGATTCATCATGAAACTAACGGATCATTCCACTACTCGTTATGTCTCTCCGAGCTTCAAGTTTTCATCGATGCATCACATGAAAAGAGTCACCTAACGAGTCATTAGGTGATATGATGAGTTGTCACCTCGACTTGTTGTCACCACTTGAAATTTACCATCTGATCACCCTTCCAAGACAACGACTCACTTGACGAATCTTGAAGTGACACCACAACTCATCCCCCAATTCATTAAGTCCCCAGGAGAACACACCTTTATACTAACTGATGCACATATGATGGGTCACTTAACAACTCATCGGGTCACACAACGAGTCATTCCACAACTTATTCTATGACTTGGTGTAGCTTTTCTTGATTTCTCCATTTCAGTTCTTAGGTCTGATCTTAGGGACTTCAGGGTGTTACAATGTTGGTCCTTATAAGATTCTGAGGCGAGCTGGCAAGGTGGTAGATGAGTAAGAACTACCAGCAGAGTTTGCCTCAGTGCATCCAGTTTTCCATATATCTCTATTGAAGTAGTGCATTAGCGACCCAACCCTAGTTGTTCTGGTAGAGAGCATAGGTTTCGATTGAGATCCTTGATCGTTAGGTTTGGAAGTTGAGAAACAAGGAGGTATCTTCTGTGAAAGTTTGGTGGAGGAATCAGTTTGTTGAGGGAGCTACATGGGAAGCCGAAATAGATATGATGGCTAGATGCCCACATCTTTTACCTTTTGGCTCAGTACCAGCATGAGGTACCAGTTTCCTTCTTAGTACTCTATTCAATTCCATGCCAATTTCATGTCTCTCAGTTTGTTTCATTTTATAGCATGAGTGTACATTTCATGAATTCAGTTCATTCATGTATATCAGTTTAGAGTCAGTCACTCCATCAATTTTCAGCTATGGTTGTTCAGTTTTTGGATTACAGTTCATTCTCTAGTCTTTTAGTATGCTTAATCTACGTTTGAGGATGAATGTTTCCAAGGGGAAGATAATGTAACACCCCAAAGTTTCCTAGGACTAGATTCGGAATTTAGAATTTGATTAGCAGAAAAATTTGTAGAATTTCTCAAAATGACTCACCGTAAGAGTCGTGGATTGAAGTCACATGTCGTAGGAGTAGTTGTGATAAGCAGCAGTTTCTCCTGGACTAGTAACGATGACTCATGGTACGAGTGGTAGGAGGAAATAACAAGTCAAGGTATGAAATATTATAGGAAACAACGAATCGTGTTTGGCAGTCATGGTTTGGATCTATTGAGGGAAGGTCCGAGGTAACGAGTCATGGCATAATTCATTGTAGGAAACAATGCGTCATTGTTGGTAATTGTAGGGTGTAAGTGCAGAAGATGGGATCCCTAACCATGAGACATGGTATGACTCATTATAGGGAACAACAAGTCATAGTGATGCCCCCGGTTGGAGAACCAGAGAACTAGAAATTTTGACTGGTAATCTATGGAAGGAAACTATGAGTCATGGTTAGGTGGTACGACTAGTGGTACCTGGCAGTTAGCTTTTTAATTACGTTTTTCTAGGGGTATATTTGTAAATTTCTAATATTTTAACCCCTAAGTGATGTTGTTTTGGATTTATTAAAGAGTGTATTAAGGGGTTTAACCTTGCCTAAGTCCTTATGCTTTCATAACAACAGTAGATTTGAAATCCTCTCTCAAGATCAAGGCTAGGTTCTTCATCAAATCTCTTCAAATTTCCTTTGGTTCTTCAAGACAAGATTAGAAATCCTTCAATGCAGGTATATAGGGCCATGAATGGGGATTTATTTCACCCTCATTCCCTTTTCAAGTTGAATTCATGATTTTCTCCTACCATGCAAAAATTTTCAAATTCTAGCGTTTTGTACAATTGTGGTTGAATTCTCTCATGTTCCTCTATGAAATCAGTCCTCTCATATTTAATATATGTTCCTATGATTATGATTGCATGTCCCTTATTAATTCCCTCATGAATCTATAAACGTCAAATCTCAAATATGATTTTATGAACTTTTAGGGTTTGACTCAAATTGCATGAAATTCTATGATTCTCTTATGATTTCAAGCCTCTTAAGATTCAAGCTATGAATTATGATTAAAATGCATGGTTTCTATTAGAATTCCACATGAATTGATGAATTAAAAGTTATGATTATTTTACCCCATTATGCATGATTTTAACAAAATTCAAGTCTAAGAATCATGGCCTAACTTTGACACTATTTTCATGCTAGCTCGTGTATATTATCATGTTTATGAGTTTCATGATTTAAACTAGCCATGTAAACCCACGTTTCATGATTCTAATATGAGCACTATGTATGTTTTGGGAGTAGTATTTAGCGTCGAGTAGGCCATAGTTCCAATGTACCAGATCTCAAAATTATGTGCCAACATAACCTTAATAGGGTCCCCCGCGAGAGTGTCTCTCATGCCTGAATGGGCCACCCATGAGTGATATCACGCTTTTTTATGGTTCTATCCTTGGCAAGGTATGGACACCTCCGGACTAGGGTTTTATAGGTTGGGCTCCATGTATGCATACGTGGGTTATGTTTGTTATAAGAATCTCCCATAGTTCCATAATTTTTATATATTATTATGTCCATGCCTTATGATATTATGACTTATGGTATTTTGTCTCAAAACATTCTCTACGAGATTTTACTTGCAAGAACAGTAATATCCAGCTTTATGTTACAATTTAGAAGCTTTGAGCCCTCCATGTTCAGTTTGTGATCAATATCTTATGTTTTATACAATCTTACACTCATGATCTATTTATTTCGATTCTGCTAGCATGTTTTACTTACCTTACATACTTAGTGCATTCAAAGTACTGACCACATATCCTATATCATATAGTCTCATGATATAGGTTCTAGTGATCAGTCTCAGCTTGGACGTTAGCTTGCTCCCACTCAGTCCAGCTCTATCCTAGTGTTAGAAAGTCCTCATCTTCGAAGGACGTTTATCAGTTTATGCTTTATGTCTATGACCTTTAGTTTTAGACTTAGTGAGCTAGTTGGGGGTGTTATCCCATCAACTCATCTTATATTTGGAGGATTTCAAACAGTTATGTAGTAAATGATCAGCGTTGTTGACTATTGGTCTTTTCTTAAGTTTTTATGCTATACGTTCCATACTTCCGCTTATCTTATGTTCATGCGTTAATACCATTTAGCTATGCTCTTAATCATGCTATGTATATGACATGGGTTAGCTTGGCCATTCGTGGTTCTAGGTCCCGCGTATTGATCCGGGGTCCCGCTCATGTCATGATAGTAAATTTCTTGGACCATAGACGTGGTCATGGCATGAATCCATATGACATGAGTAGAGTATCATGTAGATTGAAGTGCAATAAATACAGCTGATTAAGAAGGGATCGACATCCCATAGTTACTGCTCCAGGACTTTTTCACAATTGGAATCTCAAGACTTGACTTGGTTCTTCAGCTTATCATCTCCCCCAAAGCTCAAAAGTCAACGTTCTATGTCTTTAGACCTCTTCTCTAAACTGGGCTATAATCAAATAACGCTTGTGGGCTGATAGCGTCCAAAATATACTCCTCATAATAAGGGTACACACAGCTGAAGTATCAAAACAAGTAAAACGACGGATGTTGGGGTCGAATCCCATAAGGACTAGTGAGTGATAATTACAAGTTTCGGTTAAGAAATTGAAGTCAGCTTGCACCACTTAAAATTAACACAAAAACAAATAATTTGGGGGAGATAGGAATTTTTAGTAGATTATGATTGCTAATTTGGTTGCCTTTAATAGCAAAATCACCAAGGTCGTCGACAAGAATGTGAAAGGCTAGAGGTATGGTGTAGATAATATACTAACTAGATAGGGGCATGCTAGGTCATCTTAATTGTTTATTTAATGTAAATAATCTCGGGGAAATGGGTAATTACAGATTTTCAGCTTTATAAATACCTCTTACTGGAGTTTTTATCAAACCTCTAGCCACTATTAGCTCAACCCAATCAAATTTGAATTAGTAACTACACTAATTTATAGCTATTAGCTACTAATTAGGAGTGATAATGCAATTTTGGCTAATTCTTGCTCAATTTCACAATTTCACATCCATACCCACTATTAAATTCTCCTCCAATGCTTAATTATTCTTTTACAAGAAACAATCAAGTAAAAACAAATACACCCACATCATAATCAATGGATCTTAGATTATAGATTGGAGAGAATCTAATAGATTTACACTTAGTTAAACAATATAGAGATGACTCTAGCAATACCTACTTTAATTAAGTATTCATCATCACACACCTCTAGTAGTGATTTAGCTACTCATGATTAACAAATTCAAAACCACATTCAGCAATAAACTCATTGAATTTAATAACAAGAGTAGTAAAATCAAGTTCACAAAAAATGTCTTTAACAATGGTTGTACCTTACTATTAAGAAGAAGAAGGGAATAATACTTTGCAAATTCTACCAATCAAATTCTCTTGTTTCTCTGCCAAAGGAATGTTCTAAAGCTAAGAAAGGAAAAAGATGATATGATATGCTCTGCTATGATATGCCTAGTATGCAGTACTTTCTCTAGAATTTATATCCAAGAAAATAGGGTATCTTCTCTCTCTTTTTCCGTGCTGGACAAATTTGCCCCTGAGTAGCATTCTAGAATTGGCGAAGGTACCAGCGGTTTGCCAGTTAAAATCCGTGAACCACCGGGTACATTATCTAAGAAATCACTAAACTCTAGTGAACATCGGTGGTTCATTCGGCGTTTAGCCAATCTCAATCTGTGAACCGCTGAGTCTTTGTTCTTCACTCCAGAAAATCAGATGTCATTCGGTGACTGGGTCGGTGAGTCGTCGTTGGCAACTCGCATTTCACCAGTGCCATTCTTTCTCATAGGCAATGATGATCGACTTTTGACCAGTATTTCGCCGGTTTTCATCGGTCAATCGCTGATTTGATCTAACTTCCTTATTTTTGCTCCATTTTAGCTCGTTTCTACATATTTAGGTATCTGCACACAACAAAGGGAAAAACGGCATAAAATCCATATAATCAACTCAAAACTAAGCAAAAACTCAAGCTTAAGAGCCTAATGAGTTGGTAAATTACCAACTCATAAAATCCCCAAACTTGAACCATTGATTGTCCTCAAGTAATTCAATTCTCATTCGTTGAAAAACATGCCATTCTACACAAATTTAAACATCACCAATCACCTGATCTATGACAACCTAAAAATGCTCACTAATCTCACCGAAAAAGAGAAGCAAATTCCCCAAAAGACCAAACCAATGAAGATATTTCAAGAGGCTACCACTTTTAACCAATATGGTTCGTGAAAGGATTCATTTTGTAAAACAAGGGCATTGTTTAACCATGAAATACACATAGCCTCTCAAGTCATAATCAGTGCATATTGAAAACTTGTTGTCACGCCCCACCTTGGGAGGCATGACTGGCACCTGGTGCCCTACTAAGACCTGAACTGCTGAGATGACTGAACCTAAGCACCTCTGGTGCAGGGCTGACTCTAACTCTAGAATCAAGAAACGGGCTACATAGCGGCTGTAAATACAACCCCCGGCCGACAAGGCCTATAGCCCCTGTGAAAATAAACAGCTAACCAAAGACAAAAAAAATCATAGGGAGTACTATGCGGGCTGACAGGGCCGCCAATCAACAGCTAAACAGGGCCCCACACGGCGAACACACATCATCTAAAGCACATATGCGCCCCACACGACTGATATCATCTAACCACAGGGAAGTAACACAATCCGAAAACCTCTCGGAGTAATAAGATTGTCGGGACAGGGCCCCGACCTACCCATACTGTACAAACAAAAGGAATAAACCTTTATCACACAAACCCCGGAAGAAGGGAACTGGTGGTGCTGTACGTCTAACTGGAACTACGACGGACCTGCTCCTCGTCTATCTGTATCTGTAGGCAAGTAATGCAGCATCCCCGGAAGGGCTTCAGTACAATATTACCGAATATGTAAGGCAATAGATAAGGCGAATAGGACTAGAAGTAAATAAAAAGAAGAGCCGAAATTTTAACCTGTACTCCTGCTTATTCGTAATTTGCATCTAATTGACACTACATGTACATAAGCTAAGACTACATACTTACGCACTTATATACTACAACTAGTAGACAAGAATTCGTACAAGAACCCTACCCGGCCCCCATAAGTCGGGAGGTACAGAAGCACATAATAACTCGCTCACGCCCCCATAAGTCCTGGCGAGCACATCTCAATCTATATACCCCTACTCAAGTGTCTACAACTCTACTGGTACTATAGCCAACCTACGGGTCCCCTGGGTCTACCACTGGGCCCGCTTAGCCCCTGAACTATAGCTGTTTTGAGTTTGAGTCCAGAGGACTCCTGGTATCTACACCCCGGGCATAAACGCTCGGCGGGGGTGTGTATAAGGCCAACCACGGCAATATGAGGATCTGGATCCCCATCTTCTTCCCTTGCGGACGACATGCTGCTTCGTAGAGTGACGTATCCTCGCCCTTGGCGGGCGAGCGACACAACTATTAACCCTAGGGCGGTCATGGAAGGCTCCTAACTAAGGGCAACCCCAACCCAGGTGTTATACTGACACATCAATCTATCTGTATAAAGAGAGCATATCTGGCCTTCTAAGCCTCATGTTAGTGCTACTTGCTTCTGGGATAATCTGTATGGCTATCTACAGGCATGCCATGCGCCTGTATTTGATCAGCGGATCCTGATAGTGATCATGATCTCTAATAGTCTGGGTCGAATAGAGCGAGTTTTGAAGTGGCCTGACAACACTCTAAATATCCTACTCGGACATCTATAACTCATGAATAACTGTGGGGTTACGGATAGCTAACTACTTTATTCTTATAATGAATGTTCTATAGGGATGGCCCTATCCTGGAACTCTATACCGAATACCTTACAAGAACTGGTTAGGGTGCTAGCCCATCACTAACTACTGATGTGGACCCCTCTTTGGGGTACCCACGGGTTTATCTGACTCGGACGACTGGCTGGCCTGCTGGGCGTCCTACATGATAACTGTTAAGTCGACTAAGACTGACAATCATTGATAAGGCTAAAGGAATGGCGGGCGATCACTCAATACACTGGAGAACCCCGGTGTCGCTAACTCTAGAATATACCTATTCTGTCTCTATTTCTAGTTCTTGAACGTGTGATAACGTCAATGAACTCTAGGGATGCTTTCCTGCCAATACAGCCGCCAACCGATCATTAGACCGCCTAACTGCGCCCATATTGTTTAACCAACTGATTCAGGCCCATAACTCTTACGAGCTTCTGAAGTCTAGGCCTGGCAACAAACATATAAGTCTACCATCACAATAAACTTAGAACTAAAAGAGTTTCTATAGCGTTTATAAAACGAATCACATTTAACCTGCTCCCTTTTAGCGAGGGATCCTGCAGTACGATCTATATATATTTTCTAGCAGATAACCAGAATTTGTGTAACTATAATCCATATTAATAGCTACTCGCAACAAATTTGATATTTATATATGTATATCAATAACAGCTAATTACAACATATCGAATCACAATCTAATGGTAGAAACTATCTACAGCATCTGAGATCATTATTTCTATTCGAGAACATAAGTCGTAACACTGTACGACTAGGATACTTGCCGAGAGTTAAGCCTTACATACCTCGTTCGCCGTTTTCTGGCTAACTGATGAGTATCAGCTTGTATTCAACTTCCCTTCTCAACTGTAATCATATTAACAAAAGAATAGGGCCAACTTCGTTACAGAATTTGAAGAAAACAATAACTTTTATATATATATATATATATATATATACTGACTATACTTCAACTTATCGAAAAACGATAAAAAACTCACAATTTCTCGGGAATCTAGTAGGGAGAAATACTTACTTTAAGCCAGTGATCATATTGACACTAGTTTGAAGCAATTCGACCAACTCTGGCTTCGCGGGATGACAATTTGTCGGGCGTATTTTATGATACTAATTCCGTAGAAATGCTCTCTGCAGCCTTATACTTCGATACCTTAAGTTAATTTGGATTTGGATGGTTTTTAGTGGCATAATCAGATGAAAATTAAATGTTCTCCCTCATTCTCACCTCTGCTGGTCATGGTTTACTTGAGAAATAACATGAAATCTAAGAGTGAGGCCTATATATACTTGAAGCAGCATACAAGGCAACTTGGCATGTTCCCCAATGCACTAATTCTACTCCGTGCCACGTTAGCTAACGCAGAGGAGCAGCTCCATGCCACTTTGCCCTTCTGGGCAGCTTGGTTTAGCCTCCTCCCGCGAAATCCCAACTTGGCACTCATTCGGCCTTTCCTCAGGCCCTTTCCCCGTATATATGGCACTCTAAAACTCTCAACCATCATACGAATAGGACGACTAAATATTAGAAACTTACGGGGTGAAACATCCTCCCCCCTTAAGAACATTCATCCTCGAATGTTAACTTCTACTTGGAAGAACCTTAACCTTGCAATTACTTATTTTGAAAAAAAATTCGGCAGAGTATCCCCTGAAATATGGACTATCCTAAACCCTGAAAAGCTGAAAAATCCAATACAGGTACTCCACACAATACTATGGCATTCATTCCACAACAGACTAAAATAAATTATCGCACATATACATGTATATAATGCAACTTATGAAACAACAACAACAACATACCTCTAGCTGCACAATCTGACTAAGTATGAAATAACTGAGGATATCTGGTTTTCATATCGTATTCTGCATCTCAGGTCATCTCCTCTCGGTTCTTATTTCGCCATAACACTTTAACGGAAGCAACATCTTTAGTTCTTAGTCTGTAGATCTGCCGTCTAGTATGGCTATTGGAACTTCTTTCTAAGCTAACTCCTCAGTGATTTGGACGTCTTTAACTGGGACAATCCGGGAGGGATCTCCTATGCACTTCCTCAACATTGATACATGAAAAACTAGGTGAATGGATTCTAATTCTGAGGGTAAATCCAATCATAAGCCACCTGGCCTATCCTTTCGCGAATTTGATAAGGTCCAGTAAACCTCAGGTTGATCTTACCTTTCTTACCACTACATTAAACTTTAGGTTTCTCCGCCGCACATCAGCATAAGATTTCTGGCAGCTCTGAGCAGTCAGCAGACGTTCTCTAATAAGCTTTACTTTTTCCTTTTGCCCATTTTAACATGTCCAGGTTTGCTCTATCTGCCTGAAGTTAACATCTAGAAGGCTTCCACTTCCATTTATAGTAGGCCTCGAGAGTCTGAGTTGTATATTCTACTTAGCCACCTATTAGGGTACGAGGAACTATGATTAAGTTAACATATGTCACCGTCTGTTCTAATATCCTTTCCTAAAATTTAGTCATAGATTGTGCCCCTCTGTCGGAGTTTATCAAACACTAGGGCTCCATGCACTCCATCTACTTCTGGGGTATTTAACCTGGCATAAGTCTTAGTGGTGACATAAGTTCATCTGGCGAGGCACGAATTGACCTCATTGGTCTTATTATACTGACTCAAATAAGGTCAGGCTACACCTGGTGTGAGATAACCCTGTGAATGTATTCATATTACTTACTCTCCACTCCCTAGCAGACACAACCATCTCTTATATTGGATAAATCGGTTCCTGCTATTTCACCTTTTTTGTCCTGTCACTGGGGCTCTTCTTCTATGATTTAATGATATCTCCTATCCTCTCGTACCATCTCATTGCATTTTTCATTAAATTCTGGGAGCAACGAACACATGCACGTAGCTATAGTTTGCTATTTGAAGTTCTTCCACCCTTGGAACATGAGGTCAACATCCGGACCTTGTGAACTTGCTTGTTCTAATATTGAAGGCCCGTAACTGTCTGCTCGGCATTGTTTCTAGGCTGCACTAGATTAGAGTCTCTGGGTCGGCACTCTCTTACCTTCCCCTTAGGCGGGAGTACCGCAATATTTTAAGCTACAACCTTACGGTCTTTTAACTGTTAGCCCGAGGCTTATTCCTCAATATACGATGTTCTATCAATCTGGAGGTGATTCTAATTTCCCCCAAAGTCTGGTATTCGTGCTTTTCCCCTTACCTTCCTTAAGGAGCTCTGGGGTTCATTATACCTGCCTTACACTGCCAAAAAAGTTACCGGCCAGGTCTCGGTCTATACTTCTTCTATCTTGCAGTCAGACCCATTTTATTCATATGACCCCCCTGTCTTTCGATATCACAAACTAAGATCATAACCATTATCTTGCAGGCATATCATGCCGTCATTAGCATGCTACGGTAGATTCAGCCTTTTTCTGACTTGAACTTGACTATTACTGGGAATTTATCGCTGATGGATTCTTACACGCACTTTGAGTAATTTGGTAGTCGTACTCGCTCTTCTTTCTTATTACCGTGAAGGTCTAGAAAACTTACATAAACATTGGGCTCCCTACTCTTTCCTAACACTTTTTGGAGTCACAAATCCAACCTTCGCTTACTATTTACTTCGGGCGACATCGCCTCAATTCTTACGCACTTTGCTATACTAGAAACAAAATTATGAGGTAGGAATAGCCTTTTCTTACTGCAATGAAACGGGAATATGGAACTGTACAACATTCGAAAGGATGTAGGTGGGAATCCTGCATTTCCCTCTCTTTCTCACATCCATTAGGTAATCTAATATTAACTGTCGTCTTTACCAGATCTTGTATATCTAACAGATAAGTCGACTCATATATATGCTATACTCATGACTTCCTACTCTAAAGTTATAAAAATGAACTGGGGACGGTGCTGGTAGATGTGTCACAGTGTGAGGTTCCTGCTACCTCGGGAGAGTATTAGGAAGATCAAGGACATCCTCTCCCATCCTTAGGCTGACTATCTCCCAACTGTAGCGTCTTAACGATCCCTCCTCCTGCTGCTATAGTTATCTTGCAACTTGGTGGTGTCTATCTTATATTAAACATTACCCTAGACAGACATAAAAAGGAAAACATAGGGACTTAACCCTATACAACTTTGCTCTATAGCACGATCTGAGAAGAAAAAAGAGTAACCAATCTATCATGCCTTGCAGCCTCCTGCCTATAGTATGTGGTGTACAACACATCCATAGATAAGATTCTACTTAGCACGGCTTGTAGACTCCCTGGGATACAAACTGCTCTGATACCAAGTTTTTCACGCCCAACCTTGGGAGGCATGACTGGCACCTGGTGCCCTACTAAGACCTGAATTGCTGAGCTGACTGAGCCTAAGCGCCTCTGGTGCAGGGCTGACTCTAACTCTGGAATCAAGAAATGGGTTATCTAGCGGCTGTAAATACAACCCCCGGCCGACAAGGCCTATAGCCCTTCTGAAAATAAACAGCAAACCGAAGACAAAAAAAATCATCAGAAGTTCTATGTGGGCTGACAAGGCCGCCAATCAACAGCTAAACAGGGCCCCACATGGCGAACACACATCATCTAAAGCACATATGGGCCCAACACGACCGATATCATCTAACCATAGGGAAGTAACACAATCTGCAAGCCTCTAGGAGTAATAAGATGGTCGAAACAAGGCCCGACCTACCCATACGGTACAAACAAAAGGAATAAACCTTTATGACACAAGCCCCGGAAGAAGGGAGCTGGCGGTGTTGTACGGCTAACTGGAACTACGACAGACCTGCTCCTCGTCTATCTGTACCTGCAGGCAAGTAATGCAGCGCCCCGAAAAGGGCGGCAGCACAATATGTACCGAATATATAAGGCAATAGATAAGCTAAATAGGACTAGAAGTAAATAAAAAGAAGAGCCGAAATATTAACCTGTACGCCTGCTGATTCGTAATCTGCAGCTAATTGAAACTACATGTACATAAGTTAAGACTGCATACTTACACATTTATACACTACAACGAGTAGACAAGAATTCATACAAGAACCCCACCTGGCCCCCATAAGCCAGGAGGTACAATCAGCACAGAATAACTCGCTCAGGCCCCCATAAGTCCTGGCAAGCACATCTCAATCTATATACCCTTACTCATGTCTCTACAACTCTACTGGTACTGTAGCCAACCTACTGGTCCCCTAGGTCTACCATTGGGCCCGCTTAGCCCCTGAACTGTAGCTTTTTTTGAGTCTGAGTCCGGAGGACTCCTGATATCTACACCCCGGGCATAAATGCTCGGTGGGGGTGTGTATAAGGCCAACCACGGCAATATGAGGATCTGGATCCCCATCTTCGTCCCTTGTGGAGGGCATACTGCTCCATAGAGCGACATATCCTCACCCCTGGCGGGCGAGCAACACAGCTATTAACCCTAGGGCGGTTATGAAGGGCTCCTAACTGAGGGCAACCCCAACCCAGGTTCTATACTGACACATCAATCTATCTGTATAAAGAGAGCATATCTGGCCTTCTAAGCCTCATGTTAGTGCTACTCGCTTTTGGCATAATCTGTGTGGTTTTCTGCAGGCACGCCATGCGCCTGTATTTGATCAGAGGATCCCGATAGTGATCATGATCTCTAATAGTCTGGGCTGAATAGAGCGAGGTCTGAAGTGGCCTGACAACACTCTGAATGTCCTACTCGGACATTTATAACTCATGAATAACTGTGGGGTTACGGATAGCTAACTACTTTATTCCTCTAATTAATAAACTATAGGGCTGGACCTCTCCTGGCACTTTGTACGTGAATAACTTACAAGAACTGGCTAGGGTGCTGGCCCGTCACTAACTACTGATGTGGACCCCTCTTTGGGGTACCCATGGGTTTATCTGACTCGGAAGACTGGCTGGCTTGCTGGGTGTACTACATGATAACTGTTAAGTCAACTAAGACTGACAATCACTGATAAGGCTAAAGGGATGGCGGGCGATCACTTAATACACTAGCGAAACCTGGTGTCGCTAACTGTAGAATATACCTATTCTGTCTCTATTTCTGGTTCTTGAACGTGCGATAACGTCAATGACCTCCAGCGATGCTTTCCTTCCAATACAGGCGCTAACCGGTCGTTAGACTGCCTAACTGCGCCCATACTGTTTAACCAACTTATTCAGGCCAAAACCTCTTACGAGCTTCAGAAGTCTAGGCCTGACAACAAACATATAAGTCTACCATAACAATAAACTGAGAACTAAAAGAGTTTCTATAGCGTTCATAACGCGAATCACATGTAACCTACTCCCTTTTAGCAAGGGGTCCTGCAGTACAATCAGTATATATTTTCTAGTAGCTAACCAAAATTTGTGTAACTATAATCCATATTAATAGCTACTCGCAACAAATCTGATATTTATATACGTATATCAATAACAGCTAATTACAACATATCGAATCACAATCTAGTGGTAGCAACTATCTGCAGCATCTGAGATCATTATTTCTATTCGAGAACATAAGTCGTAACACTGTACGACTAGGATACTTGCCGAGAGATAAGCCTTACATACCTCGTTCACCGTGTTCTTGCTAACTGATGAGTATCAGCTTGTATTCAACTGCCCTTCTCAACTGTAATCATATTAATAAAAGAATAGGGCGAACTTCATTACTAAATTCGAAGAAAACAATAACTTATATATATATATATATATATATATATATATATATATATATATATATATATATATTTACACTTACTATACTTCAACTTATCGAAAAACGATCAAAAATTCATAATTTCTAGGGATTCTAGAAGGGAGAAATACTTACATTAAGCATGTGATCGTATTTACCCTAGTTTGAAGCAATTCGTCCAACTCTGGCTCGGTGGGACGACGATTTATCGGGCGTATTTTACGAAACTAATTCCGCATAAATGCTCCCTGCAGCCTTTTATTTCGATACCTGAAGTTAATTTTGATTTGGACGGCATTTAGCAGCGTAATCAGATGAAAATTAAATGTTCTCCCTCATTCTCACCTCTGCTGGTCGCTGTTTACTTGAGAAATAACATGAAATCTAAGAGTGAGGCCTATATAACTTGAAGCAGCATACAAGGCAACTTGGCATGTTCCCCAACGCACTGATTCTGCTCCATGCCACGTTGGCTAACACGGAGGAGCAGCTCCGTGCCACTTTTCCCCTCTGGGCAGCTTGGTTCAGCCTCCTCCCGCGAAATCCCGACTTGGTACTCATTTGGCCTTTCCTCCGGCCCTTTCCTCGTATGTATGCACTCTAAAATTCTAAACCAACATACAAATAGGCTGACTAAACATTAGAAACTTATGGGGTGAAACATCCTCCCCCCCCCCTTAAGAACATTCGTCCTCGAATGTTAACTTCTACTTGGAAGAACCTTAACCTTGCAATTACTTATTTTGAAAAAAAAATTTTGGCAGAGTATCCCCTGTAATATGGACTATCCTAAACCTTGAAACGCTGAAAAATCCAATACAGGTACTCAACACAATACTATGGAATTCATTCCACAATAGACTGAAATCAATTATCTCACATATACATATATATAATGCAACTTATGAAACAACAACAACAACAATATACCTCTAGCTGCACAATCTGACTAAGTATGAAATAATTGAGGATATCTGGTTTTCATATCGTCTTCTGCCTCTCAAGTCATCTCCTCTCGGTTCTTATTTCGCCATAACACTTTAATGGAAGCAACATCTTTAGTTCTTAGTCTGCAGATCTGCCGATCTAGTATGACTATTGGAACTTCTTTCTAAGCTAACTCCTCAGTGATTTGGACGTCTTTGATTGGGACAATCTGGGAGGGATCTCCTATGCACTTCCTCAGCATTGATACATGAAAAACTAGGTGAATAGATTCTAATTCTGAGGGTAAATCCAATCATAAACCACCTGGCCTATGCTTTCGCGAATTTGATAAGGTCTAGTAAACCTCAGGTTGATCTTACCTTTCTTACCACTACATTAAACTCTAGGTTTCTACGCTGCACATCAGCATAAGATTTCTGGCGGCTCTGAGCAGTCAGTAGACGTTCTCTGATAAGCTTTACTTTTTCCTTATGCCCATTTTAACATGTCCAGGTTTGCTCTATTTGCCTGAAGTTATCATCTAGAAGGCTTCCACTTCCATTTATAGTAGGCCTCGAGAGTCTGAGTTGTATATTCTACTTAGCCACCTATCGGATGAAAATTAAATGTTCTCCCTCGTTCTCACCTCTGTTGGTCGTGGTTTACTTGAGAAATAACATGAAATCTAAGGGTGAGGCCTATATATACTTGAAGCAGCATACAAGGCAACGTGGCACATTGCCCAACGCGCTGATTCTGCTCCGTGCCATGTTGGCTAACGCGGAGGAGCAGCTCCATGCCACTTTGCCCCTCTGTGCAGCTTGGTTCAGCCTCCTCTCGCGAAATCCCAACTTGGCACTCGTTTGGCCTTTCCCCCGACCCTTTCCTCGTACGTATGACACTCTAAAACTCTCAACCAACAAACGAATAGGCAGACTAAATGTTATAAACTTACGGGGTGTAACACTTGCCTTAGAGTTTACACTTATCATGCCCTATACACATTAATTCTAAATGCACTTATGTCCTCAAAAATGGATGATTCCACTCACAGAAATAAGAATCCCTATTCTATTGTCATGTAATCATTAAATGCACACAAGGGATTGTTTGGAAGAGATAATCAAGCTGACTCTCCCAAAAGAAATCTTCATGCACACACTTGACTCGTAGGCTTGCCCTTCATGTAATTCGCCACTAATGTAGAGCATTTGCACTTAGAATCATTTAGGGCTTGCGGGTTATGATGTAGGCCTTGGTTAAGGGTAGGATAAAAATCCGGTTGTACTGACTAGATCCTCCCTAATGCATTTGCGAATATACCTCTCATCAACTCCTTCCAATCACTTCACTTTATTTCTCTTCTTTCATTGTTTGTTCCTTTCATTTCTCAGTGTCTCTCCTTATAAGCCCTTTGGCTCTCATAATTAGTCTTATCTCCATAAGAAGAAGCACCGGTTCATGCAATTTATTTTTTTCTCTTTTCAATTTATTATTTTATGCATTTTGACACAATATGATGCTACCTCAAACTAAAATTCTTATGTGCCCTTTGCACACCCCCAAACTTGGGCTTTTGCCTCCTTTCTCATTCTTTATCACTCCCTTTTTCTTAAGCTTGAAGCCTCATTTCATCACTATCTTATCACTAGTACTTAGGGAGGATGGGTGCCAAAAGAGAGGTATTAAGAATGGTATTATGGCTTATAATGTGGTTGCCAAAGAAGGGTCTAAGGCTCAACGTTTGCTGACAAGGATCAATGTTCAAGGAGGGTATATGGGTGAAGTTACTAGACAAAGGAAAGCCTAAAATCATGATCTAAGTGAAACTACGTCCAGGATTTCACCTATAGTCACATTTGGGGCAAGTTCTAGACAAGAAGTCATGCATGAGACTCATCAAAAATTCCTCACCACACAAGGCATCACCCTTAAAGGGTCCACAAGAGTCATTTTCATCACAAGATTTCATGTTAGGACATCAAAGCAGGAAAATTCATAAGTCAAACAAAGAATTTACAATGTATGACAAAGACTGCTATACTCTAGCTTCATACATCTGCCCATTATCTTCATTTTCATGCCCTCATTTTAAAATTCCATTTCAAAATTTTTTTTTGGTGGTGCCTTTCAAACCAACTTCATAAAAAGACTCAAAAGTAACATGGCATTTTTCCTTAAGAGAGTCAACATAGTCTATCATTGGGAAGTGCCAACCCGGTTCTACGCAGAAAGGGAAATAAAAATGAAAAACATGATCCTCGAGCCAAGAACCATGGTATGAAGAAATCCCTTGGACTTTATTTACTATCCTACTATTTATGACAGCAAACAATAAAACAAGAAAAACTCGGTCCATTCATGCAAAATTTTGCAATTCAAAATAAAGACCCCATTTTATCACTAACCATCACTTCATCAAGAACTAAACCAAATCATTCATTCATTTTTTTTAAAACATGTCCGTCAAGGGCAATCATTAAACAACATAAAAAACAGCCCGACAAGGGCTCTATTCAACCAATTGAAATCACAATAAAACATCAATGACCCCTTAACAACTACAATCATCTCTTCCCCACTTAAAAGAGTACATTGTCCCCAATGTATACATGCAACAAGGAAAAAGGACAAGAAACTCCCTGAGCGGGTCATTCTTCCTCATAATTGGCAGCAGGATTTCCTGCTCCATCATCACCAGCCTCACCTAGCCCTTCAAACTCATCCCCCAAGCCCTCAAAGAGATCATCAATAGGATCTCGAACTGTGGAGGGAGCAGCCATTGCAACATCCAGGGCGCTCATGTCGGGCACCTCTATTGAAGTCCGACTCTTCCATTCTTCCACCTTAGTTCAGAGGGAGGTGACAGCCCCCTCAACCGCATTCACCCTCTTTCATTTCATAGTGACAATCTCATATAAATATTTGAGCTCCTTTTTAATTGTTTGAGCAATAAGTACGGGGAGACTCTTGGCCAATCGTTGGAGTTGGCTCTTTTGAGAGTTGGTCATTTCCACAAGTCTGTGGAGACCACTTGGTTGGGAGGATTGAGTAGGGGGAGATGCTCCCCGATAAGGCATGTCACTCGAAGCTTGGCCTGACATTTCATGATAGGGCACATTCAACTCAGGGGCCTATGGTGAGTGGTGCGACCCATGGGAAAGGGATCACTCAGTTACATCAAAGGCTTGAAGTCTTTTCCTCTTCATTGCAGGTGCCTCGACATCTCTCTTCCGGTCAATACCAATCACTCCTAAAGTAGCAAAAGAGGTTTCATCAGGGAATAGAGGCACCCCGGCTTGTGAGCAAAGATGGAAAATGAGGACGGTGTAGCGCATGGAAGTGCTAGACTGTTGTGCCTTCCTCTTCATTTGTTTGGTGACAATCTCTCCAAAGTTGATGGGGACTCCAGTCATGATGCAGGCGATAAGGATTGCAATTTCGAAACTAACCCTTTGCTCGTTCTTAGATGGGATGGTGCGGCCATAAATAAAGTCCAGCCACAATTTAGCCTCAAACGTCAAGTCATGGCAAGAGATTTCGCTACCCATAGAGGCCCACAAAGGTGTATCAGCAGCAATAATTGGGGTTATCCAAGAAAACTGGTCTTTTATGTCGGCTACCCCGAGCTATGTACACCGCACCGGAGTCAATCTCATCTTCCCAAAATAGGGAGTTAATGGCAGCTGGGGTGATGTCGACTTCCACTCCCCTTAGAATAACTGATGGTAGGCATGGAAAGCCATCAACTTTTCCCCTGTGCTACATGCTATCCTCTCGAGCTTGGCAGGAGGCATATAATTCTGACACTAGGCTGGGGTAGTAAGGCGAGAGAGGATTAGCAAATACATGCCATTGTCGGGCCGTGAATTAGGTGGTAATGTTAGGGAGATCACCACGCAAGCCTGCCAGGTCAAAGCACTTCTCCACAGTTCTGGAACAACCCTGACAGATGACATAATGTTCCTTCATGTTTGAGACACAGCGAATGATGGACTCTATGGAATTTGCAGGTGGTGCGGAGGCCTTTGCTTTACCCTTGCTCTTACTAGTGGATGAGACGGGGGCCTTTCCTTTGCCGATGCTCCTAAAAGAAGTCATGATTTTTTTCTGCAAACATAGGGTCAGTGACAGCTACAATGTACTTGAATTTAAATAACTAAACCTAACTGTAGAATTAAATGAAAAGCAATAGAAGTAAAACTACTAGCAGCATCGGCGAAGCGTCGGAAAGTCGCAGGTGGCATCTTTAAACCGCCGATAACTCACCGATGTGAGATAGAAGACTTAGTAGACCAATAGTGAATCAGCGACAAGGTGGTGAGTTTGTTGTCCCAATCTGTGAACTGCCGATGTAACATGGAATCCAATCAGTGGCCTGAAACAAACTTTAAAATTAGACCGGTGTTCAATTATCATTTCACCGGACTCAACCGGTGATTTGCCAAACGTTGTTGTCCCCAAATAGATTTCAACATGTCTAGGGCACCCATAAACAAATACCCACACAGTTTTTGATAAAAACAACACCACTACACCTGGAAAAGGATTCAAATGACGATTCACCCTTAAGAATGACGTCACCCAGTCTATCATCGGGCAAAACATGGCATTTCACTCGAATTGGGTTACTCAGACTTCACCCATTTAAAATTCACACGAATAGAACACTTGGTTCCCCACCCATTTCAACAAACAGAGCATGCTCATGAATCCAATGGGAAAGGAAAGCATTAAGAATGAAAGGATAATGAACCATTGATGAAATCATAAAAAAGGCAAGGAAACATTACCACACTATTGGAATACTTGCAAACTTGAGCTTGGAGAGCTTAACAATTTTCAACAATGGCACTTCAGAGGTTGTGTAGTGGAGAAAGAAAATTTGAGTGTAGTGAGGGTGTTAGTCAATGGAGGGAAGGGTTTTATAGGGAGAAAGGTGAATGGTGATAGGTGGAGGAGAAGGTGGTGTAGTAATTGTGAGTTAATATGTTGGTGGGAAGTGGAAAGGTGGGGAAAATGGAAAGATGGGAAAGTGGAAAGGTTGACTATGGGGAAGATGAAAAGGGTGTGAAAAAAATTGTAAAAAAGGAGGTTTAAGAGAATCTTGTGCAGAATAGGGAGGCTCAGCTAGTATTTTGGGGTTTGGTGGGTCCACACTTAATTGAAATTCTGAAAAAAAACTCTTACCTTGCCTGGCGATGCATCGGCGGTTCGCCGAATTAAACCGACGTTCTAACGCTTTACCTTTTTTCTCAAAAAATCATGCTCAGTGCACTGCATCTCAGTCAGCTGTCGACCAGCGGTTCACGAACTTGATCGGCAATCCGTCGGTGGGCCACTGCTTAGGATTCAATGCTTCAGTGATATTTTTTGCATCGGCGACCTACCGGTGGTACATGGTTTCACATTGGCAGTTCACCAAAGTAACCACCTGTTGAATGCTCATATTCCCAGCCTTCTGCCTTTTTGTGCCTTGAAGTAGCGGTTCGCGCTTCTGGGTAGGTGACTCATCGGTCCAGCGCGGTTCTCACGTTGTTATGGTTCTTTCCCTCTTTGATCCTTGCTTCATTCATTCCACAAAAATAAAAACAACAAATACATAATATAAATCAAAAAACTTGGGTTGCCTCCCAAGAAGCGCCTTAGTTTACATCGTGGCACGACGTGGCTCTCCTCTAACAATTCTCCTTTGACGGATCATCCTCTAACTCTGTCTCCTCCATCTCAATTCCACTCTTTTCATCCTCTTTCTGCAACACCCCTATCAACTTGCAGTCAGCAGGCGTTTCAGCTGATGGGTAAACCTTGAAAGTGACTTCTTCATGATCTTGGGCAGATTTATATGCCCAAGTGATACTCCAACGTTTTATTTTTGCCTTGTTTGTGTGCAATATGTATATATTCTCATATAATCGGTAATAAAATGTGAATGTATACTAACCAACATGATTAGCATTTGTTTTGCAGGAAAATATGATTTTTAGGAGCTAAAATGCATGTTGGAACTACATCGGAGTTGGACTTGGATACGAGCGTGGAAAAGACATTGGAATGCACAAAGTATAGGGGCTCCGAGATGGAGCCGTGCCACGCTACCATCGCGGAGGCACACTGCCTGGAGAGGAAATTAAATGGCAAATTCCAGTGAGGCCTCGCGACAGCTCCGTGGCACGGAGATAGGCCTCCGCGTTGGCCTCCGTGCCACGTTGAGGCTATTTTACCGGACCCTGGATTTCCAGTGAAGGTCCGCGTCCACGCCATGTCACGGAGGCAGTGCTCCGCGTTGACCTCCGTGACACGTCGCTTGTTATTCCGGGAAAAATTTCCCTCTAGTATAAATAGCACACTTAGGTTTATTTTAATTAGTTCAGACTTGGTGGAGCTACGACCTGGGTTAGCAGCAGTTGAGGGACGAAAAAGCTAAGGGATTTCTTCTCTTCCTTTCTTCTTTCAATCAATTGTATGTATGATTTACACTTGTTTTAGGATGATCAATCCACAAATGAGTGGCTAATTCTCTTCCTTGCTATGGTTTTGAACATGTGTAGTGAATTTTGATTTTAAATGATATGGTTTTCTTCTTCTTCTTTCATGTTGTTCTATTAATTCTTGTTCTTACTGCATTAGTGCTTGGCCGACATTAATGTACATCTAAAAAGTCCAATTTCACTCGAGAGAGCAAGAAATTGGAAAGTTGTGAATTAATAGGGTATTGTTCTTAACTTGATTTGGGAAAATTGGGTTTTGATGTGCTTTCCTGATAGAAATATACTTGAAAGCCGTATTAGTCAGTTTAGGAACCGGAATTGTATTGCTAGGTCATAAATTGCATTTGATCACAGAAATGTAGACGGATGGTTTATGATTCTAAAGTGAAATTAAATACGAGAGTTTAAATTTCTAGGCTACTGTTCTTGGCTAGCAACATGAAGAAGAGATTAACCGAATTATTATTATAATCGAATTCATTACTTGTTCTTAACCTTGGCATGCTCATATCCATAGTGTAAATTCACAGTAAATAATTGTTGATAGTTTTAGTATATATATATTTTATAAACAAACCTTATTTAACTGTCGGTTACGCTGTTGTTAGCATAATTAGAAGTAAGATAAGAATATAGTATACTTAGGCAAATTTTACATATCCTGAGCCTCCTTGGATCGATACTTGGCTTACTTAGCCACTTTATTACTTGTTTGACCACGTGCACTTGCGTGTCGGTTTATAATATATAATTCCAACCGAAAAAGCCGGACAAGTTTTTGGCGCCGTTGCCGGGGAGGCTAGGCAAAGTTGTGAAATTGTGTTTAGTGTAAATTTACTGTATTTTTATTTTTATTTTCTTAAGTGTTAACAACTTGGTCTTAGCCTGTATTTTGCAGACTTGATTTCTGTGAACACTGGCAAGGGACAAAGAGCTGGTGGAATCTTACTTAGAGCCTGAACGTGAATTTCATAGTCAACGTAGAGAAGCTCTACAAAAGAAGCTGCAGTTGCTCAGACAATCTATTATGGAGCAACAACATCCACCAGTTGTAAGGGTAGTGTTAGTGCACGATGAAGCAGCAGCAAGGCCGGTTCGCGAGGTGGCAATCCCACATGCCAACAATGTACATTCTAGCATCCGCAAACCAGAGCCTGGAGGGAGGTTTGAATTAAAGCAGAATATGGTGCAACTCTTGCACACAAGCAGGCAATTTACCGGTCTCCCTCATGAAGATCCACAACAATATCTCCAAAACTTTTTGGAGATAAGTGACACTTATATACCCGCTGGAGTGTCACCTGATTATGTTCGGCTTACCTTATTTCCGTTTTCCTTACTTGGTGAAGCCAAGAGGTGGTTAAAAGCTGAACCACCCAATTCTATATCAATGTGGGATGATCTTGCACGGAAGTTTTTGATTAGATTTTTCCCTTCTGGTAAAACAGCTAGACTTAGAAGTCAAATTCTAAGTTTTAAACAGAGGGAGGGAGAAAATCTATATCAAGCCTGGGAAAGATTTAAATCCATGTTGCGGGACTGTCCTCATCATCATCAGTCCAATGAGGTGTTGGTACACATATTTATTGAGGGTTTGGAACCCCACACTAAAATTCTGTTAGATTCAGCAGCTAGAGGGCAAGCGCTGGAAAAGACCTATGAGGAGTTGTACACTTTGCTCAACCGAATTTCACAAGGCAATCCAGAATGGAATGCAGATTCATCTCGAGGTGGAGCAAGGAAAGCAGCGGGAGTGCTTGAAGTGGATGGATTCACAGCTATCGCTGCACAGATAGCTGCCTTGCAAAATCAGTTAAATAACCACTTCAGTAATATGAACTTGAACCAGCCTTCAGTTTCAGTCAATGCGGTCCAACAGATGTGGTGTGAAGTGTGTGGTAGTAGTGAGCATTCATCCGAGTGTTGTGGTGCAAATCCTGATTCTGTTAACTTTGTGGGCAATGCACAGAGAAATCAGCAGCAGTTTGGTAGTGGCTACAACTCAAATTGGAGGAACCATCCAAATTTTTCGTGGGATAGCAACAACCAACAAGGCCAAGGTTCTGGTCAGGGTATGCAGAGAAATCAAGGTGGGCAACAAAACTTTCAAGCTCAATTCAGAAATCACAATGCCCCTCCTCCACCACCATCACCTACCATTGAGGAGATGTTCAAGACTATGATCGCTAATCAGGCACAATTGCAGGCTGACTATGTTAAATTGGCAGCCGAAGTGAAGAATAATCAATTGGCGACCAAGGCTCTTGAATATCAGTTTGGGCAATTTGCTAGTGCCCAAAATACAAGACCCAGAGGAGGACTACCTAGCGACACGGATCCTAATCCGAAGCAGGTTAATGTGGTGACCACGAGGAGTGGCTTACAGTTGAAGGAGGTGGAACCGGAAAGACCGCCTCAAAAGTCAGGAGCAGCAGATGTTGAGGAGGAACAAAGTTCTGATAGGGGGAAGACTAAAGAAGCAGAATCAGAAAGGCCTCCACCCCCGTTCCCTCAACGACTTAAGAAACACAAGGAGGAGGCGTGTTTCAAGAAATTCATGGAGGTGCTTAAACAGGTACATGTTAACTTACCTCTTGTTGATGTCTTGCAGGGAGTGCCAAAGTATGCAAAATATACTAAGGACATCGTGGCTAACAAAAGTCGTTTGACTAAGTATGCCACGGTGGCTTTGACGGAGGAATGCACTTCCCGGATTCAGAATAGACTGCCCACGAAACTGAAAGACCCTAGAAGTTTTACTATCCAGCTGACTATTGGGCAAAGTATCCGAGCTCGTGGATTATGCGACTTGGGGGCAAGTATAAATCTGATTCCATCTTCGGTATTCAGAAAGTTAGGTCTAGGGAGTCCTAGACCTACAACGGTAATCTTGCAGCTAGCGGACAGGTCCTTAGCTAAGCCGGATGGCATTGTTGAGGATGTGTTAGTGCAAGTGGGCTCCCTCATTTTTCCGGTCGATTTTATTGTTCTGGACTTTGAACCAGATGCTGAAGTCCCATTTATTTTGGGACGACCCTTTTTGGCAACCGGAAAAGCATTAATTGATGTAGCTGCGGGTCAACTTACAATGCGGGCACATGACAAGATAGAAGTGTTTGACGTGTACAAAGTACCCAAGCTCCCGATTGTAAATGAGGAACTCTCGGTGATCAATATGATTGATCATGGGAAGGCTAATATAATGAATGATTCCCGAGAGTTAACAGGAAGGCCACCAGATAAGGTTGAGAACTACTGGGGGGAGGACAACGATTGTGATAAATCGTCCATCACCCTAGTAGATAATTGAGCATAAAGGACGTCGAGCCGCGACGGTAAACCAGGCGCTGCACGGGAGGCAACCCGTGAAAAGAGAAATATTCTATTTTTCTTCTTTTAGTAGAGTGTAATTAATTTGTATTTTTATTTTATTTTTCTTTTTCTTGATTTCGTACAAATTTTTCATTTTAGTTAGTATTTTTTTTCTCATTTTAGTTAGGGAAATCTATTAATCTAACCAATTTCGTTTAGTGAAGTGATTTTCAGGTCAAACGGAGAAAAATATGCATTGAAGCGGGAAAAATAAGGCAAGGTATGAAAAAATAATTTTATTGAAGAAACAGTTCACTGGGGCGTTGGCTCCGTGTCACGGAGGGAGGGCTCCGCGTTACCCTCCGTGACACGTTGAAGGCAAAATCCGGATTTTTAAAATTTCCAGAGAGCCATCGCGTTGGCTCCGTGTCACGGAGGAGGGGCTCCGCGTCACGGAGGAGGGGCTCCGCGTTACCCTCCGTGACACGTTGCCTTATATTTGGTGCCGGGTCACACCGGGTTGCCGGGTGACCCGCGTGTTTTTCTTTAAATTAACCCCGATTTTGCCCAATTTTTCCCCATTTCTTCTACTCTCCGCGACCAAAACACCCAAATCCTCCTCCCCAACCAACGTGCCACGTTACTAGGCAAGGAATACGTCAAGTTTCTTCGGTTCTTCAACTCAAAGGTACGTTTTCCTCGTTTCTCTCAAATTTTTGGCGATTTTAGTCGAATTTGGGCAAGTGAGGTGAGATATATCACCCCAAGTAGCAATTTAACATGATGTTGAGTTATTTGTGATTGATGTATGTTCGGATTGTTGTAATTAGCATTTGAACTTATCGATTACGTAAATAATTCGAATTTGATTGTAGAATTGTATTCTAGGGCATGGGTTGTTGAATTTGACTTGGGTGACTTGATAATTCGGTAAATTAGATGTCGGGGTGTGTTTGTAAATAGAGATAAGTCGTTGTAAATATTGTATGAATGTTAAGACGACGAATTCTCGAATTGTTGGGGAAAATGCGAAAATTGTGCAAATTGGTTTGATTATTTGGATTCGTTTGTATATAGAATGTTTTGTCTTTGCTTTTTTATTTGTTGTTTTTGTTGCTAAGTGAGATGGTTGAATTGTTAGCGATAGTAGGATTGGAATTAGCTGTATGAAGTCTGAGTAGTACGCTAAGAGTTATGCTGTCGAAATTTTTGTGAACGCACTAAGCATAAATTGTATAGTTGTTGTCTTTGGTGTAAGTAGAGTTATCCTTGCCGTAGTTTTGTAAAAGTAGGTAAGGCCTAAGTGTGGGGTAAATGTTGTGTAACCCGACCTTAGCCTAAGTTAACATCTTTATAGCTTAACTTTGTGCTTGTTAATTTATATGGACAGGTACAATGGCTAGCAGACAGGATAAGGGCAAGGGTGCTTCTACCTCAGGCACCGGCAGAAAAAGAATGAGATTGGGCACCGCAGTCCCAGCTGCACCAGCTGTTCCGCGCGGCCAACGCCGCCAATACGGAACAAGGTGGGTAACCGAGGAAGGAAAGAAATGGTATGCTAAGCATAAGGAGAGCAAGTACTTCCCGGAGGAACATATTGCATGGGAACCACTAGCACAGGAGTTCCCCCGTATTGTGCAAAGGATTGAAGCAGCTAGGCTCAGCTTTATCTTTTAGGAGCCCAAGGAGTGCAACCTTCATTTGGTCTGAGAGTTCTACGCAAATTGGAACCCGGCCATCAGAAGCCACACAATAAAAATCAGAGGGCAGATTGTCACTCTGGAACCCCAGCAATTTAATGCCATCGTTGGAGCGTGGGACACAGACGCCCACGTTCTCCGCCAGCTAAACATCACCCCACCATACGCCGACATCAGACGTACGTTGTGTGGGGCTCGATCCACAGCCCGATGGAGTAGACATAAGGAGAGGGGTTACCACCAGACTCTGCCTTATTCGCAGATGAACAGGGAGGCCAGAATATGGCTGAAAATTGTATGTTCTTGCTTGATCCCGGGAGTTCACATGACGGATGTGACTCGGGACCGTGTCTTCTTGGTGTATGCCCTTATGAAAGGGCTTGAGATTAATGTTGGGTCGGTCATTATATCCGCCATGAAGAGAGCCAGACTACACCAGGGCCACAGATACGGGTTTGGCGGACTCATCACCACCTTCCACCGAGGCCTCGATGTCGAGGAAGAAGCCTTGGATTACATCCCGCAGTTGGAGCAGAGGGCCTTCGATGTGACAAAAACTAAGGCCCCCGACACCACACACGGGCCAGTGCTGACTTTGGGCGAGCGACATGCTCGTGATGATCAGTACATGGCACGTATGTTCGGCATGCAGATGCTTCAGCTACGGATTGGTGGGAGACCAGCCACCGAGGAAGAATTATGGCAGCTGGAGCTGGATTACCCATTTGGCGAGAATGCCAAAGCCTTATGCTGAGTGGGACCAGCCTTCGTGGAGCCGACTGATGATGATGTCCTTACTGATGAGGAGACACGTCGGGAGGACTCTGATGTGGAGTCCGATGACGACAATGGAGCTGACTCAGATATGGGCGACGAGGCAGCAGCACCAGATGAAGAAGTCAAATATTTCGACTGAGCAGGGAGTTCCACCACCCAAAAATTTGTGCTTTGTATTTTTGTGAACACTGGGGACAGTGTTCGATTTAAGTGTGGGGTGGGGAGTAGCTAGGTGCTGGGACTTGGGCTCTAATCTACTGTATGCTTTTTCCTTGGTTTGTATGTATGTTTGTGCTTTCCCTGTTATGAACTGATTTGTGTTGTATCTGTATATATTTGTTTTTGTGACTAATGATGTGTGTTATGAAAAGATATGGTTGCCAGTGTAAATATTTTGTAAAATTTTTTTTTTCTATCGAAATGATCGATATTTTTTTTCAAATTTTTTGCGAAAATATTTTGCACTTATCAAAATCTTTTGTAAACATTTTTCTATCGAAATGATCGATGTGTTGCAAAAATTTTCGGTTTTTATTTTGGGTTTCTCGGAGTTTGTTTTCGGTTCTTTTACCGAGAATAGTCCCATTGAACCGATGTCATAGTTAGTGACCGTTCCCTATGATGGATGGATGACGACCGTCTTAAGGGAAATGTAGTCGGTAGGAGTAGGATTTTAATTTGTTTTCAGTTTTTCTTTGGTGGATTGCATCAAAGAACTGTAGTTGCTGTATGGTTGCAAAATTTCGTTGCGTGTTGTAACTGATGTTCAAAATGTAAAAGTGATTCGTTTGAAAGCATGCAATTTTGTAAATATGTTGAGTTACCTAGGTTGTAGAATTTGATTCGGTGTGATTGAGGCTTAATTTTTGAATTCATGTAATTGGTTAATTCAAGAGTCTGTGAATACATCTTGATTCGAGCATGTGCATGAAGTGTGTGAAGTGAGGTATTGTTATTCCATGCTATTGTGAAATGTCTAGAACTTGCCTGGTGTGTGTACAAAACGAAATGAAGGAGGTGTAGTGTTGGAAATGATGTAGGCATTTCTTTGTTTTAATCGAGAGTTTCTATTTTTTTTTCTTTCTTGTCAATCTCTACCATCTTATATGTTTGTATACCCTAGTCAGCCCTTTGAGCCTTTAGCCAATTCTTTCTTTCTTGTGTCCAAAAATGTATAAACTAAGCTTTATTCCTTCTTTTCATTAGCCGTAAAGTCTATACAAAACTCTTAAGCGCTTAAAAAGAACAGGAAATTTTTCCCGAAGTGTCAAAGAGTGAGAAGAGTGGAAAGAAAAGAAAAGCAGAGTGAAGAAAGAAAAGAAGCGGTTGAAGAGGCACTTGATATAATGAAATGATAATAAAGGTGCATGAAAACCCTTTGTTGTTGTGTCCCGTGTGTTTGAGAAAATGGGTCATACAAAAGTAAACAAGCATGAATGGGATGATGAAAAAGAGAAAAAGAAGAACAATATCCATGAGTCGATGGGAATGTGTTGAAAAGGCGCTTAATGATGCTAGTGACTATTATTGGCTAATCCAATATATATACTAGTTCCATAGCCCCATTACAACCCATTAAAGTCCTATGTGATCCTACATTGCATTTCTTTGTATTAGTGGAGTAATACACTAAGGGCAAGCCTATGGGTCACGACATGATGCATGTGAATTCTTTTGAGAGAGAGAGTAAAATTAATTTTTATATGCCCCTACTTGCATGTTTGTGTGTTGCATGAACAAAAAAGGGAAGATTCTCTTGAGTTGTGAGGGCACATGCTTGATGAAAGATTGATTTTCGTGTCGGATTTCTTGATTAGCTGATTTGCATGAGTTTGCCGATATCAAGAATCAATTCTTAAAGTCTAGGAAGTCTTGATGTATGAAAGGTCATTGCATTTCAAGACCATGCATGTTTTCTTGATGATTTGCAAAAATTGAATAATCGGTATGACCGTAGCGTAAATGGTCGCACCATAGTGATGAAGGTTGGGATGTAATTTGCATGAGTTGTGTATGTGTTGTTCGAGGACGAACAAGGATTTAAGTGTGGGGTAAGTGATCTTGGGCACATTTATATGCCCAAGTGATACTCCAACGTATTATTTTCGCCTTGTTTGTGTGCAATATGTATATATTCTCATGTAATCGGTAATAAAATGTGAATTTATACTAACCAACATGATTAGCATTTGTTTTGCAGGAAAATATGATTTTTAGGAGCTAAAATGCATGTTGGAAGTACATCGGAGTTGGACTTGGATACGAGCGTGGAAAAGACATTGGAATGCACAAAGTATAGGGGCTCCGCGATGGAGCCGTGCCACGTTACCATCGCGGAGGCACACTGCCTGGAGAGGAAATTAAATGGCAAATTCCAGTGAGGCCTCGCGACAGCTCCGTGGCACGGAGATAGGCCTCCGCGTTGGCCTCCGTGCCACGTTGAGGCTATTTTACCGGACCCTGGATTTCCAGTGAAGGTCCGCGTCCACGCCGTGTCACGGAGGCAGTGCTCCGCGTTGACCTCCGTGACACGTCGCTTGTTATTCCGGGAAAAATTTCCCTCTAGTATAAATAGCACACTTAGGTTTATTTTAATTAGTTCATACTTGGTGGAGCTAGGACGTGGGTTAGCAGCAGTTGAGGGACGAAAAAGCTAAGGGATTTCTTCTCTTCCTTTCTTCTTTCAATCAATTGTATGTATGATTTACACTTGTTTTAGGATGATCAATCCACAAATGAGTGGCTAATTCTCTTCCTTGCTAAGGTTTTGAACATGTGTAGTGAATTTTGATTGTAAATGATATGGTTTTCTTCTTCTTCTTTCATGTTGTTCTATTAATTCTTGTTCTTACTGCATTAGTGCTTGGCCGACATTAATGTACATCTAAAAAGTCCAATTTCACTCGAGAGAGCAAGAAATTGGAAAGTTGTGAATTAATAGGGTATTGTTCTTAACTTGATTTGGGAAAATTGGGTTTTGATATGCTTTCCTGATAGAAATATACTTGAAAGCCGTATTAGTCAGTTTAGGAACCGGAATTGTATTGCTAGGTCATAAATTGCATTTGATCACAGAAATGTAGACGGATGGTTTATGATTCTAAAGTGAAATTAAATACGAGAGTTTTAATTTCTAGGCTACTGTTCTTGGCTAGCAACATGAAGAAGAGATTAACCGAATTATTATTATAATCGAATTCATTACTTGTTCTTAACCTTGGCATGCTCATATCCATAGTTTAAATTGACAGTAAATAATTGTTGATAGTTTTAGTATATATATATTTTATAAACAAAACTTATTTAACTGTTGGTTACGCTGTTGTTAGCATAATTAGAAGTAAGATAAGAATATAGTATACTTAGGAAAATTTTACATATCCTGAGCCTCCTTGGATCGATACTTGGCTTACTTAGCCACTTTATTACTTGTTTGACCACGTGCACTTGCGTGTCGGTTTATAATATATAATACCAACCGAAAAAGCCGTACACTTCACATCCAACTCTAAATTTGAGCTCCCCTAGCTCTATAACAACCACAACTCTACTGTAGCTAGCAATAGTCTCCCCAAAATAATGGGTACCTCCACATCCATCTCACAATTAAGGACTACAAAATCAGCAGGTGGGATGAATTTATCCACCCTTATCAACACATCTTCTGACAACCCTACTGTTTTTTTATGGACCGATCCGCCATGAGCAACCTCATGGATGTAGGCTTTGTGCTACCAAGTCCCAACTTCTTCAAAATGATTAGGGGCATTAAATTTATGCTGGCACCAAGATCACATAGAGCTTTTTTAAACATACATATCCCAATTGTACAAGGGATTGTGAAAGCTCTAGGGTCTTTCCGCTTGGGGGAAAGGTTGCTCATCATCATTGCACTACAATGGTGCGTTGTCTCCCCACTACCTGTATCAACTACCTTCTTCTTTAGCAATTCTTTCATGAACTTCGCATATCCTGGCATTTGGAGAAGAGCATCAACCAACGGTATATTAATGGACAACTTTCTAAACATATCAACAAATTTTCTGAGTTGGTTTATCCTTCTTTTAGTTGGCCAACAGTTATGGATAAAGAAGTGGAGCTCTTGCTTCAACCTGTCATATTTTGGGGCCTTCATGCCCACCTCATCTTCATCAGCATGTGAGGGGATTTCATCATCCTTCCCCTCACCTTCCTCTTCATCCATCTCATTGAGTCCATTTTCCTCATTTGTTTTTTGGTCATTAACCTCTTTGGGCTTCACTGGTGCATCTCCAATCACTTTTCCACTCCTAGCGACAATATCCATGCATTGACTATCTTCCTTTAGATTCAACATTGTGTCACTAGGAAGAGTTCCTATCATTCAGGGGTTCATTTGAGCCGACAAGTGATTCATTTGGGCTTCCATATGCTTGATGGAGGCTGAATGTGAGCTCACTGTTTGGGCAAGGTTAGAACCCCCCCCTCTTAACTCTTTCACCCCGCTCTCGGTTGACTCTACTTTCTTTAGGACCCTTGATAGCATTTCCTAAACTTTTGAACTACCCGCGTCACTCACACCTGGCTGACCGTAGGAGTTTCAAGCTTTTGGAGGGGGAACAAACGGGTTTGAACTCCGATGATAGCGGTCGCCCTCTTGATTCTTCTCTCTATTTCCGCATCTATCATTTCTTTCAGGATATCCCTACGCATCACGATTTCTCCAGCCTTAATTTTCGTTCCTTGGTGCCAAGGGCCTTGATTTGTTCCTTAAAAATCTAGGTTGAGGACCTTCCATTTAGTTCCCCATGTATTAACATTCATCTTCGTACCTTGGTGGTGGCGATTCCCCTTCATATCGCAAAGGACCTTGCATACCCACAATATTTACCACCTTGGGCCCTGCCCCCATCACATTCTTTATCATTAATTCCAGCTGTGTTATCATCTTAGCGAGATTTGAATCCTGCTCTTCATCCCTTTGTCACAATTTAGCCTCCAATGCACAAGAGCTGATCTCATGTGTAGATACATTTGTCTCTCGCGTGTGCCAAGCCCTATTGGTTTTTGTCATTTTTTCCAAAAGGGCTTTAGCCATCCCATATGTTTGATCCATAATAGACCCTCTAGCTAAATTGTTGGCCATGGAGTTGTTGATGGATTCAAGGGCTCTGTAGAATCTTCGGAGAAGCACTCATCTGAAAGTCCATGATTGGGACAAAGAGCAACCTTCTTTTTGAACCGTAGCCATGCCTCATGCAAAGGCTCTCCCGGCTCTTGCCTGAAATTTGTGATGTCATCGCTCAGCTGCATCATCTTCAATGGAGGGAAGAAACAATCCAAGAAGGCCTCGGTTAACTCTTGTAAAGATGTAATACAACCATGGGGCAACTCTTCCAACCACATCATTGCTTCTCCTGTTAGAGAGAATGAGAAAAGCTATAGTCGGATAGAATCTTAACTTATGTTTGTGATGTTGAAGGACTAGCATATCTCTAAGAAATTTCTCAAATGCTGATTTTCGTCCTCACTTGGTTTACCCCCAAAGATTCCCTTCAGTTGCAGCAAATGCAACATGGTGCTTGTGACATGAAATACAACGTTCCCTACCATAGGTGGTAGGCGAATGGCTTCCGCAATCTCTGGTATCACCGGGTTATCATCATCGTACTCCATGTTTCCGTCCACTGAGTTATCCCCTACATGGGAGTGATCACTCATGTCATTGTAAGATCCTAACAAACATAGCAAACTCGCATCAAGTAACTACGATGCAAAACTATTTCAACTTAACAATCAACACAAGAATATCAAGCGCTAGTCCCCGACAACGGCGTCATTTTTTATAATATCCAAAATATACTCCTCATAAGAAGGGTATACATGGCCTAAATATCAAAATAAGTAACCGGACAGGTGTCGGGGTCGAATCCCACAAGGACCAGTGAGTGAGATAATTACAAGTGTCGGTTGAGAAATTGAAGTTGGCTTGCACCACTTAGAATTAACATAAAAACAAAGAAGTTGGGGGAGATTGAAATTTGTAGTAGATTATGATTGCTAATATAGTTGCCTCTAATAGCAAAATCACCAAGGTTGTCGACAAGAATGTGAAAGACTAGAGGTGTGGTGCAGATGATATATTAACTAGATAGGGATATGATAGGTCATCTTATAAGCTCAATTAGTGTAAATAATCTCAGGGAAATGGGTAATTACAGCTTTTCAGCTTTGTAAATACCTCTTACTAGAGTTTTATCAAACTTCTAGCCACTATTAGCTCAACCCGATCAGATTTGGACTAGTAGCTGCACTAATATCTAGCTATTAGCTACTAATTAGGAGCGAGAATGCAATTTTTGCTATTTCTAGCCCAATTTCACAATCTCTCATCCATACCCACTGTTAAATTCTCCTCAAATACATAATTATTCTTTTACAAGCAAAAATAAAGTAAGAACACATAGACCCACATCATAATCAATGGATCTTCCATTATAGATTGAAGAGAATCTAACAGATTTACACTTAGTTAAACAATATAGAGATGACTCTAGCAATACCCACTCTAATTAAGTATTCATCATCACACACCTCTAGTAATGACATAGCTACTCATGATTAAGAAATTCAAAAGTACATTCAACAATAAACTCATTGAATTTAATAACAAGAGTAGTAAAATCAAGTTCACAAAAATGTCTTTAACAATGGTTGTACCTTACTATTAAGAAGAAGAAGAGAATAGTACTTTGCAAATTCTACCAATCGAATTCTCCCTTTTCTTTGCCAAAGGAATGTTCTAAAGCTAAGAAAGGAAAAAGATGATATGATATGATCTGCTATAATAAGCTTAGTACACAATACTTTCTCTAGAATTTATATCCAAGAAAATAGTGCATTTTCTCTCTCTTTTTTCGTGCTGGACAATTTTTCCCTTGAGCAGCGTTCTGGAATCGGTGGAGGTACCAATGGTTTGCCAGCTAAAATCCATGAACCGCCGGGTACATTATCTGAGCCATCACTAAACTCCAATAAAGATTGGTGGTTTATTCGGTGTTTAGCCAATCTCAATCCGTGAACCGCCGAGTCTTTGTTCTTCACTCCAGAAAATTAGATGTCATTCAGTGACTAGGCCAGTGAGTCGCCGTTGGAAACTTATCTTTCGTCAGTGGCATTCTTCCTTATAGGAAGTGATGATCGTCTTTTGATCGGTGTTTCATTGGTTTTAATTGGTGGACCGCCGATTTGATCTCACTTCCTTCTTTTTGCTCCATTTTTTCTCTTTTCTCCACGTTTAGGTATCTGCACACAAAAAAGGAAAAAAGGGCATAAAATCCATATAAAAAACTCAAAAACTAAGTAAAAACTCAAGCTTAAGAGCCTAATCCAAGGTATTACTATGCGTAAGGATGCTAGACTCTCTCTTAATGACTATATCTATAGGTACCAAAATTTATGCTATGATTTATTTATTAGGTATCTCCTAAATTTCCTTTTGACTCCAAGACTATCATTGCAGGATTCATACTCTTTTTGTTGTATCAACTTCATACATCCAGTCCTCTATCCACCCAATAAAAAAAGTCAAGGCTTATACTAAGATGCTCAAAATCATCTATCTTATTTAAAATTCTCTAGCCTCGGCTCTTTACAACACCATATAGTACATAGCTACTATTCTTCACACTTCTCAACTCAAGAATACTAAACTACATACACATAGCACTTTAGGAGCTTAGAATCTAATGTAACTAAATTCAACCCTGGTGCACCCTTTGCATTTTGACATTGGCTCTACTTGAACTATTGACTTAGACTCCAATCACCTATACTTCTTCACGTTTATGGTGCATTGCTTTAAGTTCACGAACCCTTCTGCCGTAGCTCCTCTCAACTCCCAAGGGAATAAATGGTTCAAGAATGTATCCTATTCCTCTCACTGGTCGTGTGCTTTGGAGCATGTGAATGTGTGATCTAGGAGGAATTCTTTATAGATTCAAGCTCTATCACACGAACTAGAGTATGAAATAAGGGAGGCATTTCCTAATGCTTCGTAGTCACCTCATTATAGATGTGGCACACTTCACACCGATAAGAAGGATACTACTAGACACAGCTTCATAAACACCCTCGGACTCTTGAAAACCTAAACTCTGATACCAAATTTGTCATGCCTCGAATCTAGATCCAGGGTGCAGACCGACACTCAAACTATTTTCATGATCCAAGCGAATCCTTGGCCTGGCTTACTATCAGTTTAGATCTCTATAAATAATGTGGAAGCTAAAGCATAGTGAGCTTAATATATAAAATAGAATTTATTCTACAACTGAAATACATGTTAAGCAGTAACATTATTGACTCAACCTCTAACACTATCTATGAAGCATCTACAACTATATAAGGGGTGCCGGGACAAAGCTCCCACGGAAACCTTAAGCTCTAAAATTAAAAAGAATCAATCAAAGCAGTAACACTCTGAATGTCACGACCCGAACATAGGTCCAGATCGAGACACGGGACAAGAAACCCCGAGAGGCTCCAAGTGGACCCATGGAATGAACATACATATAACTCAATCATAGATAAGCGGAAGATCATCATAAATGACAAACCGAAAGTCTAAACAAAATATCACATCTGATTACAAGCACAAGTCTAAAGTTGAAATATAACTATGTCCAAAAAATCCTCTAATACTGACGAGTTGATGGGACAAGAACCTAACTAACTCACTATAGTCCGAAAACTGAAAAGACAAAACATAAGTGATGAAAATGGCCCTCGCAAGATGAGGACTCACCAACTCTGATACGGGAAGTACTAAAGCCGAGAATTTGGCCATCTACGTGACTGAGTCTAGATATCAAAGCCTGTATCATAAAACGATACAACATACAGTATGCGGTCATTATGTGGAATGTACCGAGTATACAAGGCAAGTAAAACAGCTAAGTAAGTAACATCATAAATCATGCATAATATAAAACATACTTAAAATAAGATTCTGAGAGTAGGGTTTGCATGCTATTTTCTGAAATCATGATCTGAACATAACTGAACATCGCAACTAAATCGAATGACCCAAAGCTGAAAATAGTTAATCATAAGTAAAATCGAAGATTGGGTTAAACCTGCTGAAACATAATAACAAGACTGATGCACATGCATAATTGAAATCATAAGGAACAATGGGCCACTCATCATATAATCGACATTACCACGATAGAGCTTATGTGGTTTCGACTATCACACTCAAGTGGGCAGAGCCATCCAAAGCCTTGCCAGGGCTAAGGACGCTACCATGATATCGATATCAATCTTAAGGCCCCTTGGGGGCAGGGGAAAGCTCCAAGGGAGGTCCCAAAATATAAAACAAAACCTATGTTGGAGCATAGTTCTGAGGCACAGGGCTTACTGACCCTTAGCCTACTCGGTGCTAGATACTACTCTCAAAAATATGCATATGCTCTCCATCATTTTTCAGTGAAGCTGACCATCATCTAATGATGAAGTTGTATAATAACATCCATGATTAATCTGAAATCACAACATGAGGAGCCTTGGCTCAAACCTTACCACAAGCTGAAAATAATGGGAGTCTTGACTCCGAAATCATGTGGTAAGATAATTCATCAAATCAAAAAACATACTTTATCATATTGGCTTGCTCAATACATAAACATGCTTGAAATTATCTTGATTCACTTTATAAACAAGAACATAAACATGGGTATATCGAAATCATACTTTCCTCGTAAACATCTCATTATGCTTTAACATATAACTCAGAGATCTCAACTTTCATGAACATTCATGGATAGGCATCATAGTTTAGAAAACTTGCAAACATAATTTATGATTTAAACATTGTAAAATCTTCCCATTAATCATAATTCATCATTTAAACATGCTTAGATCATACCCAAGATTAAAACTTAAGAATTCATGCATTGGGTAAAAACCCCATGGAATCATCAATTAGAACATCATGATTTGAGAGGGAATTGGGCATGGGTGTGGACAATTGCACCCATTCATAGCCTTACATACCTGATCTGGTTTCACAGATTCTTTGATTACCCAAGGAAGAATTGAGAAAGAACTTTGATGAACTATGCTTGATCACCCTCTAAACCCTAAAATTTGCATGCATGAGTTTTGAATAGGCTAGAATGACTTAACCATCTGAATACACTCTATTTTGGGTTTAAAACAACGTAGTTTAGGATTTAGGAACAAAGAAATTAAGGAAAAGCTCTTATGAAACTCGAATAGAAAAACAGACTGCCAGTCCCAATGAGGGATTGGATGAGTCATTATCAATGGCCACGACTCGTGGTCTGCAGTCGTTGGCTTCACTTGAAGTTGCATACTAGTAGTCACCATGAGGTACTCAATGACTTGTTACCAGTGACCACGACTCATGGCCACTGTTGCACCCAAACGCACTCGCAAGCGTACATGGTCGTACATGTAATATAGTGTCCCTTTTTCAGAGCCGGATGTCGAACCCAAAGGGACTGGACTAATTCAGCAAATTATCATGTTGGAGTGTTAATTTAACCTTCACAAGTGTTGATTATAGAAATTTCGGGAAATTCTAATTAAGTCTAGGGGTGATCACAAAATAATCGAGAAACGCTAAAAGAAGCAACAAGAGTTAAGGCCTAATAATCATGCAATGCTACAATATTCAATTGTTCGAGTATGAAAACTTTAGTTGTTATCTCAAATAATTAAAATGTTATGTTGATGGTCTTTCGAGCCTCTAAACACGACAAACTAGTCTCACACCTACATCATTGAGCGGGGATGTGACGTCCTAATTCGTGAGCAATTTAACTACGTGGATGTGGTTTACGGAGTTTGTGCCCTTGATTATGGACATTCGTACCTCTAATCATTTAATCGGACTTAGCTTCACAACTACTTCTACGAGCGGTGATGTGACAATTCTAAGTCGGTGCCTAGCTCATCCTGTTTTACTAACCAAGGAAGGAAAATTAGCTATAATTTCTATCCTAACCGCGAATCCCAGCATAAAGATAAGAACTTTCTCCCTACATTCTTGTGTTCTAGCCTAGAGTTACTCTTTCGAGCTTTTTCCTATGCTTAACGCATTTGTTTTCAAGGTGATCAAGCATAAAAACGTTAATAATAAAGAATGCAAGAAAATACAACAACTAAAAGCTCAAACCACGAAGAATTCATGCATTTACAATCATATCATGTAACCTCAACCCTAGAGGAAGGGTTTTAGCCAGTCACGTTCATACAAATACTGAAAGACATTATTCAAGTAGAGTGCTTACATGAGCAGTTAAAAGAGAATGAAAATTAAGGAACCCTAGGTAGAGTTTTTCCCTTCTCCCTTCGCTCCTTTCCGTTGTTCTCAAGAAAATTCATGATAAATGATTTTAGGAGATAAGGGTTTAATTTATACTAAGTGAGAAAAATGCAAATTTTTTCTGTGGATGTACCAGCTCTGTGTCACGGACCCTAACGGCCTAATTTGCCTCCATGAGGGGCTCCTCGACATGTCCTCGCGCTGAACTGGTGCACATGGCGAACCACTGGTCGCGGCCCGGCATGTCCTCGCGCTGAACTGGTGCACATGGCCAACCACTGGTCGCGCTTATGGAAGGGCGTGGCATGGCCTGGACGTGCAAGCCTCCTACCTTGGCATTTCTTCACACACGCATGGCATGAGCATGGCACGGCATGGGGTGCGGCACACTCACAGTGTGGCATGCTGCCTTGCGTGGCCAGCCTTTCCATGGTATGTCCACTTGCAATCTTTTGCAATCCAATCCAAACTCCATTCCTTCACTTCAACTATCATTATTTAGTCCCTCATATGCATTTTGCACCTACAAAACAAGGATTAATCATGTTGGCTAGTGCATACACAAAAATATTCAAAATCACATGAGAATGTAATTAATTAAATTTATAAACTTGACTAAATTAAGTTATAAAATAACACTTGGTTATGTGATTATGCCAAAGATTTGTCACCTCACGTCACCCCCACTGCTGAAAATTACCTAGGGGTCACCACAGGCAACACCACGACTCGTGGTGTACCCGACGAGTCGGGGTGATGACCCGTTAGGTGCACTGCCCAAATTTTCCAACTTTCTTCCAACTCTTGACCACAACTCACTTGACGACCCGTGGTGTTGACCATGACTCGTGGTCACACCTGTGGTCACTTCAAAATTCAAAATTTTCATACAAGTCCCAACCTCTCCCCATGAGTCACATAATGACTCATGGGGTTCCTGACGGTTCACTGGAAGACTCGTCCTGTGACCTGGTGTAGAAATTTCTGTTTTCTCTGTTTCAACTCTCGGGTCTGATCTTAGGACTTTCGGGGTATAACAATATCTCCACCTTGGGAACATTCATCCTCAAATGTTGAAAATCGTACAAAAAAGTAGAGAAATGCAATCATCACACTCAAATACTGAACATACATGCTAAAAACTGAAGGAGTGACTGACTTAGATTTGAACTACATGACTGAACTGAACTCCCAAACCGCACATACATCTATTTACATGAAAGAAACTGAGGTACATGAGCTAAACATGAACTGAATAGAGTATTAAGGAGGAAACTGATACCTCAAGCTGAAACTGAGCCGGTAGGGAATAGATGCAAGTATTTAGCCATCATATCTGCTTCGGATTCCCAAGTAGCTCCCTCAACATGCTGACTCCTCCATAAAACCTTAACTGAAGCTACTTCTTTGTTCCTTAGCTTACGAACCTGCTGATCCAGTATCTCAACCGGAACCTCTTCATAACTAAGGTTGTCTTTCACACCGGCAGTGTCCACCGGAACAACTAGAGTTGGATCCCCCAAACACTTCTTTAAGAGCGATACATGGAGGACTGGACAGACTGAGTCTAATTCTGAGGGAAACTCCAATTCATATGCTAGCTTGCCAACCCGTTTCACAATCCCGTATGCGACAACATAACGGGGAATGAGTTTCCCTTTTTTCCAAACTTCATCACTCCCTTCATGGGAGACACCTTTAGAAACACCCAATCGTCAACCTCGAACTCAAGTTCTCTCCCTCTCACATCTGTATAGGATATTTGGCAACTCTGAGTTGTTTTTAACCTGTCCCTTATGAGCTGAACTTTCTCCATGGCCTCAAGGACTAAATCTTGACCTATCATTGTGGCTTCACCGACTTCAAACCAACCAATAGGCAATCTACATCTCCGCCCATAGAGAGCCTCAAACAGAGTCATCTGAACGCTGGAATGGTAGTTGTTGTTATACGCAAACTCAATGAGAGTCAAATGATCATCCTAACTACCCTTGAAGTAAATCACACATGCTCCCAACATTTCCTCGAGAGTCTAAATAGTCCACTCCGTCTGACCATCTGTTTGCGGCTGAAACCATATGCTAAGCTTGACATAAATACCAAGTCCCTTTTGAAACGATCTACAAAATGGGAGGTAACTGAGTACCTCTGTCTAATATGATGGATAAGGGAACTCCATGCCCTAGAATCATGAGCCTCATGCAACATCCGATCTCTCAAATCATCAACATCTGGAACACACAAGCGACCCTGATATCAAAGCACACTATCTCCGCTTTTGGAGAGGACATCTACCTTATGATTTTGAACAACTTTCTTCAACTTTACCAAAATAGGGTCCTCATCTTGTCTAGCTTTCACATCAGTCACCAAGGATGATTTTGATCCATTCTGAACAATAACTCCACCATTGGTTGTGTCAAACAAATGAACTCCCAATCGTGCAAGTCGATACACATCCTTCACCAGCTCCTTTCTCCCCTCATCTACATGGAACACACTCTCCATAGAGAGCCTACTAAGAGCATATGCTACTATATTAGCCTTGCCCAGATGGTAAAGGACACTCATATCATAATCCTTGAGTAGCTCCGACCACCTTCTTTGGCGTAGATTTAGGTCTTTCTAGGTAAAAACATATTATAGGCTCTTGTGGTCCTTAAACACATCTACATGGACCCCGTACGAATAATGTCTCCAAATCTTCAAGGCCAATACTACCACTGCCAATTCGAGATCATAAGTTGGGTAATTCTTTTCATGAACCTTTAGCTACCTGGAATCATATGCTATAACCTTACCATGTTGCATCAATACACCACAACGGTCGATAATCGAAGCATCACAATATACCACAAACCCATCGATACCCTCAGGTAGGGTTAACACCGGTGCTGAGATGAGTCTAGTCTTCAACTCCTGGAAGCTCCTCTCATAAGTCTCTGACCGTTGGAATTTCACTTTCTTTTGGGTCAACTTGGTCAATGGCGCTGCAATAGATGAAAACCCCTCAACAAATCTCTGATAATATCCAACTAAACCCAAGAAATTCTTGATATCTGAAGGATCCACTAGTCTAGGCCAATTCTTCACCACTTCTATCTTTTGAGAGACCACCTTTCTACCCTCACTTGACACCACATGTCCCAAAAATGCCACTGAGTTCAACCAAAACTCGCCTTGCTGAATTTACCATATAATGGCAATCCTTGAGAGTCTGTAGCACCACCATCAAATGAGCGGCATGCTCCTCCTCGCTCTGAGAGTATATCAAGATGTTATCTATTAACACAATCACGAACATATCCAAGTTTGTCTTGAACACCCTTTTCATCAGATCCATAAAAGTCGGAGGAGCATTCATTAGTCCAAAAGGCATAACTACAAATCCCTAATGACCATACCAAGTCCTGAAGGCTGTCTTCAGGATGTCACTCTCCCGAACCCTGAGCTGATGGTATCCGAATCTGAGATTTATCTTTGAAAAGCACTTAGCACCCTGAAGCTAGTTGAACAAGTCATCAATCCTGGGGAGAGGATACCTGTTCTTGATGGTGACCTTGTTCAATTGCCGATAATCAATGCACATACAAAGAGAACCATCCTTCTTCCGGACAAAGAGAACTGGTGCACCCTGTGGGGATTTGCTCGGTTTGATGATTCCCTTGTCAAAAAGGTCTTTCAACTACTTCTTCAACTCCTTTAACTTGCTGGGGCCATTCTATAAGGAGGAATAGATATAGGTTGCATATCGAGAAGAAGGTCAATACAAAAATCAATCTCTCGCTCGGGAGGGATTCCCTGAAAATCATCTCGAAAGACTTCTGGATACTCACATACTACTGGAACTGACTGGATAGTCGGGATTTTGGACTTGCATCCTTAACCCTTACCAAATGGTACACGTAAACCTTAGAAGTCATCATCTGGCCTTAAGGTAAGAAATGAAATGACCTATAGGCACAGATGAACTACCCTTCCACTCTAAAACTGGCTCACCTAGAAATCTAAACTCTACTGCCCGGGTTCTACAATTAACTGAGGCATAGCATGCAAACAGCCAATTCATGCTGAGGATAACATCAAAATTGGTCATGGCTAACTCTACCAAATTTGTGAAGGTGACTTTCTGAAGGACTGCGACAGGGAAATTTCTATACACCCTTCTAGCTATAATTGAATCACAAACTGGAGTAGAGAGTGAGAAGGGTTCTGATAAGATTTTGGGACTCACTCCAAAACAACTAGCAACATAGGGCATAATGAAAAAAAAGGTAGCCCCTGATCTTGGGCAGATTTATATGCCCATGTGATACTCAAACGTATCATTTTTACCTTGTTTGTTGTGCAATGTGTATATAATATCATGTAATTGGTAATAAAATGCGAATTTATACTAACCAACATGATTAGCATTTGTTTTGCAGATAAAGGTGATTTTTAGGAGCTAAAATGCATGTTGGAACTATGTCGGAGTTGGACTTGGATGCGAGCGTGGAAAAGACCTTGGAATGCAGGATTTATAGGGGCCGCGATGGCTCCGTGCCACGCTACCATCGCGGTAGCACACTGCCTGAGCATGAATTAATTTGGCAATTTCCAGTGTACCTGCGCGTCAGCTCCGTGGCACGGAGATAGGCCTCCGCGATGGCCTCCGTGCCATGATGAGGTTAAATTACCGGACCCTGGAAATTCTAGTGTGGGTCCGCGTCCACGCCGTGTCACGGAGGCAAGGCTCCGCGTTGGCCTCCGTGACACGTTGCTTGTTATTCCGGGAAAAATTTCCCACTAGTATAAATAGCACACTTAGGTTTATTTTAATTAGTTTTTTAGTTTTTAGACTGAGTTCAGAAGTGGAGAGCAGGAACGTGGGTTAGTAGCAGTTGAAGATTGGAAAAGCTAAGGGATTTCTTCTCTTCTTTTCTTCTTTCTATCAATTGTAAGTATAATTTACACTCATTTTAGGATGATCAATCCAAGAATGAGTGGCTAATTCTCTTTCTTGCTGAGGTTTTGAACATGTGTAATGAATTTTGATTGTAAATGATATGGTTTTATTCTTCTTCTTTAATGTTGTTCTATTAATTCTTGTTCTTTACTGCATTAGTGATTGGACAACATTAATGTATATCTAAAAAGTCCAATTTCACTCGAAAGAGCAAGAAATTGGAAAGTTGTGAATTAATAGGGTATTGTTCTTAACTTGATTTGGGAAAATTGGGTTTTGATGTGCTTTCCTGATAGAAATATACTTGAAAGCCGTATTAGTCAATTTAGGAACCTGAATTGTAGTGCTAGGTCATAAATTGCATTTGATCACAGAAATGTAGACGGATGGTTTATGATTCTAAAGTGAAATTAAATACGAGAGTTTTAATTTCTAGGCAAATGTTCTTGGCTAGCAACTTGAAGAAGAGAATTAACCAAAATTATTATGATTATCAAGTTCATTACTTGTTCTTAACCTTGGCATGTTCATATCCATTGTCTGAATTCACAAGTAAATAGTGTTATTAATTGTAGTATATAGTTTAGAAACAAAAACTCAATTAACCCTTGGTTACGTTGTTGTTAGCATAATTAGAAGTTAAATATAAATATAGTAAATTAGGCAATTTTACATATCTTGAGCCTCCTTGGATCGATACTTGGCTACTTAGCCACTTTATTACTTGTTTGACCACGTGCACTTGCGTGTCGGTTTTTACCCGTAGCCCAAAGCACCGAGCAAGTTTTTGGCGCCGCTGCCGGGGAGGCTAGGCGATTTGTAAAATTTTGTTTAGTGTAAATTTACTGTATTTGTATTTTTATTTTCTTAAGTGTTAACAACTTGGTCTTAGCCTGTATTTTGCAGATTTTGTTTCTGTGAACACTGGCAAGGGACAAAGATCTGGTGGAATCTTACTTAGAGCCTGAACGGGAATTTCATAGTCAACGTAGAGAAGCTCTTCGAAAGAAGCTGCAGTTGCTTAAACAGTCTATGATGGAGCAACCAAATCCACCAGTTGTTAGGGCAGTTTTAGTGCCCGATGAAGCAGCAGCAAGGCCGGTTCGCGAGGTGGCAATCCCACACGCTAATAATGTACATTCTAGCATCCGCAAACCAGAGCCTGGAGGGAGGTTTGAATTAAAGCAGAATATGGTGCAACTTTTGCACACAAGCGGGCAATTTACCGGTCTCCCTCATAAAGATCCACAACAACATCTCCAGAACCTTTTGGAGATAAGTGACACTTATATACCCGCTGGAGTGTCACCCGATTATGTTCGGCTCACCTTATTTCCATTTTCCTTACTTGGTGAAGCCAAGAGGTGGTTAAAAGCTGAACCACCCAACTCTATATCAACGTGGGATGATCTTGCACGAAAGTTTCTTATTAGATTTTTCCCTTCTGGTAAAACAGCCAAACTTAGGAGTCAAATCCTAAGTTTTAAACAGAGGGAGGGAGAAAATCTATATCAAGCCTGGGAAAGATTCAAATCCATGTTGCGGGACTGTCCTCACCATCATCAGTCCAATGAGGTGTTGGTACACACTTTTATTGAGGGTTTGGAACCCCACACTAAAATTCTGTTAGATTCAGCAGCTGGAGGGCAAGCGCTGGAGAAGACCTATGAGGAGCTGTACACTTTGCTCAACCGAATTTCACAAGGCAATCCAGAATGGAATGCAGATTCTTCAAGAGGTGGAGCAAGGAAAGCAGCTGGAGTGCTTGAAGTGGATGGATTCACAGCTATCGCTGCACAGATAGCTGCTTTGCAAAATCAGTTAAACACTCACTTTAGCAATATAAATTTGAACAAGCCTTCAGCTTCAGTCAATGCAGTTCAACAGATGTGGTGTGAAGTGTGTGGTAGTAGTGAGCATTCAGCTGAATGTTGTGGTGCAAATCCTGATTCTGTTAACTTTGTGGGCAATGCACAGAGAAATCAACAGCAGTTTGGTGGTGGCTACAACTCAAATTGGAGGAACCATCCAAATTTTTCATGGGGTAGCAACAATCAACAAGGCTAGAGTTCAGGGCAGGGTATGCACAGAAACCAAGGAGGGCAACAAAATTATCAAGCTCAATTCAGAAATCATAATTCCCCTCCTCCACCACCATCACTGACTATTGAGGAGATGTTCAAAACCATGATCGCTAATCAGGCACAATTGCAGGCTGACTATGTCAAATTGGCAGCCGAAGTGAAGAACAATCAATTGGCGACCAAGGCTCTTGAATATCAGTTTGGGCAATTTGCTAGTGCCCAAAATACTAGACCCAGAGGAGGACTACCTAGCGACACGGATCCAAATCCAAAGCAGGTAAATGCAGTGACCACGAGGAGTGGTTTACAATTAAAGGAGGTGGAACCGGAAAGACCACCTCAAAAGTCAGGAGCAGCAGATGTTGAGGGAGAGCAAAGTTCTGATAAGGGGAAGACTAAAGAAGCTGAACTAGAAAGGCCTCCACCCCCGTTCCCTCAACGACTTAAGAAACACAAGGAGGAGGCGTGTTTCCAAAAATTCATGGAGGTACTTAAACAGGTACATGTTAACTTACCTCTTGTTGATGTCTTGCAGGGAGTGCCGAGATATGCGAAGTATATTAAATACATCGTGGCTAACAAAAGTCGTTTGACTGAGTATGCCACGGTAGCTTTAACGGAGGAATGCACTTCCCGTATTCAGAATAGGTTGCCCACAAAACTGAAAGACCCTGGAAGTTTCACTATCCAGCTGACTATTGGGCAAAGTATCCGAGCGCGTGGATTATGCGACTTGGGGGCAAGTATAAATCTGATGCCATCTTCGGTATTCAGAAAGTTAGGTCTAGGGAGTCCTAGACCTACAACGGTAATCTTGCAGCTAGCAGACAGGTCTTTGGCTAAGCCGGATGGCATTGTTGAGGATGTGTTAGTGCAAGTAGGCTCCCTCATTTTTCCGGTCGATTTTATTGTTCTAGACTTTGAACCAGATGCTGAAGTCCCATTTATTTTGGGACGACCCTTTTTGGCAACCGGAAAGGCATTAATTGATGTAGCTGCGGGTCAACTCACGATGCGAGCACATGACAAGGTCGAAGTGTTCGATGTGTACAAGGTACCTAAGCTTCCGACTGTTTATAAGGATCTCTCGGTGATCAACATAATTGATCATGGGAATGCTAATGGATTGAGTTATTCCCGAGAGTTACTAGGTAGGCCACCGGACAAGGTAGAGCACTACTGGGGGGATGATCATGATCCGGACAAATTGTCCATCTCCCTAGTAGATAAATGAGCTTAAAGGACGTCGAGCCGTGATGGTAAACCAGGCGCTGCACGGGAGGCAACCCGTGAAAATATTTTCTTTCTTTCTTTTTAGTGTGAATAATTTTTATTTTTCTTTTCTTTTTCTTTTCTTAACTAGGGTTAGACTTTCATTTTATTTAATATTTTTTATATTAGTTAGGGAAATCTATTAATTTAACCAATTTTGGTTTAGTGAGGTGATTTTCAGGTATAACGGAGGAAATATACATGGAATCGAGAAAATGAGGCGAGGTATGAAAAATTAAATGTATGGGTGAAACAGAGCACTGGCGCGTTGGCGCCGTGTCACGGAGGCAATGCTCCGCGTTGGCCTCCGTGACACGTTGAAGGCAAATCTGGATTTTTCAAAAATCCAGTAAGCCAACACGTTGGCTCCGTGTCACGGAGGAGGGCCTCCGCGTTGGCCTCCGTGACACGTTGCCCCTTATCCAGTGCCGGGTCACACCGGGTTTCCGGGTGACCCGCGTGTTTTCTTTAAATATAACCCCGATTTCGCCTTTTTTTTCCCCATTCCCTCTTCTCTCCGCGACCAAACACCCATTTCCCCCTCCCCAAGCAACGTGCCACGTTGATAGGCAAAGAAAAACGTCAAGTTTCTCCGATTCTTCAATTCTAAGGTATGTTTTCATCGTCTAACTCAATTTTTTTTGGTGATTTTTGTCAATTTTGGGCATGTAAGGTGAGACATACCACCTTAGGTAGAAATTAAACATGATGGTGAATTATGTTGTGATTGATTATGTTCGGATTGTTGTATTTGGCATTTGAACTTGTCGATTATGTAAATAATTCGAAATTGATTGTCGAACTCTATCCTAGGGCTTGGGTTGTTGAATTTGACTTGGGCAACTTGATTGTTTGGTGAATTCGATGCCGGGGTGTGTTTATTATTTGAGATAAGTCGTGGTAAATAGTGTGTAAATGTTCAAAGACGACTAATTCTCGAATTTTTGTGGGAAATTGCATAATGGGTGAATTGGTTAGATTGTTTAGATTAGCTTGTATATGAAATATTTTTCTAGTTGTTTTTAGTTTGTGGTTGTTTTGTTGCTTGTGCGATGGTTGAATTGCTAGCGATAGTAGGATTGGGTATTAGCTGTATGAAGTCTGAGTAGTACACTAACCGTTATGCTGTCGAAATTTTGTTGTGAACGCACTAAGCAATATGTGTATAGTTGTTTGTGTTTGGGGTTGTAAATAGAGCTATCCTTGCTGAAATTTTGTAAATATTGTTAAGAACTAAGTGTGGGGTAAAATTTGTTTAACCCGACCTTAGCCGAAGCTAACAAGTTTTTAGCTTAACATTGTGCTTGTTTGTGTAAACTGACAGGTACAATGGCTAGCAGGCAAGACAAAGGCAAGGGTGCTTCTACCTCAGGCACCGGCAGAAAAAGGATGAGACTGGGCACTGCAGTCCCAGTTGCACCTGCTGTTCCGCGCGGCCAACACCGCCGATACGGAACACGATGGGTCACCGATGAAGGGAAGAAATGGTACGCGAAGCACAAAGAAAACAAGTACTTCCCGGAGGAACATATTGCAAGGGAACCACTTGCACAGGAGTTCCCCCGCATTGTACAGAGGATTGAGGCAGCTGGGCTCAGCTTTATTTTTCAGGAGCCCAAGGAGTGCAACCTTCACTTGGTCCGGGAATTTTATGCCAACTGGAACCCGGCCATCAGGAGCCACACTATTAAAATCAGAGGGCGGATTGTCACTCTGGAACCCCAGCAGCTGAATGCCATCGTTGGAGCGCGGGACACAGACGCCCACGTTCTCCACCAGCTAAACATCACCCCACCGTACGCCGACATCAGACGTACGTTGTGTGGGGCTCGATCCACAGCCCGATGGAGTAGACACAAAGAGAGGGGGTACCACCAGACTCTGCCCTACTCGCAGATGAACAGGGAGACCAGAATCTGGCTAAAAATTGTATGTTCGTGCTTGATCCCGGGAGTTCATATGACAGACGTGACCCGGGACCGTGTCTGCTTGGTGTATGCCCTTATGAAAGGGCTTGAGATTAATGTTGGGGCGGTCATAATATCCGCCATGAAGAGAGCCAGACTGCACCAGGGCCACAGATACGGGTTTGGCGGACTCATCACCACCTTCCTCCGAGGCCTCGACATTGAGGAAGAAGCCTTGGACTATATTCCACAGCTGGAGCGGAGGGCCCTCGACGTGACAAAGACTAATGCCACCGACACTACACACTGACCTGTGCTGACCTTGGGTGAGCGACATGCTCGTGACGATCAATACATGGCCCGTATGTTTGGCATGCAGATGCTGCAGCTACGGATATGTGGGAGACCAGCCACCGAGGAGGAGTTATGGCAGCTGGAGCTGGACTACCCCTTTGGCGAGAATGCCAGAGCCTTATGTAAGGTGGGGCCAGCCTTTGTGGAGCCTACAGATGACTATGTCCCTACTGATGAGGAGACACGTCGTGAGGACTCTGATGTGGAGTCCGATGACGACGATGGAGCTGATTCAGATATGGGCGACGAGGCCGCAGCACCGGATGAGGAAGTCGAATATTTCGACTGAGCATGGAGTTCCACCACCCAAATTTTGTGATTTGTATTTTTGTGAACACTGGGGACAGTGTTCGATTTAAGTGTGGGGTGGGGAGTAGTTAGGTGCTAGGTCAAGGCTCTAAATTGCTGTATAATTTTTCCTTGTTGTTTATGTATGTTGTGCTTTCCCTGTTGTGAACTGTTTGCGATGTATGTGTATATATTTGTTGTGTGGTTAAGGATGTGTGTTTTTGAAAGTATGGTTGCCATTGTAAATATTTTGTAAATTTTGTAAATAAATTTTTTTTTCTCTATCGACATGATCGATATTTTTCAAAATTTTTGCGAAAATATTTTGCACTTGTAAATATTTTCTTTCTATCGAAATGATCGATGTGTTGCAAAAAAAAATTTCGATTTTGATTTTTGGGTTTCTCGAAGTTTGTTTTCGGTTCTTTTACCGAGAATAGTCCCATTGAACCGATGTCATAGTTAGTGACCGTTCCCTATGATGGATGGATGACGACCGTCTTAAGGGAAATGTAGTCGGTAGGAGTAGGATTTTTAATTGTTGTTTTAGTTTTCTTTGGTGGATTGCATCAATAAACTGTAGTTGCTTATGGTTGCTAAAATTTCGTTGCATGTTGTAATTGATGTTCAAATTGTGAAAATGATTCGTTTGAAAGCATGCAATTCTGTAAATATGTTGAGTTACCTAGGCTATAGAATTTGGTTCATTATGATTGAGGCTTAATCTTGAATTCATGTAATTGACTAATTAAAGAGTCTGTGAATGCATCTGGATTCGAGCATGTGCATGAAGTGTGAAGTAAGGTTTTGCTATTCCATGTCATCGTGAATTGTCTAGAACTTGCCTGGTGTGTATACAAAGCGAAATGAAGGAGGTGTAGTGTTGGAAAGGATGTAGGCATTTCTTTGTTTTAACCGATAGTTTCCATTTTGTTCTTGTCAAATTCTACCTTTTTATATGTTGTATACCCTAGTCAGCCCGTTGAGCCTTTAGCCGATTTCTTTCTTTTGTCCAAAATTGTATGAACTAAGCTTTATTCCTTCTTTTCATTAGCCTTAAAGTCTTTAAGAAGCTCTTAAGCGCTTACAAAGAACAGAAAATGTTTCCCAAAGTGTTAAAGAGTGAAAAGGGTGAAAAGAAAAAGAAAAGCAAAGTGAGGAAAGAAAAGATGACGTTGAAGAGGCACTTGTTGTAATTAATTGATATTGAGGGTACATGAAAACCCTCTGCTTTGTGTCAAGTGTGGTTGATGAAATGGGCTGTGTGAAAGTAAACCAGCATGAATGGGAGAAAAAGAGAAAAGAGAGGAACAATGTCCATGAGTCGATGGGAATGAGTTGAAAAGGCGCTTAAGGATGCTAGCGATTATTATTGGCTAATCCAATATATGCATACTAGATCCATAGCCCCGTTACAACCCATTAAAGTCCTACGTGATCCTATATTGCATTTCTTTATATTAGTGGAGTAATACACTACGGGCAAGCCTATGGGTCTTGACATGATGCATGTGAATTCTTTTGGGAGAGAGAGTGAAATTAATTTTTATAGGCCCCTACTTGCATGTTCGTGTGTTGCATGAACATAAAGGGGAAGTTTCTCTCGAGTTGTGAGGGCACATGCTTGATGAAAGATTGATTTTCGTGTCGGATTTCTTGATTAGTTGATTTGCATGAGTTTGCCGATATCAAGAATCAATTCTTAAAAAGTCTAGGCAGCCTTGATGTATTAAAGGTCATTGTATTGTACGACCAAGCATATTTTCTTGATGATTTGCAAAAATTGAATAATCGGTACGACCGTAGCATAAATTGTTGCACCATAGTGATGAAGGTTGGGATGTAATTTGCATGATTTCTATATGTGTTGTTCAAGGACGAACAAGGATTTAAGTGTGGGGTAAGTGATCTTGGGCAGATTTATATGCCCAAGTGATACTCAAACGTATCATTTTTACCTTCTTTGTTGTGCAATGTGTATATAATATCATGTAATTGGTAATAAAATGCGAATTTGTACTAACCAACATGATTAGCATTTGTTTTGCAGATAAAGGTGATTTTTAGGAGCTAAAATGCATGTTGGAACTATGTCGGAGTTGGACTTGGATGCGAGCGTGGAAAAGACCTTGGAATGCAGGATTTATAGGGGCTCCGCGATGGCTCCGTGCCACGCTACCATCGCGGTAGCACACTGCCTGAGCATGAATTAATTTGGCAATTTCCAGTGTACCTGCGCGTCAGCTCCGTGGCACGGAGATAGGCCTCCGCGATGGCCTCCGTGCCACGTTGAGGTTAAATTACCGGACCCTGGAAATTGTAGTGTGGGTCCGCATCCACGCCGTGTCACGGAGGCAAGGCTCCGCGTTGGCCTCCGTGACACGTTGCTTGTTATTCCGGGAAAAATTTCCCACTAGTATAAATAGCACACTTAGGTTTATTTTAATTAGTTTTTTAGTTTTTAGACTGAGTTCAGAAGTGGAGAGCAGGAACGTGGGTTAGTAGCAGTTGAAGATTGGAAAAGCTAAGGGATTTCTTCTCTTCTTTTCTTCTTTCTATCAATTGTAAGTATAATTTACACTCATTTTAGGATGATCAATCCAAGAATGAGTGGCTAATTCTCTTTCTTGCTGAGGTTTTGAACATGTGTAATGAATTTTGATTGTAAATGATATGGTTTTATTCTTCTTCTTTAATGTTGTTCTATTAATTCTTGTTCTTTACTGCATTAGTGATTGGCCAACATTAATGTATATCTAAAAAGTCCAATTTCACTCGAAAGAGCAAGAAATTGGAAAGTTGTGAATTAATAGGGTATTGTTCTTAACTTGATTTGTGAAAATTGGGTTTTGATGTGCTTTCCTGATAGAAATATACTTGAAAGCCGTATTAGTCAATTTAGGAACCTGAATTGTAGTGCTAGGTCATAAATTGCATTTGATCACAGAAATATAGACGGATGGTTTATGATTCTAAAGTGAAATTAAATACGAGAGTTTTAATTTCTAGGCAAATGTTCTTGGCTAGCAACTTGAAGAAGAGAATTAACCAAAATTATCATGATTATCAAGTTCATTACTTGTTCTTAACCTTGGCATGTTCATATCCATTGTCTGAATTCACAAGTAAATAGTGTTATTAATTGTAGTATATAGTTTAGAAACAAAAACTCAATTAACCCTTTGTTACGTTGTTGTTAGCATAATTAGAAGTTAAATATAAATATAGTAAATTAGGCAATTTTACATATCTTGAGCCTCCTTGGATCGATACTTGGCTACTTAGCCACTTTATTACTTGTTTGACCACGTGCACTTGCGTGTCGGTTTTTACCCGTAGCCCAAAGCACCGAGCAGCCCCTAGATCTAACAATGCATATACATCAAGATGGAATACTCGTAACATACCAGTGACTACATTCGGGGAGACCTCCTGCTCCTAACGGATGCTAGGGCATAGAATCTATTTTGGCATTGTCTGCCACCTGTGCTAGTAGATGCCCCCAACTGAGCTAGGTGTGCTAGCGGAGCTGCTGAAATGGAGGTTAGGCCTTGGCCCCTATCATGACCCTGTCTGGCTGCTGGACAATCCTTAAGCATTTATCAAGGCTTCTCGCACCCAAAACAAGCACCTGTACCCGCCAAACACTGGCCTTTGTCTCTCCGGACACATCTACTACACTTTGGAGGGCTGGTCTCTGCGGGTCTGCTACTCTGACCTCTCGAGCCTGGTGCTCGTCCTCTCTGGTCGCACTTGGACCTGGATGGCACACTCATAGCCGAAGGCGCTGGGGCTGAAGATCTCTAGTGGGACTGCTGACAGTGCCTGCTAGGCCTTTGCTGAGAGAATGTGATGCTATCAGTCCTGGCCCTCTTGGCCTCCCTCTCCCGCTCACCCATCTATACAACCTCCATATGCTGGGCATACAGGACTATCTGAGCAAAGTCAATATTCTAAAGAAGAATCACGGTCCGGAAATCCCTGACCAAGTAGTCTGTTATCCCATGTACAAACTTGCTCACACGGGCTCTCTGATCCTCCACCATCTCAGGTGCATACTTGGATAGAGAGTAAACTTTAATGCATACTCCTGAACTGTCATCTTTGCTTGCTTCAGATTCTCAAACTCGGCCTCTTTCATCTCCCTCGTCTCATGAGGGTAGAACCGGTCTAAAAAAGTAGCATGAAACTCATCCCAACTGATAGGGCCTGCTCCAACTGCCCGACTATCCTTCCATTATTTGAACCAAATGTGCGTGACCCCCTTCAATTGATATGAGGCCAAATCGGCACACTCCTCCCCAGTCACTCCCATAATCTAGGTGATCTTCAAAATCTCCTCAATGAACTCATGGATCCTCGTCCACCTGCGATCCAAGGAACTCTGGAGGGTTCATCCTCTGAAAGTCTCTAACTCTCGTCGCCGCCACATCCCCGTTCTGAGGGACATGCGCTACCGCCTGCTAATTGACCTGGCCGGTCAAGGCCTAGGCTAAGATCTGAATGGCTTCCCTGAACTCTTCATGGGCAACTGGCTCGGGTATATACTCCCCATGGACTGGTGGGGCCTGCTGGTGCCCGTCTCCATTGCCACCCTCGTGGCCATTTCCATTTCCATTTCTCCTTCCGTTAACCCTATGTGGAGGCACGATTCTGAAAACGCATATAGCATGAGTTAGAAGGATAGACAGACATTTCACCGCATGACATAGATCATGAATGAAGGAAACATTTTCTAAATGTCTTGTAGCCTCTTCGTCATAAGTGTGGCGCGCTTCACACCCATGAAAAAGGCTCTACTTAATGCGACTTTCAGACACCCTAGCACACTTCAATATCTAATGCTCTGATACCAAATTTTTTATGACCCGAGCATAGGCCCGGATCGAGACACGAGACAAGAAACCCCAAGAGGCTCCAAGTCCACTCATGGCATGAACATACATCTAATTCAATCATAGACAAGCGGAAGATCATCATAAATCACATAGCAGAAGTCTAAAAAAACATCACATCTAATTACAAGCACAAGTCTAAAGCTGAAATACAACTATATCCGAAAAAGCCTATAATACTCACGAGTTGATTGGACAAGTCCCCAACTAACTCACTTTACTCTGAAAATTGAAAAGACAAAACATAAGTGATGAAAAAGGCCCCCACAATATGAAGACTCACCAACTTTGATGCTGGAAGTACTAAGGTAGAGAATCTGGCTATCGGCGAGATTAAGTCTGGATATCAGAGCCTGTATCATAAAACGATACAGCATAGAATATGCGGTCAGTACGTGGAATATACTGAGTATGCAAGGTAAGTAAAACCGCTAAGTAAGTAAAATCATAAATCATGCATATATAAAACATAATCCAAATAAGATTATGAGAGTAGGGCTTCCATGTTATTTTCTAAAATCATGATCTGAACATAACTGAACATCATAATTGAATCGAATGACCCAAAGATGAAAACTATTAATCATAAGTAAAATTAAACATTGGGTCAAACTTGATGAAAACATAATAACATGACTGATGCACATGCATATGAAATCATGAGGAACAATGGGCCACTCGTCATATAACCGACATTATCACTATAGAGCTTACGTGGTCCCGACTATCACAACTCAAGTGGACAGAGCAGTCCAAAGCCTTTCCAGGTCTAAGGATGCTGCCATGATATTGATATCAAGCTCAAGGCCCCTTGGGGGATGGGGAAAGCTCCACGGGAGGTCCCAAAATATAAAAAGTAAACCTACGTTGGCGCGTAGTTTTGAAGCACAGGGTTGACGGACCCTTAGCCTACTCAATGCTAAACACTACTAAAAAAAAACATGCATATGCTCTCCATCATTTTTCAACGAAGCTGACCATCGTCTAGTGACAAAGTTGAGTAATAACATAAATGCATAATCTAAAATCATAACATGAGGAGCCTTGGCTCAAACCATACCAAAAGCTGAAAATAATGGGAGTCTTGACTCCAAAACCATGTGGTAAGCTAATTCATAAAATCATAAAATATACTTGATCAGATGGGCTTGCCCAATACTTAAACATGCTTGAAATCAACTTGATTCACCCTGAAAATATGAACATAAACATGGGCATATCGAAATTATACTTTCCTCATAAACATATCATCATGCTTGAACACATAACTCATATATATCAACTTTCATGAATATTCGTGGATGGGCATTGATCTTGGGCAAAATGGCATTCCCAAGTGATACTTTGTAACTTAGTTTTCGTCTTATTTATCTACTTATTTATATACATTCTCATGTAATTTTATGTAAATGTGAATATATATATATATATATATATATATATATATATATATATATATATATATATATATATACTAACCAACATAATTAGTCTTGTTTTTGTAGGTTTAAAATGAATTTGAGGAACTAATCTATGATTTGGTGAAGTGGATGAATGGAATTGGAAGCAAAATGCGGAAGTCGGCAAGGAGGACACGCGAAAAAGCCCACCTGCGCGACAGCAACGTGCCACGGCAGGGCAGGCTATGCAACAAGGGCGTGTCACGGCCCCTAACGCGCTGCACAAGCAGCGCGCCACGCTGCCATCGCGGCAAAGGGCTGCCTGGAGTGCGTTTTATACAAATTCTAGATAGCTTCCGCGATTCCTTCGTGTCACGGAGGTAAATTGGCGCAACCACCTCCGTTCCACGGAGCTATTCCATGCTGGGCATTATTTTATACACCTCTCATTTACTATAAATAGGTCCCTTATCTCCTAAAAACATTTTATCACGTAATATTTCTGAAAAATTACCAAGGAGTGAAGGGAGAAGTGGGAGAACTCACCTAGGTTCTTAAATTTCATCTTCTCTTCTACCAATTCTTGTAAGTATGTTACTTTAATTATGTTTTCTTGTAATTATACGAACTTGAGTGGCTAGAACCCTTCCTCTAGGGTTGAAGTCACAAGGTATGATTGTGACTATGTGAATTTGTTTTGGTTTTAAGTTATTAATTGTTGTTTTGTCTTACATTCTTAATTATGGTTGTTTTTATGATTGATCACAATGAAAACACACCACGTTACACCTAGGTAAAAGCTTGAGAAAGTAAACCTAGGCAAGAACAAAGAATGTAGGGAGTAAGTTTGTATCTTACGATATAATTCGCGGTTAGGACAAGAAATTATACGTAATTTGCCTTGCTTGGTTACTAAAACGGGATGAGCTAGACACCAACTTAGAATTATCACATCACCACTCGTAGAAGTAGTTGTGAAGCTAAGTTGAGTTAAATGATTAGAGGTACGAAAGTCCCTAAAGAGCATAAACCCCGTAAATTACATTCCCATAATTGAATTACCCACGAACTAGAATGTCACATCCCTGCTGAATGATGTAGTTATGAGGCTAGTTTGTCGTGTTTAGAGGCTCGAAAAACCATGAACATGAAATTATAATTATGTGAGACGACAATTTATAATTCCATACTTAAACCATTACAAAGCATAGTATCGCATGATTATCCGGCCTTAGCTCTAATTGCTCCTTGAATGATTTCAGAGTATTTCTGTGACCACCCCTTGACTTAATTAAACTTTATCTAGAAAGTCTATATCAAGACTTGCGAAAGTTAATATCATGCTTTAACTAGATAATTAGCTAAATTGGTCCAGTCCTTGTGAGTTCGACATCCGGCTCTTAAAAAGGGCCACTGTATTACTTGTACGACCGCGTACGCTTGCGTGTGCGCTTGGGCGCAGTCACAACAAGTTTTTGGCGCCGTTGTCGGGGACTCGACGAAGTTTAGTGAATTTATTTGTTTTTGTGTGATTTTTAAATTTCCTTAAGTGTTGAGAAACTTGGTCTTAGTCTGACTTATTGCAGGTGACAAGTTGTCTTGCCGAGCTTGCTAGGAATAGAGAGCTTGTGGAACCGTTGCTTGAACCAGAACGTCAAATTCATTTGCGAAGGAGAGTAGCTCTTGAACAAAAGCTGAAAAGACTTCAAGAGAGGGTACAACAACAACCACCCGCAGGACAAGCAAAGTTATCACCTGAGATTATGGCAGCCAGACTGGTTCGCAAAGTGGCAATCCCACAAGCGACGAATGTGAACTCTAGTATCCGTAAATCGGAACCTGGAGGGAACTTTGAATTGAAGAAGAACATGGTGCAGTTGTTACATTCTAGTGGCCAGTTCACTGGGATGACTCATGAGGACCCACAACAGCACTTACAGAACTTTCTTGAGATTAGTGACACTTTCATCCCCACTGGAGTGTCCATAGACTATGTCCGACTTACCCTCTTCCAATTTTCATTGTTGGGAGAGGCAAAAAGGTGGTTGAATGCTGAGACACCAAACTCCATAACTTGTTGGGATGATTTTGTGAGGAAGTTCTTGATCCGATTCTTTCCTTCAGGCAAGACTGCAAAATTGAGAAGTGAAATACTGAGTTTCAAGCAGAGGCCTGATGAGAACTTATATTTGGCTTGGGAGAGATTTAAGTCATTATTGAGAGACTGCCCCCATCACCAGCAATCCAATGAACTGTTGGCTCATACCTTTGTAGAATGTCTAGACCCACATACAAAAATTTTGCTAGACTCTACATCGGGTGGGCAAGCCTTAGAGAAGACGTATGATGAGTTGTACACGCTGTTGAATAGAATTGCTCAAGGAAATCCATAGTGGCACAGCGAGTCATCGATAGGGGCAGGAAAAAGAGCAGGGCTAATAGAAGTAGATGGTATGAATGCCTTAGCAGCACAGTTAGCTCCATTCCAGCATCAAATGATGACTCAGTTCAATAAACTGAGTATGAACCAACAACAGTGCCAGGTTAATGCAGTTCAGCAAGCTCCGATTTGGTGTGAAATTTGTGGGAATAATGGGCACAATGCAGAATCTTATGGAGCCAAGCCGAAATCAGTCAATTTTGTTGGGAATGTGCAGAGGAACACTCAGAATTTTGGAAATAACTACAACAAAAATTGGCAGAGCCACCCAAATTTTTCATGGGGTGGAATCAAAAGCAAAGTTATCAGCAACCTCAACAGCAGCAGTATCAGCAGAATAGGCAGAATGACGGCCAGTTGAGCAGCAACATTGAGGAAACATTGCAGAAAATCATGGAGACCCAGACTCAATTAGCAGAAAATCAGGTGAGGATGGCATCGGACTTGAAGAATCATCAATTGGCCACCCGCAATATAGAAAAGCATATGGGTCAGATAGCAACTGCTCAAAACATGAGACCCAGGGAGGAATACCAAGTGACACAGGTCCTAACCCCCATCAGGTCAACGCCATTAGTCTGAGGAGCGGCAAACAATTAGCTGATGTAGTGCCAAAAGAGAAAAGAAATGAGGTGCAGCCGGAGTTGGTTAGAAAAGGACCATCCACTGACAAGGGAGAGAATCAGAGTGCTGCGCAACAAAATGCAAAATCTTCATTGCAGCCAGCACAAGGACCACTACCACCATTCCCTCAGAGATATAGAAAGAGCAAGGAGGAGGAATGCTTCAAAAAGTTCTTTGAGATTTTCAAAGAACTTCACATAAATTTGCCTTTGCTTGATGTTTTGCAGGGAATGCTCAAGTATGCTAAATACTTGAAGGATGTGATGGCTAACAAAGTGATATTAGTGGATGTCCAAACTGTAGCATTGACGGAGGAGTGCAGTCACAGGGTATTGAGCAAGATTCCTAAGAAGCTCAAAGACCTAGGGAGTTTTACCCTCCCCATACAAATTGGTAAAGTTGAAGTGTTACGAGCCCTATGTGATTTAGGGGAAGCATTTAATCTAATGCCCCTATCTTTACTTAACACCCTGGGGTTGGGAAAATCGAGGCCAACAAGGTTGATGCTGCAGTTGGCGGATAAGTCGCAAGTGGCACCGGATGGAATCATAGAGGACCTTCTCATCAAAGTGGGTAAGTTTATTATACCTGTTGATTTTATTATCTTAGATTTTCATTTGGATGACCAGGTACCCTTAATCTTGGTACGGCCATTCTTAGCTACCGGAGGAGCGGTAATTGACTTAAGAGCAGGGATCCTGAAAATGAGGGTCGAGGATGAAGAAGAACTCTTCTGAGTATACCAAGAGATTAACCCACCCACACACTACAGAAACCTTTGTAAGGTTAGTGTGTTGTCAGAGGATAAGTTTGGGGTGGGTGATTCCACAGGTCCACGGCCAAAGGGAATGATAAGTGTTCAGCCCGAGTCTGATAAAGGGCTTTAGTTTGATAAGAAGTTGGAGGAAGCTAGGAACAGAGTGGAGGTTGTTTCCTCTAAAAATCAAAAGAACAGAATATGGTTCTCGAAAGGTAACCCAGGTATGAGGATTTCCTGAAAAGGATAGTCCATGTCGTGTCGCGACGTAAAATAAGGCGTTGCTTGGAGGCAACCCAAGGGTACCTGTTCGGTGGTTTGCTATATGAGTTAAAAACCGACACGCAAGTGCACGTGGTCAAACAAGTAATAAAGTGGCTAAGTAAGCCAAGTATCGAACCAAGGAGACTCTGGATAAGTAAAAGTTGCTCAAGTATACTATATTCTATCTTACTTCTATATATGCTGACAACAACGTAACCAAAAGTTAAATAATTTTTGTTTATAAAATTATATACTAACACTATTAACAAATATCTACTTTGAATTGAAACTATGGATATGAGCATGCCAAGGTTAAGAACAAGTAATGAACTTGATTATAATCATAATTCGGTTATTCTTCTCTTCTAGTTGCTAGACAAGAATATTAGCCTAGAGATTAAAACTCTCGTATTTAATCTCACTTAAGAATCATAAACCATCCGTCTATATTTTTGTGATCAAATGCAATTTATGACCTCGCAATACAATTTCGGTTCCTAAATTGACTAATACGGCTTTCAAGTATATTTCTATCAGGAAAGCACATCAAAACCCAATTTTCCCAAATCAAGTTAAGAACAATACCCTATTAATTCACAACTTTCCAATTTCGTGCTATCTCGAGTGAAATCGCACTTAGCAATGAAAACAACACACAAAAACAACAACAAAATTTCTATATACATATGAACCTATGTAACCAACCAATTCGAACAATTTTCACATTTTCCCAAAATCCCGAGAATTCGTCGTCTATTACATTCAAACAATTTTTACAATGACTTATCTCAATTCACAAGCACACCCCGGCATATAATTCACAAATTTACCAAGTTACCCATTTTGAATTCAACAACCAAAGCCCTAGAATTGAATTTCACAATCAAATTCGAATCATTCATGCAATCGACAAGTTCAAACGCGTATTACAACATCTCAAACATTTATCAATCAAAGAATAACTCAATTTCATGCTAATTTTCTACTTAGGGTGATTTATCTCACCTCCCATGCTCAAATTCGACTAAAATCGACAAAAACTTGAGAGAGAATAGGATAACATACCTTTAAGTTGAATAATCGAAGAAACTCGATAATTTCTTAGCTTAATACCGTGGCACGTTGATGGGGGAGGGAAATTCGGGTGTTTGGTCGCGGAGAAGTAAGAAAATGAGGGAAAAAGGGTTTTTTTGGGGTTTAAAATGAAGAAAACTACGCGAGTCACCCGGCAACCCGGTGTGACCCATCACAAAATATAGGGCAACGTGTCACGGAGCTATCGCGATGGCTCACTGGGATTTTTTTAAAAATTTTAGATTTAACCTCAACGTGTCATGGAGGGTAACGCGGAGGTCCTCCTCCGTGACACAGAGCCATCGCCCCAGCTCACTGTCTCTTCATTTTATTCATTTTTTCATACCTTGCCTTTTCCTTCACGATTCCGTGCACATTTTTCTCCGTTTGACCTGAAAATCACCTCACTAAACAAAATTGGTTAGATTAATAGATTTCACTAACTAAGATGAAAAATACTAACTAAAACAAAAAGTTTTTACTAAATCAAGAAAAAGAAAAATAAAATAAAACCTATTTACACTTTACAAAACAAAAGAAAAAAATATTTTTCACGGGTTGCCTCCCGTGCAGCGCCTGGTTTACCATCGCGGCTCGACGTCCTTTATGCTCACTTATCCACTAGGGTGATGGACGATTTCTCACGATCCTTGTCCTCCCCCCAGTAGTGCTCACCCTTATCTGGTGGTCTTCCCATCAACTCTCGGGAATCATTCATTTGTTTAGCATTCCCATGATCAATTACATTGATCACCGAGAGTTCTTCATTTACCGTCGGGAGCTTGGGTGCTTTGTATACATCGAACACCTCTACCTTGTCATGTGCTCGCATCATAAGTTGACCCACAGCCACGTCGATTAATGCTTTCCCGTTTGCCAAGAAGGGTCGTCCCAAAATAAATGGGACTTCAGCGTCTGGTTCAAAATCCATAACAATAAAATCTACCGGAAAAATGAGGGATCCCACTTGCACAAGCACATCCTCAACAATGCCATCCGGCCTAGCTAAGGATCTGCCTGCTAACTACAAGATTACGGTTGTAGGTCTAGGACTCCCTAGACCCAACTTTCTGAATACCGAATATGGCATTAGGTTTATGCTCGCCCCCAAGTCACACAATCCACGAGCTCGGATACTCTGCTCAATAGTAAGATGGATAGTAAAACTTCCAGGGTCTTTTAGCTTCGTAGGCAGTCTATTTTGGATCCGGGAAGTGCATTCCTCCATCAAAGCTACCGTGGCATACTCAGTCAAACAACTTTTGTTGGCCACGATGTCTTTAATATATTTGGCATATTTTGGCACTCCCTGCAAGACATCAACAAGAGGTAAATTAACATGGACCTTTTTAAGCACCTCCATAAATTTCTTGAAACACGCCTCCTCTTTGTGTTTCTTGAGTCGTTGAGGGAACGGGGGTGGAGGCCTTTCTGATTCAGCTTCTTTGGTCTTCCCCCTATCCGAAGTTTGTTCTTCCTCAACATCTGCTGCTCCAGACTTTTGAGGTGGTCTTTTTGGTTCCACCTCCTTCAGCTGCAAACCACTCCTTGTGGTCACTGCGTTTACCTGCTTCGGATTAGGATCCGTGTCGCTAGGCAGTCCTCCTCTGGGCCTTGTGTTTTGGGCACTAGCAAATTGCCCAAATTGATACTCAAGAGCCTTGGTCGCTAATTGATTGTTCTTCACTTCGGCTGCCAATTAAACATAGTCAGCCTGCAATTACGCCTGATTAGCGATCATGGTCTTGAACATCTCCTCAATGGTAGGTGATGGTGGTGGAGGAGGGGCATTGTGATTTCTGAATTGAGATTGGTAGTTCTGTTGCCCTCCTTGATTCCTGTGCATCCCCTGACCCGAACTTTGGCCTTGTTGGTTGTTGCTACCCCACGAAAAATTTTGATGGTTCCTCCAATTTGAGTTGTAGCCGCTACCAAACTGCTGCTGATTTCTTTGTGCATTGCCCACAAAGTTAACTGAATCTGGGTTTGCTCCACAGCACTCAGCTGAGTGCTCACTGCTTCCACACACTTCACACCACATTTGCTGGACCGCATTGACTGAAGCTGAAGGCTGGTTCAAGTTCATGTTGCTGAAGTGGTTGTTCAACTAATTCTGCAAGGCAGCTATCTATGCAGCGATAGCTGTAAATCCATCACTTCAAGCACTCCTGCTGCTTTCCTTGCTCCACCTCGAGATGAGTCAGCATTCCATTCTGGATTGCCCTGTGAAATCCGGTTGAGCAAAGTGTACAGCTCCTCATAAGTCTTTTCCAGTGCTTGCCCTCCAGCTGCTGAGTCTAGCAAAATTTTAGTATGGGGTTCCAAACCCTCAATAAATGTGTGTACCAACACCTCATTGGACTGATGATGATGAGGACAGTCCCGCAACATGGATTTAAATCTTTCCAAGGCTTGATATAAATTTTCTCCCTCCCTCTGTTTGAAACTTAGAATTTGACTTCTAAGTTTGGCTGTTTTACCAGAGGGAAAAAATCTTATCAAGAACTTTCGTGCAAGATCATCCCACGTTGATATAGAATTTGGTGGTTCAGCTTTTAACCACCTCTTGGCTTCACCAAGTAAGAAAAACGGAAATAGTGTGAGTCGAACATAATCAGGTGACACTCCAGCGGGTATATAAGTGTCACTTATCTCCAAAAAGTTTTGGAGATGTTGTTGTGGGTCTTCATGAGGGAGACCGGTAAATTGCCCGCTTGTGTGCAACAGTTGCACCATGTTCTGCTTTAGTTCAAATCTCCCTCCAGGCTCTGGTTTGCGGATACTTGAATGTACATTGTTGGCATGTGGGATTGCCACCTCGCGAACCGGCCTTGCTGCTGCTTCGTCGGGCACTAACACTGCCCTCACAACCGGTGGATTTTGTTGCTCCATCATAGTCTGTCTGAGCAACTGCAGCTTCTTTTGTAGAGCTTCTCTGCGTTTACTATGAAATTCACGTTCAGGCTCTATATAAGATTCCACCAGCTCCTTGTCCTTTGCCAGTGCTCACAGAAATCAAGTCTGCAAAATACAGGCTAAGACCAAGTTGTCAACACTTAAGAAAATAAAACAAAAATACAGTAAATTTACACTTAACACAATTTCACCAATTGCCTAGTCTCCCCGGCAACGACGCCAAAAACTTGTTCGGTGGTTGGCTATATGAGTTAAAAACCGACACGCAAGTGCACGTGGTCAAACAAGTAATAAAGTGGCTAAGTAAGCCAAGTTTCGAACCAAGGAGACTCTGGATAAGTAAAAATTGCTCAAGTATACTATATTCTATCTTACTTCTATATATGCTGACAACAACGTAACCAAAAGTTAAATAATTTTTGTTTATAAAATTATATACTAACACTATTAACAAATATCTACTTTGAATTGAAACTATGGATATGAGCATGCCAAGGTTAAGAACAAGTAATGAACTTGATTATAATCATAATTCGGTTATTCTTCTCTTCTAGTTGCTAGCCAAGAACATTAGCCTAGAGATTAAAACTCTCGTATTTAATCTCACTTAAGAATCATAAACCATCCGTGTACATTTCTATGATCAAATGCAATTTATGACCTCGCAATACAATTTCGGTTCCTAAATTGACTAATACGACTTTCAAGTATATTTCTATCAGGAAAGCACATCAAAACCCAATTTTCCCAAATCAAGTTAAGAACAATACCCTATTAATTCACAACTTTCCAATTTCGTGCTCTCTCGAGTGAAATTGAACTTTTTAGATATACATTAATGTCGGCCACACACTAATGCAGTAGAAACAAGAATTAATAGAACAACATAGAAGAAGAGGATGAAAAACCATACAATTCAATAATCAAAATTCATCACCATTGTTCATAACCTCAGCAAGGAAGAGAATTAGCCACTCATTTATGGATTAATCATCCTAAAACAAGTGTTAATCATACAAACAATTGATTGAAAGAAGAAAGAATGAGAGAAAAAACCTTAGCTTTTTCGTCCCTCAACTGCCTGTAACCCACATCCTTGCTCCACCAAGTCTGAATTTCCTTAAAAATAAGCCTAAGTGTTCTATTTATACTATTGGAAATTTTTCCCGGAATAACAAGCAACGTGTCACGGAGGCCAACGTGGAGCACTGCCTCCGTGACACGGCGTGGACGCGGACCCTCACTGGAAATATGGGGTCCGAGAATAAAGCCTCAACGTGGCACGGCATGCAACGCGGTGTCTTGCCTCCGTGCCATGGAGCTGTCGCGAGGCTTCACTGGAAATTGACAAATTAGTCACCCTCCAGGCAGTGTGCCTCCGCGATGGTAGCGTGGCACGGCTCCATCGTGGAGCCCCTTTACATTGTGCAGTCCAATGTCTTTTTCGTGCTCGCATCCAAGTCCAACTCCGATATTGTTCCAACATGCATTTTAGCTCCTCAAAATCATGTTTTACCTACAAAGCAATGCTAATCATGTTGGTTAGTATAAATTCACATTTTATTGCCAATTACATGAAAATGTATACACATTGCACAATAAACAAGACGAAAATGATACGTTTAAGTATCACTTGGGCATATAAATCTGCCCAAGATCAGTACCACAGGTACAATTTGTGATTTTTATTTATCTGATTTTGGTTATTTTCAACTTGTGTTGTTTTTGGTTGAAAGTTAGGCACAGATGAAGGGGAAGTCCGAGTACCTGTGGAGGAGGAATCTAGCAAGCATGGGAAAAAAGTGTGGGGTCAAACACCCACTTGTGCAAATTTAAAGAAAAGCATGCTATTAGCAAGGCCTAGAGGGGTAGGTGATCTTGGGCAAAATGGCATGCCCAAGTGATACTTTATAACTTAGTTTTCATTCTTAATTATGGTTATTTTTATGATTGATCACCGTGAAAACACACACGTTATACCTAGGTAAAAGCTTGAGAAATTAAACCTAGGAAAGAACAACGAATGTAGGGAGCAAGTTTGTATCTTACGATATAATTCGCGGTTAGGATAAGAAATTATACCTAATTTGCCTTTGTTGGTTACTAAAACGGGATGAGCTAGACACCAACTTAGTATTATCACATCACCACTCGTAGAAGTAGTTGTGAAGCTAAGATGAGTTAAATGATTAGAGATACGAAAGTCCCTGATCAAGAGCATAAACCCCGTAAATCACATTCCCATAATTGAATTGCCCACGAACTAGAATGTCACATCCCCGTTGAACGATGTAGTTGTGAGGCTAGTTTGTCATGTTTAGAGGCTCGAAAGACCGTGAACATGCAATTATAATTATGTGAGACGAAAATTGATAATTCCATACTTAAACCATTACAATGCATAGTATCGCATGATTATCTGGCCTTAGCTCTAGTTGCTCCTTGAATGATTTCAGAGTATTTCTGTGACCACCCCTAGACTTAATTAAACTTTATCAAGAAAGTCTATATCAACACTTGCAAAAGTTAATATCATGCTTTAACTGGATAATTAGCTAAATTAGTCCAGTCCCTGTGGGTTCGACATCCGGCTCTTAAAAAGGGCCACTGTATTACTTGTACGATCGCGTACGCTTGCGTGTGCGCTTGGGCGCAGTCACAACAGGCATCACAGTTTAGAAAGCTTGAAAACATAATTTATAATTTAAACATTGTAAAATCTTTCCATTAATCATAATCCATCACTTAAAACATGCTTAGATCATACGCATAATTAAAAGTTAAGAATTCATGCATTGGGTAAAAAACCCGTGGAATCATCAATTAGAACATCATGAATTGATAGAGAATAGGGCATGGGTGTGGACAATTGCACCCACTCATAGCCTTACATACCTGAGAGGATCTGGTTTCATAAATTCTTTGATTGCCCAAGGAAGAATTGAGGAAGAACCTTGATGAACTATGCTTGATCACCCTCTAAACCCTCAAACTTGCATGCAAGAGTTTTTAATAGGATAGAATGACTTAACCCATCTTAATACACTCTATCTGGGTTTAAAATGATGTAGTTTAGTCTATAGGAACATAGGAATTATGGAAAATCCCTTACTAAACTCGCATGGAAAAACGGACTGTTAGTCCCAATAAAGGACTGAACGAGTCGTCGTTAATGGCCACGACTTGTGGTCTGCAGTCGTTGGCTTCACTAGAAGTTGCATACTGATAGTCACCATGAGGTACTCAATGACCATGACTAGTGGGCACCTCGCGTCACCCTTACTGTCGAAAATTACCTAGGGGTCACCATGGGCAACTTCACGACTTGTGGTGTACCCGACGAGTCGTGGTGATGACCCATTAGGTGCACTGCCCATATTTTCCAACTTTCTTCCAACTCTTGACCACGACTCACTTGAAGAACCATGGTGTTGACCACGAATTGTTGTCACAGCCGTGGTCACTTCAAAATTCCAAATTTCTATCCAAGTACCAGCCTCTCCCCACGAGTAACTTAATGACTCGTGGGGTTCTTGACGGGTCACTAGATGACTCGTCTTGTGACCTGGTGCACAAATTCCGATTTAGCTGTTCCAACTTCCCGGTTCTGATCTTACAACTTTCGGTATATAAAATCAAATATAGGAGGCCTCACCAAATAGCTAGATGAGGTGAAGTCCTAGTGAAGCGTCCCTTGCTACGCCTATCTACCTGATTCTGCATCCTAATACAATGCAGCGCCAAAAAGTGCATCAGTACATGAAATGTACGATATATAAAATAGCTGAATGAAATAATGTTAGCAAGTATATCTTAATAGAAGGACACAATCAGAATCATTATACTTTATATGAAACAAAAAAGTGTAATTATACTCGAAAACTCAATATGATGCATATGACACAATATGATCATGTGTAAAACATTTTATGCAATAAAACTTATGAATCAAAATCATCTCTATAAATACTCATGCAAGTAAAGTATATCAATAGTTGGGAGTTTCTTTTAACCGAAAACCATAACGTATGAGCGCATGATGATCCCATGTCTTGTCCACGTGGAGGAGTGCCATCCAAAGCCTTGTCAGGGCTAGGGACAAAAACATAACTTTGGATCCATAACTGAGTCATTACTAGGAACTATCTTGAGGAGTCAATCTAACCAACAACAGGATTGTCACGGCCTGAACATTGGCCCAAATTAAGACACGGGACAAGGAATCCCGAGAGACCTCAAGTCGACCCATGGAATAATCATAGCATAACACTATCAGAATAACAATTAACAGAAATCATAACTAAGCGGAAGCTAACTACGCTAATTAAAAATCATAAGAACAAATCTAACAAAACTCTGATACTGATGAGTTGTTGGGTCATGCCCCCAACTAACTCCTAAAATCTAAAAAACTGAAACATGAAGAAATAGAAAACATAGATAGCATCCTCAAGAGATGAGGACTCACCATAAGAAGTTGAGATGGGAATGGAGCGTATCTAACCTTGTGGCTGAGTCTAGAAACCTGAATCTATATCATGAAATGACATAGCACATAAAGTATGCGGTCAGTACTTGGAATATACTGAGTGATAACGTTCAAACCATATTCTCTTTTTCAAAGAATATGCACAGTCGAAATACCAAAACAAGTAACCCGGACGAGTGCCGAGGTCGAATCCCACGAGGACTGGGGGATGATAGTGACTAGTGTCAATTATAAAGTTGACTATAGATTGCACCACTCAAAACAAACACAAATGAGAACCAATTTGGGGAGTATCAATATGTAAGAGATTATCAAGTCTAAAATGGTTTAGTTGAACTAGCAAGGTTTACCAAAGTTGTCAACAATCATGTGAAAATACTAGAGGTGGGGTGTAGGTGATGGATTTATTAGATAAAGTCTTTCTAGATCATTTCAAAAGTTCAACTAATGTGAATAACCTTAGGAGAACAGTGATATTCCATGCTTATCAGCCAATTTAATACCTCTAGCTAGACTACTTTCGAATCTCTAGGCTCAATAAACTTAGCCCAATGTGATTTGGATTAATAGTTGCACTATTTCTAGCTATTAGCCATTATGTTAGGAGTGAGAGCATAAATTTGACTATTTCTATCCCAAATTCACAATCTCCCAACCATACCCACTATTTGATTCTCTCCCAATACTTAATTCTTTTTTTTTCAAGCAACAATCAAGTAAAGAAACATAGACCCATATGAAAATCAATGGATCTTCAATTAATGATTAGAGAGAATCTAATAGATTCACAATTAGCTGAACATTGTTAAGATAATTCTAGAAATTCCTACTCTAATCAACAATCATCACCATCACCCACCTCAAGCTAATAATTTAGCTCCTCATGATTAAGAATTTCACAAGCATATTTAACAATAGACTCATCAAATTCAATAAGAAAAGTAAAAAAAATCAATTTCACAATAATGGTCTTCAACAATGGTAGTCACTTACTATGGAGAACAAGAAGAAGAAGTAATGGAATAAATCTCAAGTTACCAATTACAATCTTGTACTATTCACTGCAAAAAGGAATGTTCTAAAAAGTGAAAATTACAATGAAATGTGACTATTGCTTTGTAGTTCTCTTAGATTATATGTGGAAAGTAGGGTCTCTCTTTCCTCTTTTTCTGTGTTGACTGTTTTACTCTTGAGCACCGTCTCTTCATCGGTGGGGCATCGGCAATTCACCAGTTCACACTCGTGAACCATCGTTGCTTTTTGTTGTGTCACTACCAAATTCCAGTCAGCTTCGATGGCACATCTTGCGTTTTTCCCATCTCATTCCGCAAACAGCCGAGATTTTATCCCTCGTTCCAGAAACTTGGCTAATGATTTGATGATTGATCTGGCGCCTTTCCATTGGAGATTTGTGTTTCACCGATGTCAGTTTTTCATTTTAACCAGTGTTGATTGGCCTCTGTCCTGCGTTTTGTTGGTTTTCATCGGTGATACGCCGCTTTGCTCTCAGTTCCTTCTTTTTGCTCCAATTTTGTTCTTTTTTACACATCTGGTCATCTGCATACAATAAAGACAAAAAGAGCATAAAATCCATATAATTCACTCAAGAACTAAGCAAAAAACAAATTTTAGAGTCTAATGAGTTGGTAAATTACCAAATCATCGAACCCCCAAACTTAAATCATTGCTTGTCCTCAAGTAATGTGATTCTCGATCATTGAAAAACTTGTCATTTCTGCACAACATTGAACATCACCAATCACTTACACTATGACACCCACAGATGCTCACTAAATTCACCAAAAAGAGAGGTAAATACCCCAAAAGACTAAGACAATGAAGATATTTCAATCAGCTACCACCATCCATCAACAAGGCTCAAGTGAGGGAAACCCTTTAATAAAACAAAGGCAGAACTCATTCACGAAACACACATAGCATCTCCCATCATAATCAGTGCACATTCAAAGCTTGCCTTAGAGTTTATACTGCCAATGCCCTATTCTCAAATTAGTGTTCAAATGCACTTGTGTCCACAAAAAGGGATGATGCTACTGACCGAAATAATAATCCCTATTCTTTTTTTCATGAAATCATTACACACTCACAAGGGATTGTATTGGGGAGATCATTACACTCACTCTCCTAGAAGAAGTCTTCATGCATACTCTTGATCCATAGGCTTGCCCTTCTTGTAATTCGCCACCAATGTAGAGCAGTTGCATTTAAGATCATTTAGGACTTGTGGGTTCTGATGTAGGCTCGGGTTAAGGGTAGGATAAGAATTTGGTTGAAGTGACTAGATGCTCCCTAATGCTTTTGGTGGACATACCTTCCATCAAATCCTTCCACATACTTCACCTTGTTTCACATGTTTTTCATTGCTTCTGACTTTTATTTCTCAATAACCCTCATTATAACCCCTTTTCTTTTATAACTAGCCTTACCACTTCAAGATCAACCACCAACACATACAATTTTGAGTTTCTCATTTCAATTTATCTTTTATGCATTTTGACAACAATATGGTGCTACTTCAAAGTGAAAATCTCATTTTCCCCATCATACCCCCAAAGTTAGGCTTTTGACTCATTCCCTTTTTTCTTAGGCTTTCAGCCTCATTTCATCATTATCTTGTCACCAACATTTAGGGAGAATGGGTGCCAAAGAGGGGTATCAAGAATGGTCTTAAGGCTTGTAATGTGGTTTCCAAAGAAAGGGGCTAAAGCTCAACATTGGTTGACAAAGGTTAATGCTCAAGAAGGGTTATGGGTGAAGTGGCTAAAGAAAGGAAAGCCTAAGATCATATCCCTAATACAACAACGTATAGGATATCACCTTGAATCACAATTGGAGAAAGTTCTAGATAAGAAGTCATACATGAGACTCATCAATAATTCCTCACCGCACAAGGCATCACCCTTAAAGGTTCCACAAGAGTCATTCTCACCACAATACTTTTAATTTTAGAACATCAAAGCAGGCAAACATCATAAGTCAAGAAAAGAATTTACAACGTATAACAGAGAATACTATGCTACGGTGTCATCCTTGCTCATTATCATCTGTTTTCATGCATTCATATAAAGGTCCCAAAAAAAAATTTCTGGTAGTGCCTCTCAAAACATCTTCACACAAGACTCAAAACAACATGGCATTTCCCTTAAGAATATCGCCACTCATTCCATCATCGGGAAAAGCCAACCTGATTCGACAACAACAATAACTAAAAAATGCTCCTTGGGAAAGAACCGTGGTCAAAATAAAACCCTCAGAGTTTTAATTCCTACCCTAATATTTACCATGGGGAAAAAGAAAAGAAACAAGGTTTTGGGGGTCATTTCCTTCAAAAAATTTCAAAATTTTCTTTTAATTCAACATGAAAACCCCTATAAGTTACTATTCATTAATCACAACAAGAAAACTTAACAAAATTATTCATTTCATTTTAAACAAAATAGGATACGCCCGACAAAGGCAATCATCAAATCATCACAAAAAAAAACACAACCCAAAAAAGGCTAGACTCGTTCAAACCCAACTACAATTCACAACAACATAAAAAACTGAGCTTATCCCTCCCCCACTTAAGAGAATACATTGTACCCAATGTAGATATGCATAAAGGGAAAGGTACAAGAAACTTCTTGAGTGGGTCTGGTCACTTCATCATCTGAATCCGCCTCACCACCGTTGTTGCTGGGATCACCTAGCCCAGCAAAATCATCAGCCAGCCTCTCAAAAAGGTCTACAATTGGCTCCCGAACTGAGGAAGGAGCAACCATTGCAGCATCCAACGTGCTCATGTCCGGTACTTCAACCAAAGTCCGACTTTTCCATTCATGTACCTCTATTCGGAGGGAAGTGACTACCCCTTCCACTGCGTCCACCCTTTTGCACAATGTGGTTACAAAATCGTATAATGACTTGAGCTCCTTTTTTACCATGTTGGCAATGAGTTCGGGGAGGCTCTTAGCCAATCTTTGGAGTTGGCTTTCATGTGAGTTAGTCATCTCCATAAGTAGGTGGAGCGCACTTGGCTGAGAGGATTGTGGAGGGGGAGAAGCTCTCTGCTGAGGCAAGTCAGCGGATGCTTGACCCGACATATCCGACTAGGGGATAGTGGTTTCTGGGGCAAGTTGTGATTGATCAAACATATGGGGGAGCGGTCCTTCCTGTACTCCAAAGGCATGTATTATCTTCCTTCTCATTGTGGTGCCTCGGCATCTCTCTTTCTATCAATAGCAATCACCCCTAGAGCAGAGGAAGGAGTCTCATTAGGAAAAAGAGACACTCCAGCTACATCACAAAGCTGGGAAATCAAAACAGCATATGGCATGGAAGTACTGGACTCTAGGGCCTTCTTTTTCATTTGTAGAGCTACAATTTCCCCGAAATTGATGGGGATCCCCGACATTATGCAAGCAATCAGGATGGTCGTTTCCATGGTAACCCGCTGCTCATTTTTGTATGGGATGATGCGAGAACAAATAAAGTCCAGCCACAGCTTAGCCTCAAACTTCAAATCGTGGAAAGAGATTTCGCCACCCATTGAGTCCTAGAGAGGAGTAATCACAACAATAATGCGAGCTACCCACTCAAAAGTCCTTCATATTGGCCACCCATGCCATGTACTCCGTAGCCGAGTCAATTTCATCCTCTCAAAATAGGTAGTTTATAGCTGCCACGGTGATATCAATTTCCACTCCCTGGATCATCACTGATGGCAAGCAGCGGAAGTCATCCACCTTGCCCCGGTGTTGGATACTCTCTTGGCGGGCCTGATAAGAGGCATAGAACTCTGTGAACAGGCTCGGGTAGTAGTATGGGAGAGGGTTGGAAAACGCATGCCACTATTTGTCAGTGAATTACGCGGTGATGTTAGGAAAATTTCCTTTCAACCCGGCCAATTCAAACCTCTTATCCACTGTGATGGAGTGTCCCTAGCAGATGGCATAATGTTCCTTCATGTTTGGAACACAGAGAATGATGACTTCCTTTGTGTTGGCCCGTGATTGTGCAACCTTCACCTTGCCTTTTCCCTTGCTAGCAGAAGAAGCAGGGGCTTTCCTTTCCCGATTTTCATGGAAGATGACATGATTTGTTTTGCTGCAAGAATAATGTTAGTGCCAGCTAGAGAAAGGGAAAACTAAAAAAAAATTAAAATGAAGAAGAAATCTAATTGTAGGGAGAACTTAAGGAACAGGGGGAATCAAACACTCAGTTAAAAGACCATTAAAAACGGTAGAAGACTGATGGTTCGCCGAAATGATTTCATGGACCGCTTGTTTCTAATGGGTGCTTTAATACAACTGGGAAGGGGATAGTTGTTTCGGCAGTATATCAGCGTACCGTTGGTCAGGAATTCGTGAACCGCCGATGTAAAACGGGATCCACTCAGTGTCTTAAAGCCAATTTGTAGAGTGAGTTGACGTGTTATTGGCGATTCACCGAATCAGACCGGAGAAACGCCGGACCCCATCATCCCTAAAATTCTTTTGAACTATCACATAAACGCACCCACTAACACACACTCACTTCCAATCATTCTCAAATCAACATGACACTTGTAAAACCCTTGCTCATGACGTTTATCCCTTAAGAATGGTGTCACCTGATCTATCATCAGGAAAAACATCGCCCTTTAAACAACTAGGTTACTCAGACTTCACCCTTTTCAAAATGCCACAAACAAAAGAACAACCCCATTCTATTCAATCAGTCATAGCCCATTCAAGATTTTATCAAGGAAGGGAAACAAAGTATTACCCTTAAAGCACAAATGAGAAAATTAAAACAAGGGCAAGAGAATTTTTACGAATTGAAGGAGTGCCTTCACACTTGGACATTCAAAAAGTTCAAAGCTACTTGCAATAGCACCTTAAGATATAAGTAGTAGAGGAAGAAAGTAAGACTTAAGTGAGGGGATTAGTGGATTATGGAGGGGGTTTATAGGTGCAAGGGGGAAGTGTAATAGGTTGAAGGGAAGGTGAAGAGTTTAATGGGTGTGTGTTGGTGGGAAGATGGGAAAGTAGAAAGGTGTAGAATAGAAGAATATGGGGAAATAGGGATGGGTAATGGAAAGACCAAAAGGGAATGGAAAAATGCTGGGAAAATGGAGGCTAGGAGAATATTTGCAGAAATAGGGTGGTTGATTAGGTCTTTGGGATTTTGTGGGCCCTCATTTTTAAATTAACATTGCAATAGACTCATGCTTTGACCGATGGTCCACTGGTGGTTCGCCGAATCACACTGGTGGTCCGCCAAACTAATATCTTGTACCTTGCAAGTTGCCTAGTGATCTGTTTCCTTACCGGTGATTTATCGGCAGTTTATGGATTGAAGCGGCGATCCGCAGATTACCCTCCACTTATGTGCCTGAGCTTCATGTGGTCTGCTATACATTGGACATCAACCGGCGAACCATAGATTCTGTTCGGTGGTTCGCCGATGGGTCCGCCGATATTTCAGTTTGACCCTCAGCCTTCTGTTTAGTGCTTACCATCACTGGCGACTTACGCTTCTAAACCTGCGGTTCGCCAGTCTCTCACCTCTCCTTCCTTCATGGTCTAGTTCTCTCTTTAATCCTCATTTCTAAGAACCTACAAAGACACAAACAATAAAAACATGAATTAGTTCATTAAAAACTTAGGTTGCCTCCCATGAAGCGCCTTAGTTAACGTCGTGGCACGACGTAGTCCTTTTTCAATTATTCATTTCTAATGGGTCATCATCTAACTCTATCTCCCTCAGCTCCAATCCCTTATCCTCATCATCATTTTGTAATACTCCAACCACCTTGCATTCAGGTGGAGTTTCAACTAATGGAAACACTTTGAAAGTGACTTCCTCACTGCCAACCCAAAATTTTAACTCTCCAAGCTACACATCTACCACTACTCTCCCGGTAGCCAACAAAGGTCTTCCCAAAATAATGGGAACTTCTACATCCATTTCACAATCCAGAATAACAAAATTATCCAGTAGAATAAACTTTTCCACTCTCACCAGCAGAGCTTCTAACACTCCCACCGGTCTTTTGATGGACCTGTTTGCCATTAGCAGCCGCATCGATGTCAATTTTGTGCTTCCGAGGCCTAATTTCTTAAAAATGAGAAGGGCCATCAAATTTATGCTGGCGCCGAGATCACATAGAGCCTTCTTGAACACACAAATCCCAATTGTGCATGGAATTGTAAAAGATCCAAGATCTTCCCTTTCGGGGCAAGGTTACTCATCATTACCTCACTACAATGGTGTGTTTTCTCTTAATTTGTAGCATCAACCACCTTCTTCTTTTTCAACAAATCTTTCATAAACTTGGCGTAACCAGGCATTTGGATCAAAGCGTCCACTAACGTTGTTTTTATGGACAACTTGCTAAACATGTTAACAAACTTCTTAAACTGATCCTCCTTCTTTTTCTTGGTAAGACGTTGTGGATACGGTGGTGGGATTCTTGATTCAACCCTATCTTCACTCGGGGCCTTCATGCTCGCCTCTTCATCATCAACTTGAATGCGGATCTCATCATCCTTATCCTCTATTTCTTGCTCAACATTTTCTTCATTCTCCGGAGTCATTGGCATTTTATCAACCTCATCTTCATCAACTACTTTTGGGTTCTCCACCTTTGTAGGCTTTGCCAGGGTATCTCCAATCACCTAGCCACTTCTAGTGACAATAGCCATACATTGACCATCTTTCTTTGGATTAGGCATTGTGTCACTAGGTAGTGTTCCCTTCATCCTCGGGTTCATTTGAGCCGATAGGTGATTCATTTGGGATTCTAAATGCTTGATGGATGCTGACTGTGAACTCACAGTTTGAGTGAGGTTAAATACCTTCCCTCTTAATTCCTTCACCCCACTTTCAGTCGACTCCACCTTCTTCAAAAATCCTGATAGCATTTCTTTGATTTTTGAGCTACCCGCATCACTTACCTCTGGCTGATTTTGAGAATTCCCAACCTTAGGAGGTGGAATATATGGATTTGAACTTCGATGATAATGATCACTTTCTTGGTTTGGCTCTCAATTGCTCCATCTCTCATTTCTTTCAGGCCATCCTTGCTGCTCATGATTCCTCCAACCTTGGTTATCATCCCTTGGGCGCCACGGGCCTTGGTTTTCTCCTTGGAAGCCAGGTCGAGGGCCTCCAATTTGGTTACCCATATATTGGCATTATTATTCAAATCTTGGTGGTGAAGACTCCCTTTCATACTGTAGAGGACCTTGCATTCCCACGACATTTACTACCTTTGGACCTGCTCCCATCACATGCTTGGTCATTAATCTAATTGTGTCATCATCATGGCAAGAGTCTTATCCTTCTCGTCATCCCTTTTTCGCAACTTCGCCGCCAATGCACTTGAGCTGATCTCATGAGTGGACACATTTTTCTCCCTTGTGTTCCAAGCCCTATTGGTCTTTTTCATTCTGTCTAGAAGGGCTTTGGCCAATGCTTACGTTTGGTCCATGATAGAGCCATCGGCTAAGTTGTTGGCAACAGATTTGTTAACTGAATCAAGGGCCCTATAGAAGCTTTGTAGAAGTACCCCATCCGGCAATCCATGGTTCGGGCAAAGAGAAACTTTCTTCTTAAACCTCAACCATGCCTCGTATAAAGGCTCTCCAGGTTCTTGTCTAAAATTTGTAATATCATCCCTCAGCTGAAGAATCTTTGATGGAGGGAAAAAAGGGTCCAAAAAGACTTCCGTTAACTTTTTCCATGAATGTAATACATCCCCGAGGGAGTTCTTCTAGCAAAATCGTCGCCTCCCCTGTTAATGAAAAGGGAAAGAGTGTCAACCTGATAGACTCTTGATTGATATTGGTGATATTGAATGGTTGGAAAATTTCCAAGAAGCTCCTCAGATGTCAATTCACATCTTCAATTGGATTTCTGCCAAAGAGCCCCTTCATTTGTAATAAGTGCAGCATATTGCTTGTGACATGAAAAACTACATTCCCTATCGTAGGTTGTAGGCGAGTAGCTCCTGCCACTTCTGGCATTATCGGATTGTCCTCCTCAAGTTCCATATTACTGTTTACCGAGCTATCCCCTGCTTGGGAGTGATGGCTCATGTGGTTATGAAATCTTAACAACACAGTAAACACACTTTAAGTAGCTTTGATGCAAAACTAGTTCAAATTAACAATCAATCACGAGATTATCATACGCCAGTCCCGGACAATGGCGTCATTTTTGATAACATTCAAAACATACTCTCTTTTTTAAAGATATGCACGGTCAAAGTACCAAAACAAGTAACCCGGGCTAGTGCCGGGGTCGAATCCCACGAGGACTGGGGGATGATAGTGACTAGTGTCCATTATAAAGTTGACTTTAGATTGCACCACTCAAAACAAACACAAATGAGAACCAATTTGGGGAGTATCTATATGTAAGAGATTATCAAGTCGAAAATGGTTTAGTTCAAATAGAAAGGTTTACCAAAGTTGTCAACAATGATGTGAAAATACTAAAGGTGGGGTGTAGGTAATGGATTAATTAGATAAAGTCTTGCTAGATCATCTCACAAGTTCAACTAATGTGAATAACCTTAGGCGAATAAAGGTATTCCATGCTTTTCAGCCAATTTCATACCTCTAGCTAGAGTTCTTTTGAATCTCTAGGCTCAATCAACTAAGGCCAATGTGATTTGGATTAATAGCTACACTATTTCTAGCTATTATCCATTAATTTAGGAGTGAGAGCATGAATTTGACTATTTCTAGACCAAATTCACAATCTCCCAACCATACCTACTATTAGATTCTCTCCCAATACTTAATTCTTCTTTTTCAAGCAACAATTAAGTAATGCAACATAGACCCGTATGAAAATCAATGAATCTTCAATTAATGATTGGAGAGAATCTAATAGATTCACAATTACCTAAACATTGCTAAGATAATTCTAGCAATTCCTACTCTAATCAACAATCATCACCATCACCCACCTCTAGCTAATGATTTAGCTACTCATGTTTAAGAATTTCACAAGCATATTTAAGAATAGACTCATCAAATTCAATAATAAAAGTAGAAAAATCAATTTCACAATAATGGTCTTCAACAATGGTAGTCACTTACTATGGAGAAGAAGAAGAAGTAAAGGAATAAATCTCAAGTCACCAATTACAATATTCTACTCCTCATTGCAAAAAGGAATATTCTAAAAAGTGAAAATTACAATGAAAGCTGATTGTACTTCTCTTAGACTATAGGTAAGAAGTAGGGTCTCTCTTTCCTCTTTTTTCGTGTTGACTATTTTACCCTTGAGCATTGTCTTTTCATCGGTGGGGCAACAGTGATTCGCCAGTTCACACTCGTGAACCGCCATTGCTTTTTGTTGTTTCATTACCAAATTCCAGTAAGCTTCGATGGCACATCCAGCGTTTCTCCCATCTCATTCCTCGAACTTCCTAGATTTTATCCTCATTCCAGAAATTTGGCTAATGATTCGGTGATTGATCCTCCATCTTTCCGTTGGCGATTCGTGTTTCGCCGATGGTAGTTTTTCCTTTGAAAAAGTGTTGATCGACCTCTGTCCGGCGTTTCGCCAGTTTTCATCGGTGATATGCTGCTTTGCTCTCAGTTCCTTCTTTTTACTCCAATTTTGCTTTTTTTTTACACATCTGGGCATCTGCATACAAAAAAGACAAAAAGATCTTAAAATCCATATAATTCACTCAAGAACTAAGCAAAAACATAAGTTTGAGAGTCTAATGAGTTGGTAAATTACCAACTCATCACTGAGCATGCGGGAAGCATAAATAAACTAAAACATGCAAGTATACAAGAAGGAAGTAAACTAAATACATTACTGGACATCTAATTGAATGGAAATACAACAACCCTATCTGACATACACATATATATATTACATGAAGCTTTTATTTGAAAACAATTACTGAAGTATAATCAACTTATTCATAAAGGTCATGTACTGTGCATATACTGAGGACCGAAGCCGTGACTGATATCATAGAGAGTCCCTAACTGTCTAAGGGAGACATTCTCTGCTATGGAGAGTCCCTAATTGTCTAAGGGAGAACATTCTCTAATATAGAGAGTCATTGACTGACTATGGGAAACATTCTCAGCTAATGAGAGTCCCGACTGACAAAGGAAAACATTCTCAGCTAATGAGTGTTATACCCCGAAAGCCCAAAGATTAGACCCGAGAGTTAAAATGGAGAAAATAGGATTTTTTACACCAGGTCATAGAACGGGTCATCATGTGACCCGTCAGGTTGACCACGAGTTATTAAGTGACTCGTGGTGAGGGGTTTGACTTGAGTTGGAAAATATTGGGTTGAGACCCCACGGATATGACCACGAGTCGTGGTTAGTCCCCACGACTCGTTGAGGCAGTCGTGGTTAAGGGAAAATGGAAGGTGAAGGTCGAGTTGGCAGTACACACGACAAATGGGCACAATGAATTGTGGTCAGATACCACGATCCGTTAGGTTGGTCGTAGTCAACGGTTAATTTAAGGACTTGAGAAGTTGGAAGTGGAGGTAACGAGTGGTGACCATAAGTCGTGGTCACCAACGACGATCCGTTAGGTCCCTCGTGGGGACCCCTCGAGTATAAATGGCAGTGGACCTCACGACAGCTGATGACGACTCATTCCCTGGGTAACGACTCATCTAGCCCCTCGTGGGGATTGACAGTCAGTTATTTTTTGCGAATTTAATAAGGGCTTATCCGTAATTGCTATGATCCTAAGGCCTAAACTACGTTGTTTTAAGCTATGAATAGTGAGTATTAAGAGGAGAAAATTCATTCTAGGCTATTCCTACTCATGTATGCAAACTTAGAGAGATAGAGAGGTGATCAAGCTTAATTTCCTTCAAGCTTTCCTTCAATCATTCATTGGGCAATCAGAGGAGTTATAGAATCAGTCTATCTCAGGTATGTAGGGTTATGAATGGGTGATTTTTTTCACACCCATGCCCAATCCTTCTCTAATTCATGAAAATGTATATGTTGATTCTATGGGATTTAACCCAATGCATGAATTTCCTAAGTTTCTACCATGGGTATGATCTAATTATGTTTCTATTATTGAATTATGATTCATGGGCAAGTTTTATGATGTTTTCAATTATAAATCATTTTTGAAGCTTTATAAATTAAAATGCCCATCCATGAGAAGTTCATGAAAGTTTAGATTTATGATTAATGTTCAAGTATGACGAGACATCATTGACGAAAAACATATTTTCAAGTTACCCATGTCTATGATCATGTTTTCAAGTGAATTAAGTATTTTCAAGTATGTTTTAAGTATTGGGCAAGCCCATATATTGAAGTATGATTATGATTTTCAAGTTAATTAGCTACCACATGGTTTTGGAGTCAAGACTCCCAATTATGTTCAACTTGTAGTATGTTTTGAGACAAGGCTCCTCATGTATGATTTAAGATTTCATATGTATATGATTATTCAGCTTCATCAATATATGATGGTCAGTTTTGTTGAAAAACGATGGAGAGAATATGCATGTTTTTGGGAGTAATATCTAGCACCGAGTAGGCTAAGCGTCAGTCAATCCTATGCCTCAGAATTATGCGCCAATGTAGGTATGATCAAATTACTTTGGGACCTCCCTTGTGAGTTATCCCCTTCCCTGAATGGGCCTTGCACTTGATATCAATATCATGTTATCATCCTTAGCCCTAGAAAGGCTTTGGACGGCTCTACCCATTTGAGTGTGATAGTTGGGACCACGTAAGCTCTATCGTGGTAATGTCGGTTATAAGACGAGTCTCCCATTGTTCCTCATGATTTCAGTTATGCATGTCTATCAATCATGATATATATATATATATATATATATATATATATATATATATGTATATATATATATGTGTGTGTATATATATATATATATGTTCTAAAGCAGGTTTGACCCAATGTTCAGTTTTACTTATGATCATCAGATTTAAGCTTTGGGTCATTCGATTCAGTTATGATGTTCAGGTATGTTGAGATCGTGATTTCAAAAAATAGCATGCAAGCCCTACTCTCAAATTCTTGTCCTGATTATGTTTTATATTATGCATGTATTAAATAGTTTTTACTTACTTAAGAGGTTTTACTTACCTTGCATACTCGGTACATTTCACGTACTGAACCCATACTCTATGTTGTATCATTTTATTATACAGGCTTTGATCTTCAGACTCAACCTCGATTGGTGAGTCCTCATCTCCCAAGGAACATTTTCTTTCAGATATCTTTGTACTTTCAGTTTTCAGAGTTGTCGGGTCAATTGAGGTGTTGTCCCATCAACCCATCAGATACGTTAGAGGCTTTCAGACTATACATAGTAATCATCTTGTTATGTATTATGTGAAATTCCGATTTGATATTATGTTATGATTAGACGTCTGTCATGTTAATTATGTTAAGTATTACCCTTCTTTGATTGAGTCAGATGTATGTTCATGCAAAGGGTCGACTTGGAGTCTCTCAGGGCTCCTTGTCCGGTGTCTCTATCCAGGACTATGTTCGGGTTGCGACAATGAGAGTCCCGACTGACCAAGGGAAACATTCTCATTTAAGGAGAGTCCCAACAGACTAAAGGAAACATTCTCAACTAAGGAGAGTCTCGATAGACTAAGGGAAGCATACTCAGCTAAGGAGAGTCCCGATAGACTAAGAGAAATATTCTCAGCTAATGAGAGTCCTGATAAACTAAGGGAAACATTTTCAGCTAATGAGAGTCCCGACAGACTAAGGGAAATATTCTAAGCTAAAGAGAGTCCTGACTGAACCATAACATGGAGAGCACAAGTCCGACGTCATTCGTCTAGTCTAAATTACTACTGCTAATCAGAGACATGAGCATTCAACTAATTACGTCATATTGAATTCATTTAGCGTCTGATCAAGACTACTTTCTACTAAAACAAGCCCACAAGTTTGAAGGATCATTCTCATGCTTTATTATCACAATTCATATACTCATGGTCCCGAATCATCATTTAGACCACACATTTTAGATTCATGAAACACCTATAAGATCAGATCATACTTTACACACATCCAAAACATTCAAATCCCGAGTTCATAGCATATCACGTATATCTTAGATTCATGTAAGATCCATAGGTCCAACTCATACTTTAACATATATTTATTAAATCGTATATTCTAAGTTTACGGAAAACCCACATAATTAACTCATACCTTGAACATGTACATTGAGATCATGGTGAAAGCATATGAATATTTCATGAAACCCCATCTTGAAATTTACTCTAAATCATGATGAAAATTCGATAATCAATCCATTTCCATAGGTTCAACTCATACCCAAAACATTTACGTTAAAATCATAGTGTAAACTTGTACATACTTCACATTGATCAAGGCCCATAAGTTCTAATTGTTCGAAATTCTAGACTAACTCATGGTGAAAATCCAACATTCATGCTATTCACACATCATAAAAATATTTCAAGGAGGTGCAAATAACTTCATAAGCATACACTACTATTAAACCATGATGGTTCTTAGGATTTAGGGAAAACATAGGATAATTCATACATAAATTGAAACCCTAGGACATGCTTTTTTTTAGAATCAAAGAATTTGGGTTTTTAGTACAAAAGTTTAGGACACAAGGATGGAAGGAAATCCTTGTAGAAAAACCACATACCTGACTAGAAGAAATCTCCACTTGAACTTAACCCTTGAAGCCTTTGAACAAACTCTAGTTGAATCCTTGAGTCTTGAGAGAGAGGAGGAAGAAGAGTTTGAGAGGATATTTTGACGGAGTGAGGGATTAGACTAGCATAAACCCTTAAAAACATCCCATCTACTACTCAAAAGAATGTCATTTAGAAACTGGGAGCATAGGACTTTACCAAAATACCCCTAGGATTAAGCTTTAAAATTTGCATGTTAGTGACCACGACCCTCACCACGAGTGATTGGTCCTCACCACGACTAGTAGTGACCATTCGTTGCCACTGGAGAAGTAATTTCTCAACATTTTCTTCCTCAATTAACGACCAATAGGACAAGTCGTTACCTCATCCAATGACTCCTTGTTACCTTCCGTTATCACCACTGGTCCTACCCTCGATTTCCTTCCAATGATCGACACAACAGATCGTTACCCCACCTAATGGCTCGTGGTCTCTGTCCATCGTCATTGAACCAGAAACTCTGAACTCCAACTAACGAATCTTCAGGATGACCCATCACAGAAACCAATGGGTCGTCACTTGGCCCGTCATCTCTGGGGAAGCCTGGTCTGCCAGCTTACCACGGCTCTATCGAATGGGTCGTTGTTCCCCACAACAAATTATTCTATCCTGCTATGGTGTCAAACATATATAGAATTTTTCTTGAAACTCATCCAACAACTCACCTAATGGACCGTTAGAGCACCCCACGACTCGTTGGACAAGTCGGTCTAAGAGACTTCTCTACTGGTTTTCTGCTGAACTCCATCTAATTCTGGGGTCTGATCTTAGAAAATTTTGGGGTGTTACAATATCTCCCTCTTTGGAACATTCATCCTTGAATGTTTGGTCAACACACTAAAAACTAGGGGAATAAATGATATCCCGAATACTGAGCATTTACAACTAAAACTGATGGAGTATCTGACTCCTAGCTGATCTTACATCTCTGAAGTGAATATCCAAATCGATCATGCATGTTAAGGCATAAGAGGGACTTAAAAACATGAAACGGACATAGGACTAAATAGAACACTGAGAAGGATTCTCTTCCTCTAACTAGCACTAAGCTGATACGGATTGAGGCATCATTCTCAAATAGCTTTTTGATACTAAGCTAAGATTCATGATATCTAGTATAACTAAAATTAAGGGACTCATAAGCATGAATCATTCATGACATCTGAAGTTGAGCACATGCATGAGGTACCCTCATCTACTGGGCTACTAAAGCAACTCCTAAAGACTGAGTTCGAGCTGAACATATGGGAAGGCATGTGTTAACACACATAGTGGGTTTGTAACATGAAGATGATCCTTAAGGGTTCATAGAGTAAGACTGGAATCGCCGTTTGAAGCGGTTATTTAGAAATTCTAGAGGTCTGAATGTAAGACTGGGTAGAGCATAGCTTCAATTGAAATACAAGAGGGATTATCTGAAACTAACGAGATTGACATACCATAACTGTTAGGGGTGGAACTCTCCTACTATCATACTCAAGATTCGATTTGTCTCATAGACTTATCATCTCCCCCTTAGCTTTAATCCATCATTCTAAGGCTCCTAAATATTTCTTAAGGTCGGGGCTAAACCACTAACTCCTAACTTCTCCGCTATCTCCAACATTGACTGCCACCCTTATGAGCACAGTTATTTCACACCATACCTCACCAACTTCTTCTCAACAACATCAGAAAAGATTCTTATACAATACTGGGGTTTTGGGTCTAGCAACATACAAAAAGTAACACAAGAAATTCATAACATACCTGTGACTACTTCTGGCGACTTGCCCTTATCCCGATGTGCTGCTAAGGCGTAGGAGAGATTTCAACGTTGTTCACCACCTGCACTAGATAATGGGCCCTGCTAAAATGGATGGGATATCGATTCTACTGAAGAGGTGGCTATGTCCCTACTCTCGCCCCACTTGGTTGCCGCGCAATTTCTGTTCTTATGAACCATTTTGTTGAACCAAAAACAAGTGTTTGAGCCAGCCATTCATTCTCTCAAATGGTGTTTCCCACGGCTCTTACAAACTGGATAAGTAATCTCCATTACCCTAGGTCGATATAGAACACTAGATATCGAAAGTGATGGGGCTGATGATTTCTTCTGGTCGCGTGAGCAGTGTATACCACTCGACCTCTGTCGGGAGAACTCTAAATCTCCGGTTCTAGCCCTCTTGGCCTCTCTCTCTTTTTCCTTCACCTGTTCTGCTTCTATTTGTTGGGCGAATATCAAAAAACGTGGACAGTCTATGTCTTTTTGCAATATGGCGGTCCTGCACTTTTTGACCAAGGAGTCTGCCATTCCGTTCACGAACCTGCTCACCTGAGCCCTCTGGTCAGCTACCATCTCTGATGCATACTTGGACAACTGGGTAAACTCTAATGCATACTCCTGGACAGTCATGTTGTTCTGTCTCAAGTTGATGCACTCTGCCACCTTTTCCTCCCTTAAAACCCTAAGGAAAAACCTGTCCAAGAATGCAATCATAAATTCATCCCAACCCACGGGGGCTGCTCAACTCCTCGACTATCTCTCCACTAACAAAACCATATGTGAGCAACTCCTTTTAGCTGGTAGGAGGCTAAGTCTGTGCTCTCCATTTCCGTCACCCCAATTATTTGGGTGATCTTCTGGACCTCCTCTAAGAACTCATACTGGTCCTCGTCCACCATTGATCCTAAGAATTGGGTTGGATTCATTCTAAAGAAGCCTCTCACCCTCGCCGCCGCTACGTTCCCATTCTAGAGAACATGAGCCATCGCCTACTGATTAATCTGGGCGGTCATGGCCTGTGCCAACATATGAAGGGTTGCCCGGATTCGACATGAGTAACATTGTCATCCATTGGGTTCCAGGGGTTGGTGGGGCTTGCTAGAGCCCATTACCATTTCTTCTTCCATTCGCTCGTCTGGGAGGCATTATCTGCGAGCGCGTAAAGCATGAGTTATGAGAGGAACTATTAGAGTTTCATACTCTACACAAGATAAGAATCTTGAACAAAGGGAACATTCGTAAAACATTTCGTAACCTCTTCATCATAAGTGTGGTGTGCTTTACACCAAAGAAAAAGACTCTACTTAATGCGGCTTTCAGATACCCTAAGACACTCTAAACCTTTGCTCTAATACCAAGTTTGTTACGACCCGAACATAGGCCTAGATCGAGACGCGGGACAAGGAACCCCGAGAGGCCCCAAGTAGACCCATGGAATAATCCTAGCATAACGCTATTAGAATAACATCTAACAGAAATCATAACTAGCGGAAGCTAACTGAATGAGTCTAATTAGAAACCATAAGATCTAATGTAACAAAACTCTGATACAAAGATGAATCAGTCTATACAAGTCTGAAAGCCTCTACTACACTGATGAGTTGGTGGGACAAGGCCCCAGCTAACTCCTAAAGTTTGAACACTGAAACATAAAGAAATAGAAAACATAGATCGCATCCTACAGAGATGAGGACTCACCACAAGCAGCTGAGAAGTGAATAGAGCGTATCTAACCATGTGGCTGAGTCTGGAAACCTGAATATATATCATGAAAAATATATAGCACATAAAGTATGTGGTCGGTACTTGAAATGTACTGAGCATGCGGGAAGCTTAATTAAATAAAAACATGCAAGTATACAAGAAGGAAGTAAATGGAATACATTACTGGACATCTAACTAAATGGAAATAAAACAACCCTATCTAAGATACACATATTTATTACATGAAGCTTTTATTTGAAAACAATTACCAAAGTATAACCAACTGATGCATAAAGGTCATGTACTGTGCATATACTGAGGACCGAAGTCATGACTGATATCATGGAGAGTCCCTGACTGTCTAAGGGAGACGTTCTCTGCTATGGGGAGTCCCTGACTATCTAAGGGAGAACATTCTCTGATATAAAGAGTCACTAACTAACCAAGGGAAACATTCTAAGCTAATGAGAGTCCCGACTAACCAAGGGAAACATTCTCAGCTAAGGAGAGTCCCGACAGACTAAGAAAAACATTCTCAGCTAAGGAGAGTTCCGACAGACTAAGGGAAACATTCTCAGCTAAGGAGATTCCTGACAGAATAATGGAAATACAGCTAATGAGAGTCCCGACAGACTAAGGAAAACATTCTCAGCTAATAAGAGTCCCAACATACTAAGGGAAACATTCTCAGCTAAGGAGATTCCCGACTGAAGCAGAACATGGAAAGTACAAGTCCAACGTCATTTCTCTAGTCTAAATTACTGTACCTAATCAGAGACATGAGCATTCAACTAATTACATCATACTAAATTCATTTAGGGTCTGATCAAGGCTACTTTCTACTAAAATAAGCCCACAAGTCTAAAGGATCATTCTCATGCTTTATTATCACAATTCATATCCTCATGGTCCCGAATCATCATTTAAACCACACATTTTGCATTCATGAAACATATATAGGATCATATCATACTTTGCACATATCCAAAACATTCAAATACCGAGTTCATAGCATATGACGTATATCTTAGATTCATGTAAGATATATAGGTCCAACTCATACCTTAACATATATTTATTAAATCATATATTCTAGATTTACGAAAAACCCACATAATCAACTCATACCTTGAACATGTACAATGAGATCATAGTGAAAGTATATGAATATTTCATGAAACCCCATTTTGAAATTCACCCTAAATCATGATGAAAATTCGATAATCAAGCCATTTCCATGGGTTCAACTCATACCCAAAACATTTCCATCAAGATCATAGTGTAAACTTGTACATACTTCACATTGATCAAGGCCCATAAGTTCTAATCGTTCGAAATTCTAGACTAACTCGTCGCGAAAATACCACCTTCATGCTATTCACATATCATACAAATATTTCAAGGAGGTGTAAATAACTTCATAAGCATACACTACTATTAACCATGATGGTTCTTAGGATTTAGGGAAAACATAGGAGAATTCATACATAAATTGAAACCATAGAACATGTTTCTTTAAGAATCAAAGGATTTGGGTTTTTAGTACAAAAGTTAGGGGCACAAGGATGGAAGGAAATCCTTGTTGAAAACCCACATACCTGATTAGAAGAAATCCCCAGTTGAACTTAACCCTTGAAGCCTTTGAAGAAACCCTACTTGAATCCTTGAGTCTTGAGAGAGAGGAGGAAGAAGAGTTTGAGAGGATATTTTGAGGGAGTGAGGGATTAGACTAGGAGAAACCCTTAAACATGACCCATCTAATACTTAAAACGATGTCATTTAGAAACTGGGAGCATAGGACTTTACAAAAAATACCCCTGGGATTAAGCTTTAAAATTTTTCCGTAAGTGACCACGACCCTCACCACGAGTCGCTGGTCCTCACCCTGACTCATGGTGACCATATGTTGCCACCAGAGAAGTAATTTCTCAACTTCTGCTTCCTCAACCAACGACCATCAGGATGAGTTGTTACCTCATCCAATGACTCATCATTACCTTCTATCATCACCACTGGTCCTACCCTAGATTTTTTTCAAACGATCGACATAACGAATCGTTACTCCACCTAACGGCTCGTGGTCTCCGTCCGTCGTTATTGAACCAGAAACTCTAAACTCCAACTAACGACTCTTTAGGACGACCCATCACAGCAACCAATGGGTCGTCACTTGGCCCGTTGTCTCTAGGGAAGCCTGGTCTTCCAGCTCACCACGGCTCCATCCGACGGGTCCTTGTTCCCCACAACAACTCATTCCATCCTCCCGTGGTGTCAAACATATATAGCATTTTCTTGAAACTCAACCGATGACTCACCTAATGGACCATTAGAGCACCGCAAGACTCGCTAGACGAGTCGTTCTGGGAGACTTGTTTGCTTGTTTTCTTCTGAACTCCATCTAATTCTGGGGTTTGATCTTAGAAACTTTTGGGTTGTTACAACGATCCTATCCTACGTTGGCTATATAATTCTGGGGCTTAAGCGTTCATGAACCCGTTCACCCAACTCGATACTAAATAATCCTCCGAAAATATATGCTCATATAACTAGGCCCTCAATGAGGCAAAACATGAAAACATCATTATAAAGCACTTTAGTTATAACATATAATGAATGTTTAAAATCATCTGTGGACCCTTTCGCTCAAAAATCATCTTTAAATTTTCTTACGAGTCTCTTACTCAAAATATAGTTTAAAACATCTATAAAACATCATGAAGAGACTTTCACTCAAAACATAGTTTAGAACATCTTCAAACATCATGAAGAGCCTTTTACTCAAAACAATCTTTAAACATCAATATGGAGCCTTTCACTCAATATATCTCATGACTTTCAAAATAAGACTTTACTTTGCTTTTTGGAAATCATGCTAAAAATCATCTATTTATACATAAAATTTCATCATGCATACCCTCTTGAAAACATGCTTAATCATTATGAAAACAATGCATTTACTTGAAAAATGCATGCTTTCAAAATCACGCTTCTTTAAAATCATGCTTTCATGAAACTAGGGTTCATGGGCTAAGAGACATGAGCCAACCTGAACAATCAAGAATAAAGAATCAAGAGTGTATGATCAACAACCAATAAAATAGAATTACAATCAAAAGAATTCAATATACAACTATATATGAAGAATTCAATAATGGCAATTCAACATATATAGATAGAGAAGGAGACAATTCAAGAATTGGGTAAAAATCCTATCTTTAATCTCAATGAATTCTTGCATATATGTAGGAAATAAGGATGAATATGAATCCTTACTTAGGTTAGCCTTACATACCTAGAACATAGAACCTTAGACTCAAGCTTGAAGTGCCCTAATTTGGAGAACAAAACTTCCTAGCTTCTTTAAAAACTTGAGAGTTTTGATCCTTGCATTCTATGTTGTAATGGAAGAACTAGATCTTAGTAAAATATGAGCAACCCCAAACCCTTCTAGAGCCCAAACCTCCATTTCTCCTACCCGTTGTCCCCCCTGTTTGGCTCTTCCTCTAAGGAGTTGTTATGCTTTAAGAGTACTTAAATAATACATTTAGGAATCTTAAAACATATGGGTTTAGGCAATTAAACTACGGAAATTCCCTAAAATAATCTTAAGATCATTTTTGGTAACTTCACTAGTAAGTGAATTTGACCTGTCCCATGACGACGTGTCGCTTTATAGTGCTTTACTAAAACACTCATAACTTCTTATTCCAAACTCAGATTGATGCAAGGTTAGATGCATTATAAAGAAGACTCAAAGGGCTTCCGTTTCATAGGTTTAATATATTAAAATACTTTGGAAATTGGGAGTTATGGTCGTTTGAAGTTGACTCTTGTAAGAACTTGTATGAAAACTTAATCCATAAGAAGACTCTCAACTCAACTTTATGCTAGAGGTTCCTTATGACCTTAATTTGTATCCAATTCACTTCTAGAACTTAAGGATTGATCTTGAAACATAGTTTCCATAAAATTCATTAGGTTTAGGTCTATCCACATACCTAGAATGGATTCAAACTTAGCCCGAAAGTACGAGGCGTTACACAAGACTTATATATTAAATGACATCATAGAACGCATAAGTACACAATGCAACAAGTTATTATGTCATGACCCGAACGGAGGCCCGGATCGCAACACAGGACAAGGAGCCTCGAGAGACCCCAAGTCGACCCATGGCATAAGCATACGTCTAACTCAATCCAAGAAACTAAATAATCAATAATATAACCATATCAGAAGTCTAACTTGAACATAACATCAAAATATGAAATACGAAGCTGAATACATACATATGTCTGAAAAGCCACGTGATGAGTTAATGGGACAAGACCCCAACTAACTCGACAAAACTGAAATGGAAATACATATAGGAAATCTATATAGTCTAGTCCTCGGGAAATAAGGACTCACCCACAATATGAATGCTAACTCTGATAAGCTGACTACAAGCGAGGCTGAACCTAAGAGCCAGGTCATGTATCATAAACTGATATAGCATAGAGTATGCAGTCAGTGCATGGAATGTATCGAGTATGCAAGGTAAGTAAGACCGCTAAAGTAAGTAAAATCATTTAAATACAATTCATTAAGTAAAGCTTAAACATTAAGAATCTGAGAGTAGGGCTTGCATGCATTCTTTCTAAAATCATGATCTCTTCATAACATAACATAACATAACTTCATAACATCATAATTGAACTTCATGAAATTATAACTGAATCGATTGACTTAAAGATAATTTCTGACATTTATAAGCAAAGTTGAACATTGAGTCAAACCTGCTTTAGAACATGTATATATATAAAAATCTCATGAGTAATGAAATATGCATATCTAAAATCATGAGGAACAATGGGAGACTCGTCTTTTAACCGACTTACAACGATAGAAATTACATGGTCCCAAATATCACACTCAAGTGAGTAGAGCTATCCAAAGCCTTTCCATGGCTAGGGACGATACCATGGCATCGATATCAAGCTCTTGGACCATTGTGGATGGGAATAGCTCACAAGGGAGGTCCTAAAGTAATATATATAATAGTATAAACCTACGTTGGCGCATATTTCTGAGGCATAAGGTGATCGACCTTTAGCCTACTCGGTATTAGACACTACTCCCAAAAACATGCATATGCTCTACATCATTTTGTAACGAAGCTCAACATCGTCTATTGACGAAGCTCAATAATCAAATACATCTCAAACATCAAATCATGCATATGAGAAGCTTTAACTCAAAACATACCACAAGCTGAAAATATAATTGGGAGTCTTCGGTCCATAACCAGGTGGTAAGCTTAGTTCAGAAAATCATACTTCATACTTAAACATGTGGGCATTGCCGAAATCTTTATCATACTTAGAAATACTCAATTCAAATCATAATTATAATTGTATATATTGATAGTTGCAAAACATGCTCTTCATCATAATATCTCGTCATCATCATACATTCATCACAAATCTCATCTTTCATGAACATCTCATCAATGGGCTTTTAATTCATAAAACCAGAAACATGATTTTTAATTGGAAACATTATAAAAATTGCCCATGCTTCATAATTCAATAGTAGAATCATAATTAAATCATACCCATGTATAGAAATAGGAGATTCATGCATTTGGGTTAAAACCGCATAGATTAGACATAGAATTTCATACTTTAGAGAGGGACTGGGCATGGGTGTGAAACAAATCACCCATTCATAACCCTACATAATTGTTGGTAGCTGATTCTTACTCTTTTAGATGACCAAAAGGAAATTGAAGGGAAATTGATGAATCCTAGGCTTGATCACCCTCTCTAGCCTTCTACCTTGCATGCATGAATCAATGAGGCCTAAAATGAACTTAACCCTTTTAAAAGTCACTACTCATAACTCAAAACGACATAGTTTAGGCCTTAGGAACTTAGGAATTATGGAAAAATCCTTACTAAATTCGTAAAAAATAATTGCCAGGTGGTCCCAACGAGGACCTAACAACTCGTTACCCTAGGTCGTGACTCATGGAGTCGTCCGTTAATTACACTGCTCACCAGATCATCACGGCTCGTCACAGGCAACCTCACGACTCGTTACTGGTGACCACTACTCGTGGTCACCACCCGTTATGTATGCTGCCTCCATGCCAATTACTTTCTCAACCAGCTAACCACGACCCTCCCCATGAATCGTGGGGACTGACCACGACTCATGGGGTCCTTCAATCGAGTGCACTGCCTCCCTTCTTCTCTTTTCTTTCCTTACTCACCCCACGACTGACCTAATGACTCGTGGGGCCTGACCACGAGTTATTGTCTCGTCCATGGGATCCCAATTATCCAAAATTTTGAACTCCTCACCCGGCTTCCCAACGAGTCACATCACGAGTCATGGGCTGCACTAATGGGTCATCTCACCACTTGTTCTGTGCCTAGTGCCAGTTTTTAAACTTTTCTCCATTTCAACTCTCGGGTTTGATCATTGGGCTTCCGAGGTATAACAATATCTCTCCCTTGGGAATATTCATCCTCGAATGTTGGAAAACACATAGAAAAGTAGAGAGATGAAATTATCATATTCAAATACTAATCATTTAAACCGAAAACTAATGGAATAACTACTTTCGATTCAAACTATATAGCTGAACTGAATTCACGAATCACACATATATCCACATACATAAAAGAAACTTGTGCAGATGAACTGAACATGAAAACTAAATAGAGTCTGAGAGAAAAACTGATACCTCAAGTTGAACTGAGCCGGTAGAGAATAAATACGGGTATCTAGCCATCATATCCGCTTTGGCCTCCACATAGGTCCTTCAACATGATGATTCCTCCATAACACTTTAACTAAAGCTACTTTCTTGTTCCTTAGCCTTCGAACTTGTCGATCCAATATTTCCGCTGAAACCTCTTCAAAACTAAGGCTGTCTTTCACACCAACACTGTCCACCGGGACAACTAGAGTTGGATCACCCAATCACTTCTTCAAGAGTGATACATGAAACAAAGGACTTTCACTTTCCATAACAAAAATGAAAGAAAGTCAACATATTCCTGATGAGGGAAACTCCAATTCATATGCCACCTTTCCAACTCGTTTCACAATCCGGTAAGGGCCAACATAACGAGGGCTGAGTTTTCCTTTCTTCCAAAACCGCATCACCCCCTTCATGGGAGATACCTTCAAATACACCCAGTCATCCACCTCGAACTCAAGTTCTCTCCTCTTCACATCACCGTAGGACTTTTGGCAACTCTGAGCAGTTTTCGACCTGTCTCTTATCAACTGAACCTTCTCCATTGCCTCATACACCAAATCCGGCCCTATCATCGCTTCCTCACCAACCTCAAACCACCCGATGGGTGATCTACATCTTCGACCATAGAGACCCTCGAATGGAGCCATCTGGATACTGGAGTTATAGCTGTTATTGTAGAAAAATTCGATCAAGGGCAAGTGATCATCCCAACCACCTTTGAAGTCAATCATGCATGCCTCAACATGTCCTTGAGGGTCTAAATTGTCCGCTCTGCTTGACCATCCATTTGCGGGTGAAATGTTGTGCTGAGCTTAACTTGAGTGCCTAGTCCTTTTTGAAACGACCTCCAAAACTGAGAGGTAAATTGGGCACCTCTTTCTGAAATAATGGATAAGGGAACTCCATGCAATCAGACTAGCTCCCAGATATATAGTTTGGCATAATCCTCCGCCGAATGCATGGTTTTAACTGGTAGAAAATGTGCAGCCTTGGTCAACCTATCTGTCACAACCCAAATAAAGTCATGTTATCAGCGAGTACGGGGTAAACCTGTGATGAAAGCCATATTAATTTCTTCCCACTTCCAAGTAGGAATGCTGATATTCTAATGTACACCTCCCGGTCTCTGATGCTCAACCTTTACTTGCTGACAGTTCGGACACTTGGCTATGAATTCTGCAATATCCTTCTTCATGTCATTCCACCAACAGATTTCCCGTAAGTCACAGTACATCTTGGTGGCACCCGGATGGATAGAATACCTAGATCCATGAGCCTCATGCAACATCCGATTCCTCAAATCATAAACCTCTGAAACATATAAGCGAACCTGGTACCAAAGCACACCATCTCCCCCTTTGGAGAAGACCTCTACCTTTTGATTTTGAACGGCTTCCTTCAACTTTACCAAAATCGGGTCCTCATCTTGTATGGCTTTTACATCAGTCACCAAAGATGATTCTAATCCGTTCTGTGCAACAAAACTGCCATTGGTCGAGTCGACCAACCTAACTCCTAACCTTGCGAGTCGATGCGCATCCTTCACCAGCTCCTTCTTTCCTTCATCCATGTTTGACACACTCTCCATAGAGAGTCTTCTAAGTGTGTCCTCTACCACAGTAGCCTTGCCCTGATGGTATAGAACACTCATATCATAGTCCTTGAGCAACTCCAACCATCTCCTTTTGCCAAAGATTTAGATCTTTCTGTGTGAACACATATTGTAAGCTCTTGTGGTCCGTAAATACATCCACGTGAACCCCATACAAATAATGTCGCCATATCTTCAAGGCGAATACCACCGCAGCCAATTCAAGATCATGGGTTGGGTAATTCTTCTCATTAACTTTCAACTTTTTAGAGGCGTATGCTATAACTTTCCCGTGCGGCATCAACACACACCCAAATCTGATACTTGAAGCATCACAATACACCACGAACCCATCGGCACCTTTCGGTAGAGTTGACACCGGTGCTGAAGTAAGTCGAACCTTCAACTCTTGGAAGCTCCTCTCACAAGCCTCCGACCATTGGAATTTCACCTTCTTCTGAGTCTATTTTATCAAAGGTGCTACAATAGATGAGAAATCCTCAACAAACCATTGATAATAGCTGGCTAGACCAAGAAACTCCGAATATCTAAAGGATTCACCGGTCTAGGCAAATTCTTCACCGCATCGATTTTTTGAGAATCCACCTTTATACCCTCACTTGATACCATATGGACCAAAAATGCTACAGAGTTCAACCAAAACTCACACTTGTTGAATTTGGCATATAATTTACAATCATTGAGAGTCTGAAGCACTACTCTCAAATGAGCGGCATGCTCCTTCTCGCTCCGAGAGTATATAAGGATATCATCAATAAAAACAATCATGAACATGTCTAGATATGGCTTGAACACCCTGTTCATTAGGTCAATAAAAGTTGCAGGAGCATTCGTTAGTCCAAAAGACATAACTACAAACACATAATGGCCATACTGCGTCCTGAAGGCTGTCTTTAGGATGTCACTCTCCTGAATCCTAAGCTGGTGATACCCAGACCTGAGATCAATCTTTCAGAAACACTTGACACCCTGAAACTGGTCAAATAAATAATCAATCCTCGGTAAGGATACCTGTTCTTAATGGTGACTTTGTTCAATTGTCGATAATCAATACAAATGGGAAGAGAACCATCTTTCTTTTGGACAAGGAGAACTAGTGCACCCTATGGGGACTTGCTCGGTATAATGAAACTATTATCTAACAATTCCTTCAATTGCTCTTTCAAATCTTTTAGCTCAGCTGGAGCCATTCTGTAGGGAGGAATAGATATAGGTTGTGTGCCGAGAAGAAGGTCAATACCAAAATTGATCTCCCGCTCTAGAAGGATTCCTGGTAAATCATCTAGAAAGACCTCTGGATACTCACATACTACTGGAACTAACTGGATAGTTGGGGTCTTTGACTCAACATCCTAAACCCTAACTAGATGGTACACACAACCCTTAGAAATCATCTTTCTGGCCTTAAGGTAGGAAATGAAATGACCTACAGGCACAGCTGAACTACCCTTCCATTCTAAGACTGGCTCACCCGAAAATCTGAACTCTACTGGCTGGGTTCTACAATTAACTAAAGCATAGCATGCAAATACAAACCATGCCATGAATAAGATCAAAATCGGTCATGGCTAACTCTATCAAATCTGCTGAGGTGACCTTCTAAAGGATTGAGACTGGGCAATCTCTATACATCCGTCTTGCTATAACTGAGTCACTTATTGGAGTAGAAACTGAGAAGGGTTCTGACAAGACTTCGGGACTGATTTTGAAGCTACCGGCCACATACAAGGTAGCTCCCGGATCTAACAAGGAATAAACATCAATGTGGAAAACTCGTAACATACCAGTGACCACATCCGGGGAGATGTCCTGCTCCTGGCGAGATGCTAAGGCATAGAATCTGTTTTGGCGCTAACCGCCAGCTACACTGGTATATTCCCCCTGATGTGCTGAGCATGCGGGAGGGGATGCTGAACTAGAAGCTGGCCCTCAGCCCCCAACCTTATCCTATTTCGCTGCTGGGCAATCTCAGAGCATGTTTTCGGGCTTCCTACACCCAAAACAAACACCTAAATCTGCCAAGCACTGGCCTGTGTGCCCCTAACCACATCTGTAGCAATCTGGAATGCTAGAATTTGCGGGTCTGCGACTCTGACCCCTTGAGCCTGATGCTCACCCACTCTGATCATGCCTAGGTCTGAATGGAAAACTCAATGCTAAAGATGCTGGGGATGATGATCTCTGGTGGGTCTGTTGTTGGTGCCCACCACCTGTATCGGCTATGAGAATCTGTGATCATTGGTCCTGGCCCTCTTGGCCTCCCTCTCTCTTAGATGTGTCGCCTCCATCTACTGAGCATACAAGACCATCTGAGGAAGTCCATGTCCTGGTGGAGCATAGTATTCCTACAATCCTTGTCCAAATAGCCCGCTACTCCATGCACGAACCTGCTCACCCGCGCCCTCTAATCAGCTACTAACTTTGGGGCGTATTTCGATAGGCGAGTGAACTCAATGGAATAGTCTTACACTGTCATTTTCCCTTGTTTCAGATTTACGAACTCAGCCACCTTAGCTCCCTTATCTCACGAGGGAAGAACCGATCCAAGAATTCAACATGAAACTCCTTCCAAGTGACAAGACCCGCTCTGGCGACCCTACTATCCTTCTATTGGCAAAACCAGATATGTGCGACCCCTTTCAACTGGTACGAGGCCAAATCAGTGCACTCAACTCCATTCACTCCCATGACTTGGGTGATCTTGACAATCTCATCTATGAACTCATGTGGGTCCTCATCTACTTTTGACCCGAGGAACTCCGGCTGGTTCATCCTCAAGATGTCTTTGACTCGAGCCACCACTGCATTGCCCTTTTGCGAAACATGTGCAACAACCTGCTGATTGACCTGAGTGGTCAAGGCCTATGCAAGCATTTAGATAGTTTCGTGAAACTCAGCATGGGCAACTGTCTCTGGTGCCTGGTGCTCCTGAACTGGTGGGGCCTGTTGGTACCCGTTTCTATTGCCATCCTCGTGGTCTTCACCATTCCTATATCTTCTACCATTCATTCTTCAGGGAGCCATGATTCTGCAATTGCAAATAGCACGAATCAGAAGGATAGGGAGACATTTCATCCCATGACATAGATCCTGAAAGAAGGGAACATTTCCTAAACGTCTAGTAGCCTTTTCTTCATAAGTGTTTCACGCTTCACATCCATGAAAAAGACTCTATTAATGCGGCATTCAGATACCCCAGGACACTTCAAACCTATTGCTTTGATACTAAGTTAGTCATGACCTGAACGGAGACCCGGTTCACAACACGGGACAAGAAGCCCCGAGATACCGCAAGTCGACCCATGGCATAAGCATACATCTAAGTCAATCCAAGAAACTGAATAATCAACAATATAATCATAGAGAAAGACTAACTTGAACTTAACATTAGAATACAAAATCCGAAGCTGAACACATACATATGTCTGAAAAGCCTCTAAACGTGATGAGTTAATGGAACAAGACCCCAACTAACTCAACAAAACTAAAACGAAAATACATATAGGAAATCTAAATAGTCTAGTCTTTGGGAGATGAGGACTCACCCACAATATGAATGCTAACTCTGATAAGCTGACTACGAGCGAGGCTGAACCTGAGAGCTGGGTCCTGTATCATACAACGATACAACATAGAGTATGCGGTCAGTACATGGAATGTACCGAGAATGCAAGGTAAGTAAAACCGCTAAAGTAAGTAAAATCATTTAAAGACAATGCATTAAGTAAAGATTAAACATTAAGAATCTGAGAGTAGGGCTTGCATGAATTCTTTCTGAAATGACGATCTCTTTATTACATAACATAACTTCATAACATCATAATTGAATCGATTGACTCAAAGCTAAATTCTGACAAATATAAGTAAAGTTGAACATTAAGTCAAACCTACGTTAGAACATGCATATATATAAATCTCATGAGTAATGAAATATGCATATTTGAAATCATGAGGAACAGTGGGAGACTCGACTTTTAACTGACATACCACGATAGATCTTATGTGGTCCCAACTATCACACTCAAGTAGGTAGAGCCGTCCAAAGCCTTATTAGGGCTAGGGACGATACCATGATATCGATATCAAGCTCGTGGGCCATTAGGGCCGGGGATAGCTCACAAGGGGGTCTCAGAATAATATATATAATAGTATCAACCTTAGTTGGTGCATAGTTCTGAGGCATAGGGTGATTGACCCTTAGCCTACTCGGTAGTAGATAGTACTCCCAAAAACATGCATATGCTCTACATTGTTTCGTAACGAAGCTCAACATCATCTATTGAGGAATCTCAATAATCAAATACATCTCAAATATGAAATTATGCATATAAGAAGTTTTAACTCAAAACATACCACAAGCTGAAAATATAATTGGGAGTCTTTGCTCCAAAACCATGTGATAAGCTTAGTTCAGAAAATCATACTTCATACTTAAACATGTGGGCATTGCCCAAAGCTTTATCATACTTAGAAATACTCAATTCACATCATAATTATAATTGTAAACATGGGTAACTTCAAAACATGCTCTTCATCATAATATCTCATCATCATCATACATTCATCATAAATCTCATCTTTCATGAGCATCTCACCAATGGGCTTTTAATTCATAAAACTAGAAACATGATTTTTAATTTAAAACTTTATAAAAATTGCCCATGCATCAGAATTCAATAGTAGAATCATAATTAAATCATACTTATGTATAGAAATAGGAGACTCATGCATTTGGGTTAAAACCCCATAGACTAGACATAGAAATTCATACTTTAGAGAGGGATTGGTAATGGATGTGAAACAAATCACCCATTCATAACCCTACATACTTGTTGGTTGCTAATTCTTACACTTTCTTAGATGCCCAAAATGAAATTGAAGATAAATTAATGATTGCTAGGCTTGATCACCCTCTCTGGCCTTCTACCGTGCATGCATGAATGAATGAGGCCTAAAATGAACTTAAACCTTCTGAAAAGTCACTATTCATAACTCAAATTGACATAGTTTAGGCCTTAGGAACTTAGGAATTACGGAAAAATCCTTACTAAATTCGCAAAAAATAACTGCCAGGTGGTCCCAATGAGGACCTAACGACTTGTTACCCTGGGCCACGACTCGTGGAGTCGTCCGTTAATTACACTGCTCATCTGATCATCTGGGCTCATCACGGGCAACCTCACGACTCGTTACTGGTGACCACGACTCGTGGTCACCACCCATTATGTATGCTGCCTCCATGCTAATTATTTTCTCAACCAGCTGACCATGACCCTCCGCACGAATCGTGGGGACTGACCATGACTCATGGGGTCCTTCTGTGGAGTGCACCGCCTCCCTTCTTCTCTTTTCTTTCCTTACTCACCCCATGACTGACCTAACGACTCGTGGGGCCTGACCACGAGTCTTGGTCGCGTCCGTGGTATCCCAATTCTCCAAAATTCCAAACTCCTCACCTGGCCTCCCCACGAGTCACATCACGACTAGTGGGCTGCACCAACGGGTCATCTCGTGACTCGTTTTGTGCTTGGTTCCAGTTTTTAAGCTTTTCTCCATTTCAACTCTCGGGTTTGATCTTTCGGCTTCTGGTATAACAAATCAACTGAAGCATGTGACACGTGAAGAATCCTATCACATGTATTCTATGTTCTTATTCACTCATATGAGAGAAACAAGTGATATAGGATTGTGTCTTAGTGGAGAAAGAGGCTTTACCGATACATATCTCGATTCCTGATTTGTATAATTTGTGTTGTGTTGTCCTTTCCTTAAAGGCGATTATCCTTTTCTACATTAAATAACAAGTAGTGGAGCTCATATTAATAACAAATTAACAAGTTTGTATTACTTTATCTTATCAAAATAGTAGCCACAATCCAATCTCGTAATCTCTCTAATTAAGGGTTTTCTTTTCACACTTTCTTCTCTCATCATGCATGCACAGTATACGTTCTTCTCATGAGGTCTCTCCATAGGCCTCGATGTTCACAATATAAATAGAAAATACATAGCCTATGATGGGTAGCAAGCTCGCGAAACTTTTAACTAAATGATTTGTCACCATACCCTTAAATTATTCCCTATAGTAACTTCACTGTCACGATCCAAGTCTATATCATGGACGAGACACGGTACTTGGAGCCACAAGTGACCCCAAGTGAACACATGGCTTAACATCGCACTTGTATATAGAGTTAAATGTACACGGAAGCTGTGTTAAAAATAATTATTCAAGAGATACTATTTTGAAAAGAGTAATCATGACTGAAATGAACACTAAATAACTATCTCTGAAAGCCATCTACTAACTGGCGAGTTAGTGGGACAAGCCCCCAGCTAACTCTAATGTCTGACTAAAAAAAGAACTGACTGAAAAGAAAACATCCTCAGAAGATAAGAACTCGCTGATAGCGCTGCTACTAAAATCATCGGGAGGAAGTACTGATGATGCTGAGATTGAGAATCTACGCCTGTATCAAATATGATAAAACATAGAAAGTATGCATCAATACTTTGACTATACTGGGTAAGTGAGATATACATATAACATAGAAATAAGTAACTGAACTGAAATAACATGAAATGCCAACAAATACTGAGTATTAATGGAAGCTAAGCTATAACTATGATAAGGTCAAAATAGACCCTAACTGACGGTCATAAACATGTCCAGAAATTGAGTAACTGAACTAAGTTAGAATGAGACTGAGTTAAACTGAAAATGTATTGACAAGTGGGAGAGTCTATAACTGACATATAACCATGTGAGCTAGACGTGGAGTTTGATGTATACACCCTATCAGTGAGAACACACTGTACCTTGCTAGGATATAGTGGCTGAGCTGGGTGATCACAAGTCTGAGGCCTGTTTGGGCTAATGACCTACGGTGGCAACGTAGTTCTGGGAACATGGATGTGCTAGAACCCCTGTCCACTCGGTGCTGAATCCTACTCCCATTGGATATTCCTAACTTGACTACTAAACTGATAGCTCGAAACTAATGCCCTAGACTAAGTCAGAAATACCTATTTGGAAGTAACCTGAGAGTCTGTAGGACCTGATAAGTGAAAGCTAGTGTTCTAAGACTGGCCATAGCTGCTTATCTGGAAGCATCATAACCGTCTAAGGAACAACCTGATAATTGGAGTTAGGGCGTATAATCGAACTCCTCAAGAACTGACTATCATCAAACTGATCAGCTGACTTACTGAAATATACCGAAAAGGCTAATTACTGATTGAGACTGAACTAATATTTCAAACTAACTATGAACTCACATGATGGTAATAACATGGAAATTCAAGAACTAACAGAATCAAGAAACATTTTTATCTACACCATTATGCAAGACCCAATTTACTGTATTCGTAGAAACTAGGGCTAAAATAATATTTCATAAAGAGGACAACAACATGCTTAACAACTAGTGAAAACTTGCAAGAATTCATAGGAACTACAATCCAAAAGAAAATATTCATGATCTGACTAAAAGTCAACCCTATTTCTGATCTTCAAGACTAGAACTAATAAGAAAATTCAGGAGGGTTTTGAGGCACAAGGGAAGAGCAATTCCCTTGTTGAATTCCCACATACTTGGAGTAAAACCCTTGGAAAGAAATCTGGAGAAGTCTAAAGAAAACTTGAAGCCCCAGCTTAGCTCTGCAATGTCTTCCTAGAACTTCTACATTCTGTAAATCATGAGTTAAGAGAAATGAGAGGGATTAAGTCGATCAACCCTCTTTAATTCTCTCATAAATTTGCCCAAAATGATATAGTTTAGGGATTAAAATAGCTAGAACTTACGAAAATTCCCCTGAGAGAAAGTCTAAAAAATTGCTTGTCGGGATCCAACGATTCACACGAGTCGTTGGTCGATACCACGACTCATTGGGACTACTTTTTGGTCCTGGGCCCAAAATCTAAGCTCACTAGAAACGGACCACGAGAGGGGAAAATGACTCTTTGGTAGAACCAACGGGTCGTTGTAACTGTTCGACGTCACCACTGTCTTGATTTGAGGGATTTTTAGTTTGGGAAACAGGTGGAAACAACAACACCTTAGAGGTGATAACAAGTCGTAGTTTTCACTCGTTACTTCTAGGGGATTTTCAACCCTCACTGGAATCCTTCCATCGGCTCCCCACAACAAGTCGTTTAAACCAACGACGACTCATTGGATGGCTCATTGCTTCTTGGAATGGCCTGGGCAGGTTTCTGGACTTGGGATGCAATGTGACAGGATGACTCATTACTCCTTCCAATGGTTTGTCATATGCCTCGTTGGTCCTCTAAAGGAAATTGGCATGGTTGCCAACGACTCAAACAACGGGTCATTGCAACTGAGACGACTCGTTGTCTCGGTCGTTCTGAGATAAATTTTTTTTCTGGATCTTTTTGATTTTTCATACTAAGTATGAATTTGATCCAGGAATGTTTTGGGTGTTACATCACATGACCCTCTCACTAGGCCAGCCTCACCCTCAAACTTCTTAGAACATGACAAAAACCATACACTTCACAATATAATAAGAAAACTTAAACTTATGACTTTCGATCACTATCACATGAGTTCCAACAAACAAATGTGATTAAATGGTCAAATAAGCTTATAAAAAGAGATGGGGCTAACACCTTACCTTAGCAATCCCAAACCCTTATTTTCATTCACTTTCTTTCCTTTTGAAATTTCCTCCAAAAATTATAATTAGAGGGGAAAATCAACATAAACACCTCATGATAACTGGTAGGAGAAACCCAATCTAAAACTTAATATACTTACCTTAAACATGGAAGAGAGGGGGACTACCTAGGGCTAACAAATCCTATATCTCCATTCACTTCTCTCCCGTTGAAGAACTCTCCAAAAAATTAGAAGTTAGATAACAAAGAAGGAGATTTATGGGCTTTTTTCCAAGAACACATGAAGAATACTTCAAGAACCCTAAGGAGATAGGGGCAACCGCCTTTTTTTTTGTGTGAGAGAATTAAGTATTGTACTTTGTTTCTTGATTGAAATGGTTAAAATGGGCTTCAATACACATAAATGTCCTTGGATAGATGGGTCTTGGGTTAACCCAAGACAGCCCACCTCTTGGTCCATTCTCATCACATTTTGAATAGCTATGAGTGAGTTTTTTCCGTCTATGTCCAGTCCTTGTAAATATTGTTCCTCGTCGAGTCTTTGTAAATTCATCACCAAAGTACCTATGTATCCTACACTTAGTAAAACTTTGTCTTGTAAATATTAATTCCTTATCTCCTACAGACCTCAAGATTGGCCAACTCTACCTACTCCAGCCAAAAAACCTCACAATCCTCAAATCCTTATGATGAGTCCATCCAGCTCCAGTTATACTCCAGAGTTCCCTTCACAACAACTTTTTTGAAAAAGATGGTGTAAACCATGCACCAAAAATACCAAACAAAAATATTGGGTTGCCCACTGGAGAAAAGACACCAACCAGTGATATTGAGGCTACCATCAACTGGAAATCAGAAAATGCAATCTATCGAAACAAGGTGTTGACCAACATCGGCACTTCCCTCAAGAATGTTTCTCACACACAGAACAAGATGATGAGCAAGGTGTAAAACATTGAGAATGTTATACCCTGGAAGCCTAAAGACCAAACCTTGGAGTTAGAACTGGGAAAATGTGAAAATTGTTGCTGCAGACTGAGGAGGAGTCACTTGACGACTCGTGAGGATAGCGCACAAGTCGTCAAGTGAATCGTGGGGAAGGCCTAGGTTTTGAGAGGAGTCCTAGAAGAGTTCAGATTCCACGGGCGAGACCACGACTCATGGTCAGGACCCACGAGTTGTTGGGTCAGCCGTGGGGAGGGTAAGTAAGTGGAGAAAAGAAAGATGGGCAGTGTACCTGACGGGAGGCCCCCATGAGTTTTTTTCAGCCCTAACGATTCGTGGGGTGAGTCGTTGGCAGCCTTGAAGTAAAAAATTGAGAAACGAGGTAGTGTACTTCACGAGTGGTGACCACGAGTCGTGGTCACCCCTAACGAGTCGTGAAGTGACCCATTACGAGCCCAGGAGAATAGATGATGCAGTGCACTTGACAAGCGAATTAACTAGTCGTGCCCTCTAGCAACGAGTCGTGAAGTCGTCCGTTAGGACCACCTGGAAGTTATTTTCTGCAAATTTAGTGAGGGATTTTTTGTAATTCCAAAGATCCAAATCCAAAACTATGATGTTTTGGGGTATGAATGATGGCTTTTTATGGGGTTAAGTTCAGATTACTCATTTTCCCATCCATGCATGCATAGTAGGAGAGATTTGAGAGGGTGATCAAGCTAGGAATTTTCAATTTTTTTCAATCTTCTATTGATCATTCAAGGGAAAGTAATACTCAGCCTCCATCAGGTATGTAGGGTTACGAATGGGTGTTTCCGTTCACACTCATGCCCATTCTCTATTAATTCATGAAAATCTACCAAAACCCTTATGGGGTTTTAATTCAATTTTTGTGAAAATCTAATGATTTGGTAATGGGTTATTATAATTTTTGATTTACCTCATATTTTAGGGATTTTGATTAGATTTTACAGCTATTTTGATTAATAGATTATAAATTTCGATTTCTATCAAATTAAGCCTAATTTTGCATGATCTATGATGAATCAATTTATGATCTACTCTTCAATTGTTTATATTTACAAATCTAGAATGATTCATGATTTGAAATATGAATTTATTCAATTACCCATCATGATTTGATGATTTACAAGTTATATGTATGATCTACAAGTATTCATGAACCCTATGATTTATGAATTATGTTTAGGCTGACTCACGGGCTTTGATTCATGGTTGGTTCACGTACTCACAAGCATGTTTATAATTATCATTATTTAATTAGCCTATGAACTCATGCATATTATATTATAAGCACTATATATGTTTTGAGAGTAGTATCGAACACCGATTAGGTTCAAGGCCTAGGTTCTGCCCCGGATCTCATAAACTATATGCCACTGTAGGTATGTTGGGACCTCCCTGATAACTGTCCCCTAGCCCCAATTGGCCCCTTATCATGTGTGATCACTCCTTTCATGGTCTACCCTTGGCAAGGTACGAACACCCTCCCGATTAGGGTCACAAGTCGGGCTTCATATGTGCTCATATGGGGTATGTCGTTAAAGAGTATCCCACTATTCCTCATGATTTATGCATGTTTATGATTATGTATATTGGCTCAAGTCACGTTAAATAAAGCTTTTCTCTTATGATTATGATTACGATTGTAATACGAATGCTTTCAAAACCTTAAGCCTTATGTTATGTTACGATATTTATGTTATGAGCATGTTGTCCTACTATTATGATCATTTATGAGTTTTATATATTTTAAATATCCATTTTACTTACCTTGTATACTCGGTACATTCAATTTATTGACCGCATACTTTCCATGCTGTATCGTTTCATGATACAGCATCCGGCTCTCAGGCTCATCCTCATTCTTAAATCATCTCAGAGTTCATTTTCAGCCTATTGGTGAGTCCTTTTGTTCCAAGGGCCGTTTGACAGATATTTTATGTTATTTTATGTTTCAATACTTGGACGGGTTAGTTGGGGGTACTGTCCCATCAACCCATCATATGTAGTAGAGGCTTTCAGACAGTATGTAGTACTCAGCTGGCGTGTATGTTTAGTGTTTCCCTATGTTATGATATGTCATGTTATGTTTACATTTCCGCTATGTCTTATGTTCAGTCTTCCGCTTAAAATGAATGAGGTTAGATGTATGCTTATGCCATGGGTGGACTTGGGGCCTCTTGATTAGTTGGTAATTTACCAACTCATTAGACTCTAAACCTTGTGTTTTTGCTTAGTTCTTGAGTGAATTATATGAATTTTACGCTCTTTTTGTCTTTGTTGTATGCAGATGCCCAGATGTGTAAAAAGAGCAAAATTGGAGAAAAAAAGAAGGAAATGAGAGCAAAGAAGCGTACAGCGATAAAAACCGGTGAAACGCCGGACAGAGGCCGATCAGCACTGCATCAAAAGAAAAACTGCCATCGGTAAAACATGAAACACCAATGGCGATTCGCCGGATCAATAACCGAATCATTATCCAAGTTTCTTGAGCGAGGGACAAAACCTCGACGGTTCACGGAATGAGATGGGCGAAATGCCGGACGTGCCGCCGAAGATGACTGAAATTTGGTAAATAACACAACAAAACACATTTGGCGGTTCACGAGTATGAACTGGCGAATCGCCGATGTCCCGCCGATGAAGAGATGGTGCTCAGGGGTAAAATAGTCAACACAAAAAAAAAGAGGAAAGAGAGACCCTACTTTATACATATAGTCTAAGAAAAGTACACAGCAGTAGTCAGCTTTCATGTTAATTTTCAATTTTTAGAACATTCCTTTTGCATAGAAGAGTAGAATATTTAATTGCTGACGTGAGATTTATTCCTTTACTTCTTCTTCTTCTCCATAGTAAGTGACTACCATTGTTGAAGACCATTATTGTGAAATTGCTTTTTCTATTATTATTGAATTTGATGAGTCTATTGTTTAATATGCTTGTGAAATTCTTACTCATGTGTAGCTAAATTATTAACTAGAGGTGGGTGATGGTGATGATTGTTGATTAGAGTAGGAATTGCTAGAATTATCTTAACAATGTTCAGCTAATTGTGAATCTATTAGATTCTCTTCTAATCATTAATTGAAGATCGATTGATTTTCATATGGGTCTATGTTTCCTTACTTGATTGTTTCTTGAAAAAGAAGAATTAAGTATTGGGAGAGAATCTAATAGTGGGTATGGTTGGGAGATTGTGAATTTGGTCTAGAAATAGTCAAATTCATGATCTCACTCCTAAATTAATGGCTAATAGCTAGAAATAGTGCAGCTATTAATCCAAATCACATTGTACTGAGTTGATTGAGTCTAGAGATTCGAAAGAACTCTAGCTAGAGGTATGAAATTGGCTTAAAAGCATGGAATACCTCTTTTCGCCTAAGGTTATTCACATTAGTTGAACTTGTAAGATGATCTAGCAAGACTTTATCTAATTAATCCATCACCTACACCCCACCTCTAGTATTTTCACATGATTGTTCACAACTTTGGTTAACCTTGCTATTTGACTAAACCACTTTAGACTTGATAATGTCTTATATATAGATACTTCCCCCAATTGGTTCTTATTTGTGTTTGTTTTGAGTGGTGAAATCTAAAGTTAACTTTATAATTGACACTAGTCACCATCATCCCCCAGTCCTCATGGGATTTGACCCCGGCACTCGTCCGGGTTAGATGTTTTGATACTTCAACCATGCATATTCTTTGAAAAAGAGGGTAGGGTTTGAACATTATCAAAAATGGTGTCGTTGCTAGGGACTGGCGTATGATAATCTCGTGATTGATTATTAAGTTGAGATAGTTTTGCATCATAGCTACTTAAAGTGTGTTTACTGTGTTGTTAGGATTTCATTACGATATGAGCCATCACTCCCAAGCAGGGGATAGCTCGGTTGACGGTAATATGGAACTTGAGGAAGACTATCCCATAATGTCAGAAGTGGCAGGAGCTATTCGCCTACCACCTACGGTAGGGAATGCAGTATTTCATGTCACAAGCACTATGGTGCACTTATTACAAATGAAGGGTCTATTTGGTGGAAAGCCAAGTGAAGATGCGAATCGACATCTGAGAAACTTCTTGGAAATTTGCCAACTATTCAAGATTACCAATATCAGTCAAGAGTCCATTAGGTTGAGACTCTTTCTGTTTTCATTGACAGGGGAGGTGACGATTTGGATAGAGGAACTCCCTCCGGGATGTATTACTTCATGGAAAGAGTTAACGGAAGCCTTTTTGGACCCTCTTTTCCCTCCATCGAAGATGCTTCAGCTGAGGGATGATATTACAAATTTTAGAAAGAACCCAGAGAGCCTTTACACGAGGCATGATTGAGGTTTAAGAAGAAAGTTGCTCTTTGCCCAAACCATGGATTGCCAGATGGAGTACTTCTACAAAGTTTCTATAGGACCCTTGATTCAATTAACAAAATCTGTTGCCAACAACTTAGCCGGTGGCTCTATCATGGACCAAACAATATGGGTAGACAAAGCCCTCCTAGACAGAATGACAAAGACCAATGTGTTCACTCATGAAGTTAGCTCAAGTTCATTGGAAGCTGAGTTGAGGAAAAAGGATGAAGAGCGAGATGAGACGCTTGCTAAAATGATGAGAACCCTCGAATTGATGACAAAGCATGTAATGGGAGCAGGGTCAAAGGTGGTAAATGTCGTAGGAATGTAAGGTCCCTCACAATATGCAAGTGAGACGTCATCACCAAGATACGAAGAGGAATGCCAATATATGGGTAATCAAATGGGAGTCCCAGACCTGGGTTCCAAGGAGCAAACCAAGGCCCATGGAGGCCAAGGGTTGACTACCAAAGGTGGAGAAATCATGAGCCACAGGGATGGCTGGAAAGGAATGGGTAAATAGAGAGCAAAACCAAGACACTGATCACTATCATCGGAGTTCGAACCCATACATTCCCCTTTCAAAGGTAGAGAATCCCCACAATCAACTGGGTGTGAGTGATGCAGGCAACTCCAAAATTGAAGAGATGTTATCAATGGTTTTAAAAAAGGTCGAGTGAACCGAGAGTAGGGTGACAGAGTTAAGAGGAGAGGTGTCTAACCTCGCCCAAATAGTGAGTTCATATTCTGCCTCCATCAAGCATTTGGAGGCCCAAATGAATCACTTATCAGCTCAAATGAATCCATAGATGAAGGGAACACTACCTAGTGACACATTGGCAAATCCCAAGAAGGATGGTCAATGCATGGCCATTGTCACTAGGAGTGCCAAGATGATTAGAGATGCCTCGGTGAAGCCGAGTAAAATTGATAACCAGAAACCAAGTGAAGAAGATGAAGGTGAAAAAACACCAATGATTTCAGAAAATGAAGCCAAGTTTGATGAGGAAAAAAAGGGAAAGGATAATGATGTCCTATCCCCTAATGATGATGAGGAGACGGGCCTACAGGCCCCAACTAATGACAAGGTTGATTCGAAAATTCCTCCTCCATAACCACAATGGCTGACCTAAAAAAAGAAGGATGACCAATTTAAAAAGTTTGTTGACATGTTCAATAAGTTTTCCATAAATATTCCGTTAGTGGATGCGTTGCTCCAGATTCCCGGTTATGCAAAGTTTATGAAAGATTTATTAAAGAAGAAAAAAGTGGTGGATGCAGAGAATGACGAGAAAATGCACCATGGTAGTGCGGTAATGATGAGCAATCTTGCTCCAAAAAGGGAGGACCCCAGAGCATTTACAATACCATGCACAATTGCGAGATGTGTGTTTCAGAAAGCTTTATATGATCTGGACGCTAGCATAAATCTGATGCCCCTACAGATTTTCAAGACATTGGGACTTGAAAACACCAAACCGACGTCATTGAGGCTGCTTATAGTAGAAAGGTCAATAAAACAAGCTCTGGGGGTGTTAGAAAATGTGTTAGTGAGAGCTGACAAGTTTATCTTACAAGCTGACTTTGTTATATTGGATTATGACATGGATGAAGAGGTTCCCATTAATTTGGGTAGACCATTGTTGGCTACGGGAAGAGTTGTAGTGGATGTGGAGCTTGGCTAGTTGAAATTTCGAGTCAGAAGTGAACAAGACACTTTTATAGTGTGTCCATCGATTAATACACCTCCCTAATGCATGGTGGTCAGATTTTTGCAAAGTAAGGAGGAGGAAAAGTATTTAGAGCTGAAGGAGGCGGTGATGATGACCCGTCGGACTAGAGTTGATGAGAGAAGGTCTCTGTCGTTCCACGATGTTAACTAAGGTGCTTCTTGGGAGGCAACCCAAGTTTTTAGTGAATTAATTCATGCTTTTGTTGTTTGTGTCTTTGTAGGTTGTGAGAAATAAGGAGAAAAGAGGGAACCAGACCATGAGAGAAGGAGCAGCGAGAGACCGGTAAGCCGCCGGTTCAGAAGCGCAAGCCGCTAGTAAAGGTAAGCACTAAACAGAAGGCTGAGGGTCGAATTGAAATATTGGTGGCCCCATCGGTGAACCGCCTAACAAAATCCGTGTTTCGCCGGTTAATGGCCGATGGACAACAGAACACTTGAAGCTCAGGGACATAAGCGGCGGGTAATTTGCAGATCGTCGCTTCAATCCATAAACTGCTAATAATGAAACAGATCACTGGACAACTTGCAGGGCAATCTTAGTTCGGCATACCACCGGTGTGAATCGATGAACCAATGATGGACCGCCGATTTGAGGTATTAGACTATTGCAATGTGAATTTGAAGGAGAGGGCCCAAAAAATCCCAATAACTCAGTCAGCCGCCCTATTTCTGCAAATATTCTCCTAGCCTCCATTTTTCCACCATTTTTCCATTCCCTTTTTTGTCTTTCCATTACCCAACATCCCCATTTCCCCATACTCATCTATTCTAAACCTTTCCACTTTCCCACCTTCCGACTAACACACACTCATTAAACTCTCCACCTTCCCCTCAACCTATTACACTTCCCTCCTTCACCTACAAAACCCTCTCCATAGTCCACTAATCCCCTCACTTCAATCACACTCTCTTCCTCTACTAATTATATCTTAAAGTGCTATTGCAAGTAACTTTAAGCTTTTTAAACGTCCAAGTGTGCAGGCACTCCTTCAATTCGGTAAAAATTTCTCTTGCCCTTGTTTTAATTTTCTCATTGGTGCTTTAAGGGTAATACATTGTTCCCCTTCCTTGGTAAAATCTTGAATGTGCTATGCCTGATTGAATGGAATGGGGTTGTTCTTTTGTTTTTGGCATTTTGAAAAGGGTAAAGTCTGAGTAACCCATTTGTTTAAAGCATGATATTTTGCCCGATGACAGACTGGGTGACGCCATACTTAAGGGCTAAATCTCATGAGCAAGGGTTTTAAGAGTGTCATGTTGATTTTAGTATGATTGGAAATGAGTTTGTGTTAGTGGGTGCATATATGTGATAGTTCAAAAGAATTTTGGGGACGATGGGGTCCGACGGTTTGCTGGTCGGATTCGGCGAATCGCAAATGACATGCCGAATCACTCTACAACTTATCTTCAGGATCCTGAGTGGATCCCGTGTTACATCGACGGTTCACAAATCCTGACTGGTGGTACACCGATGCACCGTCGAAACAACTATCCCTTTCCCAGTTGTCTGTAAAGTACCAGCAAGAAACAGGCAGTCTACAAAATCATTTTGGCGAACCGCCGCCGAAAGGCCGAGAGCTAAATATAGAGAATTTGGACTATCTGGACACATACTTCGTGAAATCTTCCGCCGCTATCAGTGGTTCTTTTAACTAAGTGTTTGATTCCCCTTGTTCCTTAGTTCTCCCAGCAATTAGATTTCTTTTTCATTTTATTTTTTTTTTAATTTTCTTTTTCACTAGCTGGTACTAACATCATTCTTGCATCAAAACCAATCATGTCATCTTCCAGGAACACCAGCAAAGGAAAAGCCCCTGCTCCCTCTGCTAGCAAGGGAAAAAGCAAAGCGAAGGCTGCACAACCACGGGCGAACATAAAGGAAGACATCATTCTCTGTGTTCCGAACGTGAAGGAACACTATGTCATCTACTAGGGACGCTCCATCACAGTGCAAAAGAGGTTTGACTTGGCTGGTTAAAAGGTCATTTTCCTGATATCACCGCGCAGTTCACCGACAAAAAATGGCACGCATTTGCCAACCCTCTCCCATCCTACTACCCCATCCTTGTCACAGAGTTCTATGCCTCTTATCAGGCCCGCCAAAAGAGTATGCAACAGCGGGGCAAAGTGGATGAGTTCCCCTGCTTGCCATCAGTGATGATTCAGGGAGTGGAAGTTGATATCACCCCGGCTGCTATAAACTACCAGTTCGGGGAGGATAAATCTACTCCGCTATGGAGTACATTCCACGAGTGGCCAATATGAAGGACCAGTTTGCGTGGGTGGCTCTCATTATTGCTGTTGATACTCCTCTCTGGGCCTCAATGGGCGGAGAAATCTCTTTCCATAATTTGAAGTTCGAGGCCAAGCTATGGCTGGACTTTATTTGTTCTCGCATCATCCCATCCAAAAATGAGCAGCGGGTCACCATGGACACGACAATCCTGATTGCTTGCATAATGTCAGGGGTCCCTATCAACTTCGGGGAAATTGTAGCTCAATATATGAAGAAGAAGACCCGACAGTCCAGTACTTCCATGCCATATGTCGTTTTGATTTCCCAGCTTTGTGAAGTAGCTGGAGCGCCTCTTTTCCTGATGAGACTCCTTCCTCTGCTCTAGAAGTGATTAATATTGATAGGAAGAGATATGCCGAGGCACCAACAATGAAAAGTAATAAAATGCAGGCCTTTGGAGTACAAAGAGGACCCTCCCCCATGGGTAAGATCAATCACCACTTGCCGCAGAAACCACTATGCCCCAGTCAGATATGTTGGGCCAAGCATCAGGTGACTTCCCTCAGTAGGGAGCTTCTCCACCTCCACAATCCTCTTAGCCAAGTGGTCTCCACTGACTTGTGGAGATGAAGAACTCACATGAAATCCAACTCCAAAGATAGGCTAAGAGCGTCCCCACACTCATTGCCAACACGATCAAAAGGAGCTCAAGTCATTATATGATACTGTGACCACACTGTGCAAGAGGGTGAACGCAGTGGAAGGGGCAGTCTGTTCCCTCTGAACAGAGGTACTTGAGTGTAAGAGTCGGACTTCGGTTGAAGTACCGGACATGAGCTCATTGGATGATGCAATGGCTGCTCCTTCCTAAGGTTTGGGGACAATTGATGACCTTTTTGAGGGGCTGGGTGATGACTTTGCTAGGCTAAGTGAGGCCAGCAATAGCGGTGGTGAGGCAGATGCAGATGATGAAGAGACCTGACCTACCCAGGGAGTTTCTTGTCCCTTTCCCTTTATGTATATCTACATTGGGGACAATGTATTCTCTTAAGTGGGGCAGGGATAAGCTCAGTTTTTTTTATGTTCTCGTGAATTGTAGTTGGGTTTGAATGAGTCCAGCCTTTGTCGGGCTATGGTTTTATTTTGATGTTTTGATGATCACCTTTGTCGAGCGTATTCTGTTTTGCTTAAAATGAAATGAATGATTTGGTTAAGTTTTCTTGTTGTGATTGATGAATAGTGACCTATGGGGGTCTTCATGTTGAATTGAAAGAAAATTTTGAAAAATTTTGAAGGATATGACCCCCAAAACCCTTTTTATTTTCCTTTTCTCCATGGTAAATATTAGTGTAGAAATTAAAACTTCGAGGGTTTTCTTTTGACCACGGTTCTTTTCCAAAGAGCATTCGTTTGTTTTTTTTTTGTTGAATCGGGTTGGTATTACCCGATGATAGATTGAGTGGAGACATTCTTTAGGTAAAACGCCATGTTTTTTTGAGTCTTGTGTGAAGATGTTTTGAGAGGCACCGCCTGAAATTTTTTTATGGGACCTTTAAATGAAGGCATTGAAAATGGAAGATAGTGAGAAAGGGTGACAATGTAGCATAGCATTCTTTGTTATATGTTGTAAATTCTTTGCTTGACTTATGATGTTTTCCTGCTTTGATGTCCTGAAATTAAAAGTATTGTGGTAAGAATGACTATTGTGGACCCTTTTAGAGTGATGCCTTGTGTGATGAGGAATTGTTGATGAGTCTCATGTATGATTTGTTGTCTAGAACTTGCCCCAATTGTGATTCAAGGAGAAATTCTAGATGTAGTTGTATTAAGGATATGATCTTAGGCTTTCCTTTGTTTTGCAACTTTACCCATATACCCTCCTTGAGCATTAACCTTTGTCAACCAACGTTGAGCTTTAGACCTTCTATTTGGAAACCACATTACAAGCCTTAAGACCATTCTTGATACCCCTCTTTGGCACCCATTCTCCCTCAATGTTGGTGATAAAATAATCATGAAATGAAGCTGAAAGCCTAAGAAAAAGGGAATGAGGCAAAAAATGAAAAATGAGGCAAAAGTCGAAGTTTGGGGGTGTGCTGGGGAAAATAAGATTTTCAATTTGAAGTAGCTCCGTATTATTGTCAAAATTCATAAAAGACAAATTGAAATGAAAACTCAAAATTGTGTGAATTGGTGCTTACTCTTGAGGTGGTAAGGTTGGGCTTCAACATCTCGAAGGATGGCTTGCCACAAAACCCAACTTCAACATCCTGGAGGACGACTTGCCAAGTTTGTCGAACAGTAAATTTCATCATAGACATAAAAGATTTTCCGTATAAAAGGGGTTGGCTTCTGCATCCACTAGGACGGTTTGCCAAGCAACATAACTCGGGAAATCTTTTACTCTATCTTATAAATTTAGCTGTTTATAAACTTCAAAAAACTATTGTACTTGGAACAAGCTTGCTTATCCGACATGTCGAAGCCCTATACTACTTCAGGGATCAGCCATACCATGCCTTTTGAAAGGAAGAATAAGAGAAAATTTAGTAAACACTCATAGTATTGAATATAGGAAATTTTTACAGACTCTCTCAAACTGCGCTAAACTCTATTCGACTCTGATTTACAATGGACAAACTAACCTCCTCTATATAGAGGTTAGGAGAGTACAAGATAATACTCAATACAGGATAGACTCGGCACACCTTTCTAGATAGCCTAACAAAACGAAAACGGCTCACCTATTTACATGACCTAATAAAAATAAATTTGGCACGCTTAACTAGGCAAACTCATCTACAAAGCCTAATAACAACAGATGCCTATTAAAACGAATAGCCTAATAAAATGGCTAGCCTAATTGTCACGACCCGAACGGAGGCCCAGATCGTAACACGGGACAAGGAGAACCGATAGACCCCAAGTCAACCCATGACATAACATACATCTAACTAAATCAAGAAATGAATAACCAACAATACAATCATATCGGAAGTCTAACTTGAATAGAACATCAGAATATAAAATCTGAAACTGAATACATACATATGTATGAATTGCCTCTAAACAAGAAGAGTTGATGGGATAAGACCCCAACTAACTCAACAAGCTGAAACTGAATTACATAAAGAAAACTGAATAGTCTTGTCCTCGGAAGATGAGGACTCACCCACAATAAGAATGCTAATTCTGGAAAGCTGACTAAGAGCAGGGCTGAACCTGAGAGTCGGGTCCTATATTATGAAATGATATAGCATAGAAAGTATGCGATCAGTATGTGGAATGTACCGAGTATGCAAGGTAAGTAAAACTGCTAAAGAAAGTAAAATCATTTAAAGACAATGCATTAGTTAACACATTAACATCAGTAGTTGAGAGTAGGGCTTGCATGCATTCTTTCTGAAATCATGATCTCTTCATAACATGACATAACATAGCTTCATAACATCATAACGGAATCGATTGACTCAAAGCTAAATTCTGACATTTATAAGTAAAAGCTAAACACTGAGTCAAACCTGCTTTAGAACATACATTTACATAAATCTCATATGTAATGAGCATTCATATCTGATATCATGAGGAATAATGGGAGACTCGTATGTTAACTGACATACCGCGATAGAGCTTACGTGGTCCCGACTGTTACACTCAAGTGGGCAGAGCCGTCCAAAGCCTTCCCAGGGCTAAGGATGATACCATGATATCCATATCAAGCTCATGGGCCATTAAGGCCGGGGATAGCTCACAAGGGAGGTCCTAATAATATATAATACTATCAACCTACGTTGACGCGTAGTTCTGAGGCGTAGGGTGATCGACCCTTAGCCTACTCGGTGCTAGACACTACTCCCAAAAACATGCATATGCTCTACATCGTGGATAACGAATCTCAACATCTTCTATTGACGAATCTCAATAATCAAATACATCTCAAATACAAAACCATACATATGAGAAGCTTTTAGTTCAAACCATACCACAAGATGAAAACATACATGGGAGCCTTTGCTCCAAAACCATATGGTAAGCTGATTAGGGAACTTTAACTCAAATGTCCACCAAAAGCATTAGGGAGGATCTAGTCACTACAACCAAATTCTTATCCTATCCTTAACCCGAGCCTACATCAGAACCCACAAGTCCTAAATGATCTTAAATGCAACTGTTCTATATTAGTAGCGAATTACAAGAAGGGCAAGCCTATGGGTCAAGAGTGTGCACAAAGACTTCTTTTGGGAGAGTGAGTGTAATGATCTCCCTAATATAATCCCTTGTGAGTGTGTAGTGATTTCATGACAAAAAGAATAGGGATTATTATTTCGGTGAGTGGCATCATCCTTTTTTGAGGACTCAAGTGCATTTGAACACTAATTTGAGAATATGACATTGGCAGTATAAACTCTAAGGCAATCTTTGAATGTGCACGGATTATGATGGGAGATGCTATGCATGTTTCATGAATGAGTAATGCCTTTGTTTTATTAAAAGGTTTCCCTCACTTGAGCCTTGTTGATGGAAAGTGGTAGCTGATTGAAATATCTTCATTGTCTTAGTCTTTTGGGGTAATTACCTCAATATTTGGTGAATTTAATGAGCATTTTTGGGTGTCATAGTGTAGGCATTGGTGATGTTCAATGTTGTGCAGAAATGGCATGTTTTTCAATGATCAATAATTGCATTACTTGAGGATAAGAATTGATTTAAGTTTGGGGGTTTGATGAGTTGGTCATTTACCAACTCATTAGACTCTAAAACTTGTGTTTTTGCTTAGTTCTTGAATGAATTATATGGATTTTACGCTCTTTTTGTCTTTGTTGTATGCAGATGCCCAGATGTGTAGAAAGAGCAAAATTGGAGCAAAAAGAAGGAAATAAGAGCAAAGCGGCGTATCACCGATGAAAACCAGAGAAACGCCAGACAGAGGCCGATCAGCACTACTTCAAAGGAAAAACTGCCATCAGCGAAACAAGAATCACCAACGGCGAATTGCCGGATCAATCACCAAATCATTAGCCAAGTTTCTGGAATGAGGGACAAAACCTCAGCGATTCGTAGAATGAGATGGGAGAAATGCCGGACATGTCGCCAAAGCTGAATGGAATTTAGTGAATGACATAATAAAACGCATCTGATGGTTCACGAGTATGAACTGACGGATCGTCGGTGTCCAGCCGATGAAGAGACGATGCTCAGGGGTAAAATAGTCAACACAGAAAAAGAGGAAAGAGAGACCCTACTTTCTACATATAGTCTAAGAAAAGTACACAACAGTAGTCAGCTTTCATGGTAATTTTCACTTTTTAGAACATTCTTTTTACATAGAAGAGTAGAAGATTGTAATTGGTGATTTTAGATTTATTCCTTTACTTCTTCTTCTTCTCCATAGTATGTGACTACCATTGTTGAAGACCATTATTGTGAAATTTACATTTCTACTTTTATTATTGAATTGGATGAGTCTATTGTTAAATATGCTTGTGAAATTCTTAATCATGAGTAGCTAAATCATTAGCCAGAGGTGGATAATAGTGATGATTGTGGATTAGAGTAGGAATCTCTAGAACTATCTTAACAATGTTCAGCTAATTTTGAATCTATTATATTCTCTCCAATCATTTATTAAAGATCCATTGATTTTCATATGGATAGATCCATTGATTTTCATATGGGTCTATGTTTCCTTACTTGATTGTTGCTTGAAAAGAAGAAATAAGTATTACGAGAGAATCGAATAGTAGGTATGGTTGGGAGATTGTGAATTTGGGATAGAAATAGTCAAATTCATTCTCTCACTCCTAAATTAATGGCTAATATCTAGAAATAGTGCAGCTATTAATACAAATCACATTGGGTTGAGTTGATTGAGTCTAGAGATTCAAAAGAACTCTAGCTAGAGGTATGAAATTGGATGAAAAGCATGGAATACCTATGTTCGCCTAAGGTTATTGATCTTGGGCAGATTTATATGCCCAAGTGATACTCAAACGTATCATTTTTACCTTGTTTGTTGTGCAATGTGTATATAATATCATGTATTTGGTAATAAAATGTGAATTTATACTAACCAACATGATTAGCATTTGTTTTGTAGGATAATGTGATTTTTAAGAGCTAAAATGCGTGTTGGAACTATGTCAGAGTTGGACTTGGATGCGAGCGTGGAAAAGACCTCGGATGGCACATTTTACAGTGGCTCCGCGATGGAGCCGTGCCACGCTGCCATCGCGGTAGCACACTGCCTGGGCAGAAATAAAAGTGGCAATTTCCAGTGTGCCTGCGCGTCAGCTCCGTGGCACGGAGACAGGCCTCCGCGATGGCCTCCGTGCCACGTTGAGGCTAATTATCCGCACCATGCAATTTCCAGAGAGGGTCCGCGTCCACGCCGTGTCACGGAGGCAGTGCTCCGCGTTGGCCTCCGTGACACGTTGCTTGTTATTCCGGGAAAAATTTCCCACTAGTATAAATAGCATACTTAGGTTATTTTTAAAGGAGTTTTTTTTAGTTTTAGTTTTTTTTGAGCCTGAGTTCAGAAGTGGGAGCAGGAACGTGGTTTTGTGGCAGTTGAAGAATAGAAAAGATAAGAGTTTTCTTCTCTTCCCTTCTTCTTTCCTTCAATTGTATGCATGATTCACACTCATTCTAGGATGATTAATCCAAGAATGAGTGGCTAATTCCTTTCTTGCTGAGGTTTTGAACTTGTGTAATGAATATTGGTAATAATTGATATGGTTTCTTCTTCTTCTTGCATGTTGTTCTATTAATTCTTGTGCTTATTACATTCTTGATTGGCCACCATTAATGTATATCTAAAAAGTCCAATTTCACTCGAGAGAGCATGAAATTGGAAAGTTGTGAATTAATAGGGTATTGTTCTTAACTTGATTTGGGAAAATTGGGTTTTGATGTGCTTTCTTGATAGAAATATACTTGAAAGCCGTATTAGTCAATTTAGGAACCGGAATTGTAGTGTTAGGTCATAAATTGCATTTGATCACAGAAATGTAGACGAATGGTTTATGAATCTAAAGTGAAATTAAATACGGAAGTTTTAATTTCTAGGCAAACGTTCTTGGCTAGCAATATGAAGAAGAAGATGACCAAATTATCATGATTATCAAGTTCATTACTCGTTCTTAACCTTGGCATGTGCATATCCATTGTCTAAACTCAACGTAAATAGAAGTTATTACTTTTAGTAGATAATTAGTTTAGAAATAAAACTCACTCAAATCTTGGTTGGATTGTTGTTAACATAGTTAGAAATAGAATAGAGATATAGTAAACTGGGCAGTTTTGCATATCTAGAGCAGCCTCCTTGGATCGATACTTGGCTACTTAGCCACTTTATTACTTGTTTGACCACGTACACTTGCGTGTCGGTGTATAATATATACCGAGCAGCAGAGCGCGAACAAGTTTTTGGCGCCGTTGCCGGGGAGGCTAGGCGATTTGTAAAATTTTGTTTAGTGTAAATTTACTGTATTTGTATTTTTATTTTCTTAAGTGTTAACAACTTGGTCTTAGCCTGTATTTTGCAGATTTTTATTTCTGTGAACACTGGCAAGGGACAAGGAGCTGGTGGAATCTTACTTAGAGCCAGAACGTGAATTGCATAGTCAACGTAGAGAAGCTCTTCGGAAGAAGTTGCAGTTGCTGAAACAGTCTATAATGGAGCAACCCAATCCACCAGTTGTGCGGGCAGTGTTAGTGCCCGAGGAAGTAGCAGCCAGGCCGGTTCACGAGGTGGAAATCCCACACGCTAATAATGTACATTCCAGCATCCGCAAACCAGAGCCTGGGGGGAGATTTGAGTTAAAGCAAAATATGGTGCAACTTTTGCACACTAGCGGGCAGTTTACCGGTCTCCCTCACGAAGATCCGCAACAACATCTCCAGAACTTTTTGGAGATAAGTGACACTTACATCCCCGCTGGAGTGTCACCTGATTATGTTCGGCTCACCTTATTTCCATTTTCCTTACTTGGTGAAGCCAAGAGGTGGTTAAAAGCTAACTACCCAACTCTATATCAACGTGGGATGATCTTGCAAAGAAGTTCTTGATCAGATTTTTCCCTTTAGGTAAAACTGCTAAACTTAGAAGTCAGATTCTAAGTTTTAAATAGAGGGAAGGAGAAAATCTTTATCAAGCCTGGGAAAGATTCAAGTCCATGTTGCGGGACTGTCCTCATCATCATCAGTCAAATGAGGTGTTGGTCCACACTTTTATTGAGGGTTTGGAACCCCACACTAAAATTTTGTTAGACTCAGCAGCTGGAGGGCAAGCGCTGGAGAAGACTTATAAGGAGCTGTACACTTTGCTCAACCGAAATTCACAAGGCAATCCGGAATGGAATGCAGATTCTTCAAGAGGTGGAGCAAGGAAAGCAGCGGGAGTGCTTGAAGTGGATGGATTCACAGCTATCGCTGCTCAGATAGCTGCTTTGCAAAATCAGTTAAACACTCACTTCAGCAATATGAATTTGAACCAGCCGTCAGCCTCAGTCAATTCAGTCCAACAGATGTGGTGTGAAGTGTGTGGTAGTAGTGAGCATTCAGCCGAATGCTGTGGTGCAAATCCTGATTCTGTCAACTTTGTGGGCAATGCACAGAGGAATCAACAGCAGTTTGGTGGTGGCTACAACTCGAATTGGAGGAATCATCCAAATTTTTTGTGGGGTAGCAACAATCAACAAGGCCAGGGTTCAGGGCAGGGTATGCACAGAAACCAAGGAGGGCAACAAGGCTATCAGAATCAGTTTAGAAATCACAATGCCCCTCCTCCACCACCATCACCGACTATTGAGGAAATGTTCAAGACCATGATTGCCAACCAGGCACAATTGCAGGCTGACTATGTCAAACTGGCGGCCGAAGTAAAGAACAATCAATTGGCAACCAAGGCTCTTGAATATCAGTTTGGGCAATTTGCCAGTGCCCAAAATACTAGACCAAGGGGAGGACTACCTAGCGACACGGATCCCAATCCTAAGCAGGTAAATGCAGTGACCACGAGGAGTGGTTTACAATTAAAGGAGGTGGAACTGGAAAGACCGCCTCAGAAGTCAGGAGCAGCAGATGTTGAGGGAGAACAAACCTCAGATACGGGGAAGACCAAAGAAGCTGAACCAACAAGGCCTCCACCCCCGTTCCCTCAACGACTTAAGAAACACAAGGAGGAGGCGTGTTTCCAGAAATTCATTGAGGTACTTAAACAGGTACATGTTAACTTACCTCTTGTTGATGTCTTGCAGGGTGTGCCAAAATATGCAAAGTATATCAAAGACATCGTGGCCAACAAAAGTCGCTTGACCGAGTATGCCACGGTGGCTTTAACGGAGGAATGCACATCCCGTATTCAGAACAGGTTGCCCACTAAACTGAAGGATCCTGGAAGTTTTACTATCCAGCTGACGATTGGGCAAAGTATCCGAGCTCGTGGGTTATGCGACTTGGGGGCAAGTATAAATCTGATGCCATCTTCGGTATTCAGAAAGTTAGGGCTAGGGAGTCCTAGACCTACAACAGTGATCTTGCAGCTAGCAGACAGGTCTTTAGCTAAGCCGGATGGCATTGTTGAGGATGTGCTAGTGCAGGTAGGCTCCCTCATTTTTCCGGTAGATTTCATTGTTCTGGATTTTGAACCAGATGCGAAAGTCCCATTTATTTTGGGATGACCCTTTTTGGCAACCGGAAAGGCATTGATCGATGTAGCTGCGGGTCAACTCACAATGCGAGCACACGACAAGGTTGAGGTGTTCGACGTGTACAAGGCACCTAAGCTCCCGACTGTCTATAAGGAACTCTCGGTGATCAACGTGATTGATCATGGGAATGGGAATGGATTGAGTGATTCCCGAGAGTTACTAGGTAGGCCACCGGACAAGGTTGAGAACTACTGGGGAGATGACAATGATCGGGTCAAATCGTCCATCTCCCTAGTAGAAAATTGAGCGTAAAGGCTGTCGAGCCGCGACGTTAAACCAGGCGCTGCACGGGAGGCAACCCGTGAAAAATATTTTTCTTTCTTTTTCCTTAGTGTAAAGTTTTTCTTTTATTTTATTTTCTTTTCTTTTTCTTGACTAGGTTTAGATGTGCATTTTAATTAGTAATTTTTATTTTTTTAGTAGGGAATCTAGTCATTTAACCAATTTTGGTTTAGTGAGGTGATTTTCAGGTATACCGGAGGATAAATACGTGGAATCGAGAAAATGAGGCGAGGTATGAAAAATAAAATTTGATAGTGAAACAAAGCACTGGCGCGTTGGCGCCGTGTCGCGGAGGCAATGCTCCGCGTTGGCCTCCGTGACACGTTGAAGGCAAATCTGGAATTTTTTAAAATTCCAGTAAGCCAACGCGTTGGCTCCGTGTCACGGAGGAGGACCTCCGCGTTACCCTCCGTGACACGTTGCCCTTATCCCAGTGCCGGGTCACACCGGGTTTCCGGGTGACCCGCGTGTTTTCTTAATAAAAACCCCCGATTTCGCCCCTATTTTCCCCATTCCCTCTTCCCTCCGCGACCAAACACCCATTCCCCTACCCCCAAGCTCCGTGCCACGTTAAGAGGCAAGGAAAACGTCAAGTCTTTATCGATTCTTCAATTCCAAGGTATGTTTTCATCGTCTATCTCAAATTTTTGGCGATTTTTGTCGATTTTGAGCATGTGAGGTGAGATATATCACCCTAGGTAGAAATTAAACATGACGTGAATTATTTTGCGATTGATTGTGTTTGGATTGTTGTAGTTGACGGGTGAACTTATCGATTGATTGAATAATTCATTGTTGATTGTCGAATTGAGTTTTAGGGCTTGGGGTTGTTGAATTTTAACTTGGGTACCTTGATAGTTTAACGAAATTGATGTCGGGGTGTGTTTATTATTTGAGATAAGTCGTGGTAAATATTGTATAATTGGTGAAAGACGACTAATTCTCAATTTTTTGTGGGACATTGCGTAATATGTGAATTGGTTGAATTGCTTAGATTAGTGTATATAAAATGTTTATATTGTTGTTTCTATTTTGTTGTTGTTATCGTTGCTAAGTGCTAGGGGTGAATAGCTGTCGATAGTAGGATTGGGTTAGCTGTATGAAGTCTGAGTAGTTCGCTAGCCGTTATGCTGTCGAATTTTTGTGAACGCACTAAGCAATATGTTTATAGTGATTGTGTTTGGGGTGTAAATAGATCTATCCTTGCTAACATGTTGTAAATATTGTTAAAGACTAAGTGTGGGGTAAATTTTGTTTAACCCGACCTTAGCCAAAGCTAACAAGTTTTTAGCTTAACGTTGTGCTTGTCTGTGTAAATTGACAGGTACAATGGCCAACCGACAAGATAAAGGCAAGGGTGCTTCAACCTCAGGCACCGGCAGAAAGAGAATGAGACTGGGCACTGCTGTCCTAGCTGCACCTGCTGTTCCACGCGGTCAACACCGCCGATACGGGACACGATGGGTCACCGATGAAGGGAAGAAATGGTACGCAAAGCATAAGGAGAACAAGTACTTCCCGGAGGAACATATTGCAAGGGAACCACTCGCACAGGAGTTCCCTCGCTTCGTACAGAGGATTGAAGCAGCTGGGCTCAGCTTTATTTTTCAGGAGCCCAAGGAGTGCAACCTTCACTTGGTCCGGGAATTTTATGCCAACTGGAACCCGACCATCAGAAGCCACACTATTAAAATCAGAGGGCAGATTGTCACTCTGGAACCCCAGCAGCTGAATGCCATCATTGGAGCGCGGGACACAGACGCCCACGTTCTACACCAGCTCAACATCACCCCACCGTACGCCGACATTAGACGTACATTGTGTGGGGCTCGATCCATAGCCCGATGGAGTAGACACAAAGAGAGGGGTTACCACCAGACTCTGCCTTATTCGCAGATGAACAGGGAGGCTAGAATCTGGCTAAAAATTGTATGTTCGTGTTTGATCCCGGGAGTACATATGACAGACGTGACCCGGGACCGTGTCTGCCTGGTGTATGCCCTTATGAAAGGGCTTGAGATTAATGTGGGGGCGGTTATAATATCCGCCATGAAGAGAGCCAGACTACACCAGGGCCACAGATACGGGTTTGGCGGACTCATCACCACCTTCCTCCGAGGCCTCGACATTGAGGAAGAAGCCTTGGATTACATTCCGCAGTTGGAGCGGAGGGCCCTTGATGTGACAAAGACCAAGGTCCCCCCACACTACACACGGACCTGTGCTGACTTTGGGCGAGCGACATGCTCGTGACGACCAGTATATGGCCCGTATGTTCGGTATGCAGATGCTGCAGCTATGGATAGGTGGGAGACCAGCCACCGAGGATGAATTATGGCAGCTGGAGCTGGACTACCCTTTTGGCGAGAACGCCAGAGCTTTATGCAAGTTGGGGCCAGCCTTTGTGGAGCCGACTGACGACGACGTCCTTACTGATGAGGAGACACGTCGTGAGGACTCTGATGTGGAGTCCGATGACGGCGAGGGAGCTGATTCAGATATGGGCGACGAAGCCGCAGCACCGGATGAGGAAGTCGAATATTTCGACTGAGCAGGGAGTTTCACCACCCAAAATTTTGTGCTTTGTATTTTTGTGAACACTGGGGACAGTGTTCGATTTAAGTGTGGGGTGGGGAGTAGTTAGGTGCTGGGTCATAGGCTCTAAATCTGCTGTATATTCTTCCTTGACGTTTATGTATGTTTGTGCTTTCCCTGTTGTTGTGAACTGATTTGTGAATGATGTGTATATATTTGTTTGTGGCTAATGATGTGTGTTTTTAAAAGTTATGGTTGCCTTTGTAAATATTTTGTAAATTTTGTAAATATTTTTTCTCTATCGATATGATCGATATTTTTCAAATTTTTTGCGAAAAGATGTTGCACTTATCAACATATTTTGTAAATATTTTTTTCATCGAAATGATCGATGTGTTGCAAAAATTTTGAAGTTTTATTTTTGGGTTTCTCGGAGTTTGTTTTCGGTTCTTTTACCGAGAATAGTCCCATTGAACCGATGTCATAGTTAGTGAACATTCCCTATGATGGATGGATGACGACCGTCTTAAGGGAAATGTAGTCGATAGGAGTAGATGTTTTGTTTTTAGTTTCTTTGGTGGATTGCATCAATAAACTGTAGTTGCTTATGGTTGCTAAAATTTTGTTGCGTGTGTAATTGATGTTCGAAATGTGAAAGTGATTCGTTTGAAAGCATGTAATTGTGTAAATATGTTGAGTTACCTAGGCTATAGAATTTGGTTCATTATGATTGAGGCTTAATCTTGAATTCATGTAATTGACTAATTGAAGAGTCTGTGAATGCATCTTGATTCGAGCATGTGCATGAAGTGTGAGTGAGGTTTTGCTATTCCATATCATTGTGAATTGTCTAGAACTTGCCTGGCGTGTATACAAAGCGAAATGAAGGAGGTGTAGTGTCGGAAAGGATGTAGGCATTTCTTTGTTTTAACCGTTAGTTTCCATTTTTTTTCTTGTCAAATTCTACCTTTTTATATGTTGTATACCCTAGTCAGCCCGTTGAGCCTTTAGCCGATTTCTTTCTTTTGTCCAGAATTGTATGAACTAAGCTTTATTCCTTCTTTTCATTAGCCTTAAAGTCTATAAGAAGCTCTTAAGCGCTTACAAAGAACAGAAAATTGTTTCCCAAAGTGTTAAAGAGTGAAAAGAGTGAAAAGAAAAGAAAAGCAAAGTGAGGAAAGAAAAGATGATGTTGAAGAGGCAATAGTTGTAATTAAATGAAATTGAGGGTACAGGAAAACCTTCCGTTTGGGGTCAAGTGTGCCTGATGAAATGGGTTGTATGAAAGTAAACCAGCATGAAAGGGAGAAAAAGAGAAAAGAGAGGAACAATGTCCATGAGTCGATGGGAATGAGTTGAAAAGGCGCTTAAGGATGCTAGCGACTATTATTGGCTAATCCAATATATATATACTAGATCCATAGCCCACTTACAACCCATTAAAAGTCCTATTTGATCCTACACTGCATTTCTTTATATTAGTGGAGTAATACACTAAGGGCAAGCCTATGGGTCATGACATGATGCATGTGAATTCTTTTGGGAGAGAGAGTGAAATTAATTTTTATATGCCCCTACTTGCATGTTTGTGTGCTGCACGAGCATAGAAGGGGAAGTTTCTCTCTAGTTGTGAGGTTACATGCTTGATGAAAGATTGATTTTCGTGTCGGCTTTCTTGATTAGTTGATTTGCATGAGTTTGCCGATATCAAGAATCAATTCTTAAAAGTCTAGGAAGCCTCGATGTATTAAGGTCATTGTCTTGTACGACCAAGCATGTTTTCTTGATGATTTTCAAAAATCGAATAATCGGTATGACCGTAACGTAAATGGTTGCACCATAGTGACAAAGGTTGAGATGTGATGTGCATGATTTGTGTATGTGTTGTTCGAGGACGAACAAGGATTTAAGTGTGGGGTAAGTGATCTTGGGCAGATTTATATGCCCAAGTGATACTCAAACGTATCATTTTTACCTTGTTTGTTGTGCAATGTGTATATAATATCATGTATTTGGTAATAAAATGCGAATTTATACTAACCAACATGATTAGCATTTGTTTTGCAGGATAATGTGATTTTTAAGAGCTAAAATGCGTGTTGGAACTATGTCGGAGTTGTACTTGGATGCGAGCGTGGAAAAGACCTCGGATGGCACATTTTACAGTGGCTCCGCGATGGAGCCGTGCCACGCTGCCATCGCGGTAGCACACTGCCTGGGCAGAAATAAAAGTGGCAATTTCCAGTGTGCCTGCGCGTCAGCTCCGTGGCACGGAGACAGGCCTCCGCGATGGCCTCCGTGCCACGTTGAGGCTAATTATCCGCACCATGCAATTTCCAGAGAGGGTCCGTGTCCACGCCGTGTCACGGAGGCAGTGCTCCGCGTTGGCCTCCGTGACACGTTGCTTGTTATTCCGGAAAAAATTTCCCACTAGTATAAATAGCACAATTAGGTTATTTTTAAAGGAGTTTTTTTTAGTTTTAGTTTTTTTTGAGCCTGAGTTCAGAAGTGGGAGCAGGAACGTGGTTTTGAGGTAGTTGAAGAATAGAAAAGATAAGAGTTTTCTTCTCTTCCCTTCTTCTTTCCTTCAATTGTATGCATGATTCACACTCATTCTAGGATGATTAATCCAAGAATGAGTGGCTAATTCCTTTCTTGCTGAGGTTTTGAACTTGTGTAATGAATGTTGGTAATAATTGATATGGTTTCTTCTTCTTCTTGCATGTTGTTCTATTAATTCTTGTGCTTATTACATTCTTGATTGGCCACCATTAATGTATATCTAAAAAGTCCAATTTCACTCGAGAGAGCATGAAATTGGAAAGTTGTGAATTAATAGGGTATTGTTCTTAACTTGATTTGGGAAAATTGGGTTTTGATGTGCTTTCTTGATAGAAATATACTTGAAAGCCGTATTAGTCAATTTAGGAACCGGAATTGTAGTGTTAGGTCATAAATTGCATTTGATCACAGAAATGTAGACGAATGGTTTATGAATCTAAAGTGAAATTAAATACGGAAGTTTTAATTTCTAGGCAAACGTTCTTGGCTAGCAATATGAAGAAGAAGATGACCAAATTATCATGATTATCAAGTTCATTACTCGTTCTTAACCTTGGCATGTGCATATCCATTGTCTAAACTCAACGTAAATAGAAGTTATTACTTTTAGAAGATAATTAGTTTAGAAACAAAACTCACTCAAATCTTGGTTGGATTGTTGTTAACATAGTTAGAAATAGAATAGAGATATAGTAAACTGGGCAGTTTTGCATATCTAGAGCAGCCTCCTTGGATCGATACTTGGCTACTTAGCCACTTTATTACTTGTTTGACCACGTACACTTGCGTGTCGGTGTATAATATATACCGAACAGCAGAGCGCGAACAGTTATTCACATTAGTTGAACTTGTGAGATGATATAGCAAGAATTTATATAATTAATCCATCACCTAATCCCCACCTCTAGTACTTTCACATCATTGTTGACAACTTTGGTAAATCTTGTTGTTTGAACTAAACCTCTTTAGACTTGATAATGTATTATATATTTATACTTCCCCCAATTGGTTCTCATTTGTGTTTGTTTTGAGTGGTGCAATCGAAAGTCAACTTTATAATCGACATGTCACTATCATCTCCCCCCCCCATGTGATTCGACCCTGGCACTCATATGGTTTACTTATTTTGATACTTCGATCGTGCATACTCTTTGAAAAAGATGGTCTGGTTGAATGTTATCACCTCTTGGGGTTCCTTGTCCCATGTTACGATCTGGGTGTACGTTCGGATCGTGTCAGAGAAGAAAGTGGAACAGATATCCAATCAACATGTCGGTCTTATCCGAGCCTTTGAATTGCGTATGAAGAATATGCAGTATGAGATTTGTCCACCGGGCATTTGACTTTTCCACTATTTATCATAGAAACAAAAAGAAATGGCTGATATTAAAGAACAGATAAAACAACTAAGACATGGACCTTTTGAGCCACAAAGAACCCAAAGCTACTCTCCAAAGTCCTTCTATTTCTCTATGTCATCCCAGACATACTCACCACATAAATTGGCCCATCCTGGTACTACCTCTCCTTTCATTCCATATGAACCCATATCCTACTCTCAAATTTCCAAAGAGGAAATCGAGTTTGACATTGCAAAATAGGTTTGGGAAAAAAAGATGCTCTTGTAGCAGAAAAGAGGGCCAAACGAAGGAAAGAGGTTGGAGAAAGTTCCAAAGAGCCGAATCCAGAAAACTTGATGATCTCAGATCAAGTTGTTCCGGAACTCCATGGCATGGAAGAAACTGATAGCATAGGATCTTGTACTAAAGAGAAAACAGATAGAGATCCTACTAATGGCACTAAAGAAGTGGATACTGAGTCAAATGAGAATCTCTCACTAGACACCTCCGAGGAAGAAAATCCATCGATATACATGAACCGACCAAGAGAACTAGAAGTTTCAAAAGTGGATGATGATCAAGACGGGATGACAGATGACCCAATTCTAGAAAGAAGACCAGAACAACCAATGCCAAAATTGGTTGGAACTAGGTTCCATACTTTCACTCTCGAGGATGTCAAGGTTTTGAAATAGCCTCAAAGGATCCAAGATTTCCTCACTTCTATGGTGATGAAACACTTGGTAGAGCGAGAGAAGTATCTAATCCTGTCAGAGTTTACGTCAAGGTTCTCCAACATCCTTAGAGACTGGTGGACAGAACTGGGAATATATGATAAGAACACTTTCCTCACGTCCCAATACTTCGCTTACAACATCAGAATTCTGCATGAAGTCTTTTGTGGAGATACAAGGTAGTGGCAAGGAAAGCTACAAAGACAATACTTCGAGATGAAATGCATATCATTCAAAAGAAATGTCATTGATATCCATTTCCAGAAGATGGAAAAAATATACTTCGAACTAGGTGGAGATGCTAGTTTGAAGCAAGCCTTCATTTCATCCTTTCCGAAGATGTTAGCAGGATGAACCATGGTGATTGTCGAGCAAAAATTCTAGTCAATCACAATCCCCCAAGTCCACTATATAAGGCAAGCAATTTGCATGGCGCTAGAAGCTATTTGTACAAAGAGATCTGTTCTGAAGCAGATCATGCAAAACAATCTAGCACTTGATAAAGTTTGCAGCAGAACTGACATAATCGCCGGGTCTAGTTGCTCTTGCCATGCCCCCAGAAGTCCAAGCAAATTTATGAAATACAAGAAGTTCAAATGGCAAAGCCCACTAGTGGAAGATCCAAATTCACCAAGTGAACAAAATACTTTAGGAGAAAGCGTCAAGGCAGGTTCTAGAAGAATGATAGATGCTTCATCTGCCACAAGATTGAACACTTTGCAAAGAATTGTCCTCACGCTAAAAAATATATCCGGCTTCTTACCGAGATAGAAGAGTATGTTGATGTCAAGGACAATGATCCTGAATCAGTTCTTTCAGCAGAAGATGAACCATCAGAGGACACCCTTTTCTCCATGGATGTATATGAAGGACACGCGCATGACCATTACCAGATTTCGAAGGCTGAGGAGGAAATCAACATTGTTATCAATATTCCTCAAGTCCAGCTGAACGTGTATCCATCCAAATAGGATAAGCCAATTAAGGTTATTGCCTTCATGGATACTGGTGCAGCATCATCGTTGATGAATCCAACAAACCTTCCTGATGATCAATGGATTTCCCACTTCAAGAACTTCAATACCGCATCAAATGGAATCCTAACAACCACGGTCATCATAAAACACCTGATAATCACTGAGTTTTTCCCAGGATTAAAGTTCACAACAAAGTTGTTCGGATCATATATCCCAGGAAAGGATCTCATAATTGGGTTTGACATCTTCAGATAACTTAAGGATAGACTCCACATCGGAGCCAATGGAATAGCGTTCAAAAAGCAATTCAATCCATACTCAGAAGTGTCACGCCTATTCCAGATCACTGAGGACGAGCAGATCAGAGAGATCCAGCAACAGTTGATGGAACATTCATGTGTTGAATCTCATAAAGAGTTTATAAAGAAATGCAGAAATCCACTATGGTTGAATGCAGAGTTTTTCATCAAACTCCCTTTCAAGAATAATGCCCAAGCATGGGGTTAGGAGCAGGATGAAGTTGTCCAAAAAATAAAGCAGATGTTCCAATAGGTGAATACTTTCTATATTCCTTCAGATGGAAAGAAGATACTGCAGACTGATGCCAGCAATGAATACTGGAGTGCAGTTCTTCTAGAGGGAAAAGATGGCCATAGAAAGATATGCGGATATGCTAGCGGAAGATTCAACGATGCAGAACAACCTATCATTCCACCTTCAAGGAGATTCTTCCTATGAAGAATGGAATCAAGAAGTTCAACTTCTTCCTAATTCACACTGAATTCGTGATCGATATGGATATGAAGGCATTCTTGAAGCTGATCTAGATAAATTCGAAGATACTTCCACATTCGTAAATTCTCAGATGGGCACAATGGTTCTCGCCCCACAAATTCCAGGTAAAGAACCTGAAAAGGAAAGATAATTTCCTGGCAGACTTCCTATCCCGACCAATAAAGTTAATCGACGGGAAAGTCCATTCTGAGCTAGAACTCTCTTTTTGTTGGAGTTTTCCAGTCTTTATTTTGTCCTTGCAAGAAGTCTGACAATCAGCAAAGGAATATCGAGCACCCTATGAGATCACCAGAGGTGAAATCACTCAGGCCATCACACGGATAAGGCTAAAGGTCCCGTCAAATACTCCTTCATAGAGCTGTCAACATATGGAACAAGCCATGGCAGGAACGTCAAGTAGAAAATTCTACTTCACAAGATCGTTGAAACGGAGCTTGAATGATACGAGCTTCTTTGACTGCAAACATGGCTTCCGATGGAATCGGGTGAAGGAGGCTCAAACCCACCAGTGGCACCTCCAAATGTTGTCCCACCGAATAATGGTTGATGATGCGTGCAATACATATGTAGAATGTGGGAGCTCACCGCCTCAGATCACCCGCCAAAATTTACTACCCATATGAAGATGAAAGCGGGCCGCACTTCACATGCCATCTCATGGGCTTCCTTGGACATGTTAGGCTAGCCGTTTTATTAGGCTATTTGTTTTATTAGGCGTCTGTTGTTATTAGGCTTTGTAGATGAGTTTGCCTGGTTAAGCATGCCAAATTTATTTTTATTAGGACATGTAAATAGGAGTGCCATTTTTGTTTTGTTAGGCTATCTAGAAAGGTGTGCCGAGTCTATCTTGTATTGAGTCTTATCTTGTAGTCTCATAGCCCCTATATAATGGAGGTTAGGTTGTCCATTTTAAATCAAAGTCGAATAGAGTGGAGCACAACTAGAAGAGTCTTGTAAAAATTTCCTATGTTCAATAATATGAGTGTTTGCTAAATTCTCTCTTGTTTTTCCTTTCAAAAGGCATGGTATGGCTGATCCTTGAAGTAGTATAGGGACTCGACACATCGGGTAAGCAAGCTTTTTTCTAGTACAATAGTTTTTCGAAGTTTAAAACAGCTAAGTTTATAAGTAGAGTAAAAGATTTCTTGAGTTGTGTAGCTTGGTAAACCGTCCGGGTGGTTGTAGAAGCCATCCCTTTTTGTTGGGAAAATCTTTTATTTCTATAATGAAATTTACTATTCGACTGACTTGGCAAGCCGTCCTCTAGGGGTTTACAGAGGGCTCTGACGCATTGAAGTCGGGCACAGGGCAAAGAAATGTCAGGAAAGGCCGCGAGATTGCAGGCCCAATAGTTTTCCTATGAAGGGGGAACATACCACAAGATGAAAATATAAATGGGAGATTTCACTCTAAAACAATGTGCTAAGCTTAATTCGGGAAATCATCATTCACACTTAACATATTGGCATTGCCCAAAGCTTTATCATACTTAGAAGTACTCAATTCTCATGGAAAACTTAATTGTAAACACGGGTAGCTTCAAATCATGATTTTCATCATAACATCTCATCATTATCACATATACATCACGAATCTCACTTTTAATGAACATCTCATCAATGGGATTTAAAATTCATAAGGTTAGAAATATGATTTTTAATTGAAATCATTATAAAAATAGCGCATGATTCACAATTTGATAATAAAATCATAATCAATTCATACCCATGTGTAAAAATAGATAGTTCATGCATTCGGGTTTAAAAACCCCATAGATCAATCATGGAATTTCATACTTTTTAGAGAGGGATTGGGCATGGGTGTGGAAGAAACCACCCATTCACAACCTTACATACCTAATGGAGGCTGAATCTTACTCTCCCTTGAATGCCCAAAAGAAAATTGAAGGAGAAAACCTTGAATCACCCTTGATCACCTGTCTATCACTCTTTTATTCTTTTGCATACATAAATGAAGACTTTAGGATTGTTTCCCCCTCTTAAGCCCACCTTTCATAGCTTCAAATAACATAGTTTAGGCTTTAGGAACTTAGGAATTATGAAAAGACCCTTATGAAATTCACAGAAAATAACTTCCAGGTGGCCCTAACGGGTGACCTAACGACTCATGGCCTAGGGAAATGATTCTTTGAGTCATCCGTGAAGTACACTACTTCACCTGATCTGCAGGGCTCGTCACGAGTCATCTCACGACTCATTGTGGGTGACCACAACTCGTGGTCACTACCTGTGAAATACACTATCTCACTTCTCCAATTTCAATTTCAAGCTTGCGAACGACTCACCCCACGAATCGTGGGGACTGGCCACGACTCGTGGGGACCTTCTGTCAGGTACACTTCCCATTTTTCTTTTCCTTTCTTATTTCCCCTCCCGACGGCTGACCCAATGACTTGTGGGTCCTGACCACGACTCGTGGTCTTGCCCGTGGAGTCTCAACACTTCCAGATCTACTCACAAAACCCAGAGTATTCCCAATGAGTCACCTCATGACTTGTGGGATGTTCTCACAATTCATCTCATGACTCATTTTGAGTTTGCTGCAACAATTTCACTTTTTCCCGTTTCAACTTCCGGGTCTGATCCTTGGGCTCCCGGGGTATAACACTAATATGTCCAAGGAAGCCCATGTGATGGAATATGAAGTGGGGCCTACTTTTGTCTCCATATAAGTAGTAAATTTCGGTAGGTGACATCAGGCGGTGAGCTTCAAGATTCTGCACACGTCTTGCACACATCATCAACCATTATCCGGTGGGACAATGTTTGGAGATGTTGCTGGTGGGTTTGAGCATCCTTCACCCGAATTCCATCGGAAGCCATGTTTTCCATCGAAGAAGCTTGTATCATGCAAGCTCCATTTCAACGATCTTGTGAAGTAACATTTCCTGCTTGACGTTCCTGCCATGGCTTGCTCCATATTTTGATAGCTCTGTGAAGGAGTATTTGATGAGAAGTTTAGTCTTATCCGTGTGATGGCCTGAGTGATTTCATCTCTAGTGATCTCGTAGGGTGCTTGATATTCCTTTGCTGCATGTTAGACTTTTTTCTTAGTGAGGATGTTTATCAGTGTAGTTCCATGGTGCCTATTCCTTTGGTCAAACCTCTTTTGGAATGCACTTATTTTGCTGGAAGATAAACCTTTGTTCTTGTAGTATTCGTCTTCCAAGGACAAAATAGAGACTGTAAATCTCCAACAGAAAGAGAGTTCTAGCTCAGCATGGACTTTCCCGACGATTAATTTTATCGGTCGACGTAGCATCAATACCTTTGCATCATATGAATTCTTGAAACATTGAACCCAGTACATCAGTGGCCTAAACCACTACAGAAATATCTTCAAAGCTGGTTCAATCTTATCAAAGTCCCTAAATACATTGCACTTGAATTCCATTAGGATTTAATACTAGTGACATAAGTACTAGAAGAACCATAAGAGTTCCTGTGGAAAATTATTGGCAAGTGGTATGAACATGTGATAGAATGGGTATTCCGGGTTGACCCTATACGGCTTTAGGATGGATCCTCCGTACTTTCTAAAAACCTGTATCTCATAGAAATTCCTTCATTCGATTAGGATGGATGGATCGAATGAGTCTACATATTGACTGAACAAGTTCGGTGGATGGCTTGGCAGCCTCGACGACCTGGGACCTGGTGGGTTGGTGATCATGAATACCTAGATGGACGGTTCTTTCATCCTCTTGGGTTTCTCTGAAAAAAACCTTTTTGATAATTCATCTGGTCGGGATAGAAAATCTACCAAGTAATTATCTTTCCCTTTCAGGTGCTTCATGATCTTGGGCATAATTACATGCCCAAATGATACTTTATAACTTAGTTTTTCCTTGTTTATGTATTTAATTATGTACATTTTCATGCCTTTTTATATAAATGAGAAGAAATATTAACCAACATGATTAGTCTTTGTTTTTGAACGAAATAATGCATTGGAGGACCCAATCTATGATTTGGGGAAGTGGAGGAATGATATCGGGAGCGAAACACCAAAGTTGGAATAAATTGGGCGATTTCCAGAGGGCTTCCGCGATACCTCTGTGTCACGGAGGCAGTGCTCCGCGATACACTCCGTTTCATGGAGGCAATGCTCCGCGATACACTCCGTGTCATGGACCCATTCCATGACAGGCATAATTTTGCACAATTCTCATCTACTATAAATAGGTCCCTCAGCTCCTAAAACAGGAGAAGTCATGATTTATTTCTAAAAAACTGCCAAGGAGTGAGGGAGAAGTGGGAGAACTCACCTAGGGTTCATCAATTTCATCTTCTCTTCTACCAATTCTTGTAAGTAGGTTACTTTAATTATGTTTTCTTGTAATTATACGAACATGAGTGACTAGAACCCTCCCTCTAGGGTTGAAGCCACAAGATATGATTGTGATTTTGCGATTTTGTTTTGGTTTTAAGTTATTAATTATTGTTTTGTCTTGCATTCTGAATTATGGTTGTTTTTATGACTAATCACCATGAAAACAAGTGGGTTAAGCTTAGGTACATGCTTGAGAAAGATAACCTAGGCAAGAACAAGAGAATGTAGGGAGCAAGATTGTATCTCACGATATGATTTGTGTTAGGATAGAAATATACCTAATACCTTGCTTGGTTGATAAAATGGGATGAGCTAGACACCAACTTAGAATTATCACATCACCACTCGAAGAAGTAGTTGTGAGGCTACGTTGAGTTAAATGATTAGAGGTATGAAAGTCCCTAATCAAGAGCATAAACCCCATAAGCCACATCCACATAGTGAATTGCCCACGAACTAGAAATAACATCCTCTCTCAACAATGTAGTAGTGAGGCTAGTTTGTCGTGTTTAGAGGTTCGAAAGACCATGAACATGCTATTCCAATTATGTGAGACAACAATTGATAGTTTCATACTTAAACCATTGCAAATCGTAGTATCACATGATTGTCTGGCTTTAACTCTAGGTGCTCCTTAAATTAATTCAGAGTATTTCGTTAACCGTCCCTAGACTTAATTAACTCTAGCGAAAACTTCTACAATCAACACTTGCGGCATTTAATGTCACACTTGAACTTGATAGTTAGATGAATTGGTCCAGTCCCTGTGTTTCGACATCCGGATCTTAAAAAGGGCCACTGTATTACTTGTACGACCCGTACACTTGCGGGCACATCAAGTTCTTGGCGCCATTGTCGAGGACTGGTAATTGGTAAAATTATTTTCTTAGTGTTAGTTTACAAATTCTATATAAGTGTTGACAACTTGATCTTAGCCTATCTGTTGCAGATATTGAATTCTTCTGAATGCTGGCAAGAGATAAGGAGTTGGTGGATTCATATATAGAGACGGAAAGACAATTTCATTTTCAAAGAAGGGAAGCTCTAGAGAAGAAGCTACAGTTGCTAAGACAGGCAATTCTGGAGCAAAAACAGAATCCACCACTTGTGAGGGAAGTTTTAGTGCCCGAGGAAATGGCAGCAAGGCTGGTTCCTGAAGTGGCAATCCCACATGCTAACAATGTTACATCTAGTATTCTTAGACTAGAGCCAGGAGGGAGGTTTGAGCTTAAATAGAACATGGTGCAGTTGTTGCACACCAGCGTTGGAGTACCAGTTTGGACAACTAGCTGGAGCTCAAAACACCAGGCCCAGAGGAGGACTACCAAGTGACACTGACCTAAATCCCAAGCAGGTCAATGCAGTACCATAAGGAGTGGATTACAACTCAAGGAGGTGGAACTAGAAAGACCACCTCAGAAATCAGGAGCAGTGGAAAAAGATGGGGAACATGATGATGAGAGTGGGAAGGAGAAGGCAGCCGAGGCAGAAAGACCACCACCCCCGTTCCCTCAAAGATTAAAGAAGCACAAGGAGGAAGCTTGTTTTAAAAAGTTCATAGAGGTGCTGAAATAGGTACACATTAATTTACCTTTGGTTGATGTTTTGCAGGGAGTGCTGAAATATGCAAAGTATATCAAGGACATCGTAGCAAACAAAAGCAGATTGACGGAGTATGCTACGGTGGCGCTTACTGAGGAGTGCACTTCCCGGACACAGAACAGGTTGCCAACAAAGCTCAAGGACCCTGGGAGCTTTACCATTAAGATCACAATCGGGCAAAGTATCCGAGCTCGCGGACTATGTGATTTGGGAGCGAGCATAAACTTAATGCTGACATCGGTGTTAAAGAAGTTGGGGCTGGGCAATCCTAGACCAACTACAGTGATCTTGCAGTTAGCAGACCATTCTTAGACAAGACCAGATGGTATTGTGGAGGATGTGCTAGTGCAAATGGGCTCCCTCATTTTCCCGGTAGATAATATTATATTGGATTTTTAGCTGGATGCGGAAGTCCCATTTATTTTGGGACGTCCTTTCTTGGCAACCGGGAGAGCGTTGATTGATGTAGCTGTGGGGCAGCTAACCATGCGAGCGCATGATAAAGTGGAGGTGTTTGATGTGTATAAGGCCATGAAGCTTCCGGCCATTTATGAGGAGCTATCAGCAATCAATGTGTTAAATCAGGAAGCAATCCTTCAGATTGTTAATTCTCAAGATCCATTGGAGAGAGCTTTCATGAGCTCTGATCATTTCGGAGATAGAGATACTTATGAGATGGTGCAAATGTTGAACGAATCAAAATGGTTTCTAAGGAAGCAAGACTTTCAGCCAGTGATGAGGTCCCTGGAACCATTGCCAAAACCATCCATTGAGGAACCACCAAAACTGGAGTTGAAGACATTGCCTCCACATCTGAAATATGTATTTTTCGGGGAAGATGACACCTTGCCAGTCATCATCTCCGCAGAACTGACGGAGGCATAGATAAAGGATGCATTGGTGGTTCTCAAGAGGAGGAAGAAAGCAATGGGCTAGCAAATGTCAGACATTAGGGGAATCAATCCAGCCTTTTGCACACATAGAATTTTTATGGAGGAAGGAGCAAAGCGAACTGTACAACATCAGTGGAGGTTAAATCCGGTGATGAAGGATGTGGTTAGGAAGGAAGTGATCAAGTGGCTTGATGCAGGTGTGGTCTATCCCATTTCAGACAGTGAATGGGTCAGTCATGTTCAGTGTGTCCCAAAGAAAGGAGGGATGACTGTGGTCACCAACGAGAAGAATGAGCTGATTCCTACACGCACAGTCAAAGGCTGGAGAATTTGCATGGACTACAGAAAGCTCAATCAGACCACGAGGAAAGATCATTATCCCATCCCATTTATTGATCAGATATTGGACAGGTTGGCAGGTCAAGAATACAATTGTTTCCTTGATGGATATTCTAGCTATAACCAAATAGCCATAGCACCGGAGGACCAGGAGAAGACCACTTTCACATGTCCTTATGGGACATATGCTTTCAGGAGGATGCCATTTGGTCTATGCAATGCACCCGCCACATTCCAGAGATGTATGATAGCGATCTTTCATGATATGGTGGAAGATTTCGTCGAGGTATTTATGGATGATTTTTCTATTTTCGGTAATTCATTTGCTACATGTTTGCAGAATCTTGACAGCGTGCTAGCTCGTTGTGAAGACTCCAACCTTGTACTCAACTGGGAGAAATGTCATTTTTTAGTCAAGGAGGGTATCGTCCTTGTCCATATGGTGTCTTGTAAGGGGTTGGAAGTCGATCGTACAAAGATCGAAGTGATTGAAAAGCTACCACCACCTGTGTCAGTGAAGGGTGTTCACAGTTTTCTCGGACATACAGGGTTCTACAGAAGGTTCATCAAGAACTTCTCTAAAATTTCTAGACCAATATGTAGGTTTCTAGAAAAAGAGGTGAAGTTCGAGTTTGATGAGGATTGTGTTAAATCATTCGAGGAGTTGAAACAGAAGTTTATAGAAGCACCTATTCTTATTTCTCCGGATTGGGAGCAACCATTTGAATTAATGTGTGATGCAAGCGATGTGGCTGTAGGAGCTGTATTGGGGCAGTGGAGGAATAGAATTTTTCATTCCATTCATTATGCAAGCAAAACACTGGATGCATCCCAAGTCAATTATACTGTCACTGAAAAGGAGATGCTAGCATTGGTGTTCGCGTTTGATAAATTTAGGTCCTACTTGGTGGGTTCTAAAGTAGTGATTTATACCGATCATGCAGCGATTTGGTATCTGTTTAACAAGAAGGATGCAAATCCCAAGATGATTAGGTGGATCTTGTTGTTACAATAGTTTGACCTAGAGATTCAGAACAGAAAGGGGATCGAGAATCAAGTGGCAGATCACCTATCGCGATTGGAAAGCCAGTTGCATGTGAAGGAAGGTGACAGCATCAAGGAAGAGTTCCCGGATGAGTAGCTCTTGGCAATAAGGGAAGTTGAAATCCCTTGGTATGCAGACATTGTGAATTTTCTGGTAAGTGGAGTCTATCCACCAGAGGCTACGGCTCAGCAGAGAAAGAAGTTGAGACATGATTGCAAGTTTTGCATTTGGGATGAGCCATACTTGATGTGCCTGCAAGTGTACGGGTTGTACAAGTAATACAGTGACCCTTTTTAAGAGCCGGATGTCGAACCCACAGGGACTGGACCAATTCAGATAACTATCAAGTTCAAGTGTGACATTAAATACCGCAAGTGTTGATTGTAGAAGTTTTCGGTAGAGTTAATTAAGTCTAGGGACGGTCAACGAAATACTCTGAATTAATTTAAGGAGCAACTAGAGTTAAAGCCAGATAATCATGTGATACTACGATTTGCAATGGTTTAAGTATGAAACTATCAATTGTTGTCTCACATAATTGGAGTAGCATGTTCATGGTCTTTCGAACCTCTAAACACGACAAACTAGCCTCACTACTACATTGTTGAGCGAGGATGTTATTTCTAGTTCGTGGGCAATTCACTATGTGGATGTGGCTTATGGGGTTTATGCTCTTGATTAGGGACTTTCATACCTCTAATCATTTAACTCAACGTAGCCTCACAACTACTTCTTCGAGTGGTGATGTGATAATTCTAAGTTGGTGTCTAGCTCATCCCATTTTATCAACCAAGCAAGGTATTAGGTATATTTCTATCCTAACACAAATCATATCGTGAGATACAATCTTGCTCCCTACATTCTCTTGTTCTTGCCTAGGTTATCTTTCTCAAGCATGTACCTAAGCTTAACCCACTTGTTTTCATGGTGATCAGTCATAAAAACAACCATAATTCAGAATGCAAGACAAAACAATAATTAATAACTTAAAACCAAAACAAAATCGCAAAATCACAATCATATCTTGTGGCTTCAACCCTAGAGGGAGGGTTCTAGTCACTCATGTTCGTATAATTACAAGAAAACATAATTAAAGTAACCTACTTACAAGAATTGGTAGAAGAGAAGATGAAATTGATGAACCCTAGGTGAGTTCTCCCACTTCTCCCTCACTCCTTGGCAGTTTTTTAGAAATAAATCATGACTTCTCCTGTTTTAGGAGTTGAGGGACCTATTTATAGTAGATGAGAATTGTGCAAAATTATGCTTGTCGTGGAATGGGTCCATGACACGGAGTGTATCGCGGAGCACTGCCTCTGTGACACGAAGTGTATCGAGGAGCACTGCCTCCGTGACACGGAGGTATCGCGCAAGCCCTCTGGAAATCGCCCAATTTATTCCAACTTTGGTGTTTCTCTCCCGATATCATTCCTCCACTTCCCCAAATCATAGATTGGGTTTTCCAATGCATTATTTCCTTCAAAAACAAAGACTAATCATGTTGGTTAATATTTCTTCTCATTTATATAAAAAGGCATGAAAATGTGCATAATTTAATTACATAAACAAGGCAAAACTAAGTTATAAAGTATCACTTGGGCATGTAATTATACCCAAGATCACAACCCCACACTTAAAGTCTTGTTCGTCCTCGAACAAACCTTTTACATCTCATGCACATGAAGACTCACACGTAGCTAATTTAACAAGACAATTCAAGCTACAACTACAATGACTGTTTAAGATACAACTAAAAATAGAGCATGCACGATTTAATCATTGAAATGAAATACAACTATGTTAAGACTTCCTAACCTCAAGAATTGACTCTCAATCTAAGCAACTCATGCAAATCAACTGATCAAGAAATCCAACATGAATGCTATCCTTCATTAAACATGTGCCCTCACCACAAGAGAGTTACCCATTTTCACTCATGAATCTTCAAATCACACCATGTATGGGTATATGAATAAAAATTACGCTCTCTCTCTCAAAGAATTCACATGCATCATGTAGTGACCCATAAGCTTGCCCTTAGTGTTTACTCCACTAATTTAAGGATGTATGAATGTAAGATCAATTAGGACTTAATGGGTTGTAATGTAAGCTAAGGGACGGGTAGGTACTATTCTGGCCAGTAATAGTGACTATCTTCCCCAAGCGCTTTTAATAACTTCAACCTTCATTAAGGATATCTCTTCTCTTACTTCACCCTCATTCTTTTCAAACCTGAATATTTTTTCTTCTTCTTGTTCCCATTTCTTTAAGCACACTCATCTTATAGTAAGGAGTACTTACGCAACTTTTTCATTCATTTATTTTCTTACTCCCTACCAATAATCAAGCATTTTCAAACACGTGCACCCTTGACCTTTCTCAACTTTTACAACTGCTACTTTTCCTTCTTTTTCATGCTTCTCACTCCTTCACTCTTTTGGATTTTTCCCTTAAGCGCTTAGGAGTTTTGGATCAAATTCAAGGCTAATGAAAGAAAACGGATTAAGCTTATGTTGTAGCTATCAAAGAATAGGCTTAAGGCTCAATGGGGTTAACTAGGATTAAATATTCAAGGTAGGTAAAGTGAGGGAAAACATTTAGGTTCATTCAAAGAAATGCCAAAATCATCTCCTACAATTCACATCCTTCATTTCGTTTTATATACACACCAGGCAAGTTCTAGACATTCCACAATAGCATGGATTATTCGAAAAACTTACACTCACAGCACATGCTCAATTCAAGACTTATTCCGCATACGCTTAACTCAGCTAATCACAAGAATTCAAAATTAAGCTTCAATCACATTGAGTCAAATTCACGAGCCCAAGTGTCTCAAACAAAGTTATACACTTCTTACATGCTTCAACACTAACCACACTTGTATCTTACAATCATGTATAGCACATAACAAGAACATCAAGCCATCAATTAACTACGGGTTCAAAAACCAAAACCTATTGACTAATTTTCCTCAAGACGGTCGTCATCCATCCATCGTCGGAAATAGTCTCTATCTATGACTAAAAACATTATATACAGATAAAGAATTCTTCGGTTCAAAGACCCCCCATCAGAAAAGAACCGAAAAGAAAAACCCACGAGTGATGAAGTCATGCTTGACTCACAAAAATTTTTCAAATATTTCTCACAAGCATTACATTCACCGAAAATCGTTTAGCACAAAAAATTTGAAATTTCCCTTGAAATTTCCCTCACCCCACACTTGAATCATGCTATGTCCTCATAGCATCAAATTAACATTTAAAGAGGGTGAGAAATACTCCCTGATGCCTTTAGGCCTACCTAACAGCATGTTTATCTTCAACTTTGCACAAGTGGGTGATCGACCCCACACTTTTTCTCTTCCATGCTTGTTAGCTTCCTCCTCCACGGGTACTCAGACTGCCCCTCCATCTGTGCTTAACTTTCCACCAAAAACAACACAAGATGAAAAATAAATAAAATCAACACAAATGCAAGAAATTAAAATGGTACCTGTGGTACCCTTGGATTGCCTCCCAAGCAGCGCCTAATTTTACGTCGCGGCACGACGTATCAAGTTTCACCACTTTTTCCTTCACCTTGAGGATATGAATCTCACCCCTAATTTCTTCTCTAATTTTCTCTTATGCTCACGGGGTTGTGGTGAAAAATTCAAAGGACCAAAGAATAGATGTTGCCTTTGGCATTTATTGGTCCTTAAGTAAGTGAAGTCATTCTTTCCTTCAGAATCAACAAATTTCAAAATATAGGGGGCTTGTTCCTCCTCTAGACCTTTCTCTACAAGCTTGGAAGACTCTGTTTCTAGTTTGTCAACCAAACTTAATGTCGAGAAATGCTTTGAGTGAAGTACAATACACCTCAACTCTAAAACTGCATTGTGATTGACCTACTTACTTGTATACACCTTCTCCACATCAACATCTAACTCCCCAAGAATGTTAAATGGTTGGAACTCTGTCTCTTCTTCCATGAATGGATTGGCCATATGTGTGAGACCATCACGAGAACTCTCAAGAGCTTCTAATTGTTGGGCTTCTTCCAAGAACTCACCCTTTTCTTCTTCTTGTAGTTCCTATTGAGTATCACATAAGACTTTTACTTGCAAATCACCGCAAGCTTCAGCCTCAGCCATCATCTCCATGAACTTGGCGCTTATCATTTCTAGGGCCTCTCCATTTTCCTCTTGCTGAATTCTCAATGCTTCCCTCTCCTCCTTCATTGCTTTTGTTTGCTCAAGGATCTGTTTTAGCATGTCTTCTATTCGAGCTTGGCGTTCCAAGTCCTCATTTTCATCATGCCTATAATTAGCAAAAACAACAGAAGGATCATCGTAGGGGCTTGGGGAAGGGGAGTATGCATTCGGACAACCATCCCAATGGCCATCTTGACCACAACATATATTGCAAGTGTGTGCATTTGGGCAACCATTTCAATGGCCATTTTGACCACCACATATATTACAAGTATTACAGTGTTGCCATAAGAGGGGTCCTCCGCAATTCAGACAAGACTCATCAAAATAAGAGTATCCACCATTTAACCCATTTATATTCCATGATGTCATGTTAAGAAGGGTATCAGATTAAAAATAAAAATTTAAAATAAATCTAAAACTATTAAAAGAAAAAAAAAATTCAACACTTAAGAAAATTTAAAAATCACACAAAAACAGACAAATTCACTGAACTTCGTCGAGTCCCCAGCAACGGCGCCAAGAACTTGTTCGGTGCTGTAGTGACTACACACAAGTGCACGTGGTCGAACAAGTAGTAAAGTGGCTTATGTAAAGCCAAGTATCGATCCCACAGGGACTGAACTACGGTACTAATTAACTTAAACGTCAGTGAACTATGTCTTTATGAATGCAGAAAACCAATTAAACAATATTTTGAGAGTTAAGTTTGCTAAGTAATAAAAATCTAAGTTAATATTATAATTTGAGTCTGAACAATAGTAACGAGCAAGCTGAGGTTAAAACAAGCATGCAGGGAAGTAATTTATCAATTCAATTCAGCTAATCTTTTCTTCGGTTGCTAGTCAAGAATTATTGCCTATGGATTGGATCTTTCGACTCCTATCCAATTAAGTATCATGAAAACTTAATCTACATTTCTATGATAAAAGAATTTCATGCTCTAGCCATACAATACTGATTCCTTAATTTACTAATAAGACTTTTAGATATATTTCTATTCTGAATGTAAATCAATTCTCAATTTTCTAAGCTAAGAAGAGATCATATCCTACCAATTCACATCTTTCCAATTTCTTTCCTTTTCAAAATCAAAATTGGATTTCTAGATATACATTAACATTGGCCAAACGATAATGTAGTAAAAATAAGAATTTATAGAACAACCATTGAAGAAAAGATGAAAACTGAAATGAACAACAATTACATTCCACTACAGTTGTTCTTAACCTCATCAAGAAGTGAATTAGCCACTCATTTGTGGATTAAACATCATCAAATAAGTAGAATTCATACAAACAATTGAGATAAAAGAGAAAGAGATAGAGAAGAACCCTAGAATTTTCGTCCTTTCAACTGCCTGTAACCCACGTTCTTGCTCAACCCAGTCAAAGTTGTTTAAGATAAAACCTAAGTGTGCTATTTATACTCTTTAGAATTTTTTCCAGAATAAAAAGCAACGTGGCACAGAGTGTATAGCGGAGAACTCCCTCCGTGCCACGGGGGTATCGCGGACACTCATTGGAAGTCGGCTCCTCAGCAATTTCACCTCAGAATGGCACGGCTTGCATCGTGGAGCTTTGCCTCCGTGCCACGGTGCTATCACGCACCTTCACTGGAACTTGATGTTCCAGGTAATTGTACTCAATGTGACACGAAGTGCATCATGGAGCACTGCCTCCGTGTCACGGAGGTAACACGAACCTCCACCTGGAAATTGCCAAAATTATTTCATCCGAGGCAGAATGCCTCCACGATGTCAGCGTGACACGGCTCCATCGCGGAGCCCTTATTTTGCTGCTCTCCCTTGTCATTTTCCACTCCTTGTTTCCAAGTTCATTCCCGATCTTCACCAACATGTACATTAGCTTCCAAAATTTCCTTTTACCTGCAAAAGAACACTAATCATGTTGGTTATAAATCCACATTTAACTAAAAAACACATGAGAATGTACACATAACGATAGATAACCAAGTCAAAATGTAGCATTTGAGTATCAATTGGGCATGCAATTCTGCCCAAGATCACTTCACTTGGAATTTATAGGGGGAGAACCATTGTGCCTATATGAGAATTTGCGGATATGGAAGTATCTTCGAATTTACCTTGATCATCTTTGAGAATGCGTTCATATCCATCTCGATCAAGAATTTAGTGCGAATTAGGAAGAAGTTGAACTTCTTGATTCCATTCTTCGTAGTAAGAATCTACTTGAAGGTGGAATGATAGTGTTGTTCTACATCTTTGAATCTTCCGCTAGCATATCTGCATATCTTTCTATGGCCATCTTTTTCCTTTAGAAGAACTGCTCCAGTATTCATTGCTGGCATTAGTGTATAGTATCTTCTTTCCATCTGAAGGAATATGGAGAGTCTTCACCTATTGGGACATCTTCTCTATTTTGTGAGATTCAGCACGTGAATGTTCCATCAACTATTGCTCGATCTCTTTGATCTGGTCATCCTCGGTGATCTAGAATAGGTATGAAACTTTTGAGTATTGCTTGAATTGCTTTTGAACTCAATTCCACTGGCTCCGATGTGGAGTCGAAGCTTGATTTGTCTGAAGATGTCAAACCCAATGATTAGATCCTATCTTGGGACATATGATCTGAACACTTTGTTTTGAACTTTAATCCTAGAAAGAACTCAATGGTTATTGGGTGTTTTGTGATGAACGTGGTTGTTATTATTTCATTTGATGCGGTGTTGAAGTTCTTGAAATGGAAAATCCATTGATCATCAGGAAGGACTATTGGATTCATCAGTGATGATGCACACTAGTATCCATGAATGCAATGACCTTAATCGGCTTGTCCCATTTGGATGGATAAACATTTAGTTGGACTTGAGGAATATTGATAATGTTGTTGATTTCTTCCTAAGCCTCCGAAATCCGGTAATGTTCATGCCCGTGTTCTTGATATACATCCATGGAAAAAAGGGTGTCCTCTGATGGTTCATCTTCTGCTGAAAGAACTAATTCAAGATTATTGTCCTTGACATCAGCATACTCTTCTGTCTCGGTAAGAAGTCGGATAGATCTTTTAGTGTGAGGACAGTTCATTGCAAAGTGTCTGATCTTGTGGAATATGAAGCATCTACCATTCTTCTTGAACCTGCCTGGATGCTTTCTCCTGAAGTATTTTGTTCACCTGGTGAATTTGGATCTTTCGCTGGTAGGCTTTGGCCATTTGAACTTCTTTTATTTCTTAAATCTGCTTGACCTTGTGGGGGCATAGCAAGAGCAGCTGGACCCGGTGATTAGGTCAGTTCTTTTGTAAGCTTTATTAAGTGTTGGATTGTTGTAAATGATCTACTTCAGAATAGATCTCTTTGTACAAATATCTTCTAACGCCATGAAAATTGCTTGCCTTATATAGCCAACTTGGGCGATTGTGATTGATTGGAACTTCTCCTCGACAATCACCATGGTTCATCCTGCTAACATATTCAGCAAGGATGAAACGAAGGCTTGCTTCAGATTGGCATCTCTACCTAGTTCGAAGTATATTTTTGCCATCATCTGGAAATGGATATCAACGACATCTCTGTTGAATGATACACATTTCATCTTGAAGAATTGTCTTCATACCTTTTCTTGTTGTTGTCCTGTATCTCCAAAAAAGTCTTCATGTAAAATTCTGATGTTGAAAGAAAAGTCTTGGCACGTGAGGAAAGTATTATTATCATGTATCCACAGTGCAATTCACCAATCTCTAAAGATGTCAGAGAACCTTGGCGTGAAATCTGACAGGATTTGATACTTCTCTCGCTCTACCTCGTGTTTCATCACCATCTAATTAATAAAATCTTTGATCCTTTGAGGCCATTTCAAAACCTTGACATCATCGAGAGTGAAAGTATGGAACCCAGTTTAAACTAATTCTGGCATTGGTTGATCTGGTCTTCTTTTTGGAATTGGGTCATCTATCATCCTGTCTTGGACATTATCAACTTCAGAAACTTCTGGTTCTCTTGGTCGGTTATCTTATATCGGAGGATTGTCTTCCTCAAAGGTGTCTGGTGAGAGATTCTAACTTGACTCAGTCTCCGTTTCTTTAGTTTCATCAGTAGGATCCTATATGTTGTCTCTTCAGTACTGGATCCTGTGCTATCATCTTCTTCCAAGTCATAGAGGTCTGGAATAACTTGATCTGAGATCAAAAAGTTTTCTGGATTTGGCTCTTTGGAACTTTTTCCAACCTCTTTCCTTCTTTTGGCCTGCTTTTCCACTGCAAGAGCATCTTTCATTTCCCAAACCCATTTTGCAATGTCAAACTCAGTTTCCTCTTTGGATTTTTGAGTTTAGGATATGGGTTCTTGTGTAATGAAAGGAGAGGTAGTACTAGGACGGGCCAATTTAGGTGATGTGTATGTCTGGGGTGACATAGGGAAAAAGGAGGACTTTGGAGAGTAGCTTTGGGTTCTTTGTGTCTCAAAGGTCCATGTCTCAGTTGTTTTATCTGTTCTTTGATATCAACCATCTCTTTTTGCTTTTGTGAAAAGAAGTGGAAAAGTGAGGTGCCTGGTGGACAGATCTCATACTACATATTCTGCAGACGCAATTCCAAGGCTCGAATAAGACCGGCATGTTGATTGGATGTCTGTTCCACTTTCTTCTCAATGTTCTCTACCTTGCTCATCATCTTGTTCTATGTGTGAGCAATGTTCTTTAGGGAAGTGCCGTTGTTGGTAAGCACATTTTTCTGGCAGATTGAATTTTCTGATTGCCAGTTGATTGTAGCCTCAATATCACTTATTGGTGGCTTTTCTCCAGTGAGCAACACAACATTTTTCTTTGGTATTTTTGGTGCATGGTTTACACCATCTTTTTCAAAAGGTTGTTGTGAAGGGAATTCTAGAGTATAACTGGAGCTGGATGGAGTCATCATAAGAATTTGAGGATTGTGAGTTTTTTTGGCTGGAGTAGGTTGAGTTGGCCAATCTTGAGGTTTGTAGGAGACAAGGAATTCATATTTTCCAGGATGGCTCAGGGAACCGATAGATGGATCTCCATCTTCATATCGCTTATGAAATTCCTTTTCTTAGCATCTCCCCTTCTTCTTTTTAGGTTTGACTTTCTTCTCTACATATTCAACTTCATCCTCCAGACAATCTTGGAAGTCACATTCGATATCCCAAGGGCAATGCCTAGTGAAGGGACATTTGAACCACCATATGTCACAACCTTCATGATTGAACTGTTTGATCCAATCATGTTCTCTCATGACAGCTAGAAGGCTCCAATCGAATGGATCCTCTTCATCTTCAGGCAAAGGTTCGGATGTAGGCTAGTACTACTGGGGTTTTACAGGGGACCCTGATGCACATAAGTCGGGCACAAGGAAAACAAACGGCAGAAAAGGCAGCTAGATTGCAGGAATAATAGTTTTCCTATGAAGGGGGACTGGGCTTCAACATCCCGAAGGACGGCTAGCCATACAACCTGGCTCCAACATCCTGAAGACAGCTTGCCAAGTCAGTCGAACTGTAAATTTCATCATAGGCATAGAATATTTTCCCTACAAAAGGGGTTGGCTTCCACACCTACCAGGAAGGTTTGTCAAGCTACACAACTCGGAAAATCTTTTACTCTTCTTATAAATTTAGCTATTTATAAACTTTGAAACACTATTGTACTTGGAACAAGATTTCTTACCCAATGTGTCGAGTCCCTATACTACTTCAAGGATCAGCCATACCATGCCTTTTGAAAAGAAGAACAAGAGAGAATTTGGCAAACACTCATATTATAGAACATAGGAAATTTTTACAGACTCTTTAACTGCGTTAAACACTATTCGACTCTAATTTACAATGTACAACCTGGCCTCCTTTATATAGGGGTTAGGAGACTACAAGATAAGACCCAATACATGATAGACTCGGCACACGTTTCTAGACAGCCTAACAAAATGAAAACGGCACACCTATTCACATGGCCAATAAAAATAAATCTGGCACACTTAACTAGGAAAACTCATCTACAAAGCCTAATAACAACAGATGCCTAAAAAGAATGGCCTAATAAAATTTCTAGCCTAAAATGACCAAGGAAGCCTATGTGATGGCATGTGAAGTGGGGCCCGCTTTCATCCTCATATGGGTAGTAAATTTCAGCGGGTAATTTAACGTGGTGAGCTTCTAGATTCTTGGACATGTCATCAACCATTATCCAGTGGGACAATGTTTGGAGGTGATCCTGGTGGATTTGAGCATCATTCACCCAGAATCCATCAGAAACCATGTTTGCCATCGAAAAAGCTCGTATCATGCAAGCTCCGTTCCAAACGATCTTGTGAAGTAGCATTTTCTACTTGACGTTCCTACCATGGCTTGCTCCATATTTTGAAAGATCTATAAAGGAGTATTTGACGGGATGTTCAGCCTTATTAGTGCGATTGCCTGAGTGATTTCATATCTGTTGATCTCCGAGGGTGCTTGATATTCCTTTGCTGCTTGTCAGAATTCTTTCCAGTAAGGATGTTTATCAGTGTGGTTCCATGGCGTCCATTATTTTGGCCAAACATCTTTTGGAATGCATTTATTTTGCTGGAATACAAAGCTTTGTGTTTCATAGTACTCATCTTTTAAGGACAAAATAGGGATTGGAAATCGTCAATGGAAAGAGCATTCTAGCTCAGCATGGACTTTCCCGTCAATTAAATTTATCGGTCGACATAGCATAAGTACCTTTGCATTGTATGAATTCTTGAAACATTGAACCCAGTACTACCGTGGCCTAAACCACTATAGGAATATCTTCAAAGTTGGTTCAATCTTGTCAAAGTCCCTGAATACATTGCACTTGAATTTAAATTCCATTAGGATGTAATACATGTGACATAAGTATCAAAAGAACCATAAGAGTTCCTGTGGAAAATCATTGGCAGGTGGTATGAACACATGACAGAACAGGTACTTCAGTTGACTCCATACGGCTTTAGGATGGATCGTACATGCTTTCTAAAAATTTGTAGCTCATACAAAGTCCGTCGTTCGATCAGGATGGATGGATCGAATAGGTCTACATATTGACTGAACAAGTTGGTGGATGGCTTGGCAACCTCGACCACTTGGGTCCTGGTAGGTTGGTGATCATGAATACCTAGCTGGCTAGTTTCTTCATCTTCTTGGGTTTCTCTGGAAAAAACCTTTTTGTTAATTCATCCAGTTAGGATAGGAAGTCTGCCAGGAAATTATCATTCCCTTTCAGGTGCTTCACCTGGAATTTGTAAGGCGAGAACAATTGTGCCCATCTGAGAATTTGTGGATGTGGAAGTATCTTCAGATATATATGGATCATCTTTGGGAATTCCTTCATATCCATCTCGATCAGGAATTCAGTATGAATTAGGAAGAAGTTGAAATTCTTGATTCCATTTTTCACCAAGAATCTCCTTGAAGGTGGAATGATAGTGTTGTTCTGCATCTTTGAATCTTCCTCTAGCATATTGGCATATCTTTCTATGGCCATCTTTTTCCTCTAGAAGAACTACACTTCTATATTCATTGCTGGCATCAGTCTGCAATATCTTCTTTCCGTCTGAAGGAATATGGAGAGTCTTCACCTATTGGAACATCTGCTTTATTTTTGGAGAGCTTCATCCTACTCCTTACCCCATGCTTGGGCATTCTTCTTGAGATATTTGTAAGTGGAGAAATATATGTAGAGACTTCAGGAATAAAATTTCTAACATAATTTTTCACCGCTAAAAATTGTTGAAGTTGCTTTGTGGTGAAGTTGGTGTCTGGAAATCTGAGTAGTTCCTAACATATGTTCGGACCTAGAATGTATGCTCCATTGCTAAAATACATCCCTAAGAAATCAATTTCTTTTTGAACAAGAACCATTTTCTTTACAGATAGCATGGGGCCACTTGCTCTAACTATATCATGAAAATGATAGAGTAAGGCAAGGTGTTCCTCTAGAGTATCACTGAAAAATATGATATCGTCAATGTATACTAGTAATGTTTTGAGGATAGGCTGAACGATTTTGATCATGGCTTTTTTGAATAGAGAGGGTGCAGGTTTCAGCCCAATTAGCATAACCTTCCATTGGAAGTGTTGGTCAGGAATGCAAAATCCTATTTTTGGTCTTTCCTCATGATGTATCCCCAATTGCCAAAATCCATATTTAAGATCAAACTTGGAAAAATATCTAGCTTTGGATAAGTGTGAAAATAGGGTAAGATATTTGGTATAGGGAATTTATCATCTTCGAGGAAATGGTTGAGTGGCTGGTGGTTTATGACTAATCTGAGTTTACCTCTTGTCTGTTCAGCTCTCTTGTTGACATAGAAAGCTTCGCATGCCATTGAGAGTCAGATGATTCGATCAGTCCAAACTTCATGAGCTCAGCACACTCCTTCTTTGCAAGATGAAGGTGCTCTGTATTCATGCTAGAGTGGCTTGCCTTGATTGGGTTGATATTTTCATTCTTCTTGAAAGGGAGTTTGATGAAAAACTCTTCATTCAACCATAGTGGATTTCTGCATTTCTTCATAAACTCCTTTTGAGATTCAGCATATGAATGTTCCATCAACTATTGTTCGATCTCTCTGATCTGCTCGTCCTCAGTGATCTAGAATAGGCGTGGCACTTCTGAGTATGGTTTGAATTGCTTTTCGAATGCTATTCCATAGGCTCCAATGTGGAGTCGATCGTTGAGTTATCTAAAGATGTCAAACCCAATTATGAGATCTTTTATGGGAAGATCAAATCCGAACAACTTTGTTCTAAACTTTAATCCTGGGAAGAACTCAATGGTTATCGGGTGTTTCGTGGTTGTCAGGATTCCATTTTGCTCTTCCCTCCAAAAGGATGCACTAGCTCTAATACCAATGGGGTTTACAGAGGGCTCTGACGCTCAGAAGTCGGGCATTGGGCGAGGAAATGACAGGAAGGGCCGCGAGATTGCGGGAAGAATAGTTTTCCTACGAAGGGGGACTAGGCTTCTACATCCCGAAGGACATCTTACCATAAAACCCTGCTTCAACATCCTGGAGGACGGCTTGCCAAGTCAGTCGAACAGTAAATTTCATCATAGATATAAAAGATTTCCCTACAAAAGGGGTTGGCTTCTACATCCACCCGGACGGTTTGCCAAGCTACACAACTCGAGAAATCTTTTACTGTACTTATAAATTTAGTTGTTTATAGACTTTGGAAAACTATTATACTTGGAACAAGCTTTCTTACCTGACGTGTCGAGGCCCTATACTACTTCAAGTATCAGTCATACCATGCCTTTTTAAAGGAAGGACAAGAGAGAATTTAGCAAACACTCATATTATTGAACACAAGAAATTTTTACAAGACTCTTCTAGCTGAACTCAACTCTATTCGACTCCAATTTACAATGGACAATCAAACCTCCTTTATATAGGGGTTAGTAGACTACAAGATAAGACTCAATATAAGATACACTCGGCACACCTTTCTAGATAGCCTAACAAAACAAAAACGGCACACCAATTTACATGGCCTAATAACAAATCTGGCACACTTAACTAGGCAAACTCATCTACAAAGCCTAATAACAATAGACACCTAATAAAACAAACAGCCTAACAAAATGGCTAGCCTAATATGTACAAGGAAGACCATGTGATGGCATGTAAAGTGGGGCCCGCTTTCATCCTTATATGGGTAGTAAATTTTGGTGGGTGATGTGAGGTGGTGCGCTTCCAGATTCTTTACACGTCTTGCACATGTCATCAACCATTATTCGGTGGAACAATGTTTAGAGGTGCTTCTGGTGGGTTTGGGCATCCTTCACCTGGATTCCATCGGAAGCCATGTTTTCCGTCGAAGAAGCTCGTATCATGCAAGCTCCATTTCAATGATCTTGTGAAGTAGCATTTTCTTCTTGACGTTCCTGCCTTGGCTTGCTCCATATTTTGACAGCTCTAAGATGGAGTATTTGATGAAACGTTCAGTCTTATCTGTGTGATAGCCTAAGTGATTTCATCTCTAATGATCTCGTAGGGTGTTTGATATTCCTATGTTACTTGTAGGACTTCTTCAGGATGTTTATCAGTGTGGTTCCATGGTGCCCATTCTTTTGGACAAACCTCTTTTGGAATGCACTTATTTTGCTGGAAGATAAACCTTTGTGCTTCATAGTATTTGTCTTCCAAGGAAAAAATATAGACTGAAAATGGCCAAAAGTAAGAGAGTTCTGGCTCAGCATGGACTTTCCCGTCGATTAACTTTATCGGTTGACGTAGCATGAATACCTTTGCATCGTATGAATTCTTGAAACATTGAACCTAGTACTTCCGTGGCCTAAACCACTGTAGAAATATCTTCAAAGCTGGCTCAATCTTGTCAAAGTGCCTGAATACATTGACCTTGAATTCCATCAGGATGTAATACTGGTGACATATTTACTAGAAGAACCATAAGATTTCCTATGGAAAATCATTGGAAAGTGGTATGAACACGTGAAAGAACGGGTATTTAGGGTTGACTCCATATGGTTTGAGGATGGATCCTCCATACTTTTTGAAAACCTATAGCTCATAGAAAGTCCGTCGTTCGATCAGGATGGATAGATCGAATAGGTCTACATATTTACTGAACAAGTCCGGTGGATGGCTTGGCAGCCTCGACGACCTGGAACTTGGTGGGTTGGTGATCATGAATACCTGGCCGGCTGGTTCCTTCATCATCTTGGGTTTCTCTGGAGAAAACCTTGTTGTGAATTCATCCCATCGGGATAAGAAGTCTACAAGGTAATTATATTTCCCTTTCAGGTGCTTCACCTGGAATTTATAGGAGGAGAACCATTGTGCCAATCTGAGAATTTACGGATGTGGAACTATCTTTGGATTTACATGGATCATCTTCGGGAATGCCTTCATATCCATCTCGACTAGGAATTCAGTGTGAATTAGGAAGAAGTTGAACTTCTTGATTCCATTCTTCATAGCAAGAATCTCCTTGAAGGTGGAATGATAGCATTGTTCAGCATGTTTGAATCTTCCGCTAGCATATCTGCATATCTTTATATAGCCATCTTTTTCCTCTTGAAGAACTTCCCTCTAGTATTCATTGTTGGCGTCAGTCTGCAGTATCTTCTTTCCATCTGAAGGAATATGGAAAGTCTTCACCTGTTGGGACTTCTGCTTTATTTTTTGGACAACTTCATCTTGCTCCTTACCCCATGCTTGGGAATTCTTCTTGAAAGGGAGTTTGATGAAAAACTCTTCATTCAGCCATAGTGGATTTCTACATTTCTTCATAAACTCCATGTGAGATTTAGCACATGAATATTCCATCAACTTTTGCTCGATCTCTCTGATCTGCTTGTCCTCGGTGATCTTTAATAGGCATCACACTTCTGAGTATGGCTTGAATTGCTTTTTGAATGCTATTCCATAGGCTCCGATGTGGATTCGATCCTTGAGTTGTTGGAAGATGTCAAACCTAATTATGAGATCCTTTCCTGGGACATCTGATCCAAACAACTTTGTTCTGAACTTTAATCCTGGGAAGAACTCAATGGTTATCGGGTGTTTTGTGATGATCGTGGTTATCAAGATTCCATTTGATGCGGTGTAGAAGTTCTTGAAATGGGAAATCCATTGATCATCAAGAAGGACTGCTGGATTCATCAGCGATGATGCTGCACCAGTATCTATGAAGGCAATAACCTTAATCGGCTTGTCCCATTTGGATGGATAAACGTTCAGCTGGACTTGAGGAATATTGATAATGCTGTTGATTTCTTGCTTAGCCTCAGAAATCTAGTAATGGTCATGCCCATGTTCTTCATATACACCCATGGCAAAAAGGGTGTCCTCTGATGGTTCATCTTCTGCTGAGAGAACTGATTCAAGATCATTTTCCTTGACATCAACATAGTCTTCTATCTCGGTAAGAAGCCAGATAGATTTTTTATCTTGAGGGCAGTTCTTTGCGAAGTGTTTGATCTTATGGTAGATAAAGCATCTGTCATTCTTCTGCAATCTGCCTGGACGCTATCTGTTGAAGTATTTTGTTCGCCTGGTGAATTTGGATCTTCCGCCGGTAGGCTTTGGCCATTTGAACTTCTTCTATTTCTTAAATCTGCTTAGCCTTCTGGGGCCATGGCAAGAGCAACTGGACCTGGTGATTAGGTCAGTTCCGCTGCAAGCTTTATCAAGTGCTAGACTGTTGTTCATGATCTGCTTCAGAATATATCTCTTTGTACAAATATCTTCTCGTGCCATGAAAATTGCTTGCCTTATATAGACGACTTGGAGGATTGTGATTGACTAGAACTTCTACTCGAAAATCTTCATGGTTCATTATGCTAACATCTTTGGCAAGGATGAAATGAAGGCTTGCTTCAAACTGGCATCTCCACCAAGTTCGAAGTATATTTTTTCCATCTTCTAGAAATGGATATCAATGACATCTCTATCAAATTATACGCATTTCATTCGAAGTATTGTCTTCATAGCTTTTCTTGCCGCTGACCTGTATCTCCACAAAAGACTTCATGTAGAATTAAGAGGTTGAAAGAAAAGTCTTGGTACGTGAGGAAACTATTCTTATCATGTATCCTCAGTGCGGTCCACCAATCTCTAAGGATGTTGGAGAACCGTGATGTGAACTCTAACAGGATTAGATACTTCTCTCGCTCTACCAAGTGTTTCTTCACCATCCAAGTAAGGAAATCTTGGATCCTTTGAGGCCATTTCGAAACCTTGACATCATTGATAGTGAAAGTATGGAACTCAGTTCCAACCAATTTTGGCATTGGTTGATCTGGTCTTCTTTCTGGAATTGGGTCATCTATCATCCTGTCTTGATCGTCATCAACTTCTGGTTCTCTTGGTTGGTTCATGTATATCGGTGGATTTTCTTCCTCAGAGGTGTCTAGTGAGAGATTCTCATTTGACACAGTCTCCGCTTCTTCAGTTTCATCAGTAGGATTGCTAATTGTTGTCTCTTCAGTACTGGATCCTGTGCTATCATCTTCTTCTAAGATCCGGCGATGACTCCGACTCCTGTCGCCCTGGTAAAGCATAAGTGCAATCTGGACAGCTGCCCAAACTAGATGCTCTTGATCTACCTCAGCCTCTACCAGCTGGAGCTGAGGGCCTACGCACTACTGAAGGTGCCGGAGCATGTGACCCCACTAAAGACCTATTCGATTGGTCCCGATCATCCTGATCTAGGGCTGGTCAATCCCTCATCAGATGACCCTCTTTTCCATAAGCATAACAAGCAGTAGAGCCATACCTGCACCTCCCAAAATGTTGTCGACCACAAATCCTACAATGCGAAACAACGGGCCTTCTCTGATCAGAACCTCTCTGCTGGTGGGAGCCTGATGCCCGCGAGCTCTCGCTAGTTTCTGACTGCCCCTGACGGTCTTGCCTACCACCCTGCTGCTGCAGAGAGGGGGTCTAGGTGGCCTGCCTGGCAACCGAGGTATGGGTCCCCCCTAAACCTCTATCTGCAAATCAGAGGGCGTAGCCCTCTGGTGCTGCTCCCGATTCACCCTCTCAGCCTCGTACTGGCATTGCTTGATTCCTTCTATGTTTTGAGCAAAAGCCTGAATACGCACAATATCCATATCTTCATGCAATGTGGTAGTAATACAAGCTTCCACATACTTTGTGGCAAGCCCCATGATGAAACGGTGTACCCTAGCTGGCATAGTATCAACAAAATCCGGTGCATACCTTGCCAAAGAGTCAAACCTCAATGAGTACTCCCGAATGCTCATTCTACCCTGCTTCATATGCAAAAACTGATCCACCCGGGCCTGTTGGATCTCTCATGGAAATTAATGATCTAAGAGAGCCTCTAAGAAGCTGGGCCAAGTAGGTGGGGGTGCATTTCTACCCCTGGACCGCTCCCAACTCTTATACCATAGCACTGGTATATCTCTCAAACAAAACACTACCCACTCGAATGATTCTGTGGATGAGGCATGCATCACCCTAAATATTCGTTGCAGCTGATCCAAGAAGTCCTGAAGATCCTCCCTGCAATCTGTCCCTATACACTATTGAGGACTCAAGGCAAGAAATTCTCGGACCCTCGAACTTCCAGGCCTCTCAGGGGCTTCAATAGCAACTGATGCCACTGGCTGGTGCTGTGCGGCCAACATCTAAGGTAACATGTAAACTATGCTCCTAACCTCCTAATATGATGGCACATGTATAGGGACCTTTGGAAATGGTGCCTACATGCCTGCTGCGCTGGGGGCTCCTGACGTGGCGAAGACTGTTGGGCAGACCGGGATAAAGTATCCTTATCGCCCTCAGATCATGCTGATTTTGACTGTGGTACTCTGCTGGTGCCCTCTCCTGCCGTGACGTCCAGCTCCCGACAAGTCATGATCTGTCATGCGTTACACAGTTCCTATTAAAATAAGCAGAATAATGTAAGCTTAGGGATTTACCCTATACAACATAGCTCTACAGCACGACGGAAGAAGAAAGGAGGGTAACCACGTTATTATGCCTCATAGCCTCCGGCTTATAGAATGTGGTGCACAACACACCCATAGAAGGGACTCTACTAGAAGCGTCTTGAAGACTCCCTAGGAAATGGCATGCTCTGATACCAAGTTTGTCATGCCCCACCTTGGGAGGCATGACTAGCACCTGATCCCATACTGAGATCTGAGCTGACCTGGCTGGGCTTATGCACTCCTGGTGCTTACTTGTGATTCAAATCGAGAAAATAACAAGTTGTATCTCGGCTATAAACACAATATTAGGCCGACAACGCCACATAGACACTTGTAAAAGAAAATAGCTAACCAACCACAAAGCCATAAAGGGATCCTATGCGGGCCAACAAGACCACCATACTGTTTAATTATAACACATTGAAAGCAAGCAGTCACAAACATGCTATAGCCGATAAGGCTGCTAACTAATAGCTAAACTAGGCCCCACACGGCCATTACATGAGATAAAACATACATGGGCCCCACACAGTCAACAAAAACAACCATTAATTAAGAAACTGTAGTCTGCAAGCTTCTAAGAGTGGAATAATGGTCGAGATAGGGCCCCAACCTACCCAAAAATTTTACAACAAAAGAAAAAAACTTCTCTATCTATCAACTCTGGAGAAAAAGAGCTGACGAGAATGCGGACTCTGGCTGGTGACCAGGAAGGTCCCAAACCGTGTCTATCCACACATGCATGCAAGCAATGCAGAGGCCCAAAGATGGGCATCATTAATATATCTACCAAATATGTAAGGCAGTAATGAAAATAGTTGAATAAACTGATAAAATAGTCGAAAGTAAACAACAGGGGAAATAAGAGTTCAATCGGGTAGCCTTACGACTTAAATCATAACTGACAAGTAAATATAAACAATCAAGAACCTAAGCGGGCCCCATAAGCCTAGAATGTGAAAACAACATAGAGTAACCTACTTGGCCCCCCATAAGCCCTGGCAAGTTCCAATCAATCTATATACCTCTATCAGTGCCCCTGAGGCTCCATAAGTGACTACAACTGCGTCTCAGACAAACCAGACCCTAGGGAGGGTCGATAATATCACCTCTAACATAGAAGGAGTTTATAGAAGACTCCAACATGGCCCCGCAGGCTTAAGTCTAGTCCCTTTGGACATTTCATAGCTCTGCAAGCGATTCAGTAGCGCATAAGCCATACCATAGCTCCGAAAGCAGTTATGTAGTTCATGTAAGTGATAGTTGCATCATAGCTCCTTAAGCAATCTATAGCCCCATAGGCATAAGAAGCATCATAGCTCCGTATGCAATTTATAGCTTTGTAAGCAATCTGTATGATTAGCAGCTCCTCGGCTATTTACAGCGAGGGGTAGTATAAAATATGATCTACCCCTATAAGGGATGCTACACTACACCTCAAGTCTATTCGTAACAGCTAACCATCTAGTTCCTACACCAGTACTGAATTGCTAGTTTCACCAACATTATGAAAAAACTAACGTGCCGAAAGGATAGCCTTAACATACCTCAAATATAGATTCTCGTTCAACTGGTTAGTTTCAACCTATAACCGATGGTTCCACCCAACTACATCCCTCACATTGAGAGAATGGAGATAGTTTCAATACTAAATTCGGAAAACAATGATATCTTTCGATAATAATATTAACTATAATTCAACTCTATTTAACTCGGCCAAAAATTGACAATGTCTCGAGAGTTTAGAAGGGAGAAATGCTTACCTATTTCCTATGGCCATTTAGGACTCAATTTGGAGTAGTTCCGACAACCTTTACTAGGTGGGGCTCAAGTATACTGAGCAAATTTCAAAGAAATAACTCAGTAGAGATGCTTCCTGTAGACCAAGAACTTGTTATTCGAAGTGAATTTGCATTTGGACGGAGTTTGACGCGTCATTTGATGAAAATTAATCAAAACCCACGTTTCCCTCTCTGTTAAGTCGAGGAATATATGAATAATTAATTTAAAATCATCAAAGGGAGCTTTATATAGGGGTAGGGTGGCGGCAGGGGGCACCCCGCGCTGGCCATCGCACCAAGGGGTATGCCGCGCCATGCTGCCCAGTGCGCTAGAAGGGCTAGCGCGCCGCACACCCATCACACAGGCCCTCTCAGCCTAGCTTCACCCAACCCTGCTAATTCACTCGATGATGTCCTCACTCGTCCTGCCTCCGAGGCTCTTCCCCCACGTGTCAAGCTCCCATTGCTCACCACAAGCTCACGCGCACACGCACTAGTCGCTAACATCTTACGGGGTATAATATCATCCCCCCTTTAGGAATATTCGTCCTTGAATGTAATCTTTAGGTTTAATAGACTCCACTCTTTTAACTAATTCCAGAAAAATTTTGGTAGAGTCTTATCTGTATTATGGAATATCCGAAAACCTAAAAAAGCAGAAAAGCCCAATATAGGTGTCTCACAAGATGCTATAAACATCTATTCCAGCACATAGAGGTAAACAACTAAATACAACTAATAATATAAGTAGTAAAATAACAGCTGAACAACAACCTTACCTCAACTGCATAATCCGGGTCAATCGGTGAATAAGTGAGGATATCTAGACCTCATGTCATCCTCAGCTTCCCAAGCCATCTATTCTTTATTCCTATTCCTCCACTAAACTTTACTAGAGGCTACATCTTTTGTCCTTAACCTATGAACCTACCAATCTAGTATAGCAACTGGAATCTCTTCGTACGCTAACCCTTCAGTAACTTGAACATCCTCAACTGGAATTACCCGAGACGGGTCCCTAATGTACTTTCACAACATTTACATGTGGAAGACTGGATGAACAGATTCTAGCTCTGGAGGTAGTTCTAGCTCATATGCCACTTGGCCTATCCTTCAGAGGATCCAATACGGGCCAATTAACCTAGGGCGAAGCTTGTCGTTCTTTCCAAATCTCATCACGCTCTTCATTGGAAAAACTTTTAGGAATACCTAATCATGAACGTTGAATTCTAAGTCTCTACGCCGCACATAGGAATAGGACTTCTGATGAATCTGGGCTGTCAGCAAGCGCTCTCTGATGAGTTTTATTTTTTCCTCTGATTGGTGGATCATATCGGGTCCAATCAATCCTGACTCCCCTACTTCGAACCATCCGATGGGGGAGCTACATTTCCGCCCATATAAGGCCTCATAAGGCGCCATCTGGATTGCAGAATGATAGCTATTATTGTATGCAAACTTGATAAGGGGTAGATGCTCGTCGCAACATCCTACAAACTCTAGCATACACGCCTGTAACATATCCTTGAACGTCTGAATGGTGCGCTCTGCCTGACCGTCTATTTAAGGATGGAAAGTTGTACTCAGATTAACCTATGTCCCCAAGCCTTTCTGAAATGACTTCCAGAACCTACTTGTGAATTGTGCCCTTCATTCAGAAATAATAGATATGGGAAGACCATGTAGTCGAACTATCTCCTTGATATACAACTCAGCATAGTCTTCGGCGGAGAAGGTAGTCCTGACTGGCAAGAAATGGGCTGACTTCGTCAGTTTGTCGACAATGACCTAAATAGAATCGAATTTACGTCTGGTGCAAGGTAACCCTATCACAAAGTCCATATTTATTGTTTCCATTTCCACATAGGCACCATTATCTCCTAAGTCAATCCGCCAGGTTTCTGATGTTCATCCTTTACCTGCTGGCAATTAGGACACTTTGCTACAAGTTCAACTACACCTTTTTTAATTCTAGGTCACCAGTATATCTCTTTTAAGTCATGGTACATCTTCATCAAACCTTGATGAAGAGAGTAATGAGAATAACGTACCTATGCCATGATCTACTGCCAGAGCCCTACTACATCTAGAGTGCATAGGCGACATCTGAATCTCAAGACCTCGTCTCCTATTAACTCAAAGGCTGCTAATTCACCTTGCCGAACCTTATCTCTGAGCTATATGAGGTTAGGGTCCTCATACTGCCGCTCTTTTACCTCTACAACCAGAGATGATACTACTGTATTCTAAATCATAGCCCCATTATCCTTTGAATCTACTACCTAGATTGCTAAGTTGGCTAGCCGGTGCAGCTTTTGAGCCATTTCCTGCTGTTCTGGCCTCAGATGTGCTAAGATTCCCATAAATCTGCGGCTAAGGGCATCTGCTACAATATTAGACTTTCCTGGGTGATACAAAATGTTCACGTTGAGTCTTTTAGAAATTCTAACCAAGGACGCTGCCGCAAATTCAACTCTTTCTACGTGAAGATGTACTGGAGCCTCTTATGATCGGTAAAAATATCCACGTGCACGCCATATAAATAATGCCTCCATATTTTCAAGGCATGAACCACTGTAGCTAATTCTAAATCATGGGTAGGATAGTTCTTTTCGTGTTTCCTTAGCTACCTCAAAGCATAAGCAATCACCTTGTTGTGTTGCATTAGAACACACCCTAACCCAACGCCCGAAGCGTCACAATATACAGCATAGCCCTCTAAACGCTCCGGTAAGGCCAATACTGGTGCGGATGTCAACCTAATCTTTCAGCTCCTGGAAACTCTGTTCACAGGCCTTGGTCCAGTGGAATTTGGCTGCTTTTTAAATCAATCTGGTCAATGGCGCAGATAGGGTAGAAAATCCTTCCACGAACCTTCTAAAATACCCGGCTAACGCCAGGAAGCTACGAACCTCTGTTGGAGTTGTAGGTCTAGGCCATGTCTTAACTGCGTCGATATTTTGTGAGTCAACTTAGATTCCTACATCTGATACAATATGGCCCAAGAAAGCTATGGAATTCAACCAGAACTCACAATTCAAGAACTTTGCATATAACTACCGATCTCTTAGGATCTAAAGTACTGTTCACAAGTGATCTCTGTGCTCAACCTCTGAGCAGGAATATACCAGAATATCATCAATAAAAACTATTACAAATAGATCTAAATATGGCCTGAAGATACTATTCATTAGATCCATGAACACTGGTGGTGCAGTTGTCAACTCGAAGGACATGAATAAGAATTAAAAATGACCATATCTTGTCTTGAAAGCTCTCTTAGGGATATATTTCTCCCGAACTCGCACTTGGTGGTACCTGGACCTTAAGTCAATCATGGAGAAATTTTTTGCCTGTTGCAGCTGGTAAAACAAATCATCTATCCTTGGAAGAGGGTATTTATTCTTAATAGTAACTTTATTCAGCTGCCGATAATCTATACAAATCCGTAAGAAGCCATCTTTCTTTCTCACAAACAGAACTGGTGCACCCTACAACGAAGTACTTGGCCTGATAAAACTCTTATCTAACAAATCTTCAACTGTTCTTTCAATTCAGCAGGAGCCATTCGATACAGAGGGATGGATATAGGATGGGTACCTGGTAGTAAGTCGATAGAGAAATTGATTTCCCATTCTGGAGGAATACCAGGACGTTTGTCTAGAAACACATCTAGAAACTCATTAACCACTGGGATGGACTGAAGAGTCAAGGATTCTTCTTGCATATCCTAAACCCTGACAATATGGTAAATACAGTCCTTTTCTATCAACTTTTTTTCCCGAAGATAGGACATGAACATACATTTTGGCATAGTTGCATGGAAAGTGAAATCGAACAGTCTTGGTCCAGCACCCACATTGGCATAATATGAAGCTAGTCAATCCATACCTATAATCACATCAAAATCAATCATTTATAGCTCCACAAAATCTACTAAAGTCTGGTGACTGATAACCTATGTTGTGCAACCCCAGAAAATCCTTTTCGCAACAATAGAATCACCGACAGGTGTAGACACTAAGAAGGGTCCTGAGGCAATTTTGGCATTATACGAAACTTTCAGGCCACTAGTGGAGTAACATTGGAAAAAGTGGAACCTAGGTCTATCAAAGCATAAATTGAGTGAGAGCAAATGTCTAGCATACCTGTCACAAGATTCGGCGATGACTGGACTCTTGTTGCCCTAGTAAAGCATAAGCCCGATCCGAACTGCTGCCCAAGCTAGATACCCTGATTTACCTTGGACTCTACTGGCTGGAGCTGAGGGCCTACGCCCTACTGACGGTGTTGGAGCATGTGACCCTGCTAAAGACCTATTCGGCTCGTCCCGATCCCCCTGATATCGGGCTAGACAATCCCTCATCAGATGACCCTCTTGTCCACAAGCATAACAAGCAGTAGAGCCATACTCGCACCTCCCAAAATGCTGTCGACCACAAATCCTACAACACGAAACAATGGGTCTTCTCTAATAAGAAACTCTCTACTGCTAGGAGCCTGATGCTTGCGAGCTCTCGTCAGTTCCTGACTGCCCCCGATGGTCTGGACTACCACCCTGCTGTTGTCGAGGTGGGGATCTAGGTAGCGTACTTGGAAACCGATGTCTGGGTCCCCCGTAAAACTCTGTTTGCAAATCAAAGGGCCTAGCCCTTCGGTGCTTCTCCCAATTCACCCCCCCAGCCTCATACTAGCATAGCCTAATTCCTTCTATGTTCTGAGCAAAAGCCTTAATACACGTAATATCCATATCCTTACGTAATGTGGCGGTAATAAAATCTTCCACATACTCTATGGAAAGCCCCATGAAATAATCGGTGTACCCTAGCTGGAATAGTATCAACAAAAGTCGGCGCATACCTTGCGAAAGAGTCAAACCTCAATGAGTACTCCTGAACACTCATTCTACCCTGCTCCATATACGATCCACCCAAGCCTGTCAGATCTCCCAGGGCAAGTAATGATCTAAGAAATCCTCTAAAAAGCTGGGCTAAGTAGGTGGGGGTACATTTCCACCCCTGGACCGCTCCCAACTCTTATACCACAAAACTACTATATCTCGCTGACGAAACGCTTCTAATTCAACTGATTCTGTGGACGAGGCATGCATCACCCTACATATTCGCAGCAGCTGATCCAAGAAGTCCTAAGGATTTTCCTTGTGATCTATACCTATAAACTATGGAGAACTCAAGGAAAGAAATTTACGGACCCTCAAACTTCTAGGCCCCTCAGGGGCTTCAATAGAAACGGATCCCACTGGCTGGCGCGGTGTAGCCAACATCTGAGCTAACATGTAAAGTGCGCTCCTAACCTCCTGATATGATGGCACAGGTATAGGGAAAGTTGGGGTGGTGCCGACATGCCTGTTTCCCTGGGGGGCTCCTGACGTGGTGGAGACTGATGGGGAGACCGGGGTGAAATCTCCCTATCCCCTCAGGTCGGGCTAGTTCTGACTATGGCACTCTACTAGTGCCCTCTCCTGTCGCGATGTCCAGCTTCTGACCAGTTGTGGTCTATCGTGCGTCAAACGTTTCCTATGAAAATAAGCAGAATAATGTAAGCCTAGGGATTTACCCTATACAACATAGCTCTACAGCACAACTAAAGAAGAAAGGAGGGTAACCACGCTATTATGCCCTATAGCCTCCTGCCGGTAGAATGTGGTGCAAAAAATACCCATAGAAAAGACTCTACTAGACATGGCTTGCAGACTCTTTAAAATACAACCTTCTATAATACCAAGTTTATCACGCCCCACCTTGGGAGGCATGATTGGCACTTAATGCCATACTTAGATCTGAGCTGACCTAGCTGGGCTTATGCACTCCTAGTGCTTACCGGCGATTCAAATCGAGAAAATAATGAGCTACATCTCAGGCCGACAAGGCTGTATAGCCACCTGTAAAAGAAAAAAACTAACCAACCACAACGCCATAAGGGGATCCTATGCGAGCCGACAAGACCACCATGTTGTCTAATTATAATATAATGAAAGCAGGCAGTCACAAACATGTTATAGCCGACAAGGCTGCTACTAATAGCTAAAAAAGGCCCAATACAGCTATTACACGAGATTAAACATACATGGGCCCCACAAGGCCAACAACAACAACTATTAACAAAAACTATTGTCTGCAAGCCTTTAAGAGTGGAATAATGGTCAAGATAGGGCCCCGACCTAACCAAAAGTTGTACAACAAAAGAACAAACCTTTTGTAACTATCAACTCAGGAGAAAAGGAGCTGACGGGACTGCGGACTCTGGCTGGTGACTAGGAAGGTCCTAAACCTCATCTATCCGCACCTGCAAGCAAGTAATGTAGCGCCCCAAAGATGGGTGTCAGCACAATATGTACCAAATATGTAAGGAAATAATGAAAATAGCTGGACAAACTAATAAAATAGTTGAAAGTAAACAACAAGGGAAATAAGAGTTCAACCTGGGTAGCCTTACGACTTAAATCATAATTGGCAAGTAAATATAAACAATCAAGAACCTAACTGGGCCCCCTTAATCCCGGGAGGTGAAAACAACATAGAATAACCTACCTGGGCCCCAATAAGCCCTGGCAAGTGCCAATCAATCTATATAGCCATATCAGTAGCCTTAAGGCTCCATAAGTGACTGCAACTGTGTCTTAGACAAATCAGACCTTTGAGAGGGTCGATAAGATTACCTCTGACAAAGAAGGAGTTTATAGAAGACTCCAACATGGCCCCTCAGGCTTAAGTATAGCCCCTTTGGACATTTCATAGCTCTATAAGAGGTTCGGTAGCTCATAAACCATACCATAGCTCCGAAAGCAGTTATGTAGTTCATGTAAGTGATAGCCGCATCGTAAATCCTTAAGCAATCTATAGCCCAATAGGCATAAGCAGCATCGTAGCTCCATAATCAATCTGTACTATTAGCAGCTCCTCGGCTATTTACAGTGAGGGGTCGTTTAAAACATTATCTACCCTGATACATGAAATTAAAGAAAGATAACTAACTAGACATAAAGTGATAGGAATTAGCAACCCTATGTGAAAATGCACAAGGACATCTAATTCTCAAATCAAGAAACATCTAGTTCTTAAGAAGAACTCAAGGGAGATGATTCCCTTGCAACCCTCTTCTCTACACAATTAGCAATCAAAAGCATGACAAAAGCTTAGCAATCTACTACACTCAAAATATTTTTTGTTCAAAGTCATGAAAATCTACCATGAAAATTAAAAGAGCCCCTGTATATGCTAAGTAAGGAGAAAGATAGACTATTACAAATATGCCCTTAATGAGTAAGGGCCTTGTTTGGATGATCTTCTTTTTCCTTGAATTTCAACATTAGCCAATTTCACTTCTAGCCATTTTCTTCATTCCTTTGGCCATCTTGTGTTCTTTCTTCTTCCCAAGCTATGATCCATACATGAAATCCTTTAGACGTCTCCCATATGCACTCAAGTGCTTCCTTTTTCATGAAGAGACCTTGTAGATCTTGGAGCTCTCTTGCTTGATTCTTTGTGAACGGTCTTGAAGAAACATGGATTTGATCATTCTCTCCTTCTTGAAAAGAATTTTCCCTCAAATTTGAGGGGTCATCATCACACATCACCATAGGAGAAAGATCACACACATTGAATGTGTTTTGCACATGGTAATCCGGAGGGAGAGCCACTTTCAAGCTTTATCATTTAACCTTTCAAGCACTTCAAATGGACCATCTCCTCTAGGAATGAGATTGGTCTTCCTTTTGTTGGGAAACCTTTCCTTGCAAAAATGGACCCAAACCCAATAACCCGGTTCAAAGACAACTTTTTTGCGGCCCTTGTAGGCTTTCTTGGCTATCTCTCGATTTTTCTTCTCAAGTTGGAGTCGCACCTTCTCATGCAAGGATTGCATGGCCTCGGCCCTTTTGTTGCCATCTAAACTTAACATAAAATCTTGAGAAAAAGGAGTTAGATCAAAGGAGGTAAGGGGGTTAAAACAATAAACAACCTCAAATGGAGACATGCCAATAGTACTATGAATCACACGATTATAAGCAAATTCAACTAGAGGCAATTGATCTTCTCAAGATGTGAGTTTACCTTTAACCATGGCCCGAAGCATAAAACCTAGAGTCGTATTCACAACCTCGGTTTGGTCATCGGTTTGGGGGTGACATGAAGTGGAAAATAACAATATAATACCAAGTTTGCCCCACAGTTCCTTCCAAATGTGCCTAAGGAACTTTGGGTCCCTATCACTCATTATGCTTTTAGGAATGCCATGCAATTTAACGACCTTTGTGCTTGTAGTATTCGTCTTCCCAAGACAAAATAGAGACTGTAAATCTCCAACAGAAAGAGAGTTCTAGCTCAGCATGGACTTTCCCGTCGATTAATTTTATCGGTCGACGTAGCATCAATACCTTTGCATCATATGAATTCTTGAAACATTGAACTCAGCACATCTATGGCCTAAACCACTGTAGAAATATCTTCAAAGCTGGCTCAATCTTGTCAAAGTCCCTGAATACATTGACCTTGAAATCCATCAGGATGTAATATTGGTGACATATGTACTAGAAGAACCATAAGAGTTCCTGTGGAAAATCATTGGAAAGTGGTATGAACATGTGAAAGAACGGGTATTTGGGGTTGACTCCATATGGTTTAAGGATGGATCCTCCATACTTTTTGAAAACCTATACCTCATAGAAAGTCCTTCATTCGATTAGGATGGATGGATCGAATGAGTCTACATGTTGACTGAACAAGTCCGATGGATGGCTTCGCAGCCTCGACGACCTGGGACCTGGTGGGTTGGTGATCATGAATACCTGGCCGGATGGTTCTTTCACCCTCTTGGGTTTCTTTGCAAAAAACCTTTTTTCAAATTCAACTGGTCGGGATACAAAATCTAACAGGTAATTATCTTTCCCTTTCAGGCGCTTCACTTGGAATTTATAGGGGGAGAACCATTGTGCCTATATGAGAATTTGCGGATATGGAAGTATCTTCGGATTTATCTCAATCATCTTCGAGAATGCGTTCATATCCATCTCGATCAAGAATTTAGTACGAATTAGGAAGAAGTTGAACTTCTTGATTCCATTCTTCACAGTAAGAATCTACTTGAAGGTAGAATGATAGTGTTGTTCTAAATCTTTGAATCTTCCACTAGCATATCCGCATATCTTTCTATGGCCATCTTTTTCCTTTAGAAGAACTGCACTCCAACATTCATTGCTGGAATTAGTCTATAGTATCTTCTTTCCATCTGAAGGAATATGGAGAGTCTTCACCTATTGGGACATCTACTATATTTTGTTATATTAAGCACAAGAATGTTCCATCAACTATTGCTCGATCTCTTTGATATGGTCATCCTCGGTGATCTAGAATAGGCATGACACTTCTGAGTATTTCTTGAATTGCTTTTTGAACTCAATTTCACTGGCTCCGATGTGGAGTCGATGCTTGAGTTTTCTGAAGATGTCAAACCCAATTATTAGATCCTTTCTTGGGACATATGATCCGAACAGATTTGTTTTGATCTTTAATCCTAGAAAGAAGTCAATGGTTATCGGGTGTTTTGTGATAAATGTGGTTGTCAGTATTTTATTTGATGCGGTGTTGAAGTTCTTGAAATGGGAAATCCATTGATCATCAGGAAGGACTATTGGATTCATCAGCGATGATGCAGCACTAGTATCCGGCTTGTCCCATTTGGATGGATAAACATTCAGTTGGACTTGCGGAATATTGATAATGTTGTTGATTTCTTCCTCAGCCTCCGAAATCTGGTAATGTTCATGCCCGTATTCTTGATATACATCCATGGAGAAAAGGGTGTCCTCTAATGGTTCTTCTTCTGCTAAAAGAACTGATTCAAGATTATTGTCCTTGACATCAGCATACTCTTCTGTCTCGGTAAGAAGCCAGATAGATTTTTTAGCGTGAGGACAGTTCTTTGCAAAGTGTCCAATCTTGTGGAAGATGAAGTATCTATCATTCTTCTGGAACCTTCCTGGATGCTTTCTCTTGAAGTATTTTGTTCGCCTGGTGAATTTGGATCTTCCGCTGGTAGGCTTTGGCAATTTGAACTTCTTTTATTTCTTAAATCTGCTTGGCCTTCTGGGGGCATGGCAAGAGCACTGGACCCGGTGATTAGGTCAGTTCTTTTGCAAGCTTTATCAAGTGCTGGATTGTTGTAAATGATCTACTTCAGAACAGATCTCTTTGTACAAATATCTTCTAACGCCATGAAAATTGCTTGCCTTATATAGCCAACTTCGGCAATTGTGATTGACTGGAACTTCTCCTCGACAATCACCATGGTTCATCCCGCTAACATATTTAGCAAGGATGAGAGAAAGGCTTGCTTCAAACTGGCGTCTCCACCTAGTTCGAAGTATATTTTTTCCATCATCTGGAAATGGATATCAATGTCATCTCTGTTGAAAGATACACATTTCATCTCAAAGAATTGTCTTCATACCTTTTCTTGTTGTTGTCCTGTATCTCCAAAAAAGACTTCATGAAGAATTCTGATGTTGAAAGAAAAGTCTTGGGACGTGAGGAAAGTATTGTTATCATGTATCCGCAGTGCGGTTCACCAATCTCTAAGGATGCTGGAGAACCTTAACGTGAAATCTGACAGGATTTGATACTTCTCTCGCTCTACCTTGTGTTTCGTCACCATCCAATTAATGAATCTTGGATCCTTTGAGTCCATTTCGAAACCTTGACATTATCGAGAGTGAAAGTATGGAACCCAGTTCAAAACTAATTTTGACGTTGGTTCATCTGGTCTTCTTTTCGAAATTGGGTCATCTATCATCCTGTCTTGATCATTATCAACTTCAGAAACTTCTAGTTCTCTTGGTCAGTTATCTTATATCGGTGGATTGTCTTCCTCAAAGGTGTCTAGTGAGAGATTCTAACTTGACTCAGTCTCCGTTTCTTCAGTTTCATTAGTTGGATCCTATCTGTTGTCTCTTCAGTACTGGATCTTGTGCTATCATCTTCTTCCAAGCCATATAGGTCAGGAATAACTTGATCTAAGATCAAAAAGTTTTCTGGATTTGGCTCTTTGGAACTTTTTCCAACCTCTTTCCTTCTTTTGGCCTGCTTTTCCGCAACAAGAGCATCTTTCATTTCCCAAACCCATTTTGCAATGTCAAACTCAGTTTCCTCTTTGGATTTTTGAGTGTAGGATATGGGTTCTTGTGTAATGAAAGGAGAGGTAGTACTAGGACGGGCCAATTTAGGTGATGTGTATGTCTGGGATGACATAGGGAAAAAGGAGGACTTTGGAGAGTAGCTTTGGGTTCTTTGTGGCTCAAAAGGTCCATGTCTCAGTTGTTTTATCTGCTCTTTGATATTAGCCATCTCTATTTTCTTTTGTGAAAAGAAGTGGAAAAGTGAGGTTCCTAGTGGACAGATATCCTACTACATATTCTGCAGACGCAATTCCAGGGCTCGAATAAGACCGGCATGTTGATTGGATGTTTGTTCCACTTTCTTCTCAATGTTCTCTACCTTGCTCATCATCTTGTTCTATGTGTGACCAGTGTTCTTAAGGGAAGTTCCGATGTTGGTAAGCACCTTGTTCTGGCAGATTGAATTTTCTGATTGCCAGTTGATTGTAGCCTCAATATCACTTATTGGTGGCTTTTCTCCAGTGAGCAACACAACATTTTTCTTTGGTATTTTTGGTGCATGGTTCACACCATCTTTTTCAAAAGGTTGTTGTGAAGGGAATTCTAGAGTATAATTGGAGCTGGATGGACTCATCATAAGAATTTGAGGATTGTGAGTTTTTTTGGCTGGAGTAGGTTGAGTTGGCCAATCTTGAGGTTTGTAGTAGACAAGGAATTCATAGTCCTCGGCAAGCCCAACAGAATATCCATAGAAATATCAAGTCAAGGCCTTTGGGGCGTGGGAAGAGGGGTATACAAACCATGGGGAAGTAGTCTAGATTTAGCACTATGACATTCAACACATTGACCACAAAGTTTTGTAACATCACTGTGAATCTTAGGCCAATAAAATTGTTCCTCAAGAATCCCCAAAGTCTTATCAATTCAAAAATGTCCCATCAAACCCCCATCATCTGCCTCTCTCACAAGGAGTTCCCTCCAAGAGCTCATTGGCATACATAAACGCTTGTTTTTGAACAAGTATCCATCAAATGGAGAAAAGGAGATAGGGGTTTATCCTTAAGCCTATGGTCCCTTTCCCATGCTCCACAATCTTTGAATATTTGAGAAAATTTGGGGTACTTGAGATACAAAGACTTTAAGCTTTCAAAACCCATCAATTTGGAAGTCAAAGTAGTAACCAAAACATGCTTCCTAGAAAAGGCATCCGCCACCACATTATCCTTCCTCTTTTTGTATTGGATTACATAAGGGAAAGTTTCAAGGAATTCAATCCATTTGGCATGCATCTTTTTCAACTTTACTTGGGCCTTAAGATGTTTCAAGACTCATGATCGGTCCTAATGACAAACACTTTAGGCCACAAGGAATATTGCCAATTACTCAAATCTCTAATCAAAGCATAAATCTCAAGATCATAGGTGGAATAATTCAAGGTCGCACCTTTGAGATTCTCACTAAAATAAGTAACGGGCTTCAAATCTTGTATCAAAATGGCACCAATGCCCACTTTACTAGCATCACATTCAATTTCAAAAGTCTTATCAAAGTTGGGCAATTGCAACAATGGTGCGGAGCTAAGCATTTGTTTCAAAGTCTCAAAAGACCTCACTTGCTCCTCACCCTAAATAAAAGGAATATCCTTTCGGATCACCTGTGTCAAGGGAGAGGCTATGGTGCTAAAACCCTTAACAAAACGCCAATAGAAACTAGTCAATCTATGAAAACTACAAACATCACCAATAGATTAGGAGTTGGCCAATTTCTAATAGCGTCTATTTTGGATTCATCAACCTCAACGCCCCTTGAGCTCACAACAAAACCCAAGAAAACAACTTCATCAACACCAAAAGAACATTTATCAATATTAGCATAAAGTTTTTCACATCAAAAACACATCTCAAATGATCAACATGTTCATCCATGGTCCTGCTATACACCAACACATCATCAAAATATACAACAACAAATCTAAGGCTTCATTACATGGTTCATTAGGAACATGAAAGTACCAGGAGCGTTAGTGAGATGAAAAGCCATCACCAACCATTCATATAGACCAAATTTGTTCTTGAATGTCGTTTTTCGTTCATCCCCGAGTTTCATCCGAATTTTGTGGTAACCGCTCCTAAGATAGATCTTAGAGAATATGTAAGAACATTTAATTCATCTAACATGTCATCAAGTCGAGGAATGGGATGGCGATACTTTATCGTGATTTTTTTGACAGTACGACAATCGACACACATCCTCCAAGTGCCATCTTTCTTTGTCACCAAGATCATCGGACTGCACACGGGCTCATGCTTTCTCTCACCACCCCTTTTTTAAGGAGGGCATTCACTTGCTTTTGAAGTTATTTAGTGTCTACCGAATTGGACCGCTAAGCCGGTTTGTTTGGAAATTTTTACGCTGCGATGAAGTCAATTTGATGCTCAGTACCCCTCGGGGTAGGCAATCCTTTTGGGAGTTCCAATGGGAACACATCATCATAATCCTGAAAAAGAGAAGAAATAGGAATGGGCAAAGAAGGGGTTAGTTCGTTAGTAAGCAAAGAATAGTCCCTATGCATGAGAAGGACCGCCGGTTGCCTCTCCTCCAACTCCTCCCTAACTTCCTTGATACTTGCCAAGAGGGCCACCTTTGCTTTCTCCTTAGGATTCACTTCACTTTCACTCTCCTTTTCGGCACCAACTCTGCTACTACCCACAACTCCCTTGCACTTCTCCTTCAACTCCTTCATTTTGATGTACATGTCATTCACTTGTAATGGAGTCATGGGATAGAGAATATTGTTTGCGCCCCTCATGTACAAAGGGATACTGATTGGTTCTATCATCATGATGAGTAGCTCTATCATATTGCCAAGGTTGCCCAAGCAGCAAATGGCAAGCTTGCATAGGCACCACATCACAAAGAATCTCATCTTGGTATGTACCAATCTTGAATTTGATCAGAACTTGATGATGGACCCTCAATTCCCTACACTCACTAAGCCATTGAAGTTTGTAAGGAGAAGAGTGTTTGGTGGTGGGAAGGTGAAGAAAGTCTACTAAAGAAGAAATTGCCACATTGGTATAACTACCACCAATCAATAACCAAGGAGCACACACTCCCTTTAATGAGACATTTAGAATGAAGTAGATTTTCCCATTGACTAGGGTCATCCATAGCCTTACTTATCATGGCATGACGCACTACATAAGTTGGAACGGTGAGCTCTCCTTCTTGAGGCATATCATCGACTACCAAGGCCCTCTTGGATAGTCCATAATGAACACCAACATCATCACCCCCAAGGCCCTCTTGGATAGTCCACAACGAACACCAACATCATCACTATCCCCACACTCCTTATCAACTACAATATAACCATGCACTTTCAATGTCAACCCACTCAACAACATCAACATCATCAAAACAATAACCATTGGCCAACACAATGAATGCCCTCTGATTGGGGCACTCACTCATCTTATGACCAAAACATTGACATTTTTGACATTTAATAGGGTGAGAAGTGTTACCTCCTTCCTTTGGGGGAAGATTGGAAGTGGGTTGCTCTACTTGATTGCTTTTGACAAAGGACTTCTTAACATCTAGCATAGTACCCTTGTCGCTCTGCTATTGGGAAGAAGAAGTTCCTCCAACTTTGTTGTAGTTCCAAGTACCTTTGAAACCCCTTGATTTGTCAAACTTCTCCTCTTGGAGCCTCACATCTATCTCAATAGCCGCCTCAAGAGTTTCATCGATATCATGTCAGTGGTGGAGTCTCATGTGGGAAGCAATCTCCTTACTCAATCCGGCTCTAAACCGAGTCATAGCATTCAAAGGGTCTTCATCAAAATCAACCCACATCTTCATGAGTTCGAACTCATCATAGTATTGTTATACACTTTTGTTGCCTTGTTGTAAAGTGCAGATCTTCTTGAGTTGCTCTTGGAAGTACCTCTCGAAATCATACTTCCGCCTCAAAATTGCTCTAAATTCTTCCCAAGGTGGGGTGGCAGACAAGCCATGCATCCGTCGTGCCTTGACTTGAGTTTCCCAGCATGTGGAAGCAAAGCCCTCAAATTGAGAAATGGCATAAGACGACTTCTGGACATCGGACATCTCATTTGTCAAAAAGATCCTATCACATTGCATTACCTAATCAAGAAATACATTCGGGTTGCTTTCACCCTTGAATAAAGGAAGAGTCACTTTGATGGAGTTGAGACTCATGTCCTGACCTCCATTGTTGCCATTGAACTCATGAACCCCAAAAGGATCCTCAACATAGAACTCATCATGGTAGCGCCTACCATGTTGACCATCTCTTTGATAATCACCTCCATTTCCACCCATGTGATGGATAAGACCATGTCGACCTCCTCTTCCACGTTGAGGACCGTGAAAGTTCAAGTGTGGCCCCTCTCAAATGGTTGTGGTAGTCATTGGGAAAATCATCAAACTCCTCATGGAATTCACAATCACAAGGTTGGGCATTGCAGATTGAATGGACATTTCGAATTGGAAGACGGGAATTTGGTGGAGGAAAAGGCATATGTGGGTGTGGTGGAGGAGCATGTGGTGGTGGTGGAGGAACATATGGTAGGGTAGTAGTAGGTAATGGGGTGGTAGAATATGGTAGGGGAGCAGTGGAGGTAGGATAGAATATTGTATGAAAAGTCTGTGGTGAAATTGGGGAAGAGGAGTCATGATGAACTACACTCGTTTGTCCATGGTGATAGAAAGGAGTAGAGTCTCTATTCCTTGATTCAAGATCCAAAAAATGATTTTCGTTATCCATTCTCTCTTCAATACGGGAAGATAAAGCGGTTATCATGTTCACCACATCATGCAAAGTGGGTTCCCCGGTGGGCACCCTATTCACCTCATCTTGATTGGCAATTGTACCTATGAAAGACACAAAACAAAGCAATCAGCTCATTACGTTAGTGAAAAAAATTCACACTCTCCCAAGAAATGCTCATCTTAGATGCTTCACAATTGCCATGACCAAAGATTGTAACTTGTGTAATTCATTGAGTTTCAAGTGGCCAAGCTCAACTTGAGGTATAGAATAGATTCTTGTTGAATCAATGAAGGAAGGAACAAGCTAACTTGATGGAATAAAGAAAATTGAAGGAGAATAAAGAAAAAAAAGATAGAAGAAGAAGCACGAAAAAAAATCGGACTAAAAAACTAACAAATAGCAGGTGAAGTACTTGATGTTACTAGTTTTTGGGAATTAAATGAGATGAAAAAAGATAAAGAACTAATTAAATGTGTTAATTAGATATTAGTTAGTGTATAAGTCAAAAGAAAAATGAGTTTGGAAAAAGAACCGTGAAGTTTGAACACTTAAAAAAATTTTGGGGTCCAAAAATCCCAACATTTAGAAAAAAGAAGGGCTGAAAAGCAGTTTTAGCTTTCTGAAATTGAGGCCCACACGCCAGCTGGTCACTAATGTGGAAGCATGCTGGCGCTGATTTGGCACCTACGTAGCGTCCAACCTCTTTTTTTTAATTGATGATGCTAACTGCTGACTGGGTTGAGGTGTCTACCACATGACAGATCTACTGACATGGCACTGTCCATGTGAAAATTTTTAATTTTTCTTTTTTGCAAATCTGCATTTTTTTTTTCAACTAACAATTTCCACAATGGACCAACTAATACAATTTTCACAAAATTAAAGGGAAGAAATGGATCAAAAGTACCTTTGGTCTTCTTCTTCACCTTGAAGATGTGAAGATCTTCAAGAACACTAAGAAAATGAAGAACAAAACCCTTGATCAAAACTTCTTCAAATGAGCTCAAAATTTAGGATTTTCTTCCCCATTTACGTACAGAACAAAACCCAAGCAAAATTAAGCTCCAAACAAACCCCAATTAACAAGATCCAATTGCAATTTTCATAAAGTCTTCAAGCTTCAAGGTCTTCAATGGTAGATGGATATCCAAAACTCAAATTTCAAGAAGAACCTATAATCTGGACACCAAAAACACTAGGGAACAACAATCTAGTGTCAAAAACTACAAATTCAACAAAAAAAAGTTTCGGACTCTTTTTTTTTTAATTCTTAAGGAATTTTTGACCTTTTTTTTCTTTTTTATTTAAGACCTAAATCCCAAGATTAGTATTGTAAGAACAATACTAATTCTAGATCTAGATACCAAATGATACAAGAAATTAAAGAAAGATAACTAACTAGACATAAAGTGATTGGAATTAGCAACCCTTGTGAAAAGGCACAAGGACCTCTAATTCTCAAATCAAGAAACGCCTAGTTCTTAAGAAGATCTCAAGGGAGATGATTCCCTTGCAACCATCTTCTCAACACAATTAACAATCAAAAGCTTGAAAAAAGCTTAGCAATCTACTACACTCAAAATATTATTTGTTCAAAGTCATGAAAATCTACCATGAAAATTAAAAGAGCCCCAATATATACTAAGTAAGAAAAAATATAGACTATTACAAATATGCCCTTAATGAATAAGGGCCTTGTTTGGATGGTCTTCTTTTTATTTGAATTCCAAGATTAGCCAATTTCACTTCAAGCCACTTTCTTCACTCCTTTGGCCATCTTGTGTTCCTTCTTCTTTCCAAGCTATGATCCAAACATGAAATCCATTAGACGTCTCCCATATGCACTCAAGTGCTTCCTTTTTCATGAAGAGACCTTGTAGATCGTGGAGCTCTCTTGCTTGACTCTTTGTAACGGTCTTGAAGGAACATGGATTGCATCATACCCCTATCAGGGATGCTACACTACAACCTCAAGTGTATTTGTAACAGCTAACCATACATTCTAGTTTCTATGCCAGTACTGAATTGCTAGTCGCACCAATATTATGAAAGAACTAACTTGCCGAAAGGATAGCCTTAACATACCTCGAATGCCGATTCTCGTTCAACTGGTTAGTTTCAACTTGTAACTGGTAGTTCCATTACACTACAACACTCACGCTGAGAGAATAGAGCTAGTTTCAATACTAAATTTGTCAAACAACGATATCTTTTGATAATAATATTAACTATAATTCAATTCTGTTTAACTCGGCTAAAAATTCACAATTTCTCGAGAGTTTAGAAGGGAGAAATGCTTACTTGTTACCTGTGGCGATTTAGGACTAAACTTGGAGTAATTCCGACTACTTTTACTTGGTGGGGTTCCAGTATACCAAGCGAATTTTCAAGAAATAACTCCGAAGAGATGCTTCCCATAGGCCTATAACTTGTTATTCAAAGTTAATTTGCATTTGGACGAAGTTTGACGGCGTAATTTAATGAAAATTAATCAAAACCAATGTTTTCCTCTCTATTAAGTTGAGGAAGATATGAATAATTTACTTAAAATCATCAAAGGGAGCTTTATATAGGGGTAGGGAGGTAGTAGGGGGGTGCCCCGCCCTAGCCATTGCGCCAAGGGGTGTGCCGCGCTGCACTGCCCACTGCACTGGTAGGGCTAGCGCACCGCACTGTCCACTGTGTTGGTAGGGCTAACGCGCCACGCTGCCCATCGTACAAGCAGGGGCTGGCGCATTGCACAGGCCCTCGTGGCCTAGCCTCGCTCAACCCTGCTAATTCACTCGATGATGTCCTCGCTCATCCTGCCTCTGAGCTTTTTCCAGCACGTGTCAAGCTCTCGTTGCTCACCACAAGCCCACATGCATGCACACTAGCCTCTAATATCTTGCAGGGTCTAACAGGATACTAATGTCTTGTAGCATACCTCTAGGTCTCTGATGCTCAGCTTTCACTTATTGATAGTTTAGACACCTAGCCAAAAACTTCGTTATGTCCTTCTTCATGTCATTCCACCAATAAACTTCCCGTAGATCACGATACATCTTGGTGGCGCCTGGGTGGATAGAATACTGAGAGCCATGATCCTACTAAGAGCATCAGCCACTACATTGGTGTAACACCTTAGAAATTCCTGAGACTAGCCTTTAGATTTAAAACTTGATCATGCAGAAAACCCGGGAAAAGACTTCAGTACGAGTCATAGTATGACTTGTACGATCATGGTACAGTCGTACCTGGGCTCATAAATAGGAGTGTTGGAGGAAAATAGTATGTGCAATTAGAGAAGTTACGAGTGCATGTTACGACTCGTACTAAGATGGTACAGATCATACTGACCAGTCATGGATAAGTTCAGAGAAATGACCAGGGAAATTATGGGTAACCACAAGTCATGATATGACTAGTGGTATGCAGGTATGAATCATTCACTAAGTCGTGATTTGAATCAGAGGAGTGTTTAGGAGGAAATCATAGATCGAGGTACGACTCGTAGGATGCATGTACGCATTATAGGAGGCTTTCGTGGAAAACTTCAGCGAAATGGTATGGAGCAGGGTCCCTAGCCATGAGTGAATGTACAGGCCATAGGATCCTGATATGACTCGTAGGTTGAGTCATACCACCTGATGAGCAGAAATTTTAATAATTATTTCAGGGGTATTTTTGTAACACCCTATAATCCTAACCTCTAAACTATGTCGTATTAAGACTATTTTGAAGGTGTTTCAGAGGATTTGTCGACCCTCTCCCCTCATTATTTTCCAGAATCACTCAGAAGTCACGTAAGAACTCAGACAGACTCCCCAAAGAGAAAGTTAGGGATTCTTTTTTTCCTCTGAATTCAGGTGCCTTCTCAGAGAAATTCTACTCCAGGTAAGTTGGGATTGAGGGAAGTTAAGGCTTTCCAGTTCATGAACTTGAGGCTAAACAACATGATAGTAGAGGAGTATGCACTAAAGTTCACTCAGCTGTCAAGATATGCTCCAAAAATGGTTGCTTAACCGAGGGCTCGCATGCTTATGTTTACTAACGGAGTCACAAATTTGGTACTCAAGGAATGCAGGACCTCCATGCTCGTGAATGATATAGACCTCTCCAGTCTCATTATTCATGTCTAGCAGATAGAGGCAGAAATGCTAAAGGACGTGGAGAGAGAGAACAAATGGGCCAGAATCGATTAGTTTGAGTACTCCCAGAAGAGGTCAAGTGATGGTAATCACCCCCAGCAATAGCAGAGGTCTTCAACACCATCCTCAGCCAATGCAACATCTTCTAGGCCCCACAAAGATTAGAGGGGTAGTACATCAAGCTCTAGTCCCATCGCCATATCTCCAGCAGCTGCAACTTTCCAACATGTCCTAAGTGTGGTAAAAATCACCAGGGGGAGTCACATCTGGGCAAAGAGGGCTATTTTGGTTGTGGCTATTTATGTCATAGGTTGAGAAAGTGCTCGCCAGTAGGACGAGGAAAGGCCCAGTCTTCTATATCAGCATCCCCAATAGGTCGCCCAGCTCAACATGGGACTGCTTCAACTACATGTGGTGGTCAGCCCCAGAATCATTTCTATGCTCTATCTTTCAAACAGGATTAGAAGAACTCACCAGATGTGGTAAGGTAATATTGCACCTTTTCCACATTGATGTATATGTTTTACTATATCCAGGAGCCACACTTTCCTTCGTGACTCCTTACATTGTAGTCCCGCTTGTTATTAGTCTAAAAACTCTCTCTGAACTATTTTTATTCTCTACCCCGGTTGTTGGGTCAGTAGTGCCAATCGGGTATACATAAATTGTCCAGTCTCAGTGTTGAGTAAAGTCACTTCTGTTAATTTAGTAGAGCTAGACATGGTCGACTTCGACCTTATCCTTGGTATTGACCAGTTGCATTCTTGTTATGCTTCGGCAGACTGTATAAATAGGATTGTCAAGTTTCAATTTCCTAATGAACTAGTCTTAGTATGGAAAGATAGTATTTCGACACCCAAGGGTCATTTCATTTCGTACCTTAAGTCTAGGAAAATGATTGCCAAATGGTACATCTACAACATGGTTAGGGTCAAAGATTCTAGTTTTGAGACCCCAACACTCTACTCAATTTCGATACTGAATAAGTTTCATAATGTGTTTCCCGAGGACCTCCCTAAAGTCCCTCCCAAATGGCAAATAGACTTCTGCGTAGATCTTCTTCTAGAAACCCAGCCCATCTCTATTCCTCCTTACTAAATGGCTCTAGCTGAGCTTAAGAAATTGAAGGAATAGCTAAAAGACCTTCTAGATAAGGGCTTCATCAGAACTAGTATCTCTTCCTAGGGTGCCGCAGTCCTATTCGTGTGAAAGAAAGACAGTACCCTCAGAATGTGCATTGACTACCATTAGCTGAACAAAGTCACAGTTAAGAAGAGGTATCCTCTACCTATGATTGATGACTTCTTCGATCAACTTTAGGGAGCTATTTGTTTCTCCAAGATAGATCTCAAATCTGGATACCACCAACTTAGGGTCAGAGAATGTGACATTCTAAAAACAGCCTTCAGAACTTTGTATGGTCAGTATGAATTTGTGGTTACGTGTTTCGGACTAACCAATGCTTCTGTAGCTTTTACGGACCTGATGAATAGGGTATTCAAGTCGTACCTGCACATGTTTGTCATTGTTTTTATAGATGACATCTTGGTTAGAGGAACATGCAGACCATCTAAGCATAGTTTTACAGACTCTTAGGGACCGCCAATTATTTGCCAAATTCACCAAGGATGATTTTTTGCTAAAATCAGTTGCCTTCCTTGGTCACATGGTCTCCAAAGGGGGTATTCAAGTGGATGCTTAGAAGATAGCGGTTGTCAAGGATTGGCCAAGATCCATATCTCCGACAGACATCAGGAGCTTCGTGGGTCGATCCGGCTATTACTGACGGTTTTTTGAAGGATTCTCCTCCATTGCCTCCCCTTTGACTAAACTAGCTCAAAAAAGGTGAAGTTTCAGTGGTCTAACGAATGTGAGAAGAGTTTTCAGGAGTTGAAGACTCGACTCACTATAGCCCCAATTTTTTCTCTAGTAGAAGGTTCATATGAGTACATGATCTACTATTATGCATCCAGAGTTTTCCTTGGTTGAATTTTGATGCAACATGGAAATGTCATAGCTTACGCCTCCAGACAGCTTAAGGTTCATGAGAAAACCTATCTGACTCATGATCTTGAATTGATAGTGGTAGTGTTTGCTTTAATAATCTGGAGACATTATCTTTGTAGGGTTCATGTGTATGTCTTCACTGATCATAAAAGTCTACAATATGTTATACTTCGAGAATTCAAGAATCAGACCCAGAAGTGAATCAGAAGAAAAACTGGAAAATATTATAACAGTTGCAGAATAGGTCACTTAACGACTCGTGAAGAGGCATAATGAGTCGTTAGGTGGCTCATGGGGAAGGCCTGAGATGTTGGAGGACTCGAGGTCCTCACGGGCGATGTAATGACTTGTGGTTAGTCACCACGAGTCGTCAAGTCAGTCATTGGTTGGTCCTGGGGAAAGTTTTCAAGGCTTATCCAGTGTACCTGACGGGGGACACTCAAGGGCTCGTCGTCAGTCCTAACGACCCGTTAGGTTAGCCATTTCCAAGCCAGTGGAAACTTCTTGAATGATGAGGCAGTGTACTTGACGGGTGACCTAACAGATCATGAGCCCTAGTAACGAGTCGTCAAGTCGTCCTTTAGGACCCCCTGACAGTTATTTTCAGCGATTTCAGCAAGGGCTTTTCTATAATTCCTAAGTTCTAAGGGCCTATACTACATCATTTTGAGCTCGTAATAGAGGGTTTTAAGTTGAGATAAACCCATCTAGACCATTTTCTTCACACATGCAATGGTGAGAGCTTGAAGGGGAGAAAGTGAGAAGAAATTCAAGGATTCCAAGGGAAATCACAGTTGGGTAATTAGATAAACCCATCTAGGCCATTGATATCGATATCATGGTAGCGTCCCTAGCCCTAGCAAGGTTTTGGATGGCTCTTCCCACTTGAGTGTAGTAGTTGGGACCACGTAAGCTCTATCGTGATATGTCGGTTAAGTGACGAGTCTCCCATTGTTTATATCATTTGAATTTGCAAATCCATTACTCATGATGATTATCTATGCATACATGTTTAGAAAGCAAGGTTTGATTCATTGTTCAACTTTAGATATAAATATCATGATCAAGCTTTCAGTCATTCGAGTCAGCCATGCATGAGCACCGCTTAATAGATCGATCTGCCATGAGCAACCTCATAGTGGTAGGCTTGGGATTTTCCAATCCTAACTTTTTAAAGATCACGAGGAGCATCAAGTTGATGTTTTCCCCAGGTCAGATAAAGCCTATTAACCAAGTACATCTCGATGGTGCAAGAAATTGTGAATGCTCTGGGACCATCTCTTTTTGGAGCGAGGTTGCTAGCCATGACCACACTACAATGATGTGACACCTCCACTATGCCCACATCAATAACCCTCTTCTTTTTCAAAAGCTCCTTAATAAATTTGGCATAACCAGGCATTTGGAGCAAAGCATCAACCAGCGGAATGTTTACGGATAACTTGCTAAACATATCAATGAACTTTTTGAATTGATTATCTTCTTTCTTCTTGATCAACGGCTGAGGGTAAGGAAGTGGACCCTTAGTTACTTGGCCTTTAGTATTTGGGACCTCCTCGCCCGGTTCATCAAAGTTCACACATAGAGGAGGAGTATCAACCTCTTCCTCTTCTACCAACTTGTAATCATCAACAATAATAGGTGCATTCGGCTCCCCATCATTCAAATCTTCATCAGTTGCCTTTTTACCAACATCCACCTTGGCTTTATCACCCACATTTATAACTATCTTCCCACTCCTCGTGACTATTGCCATGTAGTGGCCATCTTTCTTCGAATTTGGCATAGCATCACTCGAAAGAGTGCCCTTCATACTAGAATTCATTTGTGTGGATAAATAGTTCATTTGGGCTTCTAAGTGTCTGATTGAAGCTGAGTGGGAGCTCATTATTTGGGCAAGGTTGGACACCTCTCCTTTTAATTCTTTCACTCTGCTATTGGTTGACTCCACTTTCTTCAACACTCAAGCCAGGATCTCTTCAATCTTTGAATTTCCTACATCACTCACACTTGGTTGGGTAGGGGCTACATCATCTTTAAGGGAAGGAATGTATGGATTTGAACTCTGGTGGTTGCACATATCCTCTTCTATTTCGAGCTCACAGTTTCTCCATTGGTTCCTCCTTTCTCTCTAGCCTTGGTCTTCTCGCTCTCTCCAACCATGGTTCTCATCACAAGGATGCCAAGGGCCTTGATTGGCACCTTGGTATCCTTGACGAGGACCTACCATCTGGCCCATCATGAATTGGCATTCCTTATCATATCTTGCTTAAGAGACATCCTCCACAAATGAATTACGTCCTTAGACCTAAATGGCGTTAACACTTTTGGTTTCGGACCCCATAACATGTTTTGTAAGAAACTCTAATTGAGACATCATTCTGGCCAACATTTCATCTCTTTCTCTGTCTTTTCTCTGCATTTTAGCTGTCACATGGTTGGAAGATACATTTAGGGACACCTTTGTCTCTCTGGAATGCCATGCCCCATTGGTTTTAGTCATTCGATCCAAGAGTGCCTTAGCAAGTCCATAGGTCTGGTCCATGATTGAACTACCATCCAAATTATTTACCATAGGCTTGTTGATTGAATCAAGGGACCAATAAAATCTTTGAAGAAGTACCCCATCTGGCAGTCCGTGAGTTGGACAAATGGATACATTTTTTTAAACCTCAACCACATTTCATGAATAGCACATCTCTAGTTCCTTCTCATCAATTACAATAATTCAATTGTCCAATTTCATTTTACTATTTGAATTCAATATTGTTTCACTTTTTTCCCAATTTTTACTTTTCACATGTTAAACAATGATGCATACTAGTTTGAATTAATTTATGATTTTTGGATTATCTCTCTCAATTCCTTATACGATTCGACCCCAACATCCATTGGGTTTTTTGTTTTTTGACAATGGCTTTTGCCACCTCCTTTAAACGGGAGAGATGTATTGAGCATTATCAAAAAATGGCGATGTTGTTGGGGAATTAAATTGTGATTGCCATTAGTTGTTTGGTGATTCAAATTTGTTTTTGTATCTTTTATTTCTTTTACTTTGTTTTGTGTTGTTTCTAATTGCTTAAGAGTGTGAAAATGAGTCACACTAGTGATGCTAGTAATGTGGAGGGATTCATGGATGTAGAGGATGAACGTATGGGCCAAAATGTAGCTGGTGTTATTCGCCTACCATCCATAGTAGAGAATGTCGTATTCTACGTAACAAGCACTATGTTACGTCTCTTGCAAATGAAAGGGCTGTTCGGAGGAGAAGCTAGTGAGGATGATAATCGGCACCTCCTGAACTTTATTGAAATTTGTCGACCGTTCAATATAACCAACATCAGCCAAGAATCAATCCGTTTGAGATTAATTTTCGTTCTTTTTGACTGGAGAGGCCATGGTATGGTTGGAGGACTTGCCTCCTAGATCCATCACATATTGGAATAAGCTAATTGATGCATTCGTCGATAGATTCTTTCCACCTTCCCAGATGCTCCAATTACGAGATGAGATCACAAATTTTAGCTATTGGGAGAGCCTATTCATGAAGTGTGGCTCTGATTCAAGAAGAAGGTTGCTATTTGCCCAAATCACAGACTACCCAATGGGGAACTTCTCCAAAGCTTTTATTAGTCTCTTGATTTGATCAACAAACCTGTGGCAAACAATCTTGCTGCTGGTTCAATTATAGACCAAATTTTTTGAGTTGCCAAGGCCTTTCTTGATAGGATGACAAACACTAATAGAGCTTGGAACACTAGAGACACTGAGGTGTCCACAAATGATGCATCTTCCAACCACCTAGGAGCGAGTTAAGAAGCCTAGATGAAGAGAGAGAGGAGGCATTGGCCAAGATGATGATCCAAGTTGAGTTGATGGCCAAGCACATGTTGGGGTCCAGAACCAAAAGCATTAACGTTGTTGGGACCCAAGGTAACAATTCATATGAGGAGGATGTACCGCAGCCAAGATATGATGAGGAGTGTCAGTTCATGGCAAGCCAAGTGATGGGTTGTTATCAAGGATATCAAGGTGCCAACAAAGGCCCTTGGCATCCTCGTGATGGGAACCAAGGTTGGAGAGATAGAGATGATCAAGGATGGAGAGATAGGGATAACCGATGGAGAAACCGTGAGCCTGAATGGGATGTGGGTAGATACCACCAAAGTTCAAACCCATACATCCCTCCTCCTAATGCTGATGTAGCCTCGATGTAGCCTAGTGTGAGTGATATGGGTAATTCCAAGATTAAGGAGATGCTGGCGAGAGTATTGAAGAAAGTGGAGTCCACTGATAGTGGTGTCAAAAAATTAAAAGGGGAGGTATCCAACATTGCCCAAACTGTGAGCTCCCACTCAACTTCAATCAAACACTTGAAAGCCCAAATGAAGTATCTATCCACTCAAATAAATCCAAGAATGAAAGGAACTCTCCCAAGTGACACTATGTCAAATCTAAAGAAAGAAGGCGATTGCATGGCAATAGTCACAAGGAGTGGGAGAATAGTCACACATGCAGGTGAGAATCCCAAAGTGGTTGTTGGCTCCAAACCAAATGAAGAAGAATTGAATGATGGGGTGCCAAATGAACCTATTTGTGTTGATGATGAAAAAGTTCTAGCGGAGAAAGAGGTTTGAGACTCCTCCTAAAATTGTGAATGTTGATGAAGAGGGAGATGAGGCCCCAATGCTAAAGGGCAGACACCTAGTGTTTCACATCCTTATCCCTAGCGGTTAACCAAGAAGAAAGAGGACAACCAGTTCAAGAAGTTTATCGATATATTCAGCAAGTTGTCCATAAACATACTGCTGGTAGAAGCCTTGCTCCAAATGTCGGGATATGCCAAAATTTATGAAGGAGCTTTTGAAGAAAAAAAGAGTTGTGGGTGTGGGCACAGTGGAGGGGTCACATCATTATAGTGTAGTCATGGCTAGTAACCTTGCTCTGAAATAAGATGATCATAGAGCATTCACTATTCTGTGCACCACTGCGGTGTACGTTTTCAACAAAGCTCTCTACGACCTAGGGGCAAGTATCAACTTGATGCCCCTTGTGATCTTCAAAAAGTTAGGATTGGAAGTACCAAGCCTACCATAATGAAACTGCTCATGGCAAACTGGTCTATCAAGTACCCCGTTGGAATACTTGTTGATGTGTTGGTAAAAGTAGAAAGATATATCCTTCCAGTTGACTTAGTTTTATTGAATTGTGATGTAGACTTAGAGGTGCACATCATCTTAGGGTGACCATTCTTGGACACAGGGCGAGCTCTAGTGGATGTTGAGCTCGGTAAGCTAAAATTCAAAGTTGGTGGTGATGAAATAACATTTAATGTATGCCAACCAATGGAACCACCCAATGAGTTCAAGGTGATAGTTGTGATGGATGATGGAGATGAGTAGGGGAATGATCTTGGTGTGGAGTAAAAAGCTCCGGATGATTGCTAAAATTGTGAGGTGAAACCGTCGTGCCGCAACGTTAAACCAAGCGCTTCTTGAGAGGAAACCCAAATGTCTTTAATTTCTTGTTACTTCACATTTTTGTTGTTTTTTGTGTAGTATGATTAGATTGTGAACAAAGTGGAAGAACCAGAGGCATCTACGTTGGAACAATGAAACGCAGGTCCAAACGTACATTTGATCCAAAAAACCTAAGAAAAGGTAAGTACCTGTGCCTCACCTATGAAAGCAGGCAAGGACTTGTAGATTGTAGGTTCGAGACAGAACACCTAGGTAAAAAATCATTCAAGAATAGGTGACCTGCATCTCACCTACAAAACAAAGACCCATATCAATGAGTTGCAGGTGCAATGCAGATTTGGGATAGTGCACGGGGAAAATTGAGGGCCACCTGCATTTTACTTGCGACTAACAGATCCAAATCTACGGCCGCAGGTCCATCGTTGTAATACCCCAAAATTTCCTAAGACTATATTCGGGATTTGAAGTATGTTTCAATAGAAAATCAGAAAGTTTTCTCTTAGTACGACTCATCGTAAGAGTCGTAGAGGGTTTGTACAAGCCGTAGGATGACCCTTGGTGTAGATCCAGAAGTTCACCCTCCTAACCACGAGGCCCCACCATGAGTCATGGTGTATGAGTACGACTCGTGGTCAGGAGTCTTTGCAGGTCATTGGATTTTTCCGGTGCTGGTTATACAAGTGACCATACCAAGTCCTGAAGGTTGTCTTTAGGATATAGGCTGCATATTAGGAAGAAGGTCAATACCAAAATTGATCTCCCTCTTGGAAGGGATTCCTGGTAGATCATCTGGAAACACTTCTGGATATTCACATACTACTGGAATTGACTGGATAGTTGGGGTCTAGGATGTAGCACCCTTAACCCTAACTAGGTGGTACATACAACCTTTGGAGATCATCTTTGTCACCTTAAGGTAGGAAACGAAATGACTTACAGGCACAACTGAACTACCCTTCCACTCTAAGACTGGTTCACCTGGAAATTTGAATTCTACCACACAAGTTCTACAGTTAACTGAGGCATAACATGCATATAACCAATCCATGCCGAGGGTAATATCGAAATTGGTCATGACTAACTCTACTAAATCTGATGAGGTGACTTTCTGAAGAACAGTGACAGGGAAATTTCTATATACCCGCATAGCTATAACTGGAGTAGATACTAAGAAGGGTTCTGATAAGATTTCGGGACTGACTCCAAAACTAATAGCAACATAGGGCGTCACAAAAGATAAAGTAGCCTCTAGATCTAACAATGCATATACATCAAGGTGGAATACTCGTAATATACCAGTGACTACATCCGAGGAGACCTCCTACTCCTGACGGGACACTAGGGCATAGAATCCGTTTTGACGCTTATCACCACCCGCACTAGAAGATGCCCCCTGCTTGGCTGGGTGTTCTGGTGGAGTTGCTGAACTGGAAGCTCAGCCCCTATGCTGACCCTATCTGGCTGCTGGACAATTCCTAAGCATATGTCCAGGCTTCCCAGACCTAAAACAAGCACCTGAACCTGCTAAGCACTGACCCACGTGTCTCCAGCCACATCTGCTACACTCTAGAGTACCATTCTTTGCAGGTCTGCTACTCTGACCTCTAAAGCTTGATGCTCATCCCCTCTAATCGCGCCTAGATCTGGATGGCACACTCATAGCTGAAGGCGCTGGGGCTGAAGACCTCTGGTGGGGCTGCTGGCAGTGCCCACTAGGTCTCTACTGGGACTCCGAAGCTATTAGCCCTAGCCCTCTTGGCCTCTCTCTCCCACTCACTCATCTGCACCGCCTCCATCTGCTGGGCGTACAGAACTATCCAAGAAAAGTTAATGTCCTGATGAACCATTGCGGTCCAAAAATCCTTGACCAAGTAGTCTGCTATACCATGCACAAACTGGCTCACTCAGGCTCTCTGATCCGCCACCATCTCAGGTGCATACTTGGACAGACGAGTGAACTCCAAGGCATACTCCTGAACTATTATCTTCCCTTGCTTTAGGTTCACCAACTCATCTTCTTTGATCTCCCACATCTCACGAGGGAAGAACCGATCCAGAAACGCGGCATGAAACTCATCCCAACCAATTGGGCCTGCTCCAACTACCCTACTATCCTTCCATTGCTTGAACCAAATGTGTGCAACTCCTTTCAACTGATATGAGGCTAGATCAGCGCACTCCTCTCCGGTCACCCCCATGATTTGGGTGATCTTCAGAACCTCATCAATGAACTCATGTGGATCCTCATCCACCTTTGACCCAACAAACTCTGGAAGGTTATCCTCTGAAAATTTCTGACTCTTGCTGCCGTCGCAATCCCGTTCTGAGGTACATGCATTATTGCCTTCTGATTGACCTGGGCGGTCAAGGCCTAAGCTAACATCTGTATGGCTGCCCTAAACTCAGCCTAGGCAATCAACTCAGGTACATGCTCCTCATGGGATGATGGGGCCTGCTGGTGCCCATCTCCATTGCCATTCTCGTGGCTATTTCCATACCCATTTCTTCTTCTAGTAACTTAGGCAGGAGGCATGATTCTGCAAATGAGTATAGTACGAGTTAGAAGGATATAGAGACATTTCATCACATGACATAAATCATGAAAGAAGGGAACATTTCCTAAACGTCTCATAGCATCTTCTTCATAAGTGTGGCGCGCTTCACACCCATGAAAAAGACTCTGCTTAACTTGAATTTTAGACACCCTAGGACACTTCAAAACCTAATGCTCTGATACCAAGTTTGTCACGACCCGAACATAGGCTCAGATCGAGTCACGGGATAAAGAATCCTGAGAGACTCCAAGTCGATCCATGGCATGAACCTGAAATATAACTCAATCATAACAAAGAGAAAGATCAACATAATTAATATAGAAGAAATTTGATAATATCATAAATCCAAATATATAACTCAAAATCGAAGTTGATTATATTTTATGTCTAAAAAGCCTCTACTACTGACAAGCTGATGTGACAAGATTCCAACTAACTCACTAAAGTCTGAAACTGAAAAAACTAAATACAATTGAAAAGAAGGGCCCTCAAAAGATGAGGACTCACCAACTCTGTCCGAAAAGCGTTAAAGCTGCAGGTCTGGCTAATGACTGGGCTGAGCCTGAATATCTGAGTCTGTTTCATAAAATAATACAACATAGAGTATGCGGTCAGTACGTGAAATGTACCGAGTATGCAAGGTAATTAAAACTGATAAGTAAGTAAAATCATAAATCATGCATATCATGAAAACATAATCAAGATAAAATTCTGAGAGTAGGGGTTGCATGCTATTTTTTGAAATTATGATATGAACATAACTAAACATCATAGCTGAATCGAATGACCCAAAGCTAAAAATTGATAATCATAAGTAAAACTGAACATTGGGTCAAACCTTCTAAAAACGTAATATCATGACTGATGAACATGAATAACTGAAATAGTGAGGAACAATGGGAGGCTTGTCATATAACCGACATTACCACGATAGAGCTTACATGGTCCCGACTATCACACTCAAGTGGACAGAGTTGTCTAAATCTTTGCCAGGGCTAAGGATGCTACCATGATATCGATATTAAACTAAAGGCCCTTTGGGGGCAGGGGAAGATCACAAGGGAGGTCCCAAACAATCTGAACGTACCTATGTTGGCGCGTAGTTCTGAGGTATAGGGTTGACTGACCCTTAGCCTACTCAATGCTAGACACTACTTCCAAAAACATGCATATGCTCCCCATCATTTTTCAATGAAGTTGAACCATCTCTAGTGACGAAGCTGACTTATAACATACATACATAAATCTGAAATCATAGCATGAGGAGACTTGGCTCAAACCATACCACAAGCTGAAAATAGTGGGAGTCTAGACTCCAAAATCCATGTGGTAAGCTAATACATGAAGTGTAGATAAATCATGAAACATACTTGATCATATGGGCTTGCCCAATACTTAAACACGCTTAATATAGACTTGATCATTCGAAAACATGAACATAGACATGGGTAATTCGAAATTATACTTTCTTCATAAATATCTCATCATGCTTGAATATATATTTCATGGATCTCAACTTTCATGAACTTTTATGGATGGGCATCATAATTTGTAAAACTTGAAAACATAATTTATAATTGAAAACATTGTAAAATATGCCCATTTATCATAATTCAATATTAGAAACATGCTTAGATCATACCCATGATTGATACTCAGGAAATTCACATGTTGGGTAAAAACCCCATAGATTCATCAACTAGAATTTTCATGAATTTAGAGGGGATTATGCATGGATGTGGACAATTACACCCATTCATAACCCTACATACCTGTAGAAATTTGATTACACAACTTCCTTTATTACAAAATGAGAATTTGGGGAAGAACTTGAGAAATTTAAGCTTGATCACCCTTAGGAGCTTCTAGACTTGCATGCATGGAAGTGAATAAGCCTAGAATAAACTTACCTATCTTAAAACACTCTATTATAAGCTTAAACTGACGTAGTTTAAGCCTTAGAAATTTAAAAATTATGGAAAAGCCCTTAATAAATTCGCAGGGAAAAACACACTGCCAGTCCCAATGAGGGACTGGCCAATCCGTCGTCCCTAACCATGACTCGTGGTCACTTCCCGTTGCCTGCACTGGAAATTCATCTTCATTGGTCACCACGAGGGACACCACGACTCGTGGTGTGCCTGACGACTTGTGGTGACTGGTCATTAGGTGCACTGCCAGAACATTCATCCTTCAAACCAATCGCTGACCACGACCCATTGGACGACTCGTGGTGCCACCCTGGTCAGCCTCAAACTCAAATATCAACCAGGTCTAAACCTCCTCCCTATGAGTCACTTAACGACTCGTGGCGCACCCAATGGATCACTAGACGACTCATCCTGTGACCAGGTGCAGAAAATCTAGTTTTCTCCATTTCAACTCCTAGGTCTAATCTTAGGGTTTTCAGGGTATTACACCTCAGCTTGATATCGATATCATGGTATCATCCTTAGCCCTGGAAAGATTTTGGATGGCTCTGCCCATTTGAGTGTGAGAGTTGGGGCATCATGTAAGATCTATCGTGATGGTGTCGGTTATGACGAGTCTCCCATTGTTCCTCATAATTTCAATTGTTCATGTTCACGACTTATGGTATTATGTTTTATAGAATATTTGACTCAATGATCAGTTTATGAGATTTTACTTATGATTTTAGCTATGACAAGTCATATGATTTCTATTTCTAAATCTTAGGTCACTATGTTCAGTTTTGATAATTAGCTTATGACTATGCATGTCTCATATACAACTTTCAGCATGCAGTCTTTACTCTCATGATCTAATGATTTATATTTATATGCTTGATTCCAATTAACATTTACTCAGCATATTTTACTTTCCTTACATACTCAGTACATTCAAAGTATTGACCGTATACTCTATGCTATATCATTTCATGATATAGGTTCAGGTGATCTAGTTCTGTCTCGCTGATAGCGAGCTCGCTCTCCCTATCAGCTAGTTCAGCCCTGTCTTAGGTAAGTCCTCATTATTCGAGGGCATCTATCATTTCAGTTTTGTGTTGTCATTTTGTTTCAGACTTGGAGATAGCTGGGGGGTTTGTTGCAACATCTCATTAGTTAGTAGAGGCTTTTCAGACATAGACTAGTATGTTTGGCTTTGAAACCTAGTATTGTGAAGTTATCATTCCATATACATTATGTTATTCAGACTTCCGCTTAATCATATTTAAGTTATCAGTTTCCACTTTAATATATGCTCTTTAGCTACTATATTCATTCCATGGGTCGACTTGGAGCCATTTATGGTTCTAGATCCTGTGTCTCGATCTAGGGTCCCAGCTCAGGTCATGACAAACTTGGTATTAGATCCAAGGTTTAGGTGTCCTAGGGTGTCCAAAAGCCGTGTTAAGTAGAGTTTTTTCCATCAGTGTGAAGCGTGCCACACTTATGGGGAAGAGACTACAAAACATTTTAGGAAATTTACCTTCTTTCATGATCTATGTCGTGCGATGAAGTATCTATCTATCCTTCTAACTCGTGCGATACACATTTGTAGAAATATGCCTCCACACCGAGTGAATGGTAGAAGTAATGGCAACGGAAATGACCATGGCAATTGCAATGGAGATAGGCATCAGCAAGCCCAGCCAACACCAGAAGATCCTTTGCCCGAGCAAGTCACTCATGTCGAGTTTAGAGCGGCATTTTAGTTTTTGCAACAGGCTATGACCGCTCATGTCAATCAGTAGGCAGTGGCCCATGTTTCTCAGAATAGAAATGCAGTTGCGGCAAGGGTTCGAGACTTTATGGTCGAAGGTGGATGAGGACCCGCATGAGGTTATTGAGGAGGTGTAGAAGATCACCCATATTATGGGGGTGACCAGGGAGGAGAGTGCATACTTAGCCTCCTATCAACTTAAGGGGGTTGCTTACATATGGTATCGCCAGTGGAAGGAGAGTAAAGCAGCGGGAGACATCCGCGTGAGTTGGGATGAGTTTGTGATTGCCTTTCCGGACAGGTTCTTCCCTAAGGAGTTGAGGGAGGTGAAGGCAGCAGGAGTTTGTCAACCTGAAGCAGCACCACAGGACTGTCCAAGAGTATGCCTTGGAGTTTACCCGACTGTCTAAGTATGCACCGGAGATGGTTGCGAATTAGAGGGCTCGTATAAGCAAGTTTACGAATAGAGTATCAAACTCGATATTCAAGGAGTGCAGGACCGTTATGCTGAATAGTGACCTAGATTTCTCGAGGTTGGTCATATACTGTCACGACTCGAGTTTACACCCTAGCCATAACATAGGACAAGGAACCCCGAAAGGCTCTAAGTCGACCCATGGCATAGTCATAGCATATCACTTAACACTAGAAACAACTATCAACATAAATGAGCGGAAGCTAACTGTAAGAGTCTGATAAGGAGTCATAAGAACAATTGTAACAACACTTTGATACAACGTTGAATCTATCTAGACAAGTCTAAAAGCCTTCTACTAAACTGATGAGTTGCTGGGACAAGCCCCCATCTAACTCCTAAAATCTGAAAATTGAAACATAACAAACATGTAAACATAAATCACATCCTCAGGAGATGAGGACTCACCACAAGCAGCTGAGAGGGAATGAAGCGTATCTAACCATGAGGCTGAGTCTGGAAACCTGAACCTATATCATGAAAGGATATAACACAAAAGGCATGCATTCAGTACTAGGAATATACTGAGCATGCGGCATAACATAAATAATTAAATATAAAAATATACGATAAGGAAATAACAAAATACATCGACATAACTGATTTAACATACAATAATCCACTTATAAGTTACACACACACACACATATATATATATATATGAAACTTTCTTTTGGATCTCATGTTCTGAAACATCATCGAACTCATGCATAAGGGTCAAGTTCAGAACATTTAATAAGAGCTAAACTTAAATCTAGCATCACACACTATACTGGATCACTGCTGGTAACTGAGTCTGATTCTTATTATATTAAATCTGATGAAATCTGAAATCTGTGCAGAGCGGAATTGAATCATACGGATAACATAACTAAGGGAGTCATTCTCTGCTATGGAGGAATCTTGACTGAGCTAGGGAGTCACTCTCTGTTATGGAGGATCCCGACTGAACTAGGGAGTCACTCTCTGCTATAGAGGATCCTAACTAAAATAGGGAGTCACTCTCTTCTATGGAGGATCCCGACTGAACTAGGGAGTCACTTTCTGCTATGGAGGATGTCGACTGAACTAGGGAGCCACTCTCTCTTATGGAGGATCTCGGACTAACCAGGGGAGACATTCTCGGCTATAGAGAGTCCCTAGTTGACTAGAACATGAGGAGTACTGATCTAACATTGTATATCTGGTTTATTCTACTACAACTAGTCAGAAACATGAACATACAGTGCTTTCATCATACAACGTTCATTTCGAAAGGACTGGGGCTAGTTTCTACTAACAACAAGCCCAATATTCTGAAATATCATTCTCATGCTTTATCATCATAATTCATATCGTCATGGAGCCATATCAATATTTCTTCAAAGGTCTTACATTAGTGAGCATCTATAGATTCACATCATGTGTACTACTTTCATAATATTTAAGTTCTGGATTCATATCATTTGACATATATCATAGAGTCATTCATGATCCATAGGTCTAATTTGTACCTTAACATGCATGCATTGATTCATATATTCTAGATTTACGGAAATCCATATACTTAAATCATAACATATACATTCACAACAAGATCATGGGAGAAGCATACATTTTCATTTCATATGACCCATTTAGAGATTTACCCCAATTCGTGAGCAGGATGCATTAATTAAGCCATTATTGTATATTTACCTCATACCCAATTAGTTCCATCGAAAACATAAGGAGAATATATATTTTACATTCAATTAATCAAGCTCATACGCTCTAATCTTATCTCGACATATTTAGCAAATAACACACTCTAACTATTAGGGAATTCTTACTATCTTCACTTATTTCATACATGGATGCGAGTCATGGATTCAATTGATTGAATAATAATAAAACCCCAATCATCATTCAAGCCCTTTCATGAAGAACATTCTAAAATCATACATTTTCAGCATCTAACACATAATTCAAGACATTAAAATAGTTTATAATCACAATTAGCTCATAATTCTAGTGGGTTTTAGAATTCAAGAAAACATTGAAGAAATCACCCATCAATTTAAACCCTAGGTCATACTTTTCTAGAAAAATTGAAATTGGGCTTTTGATAAAATATTTTGGGGCACAAGGATGGAAGAATATCCTTGTTGAAAAACCCGCATACCTACTTCGAAGAATCTCTGACTTGAACTTGACCTTGTAGTCTTTGAATAATCCCTTGAAGAATTCTTAAACCTTGAGAGAGAGGAGGATGAAGGGTTTGAGAGAGTATCTTGAGAGAATGAGAGATTAGACTAGAAGAAACCCTTAAAAACATCCCAAATAATACTCAAAATGACGTAGTTTAGAAGTTAGGAACATAGGATTTTACGAAAACACTCCTAAAATTTCACAAGAAAAGGGACCCTGCCAATCCTCACGAGGGACATCATGACTCGTGAGGTACTGCATGAGTCGTGAATCCAATTCGTGAAGTCTACTGGAATTTTTGCAAAATTTCGCCACTTAATGAGTCAATTAACGATTCGTGAGTTGACTTAATGGGTCACTTGACCAGTCGTGAAATCCCCTGTGAAAATGAAGTTTTCTAGAAATTTTGGCCACCTAACGAATCATTTTGTGGTGCTTATGCAATTTCACCAAATTGCTCATAACTTTTTACTCAGACTCCGATTGATGCAAGGTTGGATGCGTTGGAAAGAAGCCTCAAGGGGATTCAATTTGATATATTGAATCACCAAAAAACACTTTGTAAAATGGGATCTATAGTCGTTATAAGTTGACCCTTGCTAGAACTTGTATGAAAACTCAATCGGTAAAAAAGTTCTCAACCCAACTTTGTGCTAGAAGTTCCTTATGACCTTAATTTGCATCCATTACACTTCTAACACTTGGGAATTGATATTAACACCTAGTATACATAGAATTCATTGGGCTTGGACCTATCTATATATATAGAACGGTTCCAACTTAGCCCAAAAGTTTGGGGCATTGAAATATCTCAACTCACTAGTTTTGGATCTAGTCTTAGAGACTTTTGGGGTGTTACATATATGCCCTGCAGATAGAGGTGGAGAAAATGAAGGAAAAGGAGAGAGAGGCCAAGAGGGAAAGGACAGGGAGTTATGGACAGTTCCACCAGAGTTTCGATAGAGGACATCACCATCAGTCCTACAATAGGTCGTCGGCCCCAATGCCATCATCAGCTAGTGTTCCATCAAGACCTAGTCGTGATCAGAGGGGTAGAGCATCAGGCTCTAGAGGTTAGGGAGCTTTTCAGGAGAGCCCAGCATTCCAACTTATGAGAGATCTGGTAGGAGGCACACAAGAGAGTGATTCATGGGTTCAGGTGCATGCTTCAGGTGTGGGAAGCCCGGACATCTGTTCAGAGACTGCCCTTCATCCAAACAAGGCCATAATAGAGGTTGTGACCCAGCCACTAGTTCAACATCCATCACGCTCAGCTCAGTTGGGTGCATCCACTAGTGCAGGTGGTGGCCAGCGCTAGAAAAGATTTTATGCACTATCATCTCGTCAGGAGAAGGAGGTCTCTCCCGATGTGGTCACTGGTATGCTGCAAGTATTCCATCTTAATGTGTATGCATTGTTAGATCCATGGGATACCTTATCTTTTATGACTCCTTATATTTCTTTTAGTTTCAGATTCAGTCCCAAAATCCTATCAAAACCCTTCTCAATCTCTACTCTAGTTGGTGACTCAGTTATAGATCGATGGGTTTACAGAAATTGCCCTTTCATAGTCCTTTAGAAAGTCACCTTAGCCGACCTAGTGGAGTTAGATATGACCGATTTTGATGTTATCTTCGGTATGAATTAGTTACATGCATGTTATGCCTCAGAATTCTAAAACTCATACGGTAGAGTTTCAATTTCTGGGTGAGCTAGTTCTAGATGGAAAGGTAGTTCAGTTGTGCCTGTAGGTCGTTTTATTTCCTATCTCAAGGACAAGAAGATGATCTTTAAAGGCTATGTGTACCATTTAGTTTAGGTTAAGGATGCTATGTCCAAGACCACGACTCTTCAGTTAGTTCCCATAGTTTGTGAGTATCTGGAGGTATTTCTAGACGATCTACCAAGAGTCCCTTCTGAGCGAGAGACTGATTTTAGTATTGACCTTCTCTGATACATAGCCTATATCCATTTCTCCTTATAAAATGGCTCCAAACGAGCTAAAGGAGTTGAAAGAGAAGTTGAAGGATCTCTTAGATAAAGGTTTCATCAGTCCCAGTAAATACCCGTGGGGTGCTCCGGTTCTCTTTGTTTGAAAGAAAGATGGTTCCCCTAGAATGTGCATTGATTATCGGTAGTTAAACAAAGTCACCATCAAGCACAAGTATCCCCTCCCCAGGATTGATGGCTTGTTTGACCAACTTCAGGGTGCTAAGTGCTTTTCAAAGATAGACCTCAGATCCAGCTATCACTAGTTCAGATTTAGAGAGAGCGACATTCCAAAGACAGCTTTTAGGACTCGATATGGTTACTATGAGTTTGTAGTTATGTCTTTTGGACTAACAAATGCTCTTGCAGCTTTTATGGACTTGATGAATAGGGTGTTCAAGTAGTATTTGGATATGTTCTTGATTGTCTTCATAGATGATATTCTTATATACTCCCGGAGCGAGGAGGAACATGCCACTCATTTAAGGATTGTGTTATAGACTCTCATGGATTGCCAGCTAGTTAAGTTCAGCAAGTGTGAGTTTTGGCTGAACTCAGTAGAATTTTTCGGCCATGTGGTGTCTAGAGAGGGTGTACAGGTGGACTCTCAAAAGACAGAAGCGGTGAAGAATTGACCTAGAACAGTTAATCCTTTGGAAATTAGGAGCTTTTTTGGTTTAGCTGGCTACTACAGGAGAATTGTCGAGGGATTTTCATCCATTGCAGCACCGTTGACTAAGTTGATTTAGAAGAAGGTCAAATTTCAGTGGTTGGATGGCTGTGAGAAGAGTTTTCAAGAGGTAAAGACTCGATTCACTTCAGCCCCAATATTGATCCTACCTGAGGGAATGAATGATTTTATTGTGTATTGTGATGCCTCTAGTGTTGGAGTTGGTTATGTATTGATGCAGCATGGTAAGTTCATTGCTTATGCCTCTAGACATCTTAAGACTCATGAGAAGAATTACCCGACGCATGACCTAGAGTTGGCAGTCATGGTATTTGCATTGAAGATTTGGAGGCACTACTTATATGGGGTGCATGTGGATATATTCACGAACCATAACGCCTTCAGTATGTGTTCACGCAGAAGGACCTGTATTTGCGACAAAGGAGGTGGCTAGAGCTTCTCAAGGACTATGACATAAGCATCCTTTATCATCCGGGCAAGGACAATGTAGTGGAAGATGCTCTTAGTAGGTTGTCCATGAAGAGTGTGTCTCATGTTGAGGATGGGAGTAAGGAGTTAGCAAAGGATGTCCATAGGCTTGCTCATTTAGGGGCTTACCTCGTTGACTCAGTAGATGGTGGTGTCATTATTCAGAATGGGTCAGAATCTTCATTGGTGACCGAGTTCAAGGCTAGGAAAGATGAGGATCCTATCTTGGTAAAGCTAAAGGAATCTTTCCAAAATCAGAAGGTGGAAGTCTTCTCCCAAGGGGAAGATGGTGTGCTCCGATATCAGGGATGATTGTGCATGACAGTTGTTGATGACTTAAGAGAGTGGATGTTGGGTGAGGCTCATGGATCTTGGTACTCTATCCACCCAGGTCTCACCAAGATATACCGTGACCTACAGGAAGTCTATTGGTGGAGTGGCATGAAGAAGGACATAGCGAAGTTCGTGGCTAAGTGTTTGAATTGCCAGCAGGTAAAGGTTGAGCATAAAAGACCTGGGGGTGTACTTCAGGA